>JARBWK010000005.1:67230884-67830884 GCA_030556195.1 Anolis apletophallus
CGTACTGTAAGCCGCTCTGAGTCCCCCCTCGGGGGTTGAGAAGAGCGGGGTAAAATCCTGAAATAATAAATAATAAATAATTGGCCTCATGTTAGGCACCCTGAGTCCTTTCAGGGAGATGGTGATGGGGTATAAATAAAGATTATTATTATTATAATTATTATATTTAAATCCTTCCTTTATCCCAACATGGAACCCAGGACGACTCACAATATGTTCCTCACATTTGCTTTAAGTTAACAGTCTACATTGGAGGAAAAACTGGAATGCTGAAATATGCAGATTTTCAGTTGGATATGTGTAAGGTTTCCCCAAATCACTGATATCTTAGATACCACAGACCCTCAAATCTTACTTGTTTTATCTGCAGCTAAAAGCTGCTGCTACTCAAATGGTGAAACAGTGCCATTTGCTCTTTGTGGTTACTACAGGTCTTTTCCCTTCCTCACTATTTGGCACCCAGGTAGCATTATGGGATTGGTGAGATCCATAGTGATCAGCTTAACCTAATTGTATAACTCTTAATTCCTCTGCATGACATTGCACTCTGGGCACACTTCCTATAGAGGTGGCAGACCCTCAGGCAGATTATCAACTGACAGACTTGACCTGACAGTTCGGAACAGCTAATGTGAACTCAGGTCATAAAAAGGATCCTTTGGCAATTCTCGGCCATGGCTGCACAGCTGAGTATTAAGGCCAAAGCAGTGCTGGGGGATGCTGCTGGCTGAGGAGGCTGGCATTCCGCCTTTTGCCACTGGGCTACAACATGGGCAAGCTTCACAGGCATGCATGCACACACTTACATCATAGTCAAAGAATTCAGAAGGCAGTTTATGATCTTTGAGACCACAACTGGGAAACTTTGGGGGCCAGCAAGGTCTTTGAGATATTCTGGCAATTCTAGCCCAAGGCAGTAACTTTTCCATGCTACGTTAAACACTTTGCATTCCAGATTTTAAGCACTTGTTTAATATGTCGGTGTGTACACCTATATGGTCCCCCCCCCCAAGAGACAGGCCCAGAGCTAAGGCTCTGTCTCTGAAGACTAGCAACTTCAATTGTCCCTGAGACCTCTCCTTTCAAACACAAGGGGAAATTGCAGGGGAGGTAATATTTGCAGTGCATCAAGCATTAAGTAGCTCATCTACTCCTGGGTGTCGGGTGTGTTGTGAATTGTAGTCTATGACATTAAACTTTGCAAAATGACAAACAGTGCAGAAAACTACATGCAACTAAGGGCCAAACTATATGTGACATTTATTTAGTGGTCAGGCCTAATGTGTAACATTTTCAAAACACCAATAGGAAGCAGGATAGGGAAAGAGGTTTTTAACCCTTTGCTCTTCCCCAAGGAACCCTGAGTAGTGACTTCAATCAGAATAATTCTGTGAACTGTAGCACTAGCAAAGAATTCTAAGCACCTCACCAAACTAAAAATCCCAGGATTCTATAGGCTGGATATATGATACTTGAAGTACAATTAAACTGATCTTATTGTATAGATCAGTACAGTTTCAAACAGTATTAAATGGTACCTTTGCTTATGTATAGAAGACAGCAATTAGTAGACAGGGCAGTGATTCACGAAGGCTATTAATGCTTGCCCTTTTAATTTCTCTGCCAAATGATTATCCCACTATCTATGTAATAAAGAGCGTCTGTGTTAATTAAGTCAATACTGCATGAAATTAATGTTTGTTCCCTGCTGCGAGTCTGCAAAAAGATATATCAGTACCTTCTCTGATTGCTATTATTAAAGGAGTATTTTTATTTTTCATAAATGCCATCTTCTGGCCATTTTGGTAATATTTCTTTTTGTATATTTTTTTCTGAATGTTATTGTTTAATAGGGCTGTTTGATCAATGAAAAAAATGTTTCAAAACTCATTACAAAATTAAGGGGTGCCGGCATTTCGTTTCTAAAGTGTTTCTAAAGCATTGTTAGTGAAAATTTCTAACGAGAGTAAAGGAATTTTGTTACCTTTTTGTTATAGTAATTGCAGAAGTGGGGAAACTTCAGGGGTCTCTTTCTCCCTCATTTTTACAGCTATTGGCGTGAAACTTAAAACTTACATCCAGCACTAGTGAGCACTCCAAGAGCTTGTATATTGCTGTTCTTCATGCATATAAGCTATGAACCAACCACATATTCGCTTTCAGATGTAGTGGTGAACCATGTTTTGCCACCAATTGCAGAATCCGTAGTGAACTTTGTCCACTTTCCTTCTTCTAGAGAGATAGGAGGAAATGTAACATGTCAATGCAATAACAACTTCCATTTTATCTGACTATCCACATTATTACACTGGGGCTTTAATATGGGCAGCCCCATTCTTTTGGTGCATGCTTGGCTTTTCTTCATGAACGAAGATTCAGGAAGGACTCATCCCACGCTTTCTACAAGTGCGTTGATGACTAAGAAGTTGGATGTGTCCTTCGAGCCTGTGCACTGGATTTTTCTGGTGGAGCGCAGCGTGCACAGAACTCGCCTCACCCTTTAAACCAAAGGTTCGTCTGCTGAGGCCTAGCAAGCTTGGACGGTGGCAGCGACATCCTCAGGTCATAGGTTTGATTTGAAATTCCTTCTCTTAGATGGTTGACCTTAACAGGGTTAGATGAGCACCATCTGCCCGGGTTTGAATTTAGAGTTTTCCTTCTCTTAGGATAGTTGCCAAAAGGCTAAAGAGCCCATCCTGTCCTTTGATGCTCTTTGTCAGCCCCTTCAGTTGTGACCTGTCTGGCATGGGAGGACCTACCGGTGGCTATTATGCCACCGCCAGCATAGCTCACAACTTCATTAGGATATGCAAGCCTCTCCCCCACAACAAGGGGGTGCCAATGGAGAGGCTAAAATTTAGTTTAGGGCTCAGCATTTTGAAAACTCTGCTATAGAAGTCCTTGCTTCCCAAACTACATTTCCCAGAATTCTGCATGCACCAGAAGAATGGGGCTGCCTGCTTTAAACCCCCAGTGTGATAAGGGGGTATAACTTATACCTCCTTACTACACAAGGGCTTTAACCATCTTTTTTTTAAAAAAACCCCCACAGGATATCAAAACAACGTTGCAAATGTTGCATACACAGTAATGACATAAAAAAGTACAAAGTAGCTCTAATATTTGTAGTTGCAGAATTATTCTATTTGTCCATCCAGTTCTAGTTGTAAACACGGCTGTAGGCTGGGAGAGGTGCCAGTCCCTTCAGTCAATACTTTCTTTCACTTTGGGCTGGCAGTGGTTGCCTTGCCTCCAGGCTCAGTTGCGTTTCCTAAGTCTTGCCTCTTTTACTTTCTGCCAGCAACATCATCCTGTACAGAAGCTATCAGAGCTTAGCTATTCAAAGCCATGTCCGGTCAGGGAGGAATCAGACTTGGCTGTTGCTCAGCAGGGGCTGCACAGGAAGTTCTATTTGAATATTTCAAATGTCACTGCTGGACCAGTTAAGCAGAAGTCCACACCACATGCAAATACAGCATAGAGGAACTGGCTGAATCAGAGTTCTTTCAATGTCATTACTTTTTAAGGTAAAATTCAGCCTTCAGCTACATATTAATCATGCAGAATGGTGCACTGGGATTTTTTTTATCACATGTAGACAATTACTGTGCAAGGTACAGTGTTTGGTAACATTACCTTTTGGCACAACTCCCCCCCCCCAACCAATCCCATAGTCAGTTTCCCTGTGACGTTGTCCCTTAGTCACAGTAGCAGTTTTGGACTAAACACGTAATTTTCCCAAGCTCTGTTCCTGAGCATTTTTAAGTTATCTAAGATTAGGGCATTGGCCAAAGCATTTATCATGCTAATATTTTTGCCATCTATTCTATTAGTGTTATACTTGTTGTGGCCTTGATCCACCAGTAGAAGTGTGACTGTTAAATTGGAAAGCAACCCATTCATCTTTATTTTAATAAGAAAGCGGAATGGGAATGTGTGACAATATTAGTGAAAAAGAAAGTTATTGCTATGACAGAAAACCATTGCTTTTTGGATGAGTAGAAGGACTAAATATTTTACAGCTTCATGGTGGGTGGGCAAATTGCATGCTTTGAGATTGAAATGTTTCCCTTGCAATGCTCACCTTTTTGTAAAAAACAACAACAAAACCAACAGCCCACACAACAACCAACAATCCAATGCTATTATGTCCCTGTTTGTTGCTGTCTCAGTGTTGTTTTGAAGTCTGACATCTCTGGAACAAAAGTAATCTTTTGGGCCGGGAAAGAAGGCCCCTGGTTTTCTGCAGCTTATGAATAGCTATTGAGTGTGCATTATACCAAAAACATAGAACCGCTCTAAAAATATGAAGAGTATGGACGTATGAGTTCTTTTCTTCTGTGACGGGGGCTTGCCTGCTTATTATAATTATGACTTGCTGATGATTGCAATGTGCTTGAAGATGAATTATGATGGAGGCTGGATTATTATAAATGCCCATATTTTACCAGCACAAGAACAGGAGAAACGGAGATGCTTCAAGAATATTTTTGTTAGTTGATTTGCCCTTGCTCAGGCAGCAACCTTTTACATAGCTGTTCTACTCTCTGCTCCATTTTTTGGTGGGGAAGATGAGCTTCCACCATGTTGCCGAAAGCTTTAATGGCCAGAATCACTGGGTTGCTGTGAGCTTTCCAGGCTGTATGGCCATGTTCTAGAAGCATTCTCTCCTGACGTTTTGCCCACATCTGAAGATGCCTGCCATAGATGTGGGCAAAATGTCAGGAGATAATGCTTCTGAGACATGGCCATACAGCCTGGAAAACTCACAGCAAACCAGGATCCATTATCTTTGTTGTTGTCTCCATTCACTACCAAAAGGGTTTTCTCAGAATTAGATGGAAATGGGAGAGAGAGGTGTTGTCAGTGTAGTAGTAACACAGATATCCAAATTTCTGGTTGGCATCTTCAAGTGATGCTGTCTAAACAGCACATGGGACAAAACTGAATTTTGAGGGACACCACAATGTTGAATAGGAATCCATCAGCCCTGCCTTCTGGGTTTGTCCCTCCAAGAAGGATTGCTGTAATTGTATGGTGCCTCCATATCCCACTCCAAAGACAACCCCAAAGAATGCCAGCAACAAAAGAGTTACATGATTCTTTACACATTAACCATTTTATTACACTGTGTGCTATGGTAGTTGTAAAAAAAAAACAATAATAAATGTGTTGGACTTTAAAGCACAATTTTTGCATGTTGTGAATAATACAATCTTAAGAGTTGTTGCACTTTTATTACAGGACTTTCTATTCTCGGTGGATCTGCTTTTGGCCCACTATATTTTGGCTTAATGTGGGCTGAGATAAACAGGAATCTGGTAGTTTTCCTGAGAACTTGGGTTCCACCCTAATTTGGTATGCATTATATTTTTCTTTCTGGACAAATAGATCATTCTTGTTTTCCATAGTCTGGCAAGATTCTCAACCCAACTTTATTTTTATTGCCGGTAATAATTATATAGTTCCAGAGCAGTTCATGGGAATAGGAGTGGGGTTGTTTTTTGTATTGTTGAGCTTTTCATACAAGAGAAAAAAATATAGGAGAATCACATGGCAAGAACTGCTGTCGTCTGTTCCCCCCCTTTTGTTTTTTAAGGGGTAGACTGAGTTTAGATAGAAAGAGGTCTGGGCTATGCTTCTCACACCTTTCTTGCTCTTACCTCTTTTCCACAGTAGCAATTACTGTTGCTTCATGCTTTTCCTCTGGAATCTAATCAACAGCAGCCCACTTGAGGGCTGTTATTAGTTCAGATCTTGTCATTCCTTTCATTTAATCAGTTTCAGATTTTATTTTAGTTTCAGGGTTATAATTAGTCTGGCAGAACATGGAAATATTCTTTTACTGGGGAACATCGGTCAGGTAGTCAAAGGGAGATTATGAGAGTTGTAGCCCCAAAATGTGGGTTTTCTTGGGCCATACCATAGAAAAGCAAAGCTTTTGCTTCGACAATCCTTATGTCACAAGTAGGGATTTGAAAGCAAATAAGCTCATTCAGTTTTTAGCAAAATAGCGCAATATGACACTATGCCAAAATGGATTCCTGCTTGTCTTTTGTGAGTTCTATTTGTAATATGCAGGGTGGAGGAATATTGCATGTGTGGCGTAACAAGCCAGATACTTGCCCAAATTACTTTAAACCATTCCTGGATGGTTGAGGAATGAAATTACTGTAATTCAGGTCTAGAATGTCCTGTTTTATAGAGAAGAGGATTGTGCAATCCAAATCTCATTTAAAGGCAAAGAATTAGAAGGAGCTGGAAGAGCTAGGGCCTTGGAGTTGCCAGTCTCTACTTCCTACCTGGACAGAAAACTAAGGCCCCTTCTACTCTGCCATATAAAATCCAGAATACCTGTTTTGAACTGGATTATATGGCAGTGTAGACTCATATAATCCAGTTCAAAGCAGATATTGTGGATTTTTTGCTTTGATAATCTGGACTACATGACATCATAGAAGGAGCCTTAAGCAGGTACCCAGACCGTTTGCTCATAGTCTCTTACATTATAATCAGAAGTTTGGTATTTTTGTAATTATTGCTAAATGTGCATCTATGTATTTGAATGGCAAGCAAATCTAAGGAGATTTGTGCCACTTTTTATCTGCTTTGATTAGGGACCTCATCATACTGATGAGATCTTCTGTGCCAATTTGCCAGTCTCTGTGGGAAATTGGTGGAGCAGCAGGGCAATCCCAGTGCCTAGCTCCCTGCCCGGTGAACTGAGTCAACTGAGTGCAGACTATTTTTTGCATTTTCAATTCAGTTTGTAGCAGTTGACATAAGATGAGGACTAAGCAGAAAAATGGGAAGAACAGGGGAACGTTGGAACTTTTGGCCGAATTAGGACACTTGAAGAGTATGCACACACTATACTTGCATTATGCACTCTTACCTAACATAGTAGTTTACATGGAGCCTTTCAGATGTTCCATGTTCCCACAATCCCTTGCCGGTGGCTGTATTTGCAAAAACTGAAGGGAATTAAAGTCCCCAAAGAGCTAGCAAGCACCAGATTAAGGAAGGAGATCATACAAAGCATTTGTTTGTACAAGTGCATTTGTAGTACAGGGACCTCACAGCCCACGGGACTTGTGGTCTGTCAAAGCACGAACAACTGCCTTTGTTGTGCTGCATTCCTGTGGGAACTGGCCCCTGCAAGTATGCCAGGGAGGTGAGTTAAGGTGGAGAGTACCTGTCATTTCTGAGACAATCCACCTGCCTCACTTGGTTACCCTGTGGATGGGAGATATCCTCCGAAGCAGGGAGATTATGCAGCAGGGTTCTTCATAGCCATTCATCCAAATGATTTCTGAATTCATTGGCTCACGCAACAGCAGCTAGTTGACAGGAGCCGCTCTGCAGAAGAGTACACTCTGGATCCTGTTTGTTCCTTATGGAATTTACTGGGGAAAGAAATCTTTCTTCACAAGGACAAGACAAAAGCAGAAGGCAAGACAAAACGTTACCCTCTAGGGTTGGAAACCGTATGCCACAATTAGTATGCCCCCAAATGTATCTATATGTGTACATGCATGTGTGCACATATTTGTGGCTGTGTCTATCCCATCTGTCTGCTTTGGAATATTTTTGTTCCACTTGGCCATTTCCCATACTTACAAGCTGCTATTTGAGGAAAAGGTTAGAAGGGCCTTTGGCATCTAATAAGGATCTCTTTTTTTATGACAAGCTCAGGGAGATACTTGGAGGAAACCCTATTTCTTCCTCTGTTTCTTCCGACTCAGGGAGTGCCGTGTTCAAACATTCTTAGATGTGTAAGACAGCGGAATGCTGTGAGGTCATAAGGTTTTCATTTCAGCTTGCATACGGGAACACTGTTGCCACAACATTTCATGTCTTTAGTGAGTGTATTTTTAGCCTGCATTTCCTCCATTGAGCTTGAGGCTCTTTCTCTCCCTACTTTCTTCTCAGAACAAACCTGTGCAGTAGGCCACTCTGAGAGAACCAGTGGCTGGCTAAAGGTCATCCAGTGAGCCTTATGTCTATGAAACTGAACCTGAATCTCCTAAATTCCACAGCACCCCTCTAACCACTATTCCATATCCTCCAACATTTTTAGGTGAAAATCAGGGACATGTGTGACCAAGCAACATCAGAGTGATGTCAATATGGTGAAAATTATTAATAATGAAGTACACATAAGATAGGAGAGAGTGACACAGTTTGCTTTTACAATTGTCAATCCACATTTGCAGTTTTGATTTTTGTGGATTTGATTATTGATTGATTTGATTTGCAATGTTCTCTTTTGGAACCACTAGGTGTGATGCTGTAGTCAAATTCATCTAGTAATGATGGAGGACCTAGTGTTTTCCAGAAAGAATATTTATTTATTTATTTTCTATATTTATACCCCACCCTTCTCCCCCCAAAGGGGGACTCAGGGTGGCCTAACAAAAGCATCATACGATGCTAGCATCATAAAAACAACCACAGATCAATCAAAATATCAAAAATATTGAAACAACAATGAAAACAATTAATTAAGACACGTCAATTAAAACCGAAATCCAAAAACCAGTCTGGGTCAGTTCATTGCCATAAGTTGTGTGATCTTCTTCCACTTGCTGCTCACTGATCAAACATTTGATCCCATAACCAATTTTCCTTCTAAAAGACAAGAGGGAGGTGGCCAATCTGATATCTCTAGGAAGAGTGTTCCATAGGCCAGGGGCCACTGCTGAGAAGGCCCTGTCTCTCATCCCCATCAACCGTGTTTGCGATAGTGGTGGGATCGAGAGCAGGGCCTCTTTTGAAGATCTTAAACTTTGTGATGGTTCGTGGCAGGAGATACATATACCTCTCTATAAACTTCTAGGTCCTCCAATGGGATGCTGTTGTCACCTTTGAGCAGAGGTTGACCATAGAGCCATGCTGGAAGACTCAGAAATTCCTAGAGAGGCATTCTTTCAGGAAAAAACCCCCAACTTTATTCTGTTTTTCACTTTCATGGAGTCTTGTGATTTCACATTCCTGGAAGGTTCAGGCAAACAGCTCCTATGTTGTGAGCTCTTTCTCATCCCCCCCCCCCCATCTTGACTACACTCTGATGTTGCATGGCCACTGGTGTCCTGGCTTTCATTCATGAAATGCCAGAGAGGGTATGAGTATGCCCTGAATTTCTAGTTGGGAAAAACACTGTACGAAGAACATTGTCACCATGTCCTAATTCCAGTCTTCCTAAAAGTATCCAACTGACAGATATATGAAATAGAATGAATGAGGAAAGCTTTTGATTGGATCTAACACAATTTTCTTTATGTTCTCAAACCTTGCTATGCACCCTGCTACTTTAGCTTCATTGGGGATTAATGCTGTAATACATATTCCCATTTGCTGTGGAAATTAAGGATGCATCTGATCACATTGAAGTGCTATTTCTAATATGTATTAAAAGTATAGTCCAACTCTTTAAATAATTTATATTAAGAATGAGTTTGCATTTTTCTTTGTAACTGCAATAGTGAGTGCACTTGTACATTAACTCTACATGAATGTTTCTCTCTGGGAAAATAAAAGTAATGATACTTTTTACAGACTTTTGTCATGAGTCTTTTCAAACTACATTGTGCAACGTGCCTCATTAGAGGCAGATTCCCTCAAAAAAAGAGATAGCCGCCATTAAGGATGACACAGATCTCAGAATTCCACAGACTGACCTAGATAGTATCAAACAACAAACTGACAAATTGTTTCAAGAATTAAAAAGAATTAAATTGGACAATCTCAACAGGGACCAAAACGATTGCCGCAATAAAGGGGTTTATAAATGGACTTTCAAGAACCCCCCTAGAACCAATTTCAAACAAGTCAGTTTCTCTGATGAATCGTTATACTCTGCAACATCCCATGAGAATCCAGGTGTGCAGTCTGATTCCTCCTTAGGTTCCTCTGGGAACCATTATTCCCTTAGATCGCACAATACCAATTCCCTCCCAAGGTCTAGAAATTTTTGCCAGGCCAAGGAAAAAAGGAAGATCATCTGATTGCTAATTTGTCAGATTATAATTTATCAAGCAATGAATGTAGAATGATCAATAAAGGACTTTCTTTTGTTCTAACCCGTTGCTGTTCAGATGCAGACATAAGAAAAGTCTTAGCCGGGTTATTTCGGACCATCTGCCGTCGTGAATTTTTTTGTTTCCCCTCCATTTCTTCTGCCCTTCATAGTAGAAGTACTTTTACCCCTAACACAATCTCAGACAAAGTTAGAGTATTTGAAGACATGGTACTTAAAGAAGTCTGTCTTATTGATCACCGTACAGACAGACGCCTTTCAAATTTATCACAGGCAGATTTTAATTCCCTCTAGAAATTGAGTAATCACCCCCAAATCATTTGGAAGCAAGCTGACAAGGGGGGAGCAATAGTGTGTTAAAAACAGGTCAGATTATCTCAAGAAAGCTTACAGGCAACTGGATAATGTGAAATATTATTGTAAACTTCCACATGACCCCACATGTTAATTCATCCAGTGGTTTTTGAGTTATGTTAATCCCAAAAACGAACATTACATTTTATTTATTTAGATTTTCTCTAGGAATCTCTACTACACTCTGTGTAGCGGAACAAGAATTCAAACTCAGCTCTCCCGTGTTTGACATTCTGTATTATGACACACAGCACATGTAGGGCACATGTAAGGATAGACTTTCTCCTGTAAACATATGTTCAGTTAACAATCTCCTGCGAGATTAGCCTTCTTAGTGTTTGAGTTGTCAGTTAAGGATTGCCTCAGGTTATGAGGTTTCTGGGCCAAAGCCTAGAGTCCCAGGGATCACCCCTGGTGATATCATGAATACTAAGTACCAACCACAATTGCCATTATAGCTTTTCACTCCAAAACACATGGAGAACACATTATTTATTTGGAAATTAAGACAGGAATCTTCTAGATCTAGGTGAAATGTGGGGAATTATTCCTTCTTGCTTGTTTAGGGAGACTGAATAATAAACATCTAATCTAGCTAATATGATGTAGTACCTTGAGTGTTGAACTGGAGCATTTTGGTTCCCTGCTCAGACATGGAGACTCATTGGGTGTAATTGGGCAAACCCACTCTTGTAGCCTCAGAGAAAAGCAAGTGCAATCTGAAATTCTGCCAATAAAACCCACGATAGTGTCACATTAGGGCAGGGCCGTAGCCAGGATTTTGATTCGGGGCTGAGACTGGGTGGAAGAGGGTCTACCCTAGCAAACCTTTTGTATTGTTATCCCAATAACCCCATTAATGTGGGATATAATGAGCATGGTGATCAGATCATGATATGAATAAACATAACAGTTTAAATAATGTCCCAGTAAGCCCCTTTCGCGGCCCACCCTGCGCATTGGGGGGGGGGGCTGAAGCCCCCTTAGCCCCCCCCTGGCTACATGCCTGCATTAGGGTTGTCGTAAGTCAGAAATGACGAAGCTAGACAGCAACAATAAAATATAGCCTACTTGCTTCTAGCTAGAAGATAGATGCAGAGTGTGAGCCCTGGAACCACAACAACTAGAAGGGAAGATAGAACTTAACTAAGTAAAATTATACGTCTCCTGGAGGATCTTTGCAAGTTTCAGCAACAAATGGGTTAGGGCTCGCAAACTGCAGCAAGCAGCTACTCTAGATCACACAGCCCAGACCACCAAATTTGTAAAAGTTGCACCCTCATCTCCCTTATGAAGATGTTCCATGGCCCTGAGATCTGGCCACCCTACGTGGTGTATATGTTGTTTAGCAGAACAGTATATGGAGTGAATAATTTGTGTTAAGGCCTAGCCAACTCTGTTTGTGTTCTTACAAACATGTTGCAAAGGACCAGTGCATATAAATACTACTGTGGCAACTCCCTATATTACAGCAAAACAACAGACAAACAGATTGAAGGGAGGGGCCCATACTATTATTTGCTATTTCACAATAAAAGTACTTTTATACATAGTCTTGCACCATTTCAAACCACCAAGATAGGTAAAACTCCACATCACATTTGGATGAGTCTCAGGTAGTTCATGTAACCACTCATGGTTTTACCCACTTGTCAAGCTCATGCAAAATTAGAAAGCAGCATATTTATCTTGGCATGGCAGTGGGATTGCAACATATTTTCAGGCCTGGCATAGATGCCTGGCATCAAGCCATACATTATGTGCTAAAGCAGTTTAAATCCTTGTTGCCTGAGATCTGCACCCAAATTTATTTGTTTTAGATTTATTTGCCCTACTGGTGTGAAATTCCCTCAAAGCCTGAAATCAAATTTTAGTTTTACAGAATGTTGGTGGGAAATAAGCACCAGATTATATGTACATATGTAAGGTTTTTCAGGTAAGGTGAGATGAGGAGGCAGCAGATAATAATATGGAAGTTCTAGAAAAAGTAGCATTGGAATAAATTTCTATCTGAAATGGTACAATTTTTGCTTCAAATTGACCTCCTTTTCTACTGAACATTAGTATAGCCCAAGTTCTTTTCAGTTTAACATGCTTAGCTAAGCTTGTGAAAAAAGACAACTTCTCTTGAGGATGTACTATGTTTGACAGCATCATGTGCTGAAAGTCAATCTATCCAAATTCCTGGATCTTGGAAGCCTAGTTGCAAAATAAACAGAATGGAGTAAGAAGGGGATATGAAAACCACCAGCACTTTGTGTACAGCCGTTTGAGTTCCTCGTGTTTAGCTTGTGTTCTTTTGAGCCGTATTGTGTATTCTTTCAGGCTGACTGAACAACAATGATGAGTTAGTCTGTTTTGTCAGCCTGATGCCGTCATCTCTTCTGCTCCCCCCTCTGCTTTGCTCTTTTTTCCTCAGTAGAAATCCCCTGCCAGCTTTTTGTGAGACAAATTGTTTGCTTTGGTGCTTTGTTGCCTTTTCTTGAATCCACTAGATAGTCTTATTTGGAAACAACAAGCAACTGTTAAGATGGGAGCATAATGAATTTTGTATAGCTCATCAGCATGAGGTATTGAGAATGTGGGCAGGCGCTAACCATGAGAACAACTCTCTGCCAACGGCATGGTGTCTTGACTTGACAACTCTTTCACACAACTCTTTACAGCCCCGCTTCCATACTTTTCTAGCTGCAGGCTTCTCTTCTTGCCAATAAATTGCGGATCTAACAGGTTCCACCTTTTCTTTTCTCTACACTAGGCCCTTCCTTAATGGGGACAGATTAAAGAGCGTGCTAGGGATAAAATATGCAGTCACAATATGTGGCAATGGAGCATTGTGGCTTTTTGGCTTTTCAGAAAGTGGAGTCCATAGTGACCTCCCCACCCCTACCTTTCTCAGTCTCTTTGACTTGGTACAAATGAACATGAGAAGATTGGCATGGCATTTGGCATGTGCTGAATGGTCATACCTGAGACATGTGGCTTGGGGAAAGTTTTCCAGAATAAAGCTACACCCAATTAAATTGGAAATTGGTCTAGTCCCCACACTGATCTTTGCTAGACAAAACAACAGGGGGTCTATATTAGCACATAGCATGTCCCAGATCAATTTGTTTGGTTATAGTATAATGGATGGGGAAAGGACAGAATTCTAAACATATCCCATCATTCTCACTGGATCAGTGCTTTTGTGATCAGGCAAATATTAACTGGGTGATAGTGTGTTATATTTTCAAGTGCACTGTGCTGACCTCTGCTTCCCCTTGGATTTCAAGGGTCCTGAAATATAAGTATTTTGCAAATACTGCTTGATTTTACCTAATCCAATTTGATCCAAGTTTCAAGGGAAAATGTTTTGCAGAGTAGCCACTGATCAGCCAAGGGGAAAGACAGGTCCATCCTTTTGCACATTTGCATCCTCTTGCTGTTCATGTGATGCATTGTGAACATAGTCCACAATCTTGTGAAAAAACAAAAGTTAAAATGAGCAATTCAGGGCTATCATGAAGGAAGCTGCAAAAAAAAAGATATTCCCATAGGGTTATCTTGTTGGATGAAGTACCATCATGGGCTCTCCTTTGAAGCAATTCCCCCTATAGGCTGTCTCATGATTTGGCTTCTTTTGGACATATATTTGAGTAAGGAGTTTCAAATAATTCATCCTGAGTATTCACAAAAGCCCTCCAGCTTTTTCAGGTAATTAAAGGGTATGGTCACCTTCACCCTTGCCTGACTGATCTTTCGGTTAAGCTCATGTGTAGTATCATGCATTGGGATCCTCCAGAAAAGCTTGACCCCCCCCCCTTCCAAATTGAATTGTTGCCTGTTTGGAAGCCATACTGAGTACTTCCTCAGAGGTCAGGAAGGACGGGGTATAAATGCTTGAAATAAATAAATAAATATTGGGATGTTCTGGCACTTCTGGTTTTTATGGTGGTGTGAATCGTAGGGCTGCTTCCTATTTGGAAGCAGCTGCCTCTTTTCTCACAGGCATCTTGCTTTCCCTGGGCTCCATGTCTGTAATGATACGAACTGGAATAATGAAGCAATCAGAGAAGGGAGGAGGAAAAGGAGAGAGCAGCATCACTGGGCCATGGGGACACCATCCAGGTACCAGACCAGCTCAGTACTGAACAGTGCAGATACCTGCCAGATGCCTTGGTGGCTGGCCATGCAAACTTTGGTAGCACTGATCCAGAGTACCCCACTCTGGATCAGCATTACCATTTGTGGCATGTGTGGATGGCCCCACACTGGGATTACATTTGTCTGCTGCAGGATTTCCATTATACTCTGTTCTTTAGAAGACAGTTTACTACTTGAAAGACCATCAGAGAACACAGGTTTTTCTTTGAAGTCACATTCTATTTAACAGACTATCCAGTTCAAATCTTTTTCTAAGATAAGCATAAGAATGAACGGAAGAGAACTTGGTGTTACCTATCAGCTAGACAGCAAACCAAACACATGTGGCATCAGATCAGTTTTCTCCACTATGGTGAAATGAATTACTATTCTGTTTACATTGCCACAATTACAACTAAATGTGCACATATAAACTAGTACTTGCATGTTTCTTATAAAATTTAGCTTATATATCACCTTTTCTTCCTATTTCTTTTTCTGACTTTATTTTATTTTCTCCTTCCTTTTCTTCTCCCTTTCCTACCTTCTCATGTAACTGCTACCATAATTTACTTGTATATGCAAAATATTCCTGTGCATGGGCAAAGGATTTTTTTTCCTCTTTGCAGAGTGAAATAAGGACTTGAGATTCGGTCTTTGCATCTGATGACTCTATATGTTGATTTATTAATATGATTAGTCTGGGTAACTAGCAAGCTGACCCATTCAAGGTGCAGGTGAGGAAGCACAAGTATGTCATAGGCCTTTTAAGTACAGCTCATTTCTGTGAATAAACTATTCAGAACAAGGAGCAGCATGAAAAGACAGAGTAAATTAGGAGTAAGACTGCTGGACTAGAACTGGGGAGCCCCATGTTAAGTCAACAGATTACTAGAACAAGAATCAGGCTCACTAGGCCAGTTACGTAATCACTCACATATGCTGAACTTGGAGAAAATGTGAGATATAAATCTGAAAAGAACAAAAATCCAATAAATTCCAAAAAAGAAATAAAATGCTTCAAGACAGTCTTTAATAGCTGAAAAACCTGATGTTCTTCAGTCTGACTTATCTAAATGTAACAAACAAAAATGTGATCCAACAGTCGGGATGAGAACTTGAAAAAGCTACTTTTTGGATGTAGATTTTATTCCAAAAAACCCCCAACTCTCACAAGCTTTGGTGGACACAATTTATCTGCATGAAAAAATGTGTCCTGTTGTGGGGAAGTGGGGGCAGAAATTCCAGATTTAGAAAGTAATGTTTGGCTCTTTCTCTTGTTCCCACCAACTAAACTTGCTATGATGGTGAGATTGAGAGAAGGGCCTCTCCTGAAGACCTCGGGTCTGGGCAGGTTTGATACAATCAGATTTCGTGTTAAGCAGCCTCTTTCTCCTTGTGCCTAAGAGCTCAGGTCAGAAGGGTAAGATCTTTGCATTCCAGATTGTAACCTTGAGTGGATGGGATCTCTGGCAGGCACGTTGACTTCCACAAATACTATCTGAAAAAGGAAGAGATAGATAAGGGCTGTTGATCCATCCTCTTGCTTATCCTGAACTAATGCATTTGTAAGTACTGGCCAATCTTGTGAGTAGCTTGTGGAGACAGATAAATGGTCATGTGTTCACTGTAAGGCCAACATGTTTTGATTGTCCTTTAGGAATATCTTGACAATGTCAGACGCTTTTTCTATCTGCTTGGCAAGACTGAAGATCCAACTTTTATTCTTGAAAATATAAATCATAGAATCATATAGTTGAAGTGACAACAAGGGCTATCCACCCAACTCACCCCTGCCATGCAAGGATATAATTTTATTTAGATAGAAAATGTATGCAATATTCTTTGAGTATGATAATATTAGAACGTTATATTCTTTTGGTGACTTTAAAGTATTTTAAAGAATTTAAACAATGGAAGGGAGTATTTGTTAGTTGTATTCATACATTACTGTAAACCATGATTTCTCCTGGTAATAAAGACAGAGTGTAAACGGTGGGTTTTTGCACCTTTTCTCCCCACTTTTCTGGCATTGTTGCTAAGAGAGGCTGAGAAGCTTTGGTTTCCATTTAGTGTGCCATATCTTCTGAACCAAATGAACTGTGGATAATTTTAACAGTTCTTTGGAGCAAAGCAACTTCAAATTATAGGTTGTGAAGATGGCTCATTTCGCCTACAGATACTTGATGATTGCAATAATTTCCAAAGTGTCGAATTCTGACAAAATATTTTAAATAAATATAAAAGTGAAAGAGACTCAGGATGATATGCTTCAATTAAGACAACATTTCTCACTATGACATTAGATCCCGGTGATAAAATATTGGTTGTATTTGGTTCTGGATGCTGTGCTTAGTGAAGCAGGGGAATGAGCTGGGTTGGATTGAAGAGGAGGATACAGTTTGTGGCACTTGGAGCTGCTGGAAGTTCATGTGAGAGAAATTAGAACTGCCAGTTCAGGATTGCCCCAGGTCCTGAGTTTCTAAGCCAAAACATGAACAGTGATGTCTCTAAGCATTATGCATTAAGTGTTATGCAAAACTCAAAAAGGCAATGTGGTTGAACAACAAACTTGAGAAGAAAAGGAAAAATGAATATATATATATATATATATATATATATATATATATATAATAGAAGGAAGGGCAAAGAATAGTACAGATATGTAGGAATAATATAAAGAAAGCTAAAGGTCAGAATGAGTTGAACCTGGCTTGGCACCAAGGAGCAACACATTTTTCCATGTGCATTTGAGGCAAGAGAATGACCAAGGAGACAGTGGGGCTGCTGATAAGTAAGAAAATGCAAAATGACTCAATGCATATTTTGCTTCTTTTTTTCTTAAAAAAAGTGTGTTTTCATATAGTAGCAGAGACCTTGATCATAGAATCATAGAGTTGGAAGAGACCACAACGATGTGGGAAATAAATTGCAAATCAAGTTTGAGACGGAGCCACACATCACCTAGCTAACCTAAATGAATTCAAATCTGCAGGGCTAAGCAAACTGCCATCATTTTGAGAAATCTTGGAGAACAGGTGATGTCTTTACAAGAAAAATGTTGGACTTCTTCTTTTGGTTACAGACAGGTAATGGTTTCGGGTTTTCTGTTTCTAAGTATCATAGTTTTCAGCTTATTTTTTTAAATGACATCTGATTCTTTGAAGCACTGCTTTAAGTCCTTGTGCTTTGATTGGTCAACAAAAGGCTTTAAATATTGAATGCCTCAATGTCAGAAAGGTTGAACTCTGCACACTACCATGAAGTCCTTGGGGGCAATGTCTACTAGTAATTAGAACTTCAACATACATTCAAATTGTTGAGATTCCAAAGTCAACATTGTTTTTCAAGGCATTTATATGACTCCCAGGGATTAGTCATTGGGGATGACTGATTTTACAGCTTTCCAGATGATCTGAAGGCACAATATGGAAGTTTGCCTAGGGCTGCAATGATGGCAGCTGGATCTGAAATGGTGCAAAAGGGAGAAATCTTTTCAACATGCCAAAAGGAATTAACCAATATATTGATAATAGGCAAAAATTGCAATGCAAATGAACTAAGTCTGTTAACTGGCAGTAGCACCTACTGTACTATCTTTAATGACAGGGAAAAACCCAAGGAGGAGCCTGAAAAGAGCATGGGGGCAACTATGCATTTCCAAACAGTAGCCTTGTAAAAACAGGCTGCTATTTTCATCAGGGAGGTGCAGTTTATCAAGTTGATACAGTAATTAAAGATTTCCACATGTTGCTTCTCCAGTTTTTTCTGTCAGATATTAAAGTGTCAGCAAGTTAAGACAGAGGTAAACTCCCAGATGCCTTTCAAGAGACCAGCATTCTGTAGGCTTCTCTTCTTACCCACCTAAAAACACGTTGTTCAAGATAGGGTGTGTATGTTTTTTCCCTTCTTAAACTTATTCTGTGTTACACACAAACAATTTTATTTTAGTGCTTTTAGATGTGGCTTTGCTGCAGTCCATGGGTATTTTGCTGGAAGTTGTGACAATGTCATTTTCTTTTTTCGGTTTTTCCATGTCCCCCTCTGCAGTCCCCCTAATTTTTTGGGGGGAAGGGGAGGGTCCAGTAGAAGACCCATTAATGATGGACTGATGGAATCCAAGCAGAACGTCTCTTGTTTAGTGCTGCTAGGAGTGCTCTGTTCAAAAGAACATTTTAATATATAACTCCAATAGTCCGCACTCAATTTAGCAAGAGAGGGTGGAATCTCACTTGCGTCCGCACCTACTTTGTGTGTTCCTGCCTACTTTTGTCATCTTTTCCACACCCACCTGTTGCTAGATCAGTTTTGACCTCTCAAAGGTTAGACAGTATGGACATTTGATTGCCCCATTCCAGTAATTTAGTCTAATCTGCCAAATTATAACCTAAAATAGAACTGCTTTTCCCAGTATTTTAAAGATGGTTGAAACTGGGATTTGGTAGATTTCTAGAAGACAACATTTTCATACATGCCTCCTTGACCCCCCCCCCCTTGTGTTCCAAAAACAGCACATGCATGGTTGTGTTATGAGAGCATGTTTGATGACATGTATCATGTAAGACTTCATTTTCATCAGTTTTCATTATTATGGGTGTTCTTGTGTTCATGCATTGAATGTTTGCCTTTGATGTTTGGAATCTGTCCTGAGTTCATATGAGGAGATAGGGTGGAATATAAAGAAAGTTACCACCACCACCACCACCACTACTACTACTACTACTACTACTACATGTTTCTACCTTTACTTGTACTTTGAAGATAAATATAAAGATAGCAGGTGTTGTAATCTGACAGACAGATTTTTCTAACAAGCATTGACATTTGAAGTCATAAAATAGTGAGACTCATGAAAGCAGAATAGTCATAATGACTAGTGAACACTAAAGCCCAGATATCTTTGAGCTTGCATGCACCTGATGCTGTGTTGTATGTATCCTTTGGCTGTTGTAGAGCAAGAGAGCCCTTGTTTTGGGTGCAATTGGGTTCAGCTATGGCAGTACCCTCGGATTTAGAACATAAGAACATAAGAATATAAGAAGAGCCATGCTGAATCGGACCTCAGCCCATCTAGTCCAGCATTCTGTATCGCACAGTGGCCCCCAGTTGTACACGGGGATCTCGAGCAGAAGGGAGGGCAAAACCCTAACCTGCTCCCGACCCCCCACAACCAGTACCCAGGGAAATCCTGCCTACCTCAACCAACTCTGAGGTGGCACTTGAATGTCCTTTTCAGTAGCTACCGATACACTTGGTATCCATGAATCTGTCTAATCCTGCCTTGAAGTTGTTCAGGCTGACAGCTGTCACAACCTCTTCTGGAAGTAAATTCCATAACCCAATGACCCTCTGGGTGAAGAAATATTTCCCTTTATTAGTCCTAATTTTACTACCTTGGAGCTTCAGGGAGTGCCCTCTAGTCCTAGTGTTTTGTGACAAAGAAAATAATTTTTCTTTATTCACCTTTTCTATCCCATGCATGATTTTATACACTTCGATCAAGTCACCTTCCCTATATAGAACAGGTTTGAATAATAATTTGCTTGCATTGTGACTCTCAGTATCCTTAGCCAACGTGGACATTGGCCACAATCACTGAGGGATTCTTGGAACTATGTAAAATGCTTACCTTAGCTCACCTTTCATGTCAAGGAATATAGCGAAAAATTACTTCCATGAGTGATTTTGTTATTGCTGTGTCTTTTTAATGCATACAGAAGGATCTCTAAGGACAAGCATGATTGTCATGTGCATTTATGTACATAACATTGCCAGATTGCTTTAAGCCAGCACAGAAACTTGCTGCTTGCTTAAGTGCCAAGAGAGCTCATTGGTTTTGCAGCCCTTTAACTGTTCTGACTGTTCATATAAATCCTTCAGCACTGCAGCCCTGGTGTGCAATCACTCCAGAAGAGTGTGCCAAATGTATCAAGCCTTAGCACTGAGCCAGAGGCTTGGGAGGGTAAGCCAGGGTGAGCTCACTGGAGGAACTAAACTTCCCTTGCTCAGCTCAGATAGTTTCCCTTCAAGGAAGCAGAACAGGATCCTTGTAATGCTGGCATGCGGAAATGCTGTGGTTTGAGCCTTGGTCAATATCCTTAGCCATATCCTGAGTGTACATTCCAAACTAGAAATCCTTTGTTTACTTACCCCAGAACTTGTTTCATCATCCTTTCAACAGTCACCTGAAAGGTGTGGTTGTTGAAAGGTCACCATCCAAGTGCAAGTAAGTTGAATTGTTTACAGCAGAGAGTAATTGCGTACAAGTGTGTTGTATGATGATTGTAACTTTGTAGAGAGCCAGCGGACTGTTAGCATTTGGACACACATGTTGAAGCAAATATAAACCTTAGAAAATATGCTTTTTAAAAATATTGCAGCTTCCAGAATCACCCAGCCAACATTGCCAGTGATAGATGTAGAATGTTGATTCTTTCCAGCAGAATTTGGGAAAATTACTTTTGGGGGCGTGAGAAGATTTTAATAGCTACAGCCTAAATTTTCCAAGCTCAAGAAATATTAGCAATTTGCCCCCATTTCTGCATGGCCCATCAGTACTGTATGACTGAAAACAAAGCTCCCAATTATTAGTCTGGACTAGAGTAAGACCACTGAATAAATGGTGTTTATATAAGTGTTGATATATATCTCAGTACAGGTATTTGTTCTCCTGATATATAGGATTACAAACATCCAACTTACAAATGACTCATAGTTAAGAACAGGACTGAGAGAACTGGAAGTGAGAGAAATCTACCGCTTAGAAGGGAAATTCACTCCTGGAAGAGTTATCATGTGGAAAAGGTGTCTCCACTGAAGCTTTATCACCAGTCCTTGTTTCCGCAAAAAAACCCAAATGTGTTAAAATCCAATTAACACAGGGACAAAAGTGATTTAGTGGGTGTATTGTAATTGGGATGAGAATGACAATTGGATTCCAACAACTTGAAAGCAGAGTTCATCCAGTCCAAGGTAGGCTCTACTCATGGGAGCAGAAAGTTGTTTGGCCCTGATCTAGCCCAGATTTATATCCTACTAGCTTGGGGACCCGGCCCTGCCCGGGTCATTTGAGAAGTGCAGCAGGATGTAGAGTGGGTCATGGGGGCTCTGTGTGCCAAGTTTAGTCTTGATCCATCATTATTGGGAGTTGCAGTGGTATCATGAAATTACTGAAGGTAGTGCAAGTCCCATCATCTCTGTGTGTCCCGTCCCCCCCAAAGTGTAGTAGGATGTAGATTGGGTCATGGGGGCTCTGTGTGCTAAGTTTGGTCTGTATTGGTGAATGGATGAGGATGCATTGTTTTTCGGAAGTGAGTGAAGGTACTTCAAGTCCCATCATCCGTGGTCTGTCTCACAGTAAACTGCACCAGGCTGTAGAGTGGGTCATGAGGGCTCTGTGTGCCAGATTTGGTGTTGATCAGTCATTGGATTAGGTTTGTAGCAGGATTGGGAAGTGAGGGAAGGTACTGCAAGTCCCATCATCCATGTTCTGTCCCCCTCCAAACTTCAGTAGGCTGTAGAGTGGGTCACTGGGGCTCTGTGTGCCAACTGTGGACTTTCTCGGTGTTTGTTGGGGGCCACAGTGGTCTGTGGGAACAGAGGGTGTAAAAGTACTACAAATCCCATCATCCATTGTCAGTCCTCCCCCAAACCTCACCAGGACGTGAAGGCAGTCATGGGGGTTATGTATGGCAAGTTTGGTCTCGATCAGTGATTGGATGAGGGTTGCAGCGGACTTTGGAAGTGAGTAGAGGCACTTCAAGTCCCATCATCCATGGCCCTCCTCCGAACTGCACCAGGACGTAGAGTGGGTCATGGGGGCTGTGTGTGCTGAGTGTGGTCTGTATTGGTCCTTTTGGTGGCCTCAGTGGTCTGTGGGAACCAAAGTCTTGGAAAGTACTACAAATCCCATAATACGTGGGTCATGTCATAGGGGGGGTTATGTGTACCAAGTTTGGTGCAGGTCCATCACCCGCGCTGGTCGCTGTGGCCTGTGAAAGTATACCGGTGTAAAACAGAAAGGAGTAAAAAAAAATGGAAAAGGCCTGCATGGAATGGATTCTGGGTTGCTGGCTTTTTTCCCCTCAGTGGGAAGAAATCCTGTTGTTTGAATGTAGAGGCCTGGATTCTGGGTTGCTGGCTTTTTCCCCCTCAGTGGGAAGAAATCCTGTTGTTTGAATGTAGAGGCCTGGACTCTGGGTTGCTGGCTTTTTTCCCCTCAGTGGGAAGAAATCCTGTTGTTTGAATGTAAAGGCCTGGATTCTGGGTTGCTGGCTTTTTTCCCCTCAGTGGGAAGAAATCCTGTTGTTTGAATGTAGAGGCCTGGATTCTGGGTTGCTGGCTTTTTTCCCCTCAGTGGGAAGAAATCCTGTTGTTTGAATGTAGAGGCCTGGACTCTGGGTTGCTGGCTTTTTTCCCCTCAGTGGGAAGAAATCCTGTTGTTTGAATGTAGAGGCCTGGACTCTGGGTTGCTGGCTTTTTTCCCCTCAGTGGGAAGAAATCCTTTTGTTTGAATGTAGAGGCCTGGACTCTGGGTTGCTGGCTTTTTCCCCCTCAGTGGGAAGAAATCCTGTTGTTTGAATGTAGATGCCTGGATTCTGGGTTGCTGGCTTTTTTCCCCTCAGTGGGAAGAAATCCTGTTGTTTGAATGTAGAGGCCTGGATTCTGGGTTGCTGGCTAATCAGTGGCTATCAATGTCCTCTGTCTGGTGCCTTAGAATTTTGGAGTGGCGAGGCTGTCCAATCAAAGGACTTTATGCAAATAGCTGCCACATATCCGCCTTTCCGCCCTCCGCATACACACACACATACACACATACAAACATTCCGTTTTATAAAGGTATACAGATGGATGACAGTGAGTCTTGTGGGTCTGGCCTAACCATCTTTTACTAGTAATTCCTAGCTTTTAACAGGAGATACTCAAACTTGAATTTGACATAGGGCCCTCTGCATTTTGAAAAGGTGCTCTGACAATCAGCTGTTTCCCAATCTGAAGCCTCTTGCTTAAACACTAAATTCTCTTTAAAACAAAACAAAATAAGCATAAGGAGGAGTTGGAGGTGTAAGCTGTAACTCAAATGCTTAATTAAAAAGAAAACCTGCACTAAATTTTGAGACTTGGCACTGTTTTTTTTAAAAAAATTTTTTAGTATAATTAATTTTAGTAGATTCTTCAGTAAATTAAAATGTGAAATATATTACAGTTGCTATTTATATTTGGCATATTGCTATTTGGCATTGCATTCTGATACTCCAACCCATGGTAAAATAATGTCCAATGATGGTGGTTTCTTTGGTGTCCCTGTTTTTAAACAGTACTGCAAACATTTTTAAGAAAACCCGATATTTTTACCCATAAGCCGGCTATTGCAGTGCTGTTGAAATAAACAAGCCTCAACTTAGGATTCAGGCAAATTGTGGCAATGTAAGATAAAATAGTTAAGGACAATTGTGAATGAATGTCTTGCCAGCATTTCTGTCACTTTACTTGTGCCATTTTACTTATGCACCTGATTTATGTAAGACAGATTACATTATGTTACTACTATGCAATTCAGTGCAATATAATACAATACATTATTTCACCATAACTGCACACACTCCATAATTTAATTATTAGAAATGCAAATATGTGTTGTTTTTCAAAAAGAAAAACTTCAAATACACATTTTTGTACAACACTAAGAAGAATTATTTTCTTCCCAAACTGCATTAGAAAATTAAGTCTTGACTCAGTTAATGGTCCAGAAAATACATTTTTGCATGCAGGGTTTCTAAATGTTTATGTTTAATCACATTCCCCAAAGCGAATGTTTCAAATTTTTTATTTTAAAAGTGCATAAAAGAAGTACTTATATTTTAGACTAAGGTTTGCAATGTTCTGATGACAGCAGCTCTGTGCCAAGCCTTCGTTCTGGAAGAACCATCTAGTTTGATCAATATCCAGAAGTGGATTGTTTGATCTTTCATATAAACCAGGTGGGTCTTCATATATCTGTTTTTCTTCTCAAATTCCTTGGTTGGCTAAACTGAATTAACATACTGCTCTCATGGAAAAATGTACTTGTAAAAACCCTGTTAGAAAACTGTTATTTCATTGGGTTTCTACAAAAACCCAATTCTGAAATAGCTTAAAGTACCCTTCTCCCTCCTCACTCATTCTCCTCCCTCTCTTTCCTTCCTTTCACCATAGATGTGAAATGAACCTGACATGTTTAAAATATTTGACTATATGTTTTTCTTGAATATATCTATCTATCTTCATTTTTATGTGCACTGTATTAGTGGTCAGCTCTTTTTAAAAACAACAACAACATACATTTTGATAAAATGATAAGATCTAGTGACAATATAATACAGCACAATACAAATTCACTCTGTCTTATGCAATAGTTTCAAGTTGACCTCAAAGGGGTATTGTCCATTATATGAAGTCTGTATACATGCCTTCACCTTGCCTATTGACTTATGACAATCCCATACATTTGCATTTCAGTTATTAGTGGAGCACATATTTCCATTGACAGAAAAAACATCAATGGCTCTCAGCATCACTGCTGTTTCCATGCTGTCTCTTAGGTGATTGGTTCCTTCCACAGCAGTTCTGATATTCTAACACGAGTGAGTGTGATTCTCCTCCTCTCTCTTGCTATTCCAAAGCATGGTGATGTTTTTACTCCATTTTCTATTTCTTTGCTTTGAATGTTTTTATTTTATAATTTTACTGTAATTTCATAATGGCAACAAAAGAATAAAAATTGAAAGCTGTATATGCATTGAGTATAGTATATATTATTGGGAAAACCAGAAATCACCACAGGCTTTTGGAAGCATGACCCTTTTGAAGATAAATTGGCATTCACACTATTTGGAATAACCATAACCTATTGGTTTTATAAAGTAGAGTTAAAAACTCACTTGAGTCAATCTTACTTACTTACTTTCTTAGTACTTACTTACTTAGGTGATCCTTCGTTGTCTGAGTAGGATAGTCCTCCAAGATCAGTGTACTGGTGGGTCCAGTCCATCAGTGTCTGTACATTCCATGTTCCGAAGGTCATTATTCTTTTTTGGCTGCAGAGTGGTAATCCCACTGGACGCGGCAGTCCAGTCAGGGATAAGAAAGGCAGATGATGTTTAGGGCACCTTTTCTAGCCCCTTCTCCATGCGGGTGAGAAGAGTGGATCCTAAAAAGAGCTGCTCAGTCATGGATACAGCTGCCGAACTACTCAACTGCCTCGGACCTTGAGGTAGAACGACTGAGTCCATATCCACTGCCCATGTGCAGTCTGTGACTAGGGGCTTCCAGATTTCACAGTCCTGCCCCTGTTGCCACTCGCCGATTGCCATGGGACTTTGTTGGTTTGTTTTTTATTTTCTTTGGAAGATGCCTGTGCATGAGGTTTTTTTTTAATGTGTGGAGGTCAGTGCACTACTGATCAACACACAGTCTTCACAGAGTAAGGTTCCACTGGTGGTGTAGTTTAACACGAAGATCGTGGCTTCTCAATCTGTTGCAGCCTTCTTCCATCTTTACAGCCATTATAACATGTACCATGTTATCCTCCGCCTGCTCCACCGTTGAGGTCTTTGGGTCTTCGGACTGTGTTTGGTCTTGAACCTTCCCCGCAGCCACTCCTTGGAGTGCACAACTCCAGTCATTGTGCCCGCAAGTTCATTGGCACACACAAGCCCCCTCACCACGACAAAGTGACAGTCTATCGAGGGGGACTTGAGTCTATCTTTTCCTTAGTAGTAAACATCCATTAGTATTCATGCAAGGCAGTTTAGGTTTCTTACCTATTAGACTGATATCCCTGGTTATCTCTTTGAACTATTAGAAACAAAGATACAACAATTCACAAAATATATAGCAGATCTTCAGAAGTGTTATTTCAGTTGCCCAAAAACATCTACTTTCCCATAAAATATATTGCTTTCAAATCATGCTCTCAAGAGATCAAAAAAATAAGCAGCCTTCATTAAAGGCAGGATATAAATACCATAAATAAATAAATAATAAAATACACACCAATACATATATACAATATAGTATACAATCTCAATTATATACATAACAAATAACTAGTATAGGAGGCTTGTAGAAACTTGCTATTTCCAATATATATGGGTAAGAAAGTGGGGTTAGTGAGTGATTGTGGGACTGGTCACTGCCAAAACAGCACCATAATGCAATTGCAGAAAAATGTGACAGTGATTGTTTCCACAATGTTATAGGCAGTCTCCAAGACTGAAGGCTTGTTCTTAAATTGAATTGATATGTAATTCATAACGGGTACATTTTTAAAGTGTTCAGAAGATTTCACCTCACTTTCTGTTCCTGTGAGAATTGGATTTTGAAAAAATTGACTTGTTGTGGAACAAGGATTAGAGATAAAGTTTCAGTGGAGACACCTTTTTTGCATAATAACATTTTCCCTTATGAGGGGTAGATTTCTCTCACTTCCTGTTGTCTCACACCTGTTCTTAACTATGAGCCCTTTGTAAATCGAATGTTTGTAACTCGGAAACTGCCTGTATATTCCGTTTGCTTAAGCAACACAATTGCGGAAAGATAGCAGGCTGGTTCTTTGTTCAAGAGAGAGGCCCAGTAAAAAATCTTTTTGTTTTCCATCATACTAAATCTGAATACAACTGTAAAGTGTGTAGGATGTTGTCTGTGGTTTCATACACAATTGGGAGTAAACCCAAGTTAAATACATGGTTTGGCTCATAGTATGTGCTGTCAACATAATATTTCTTGTGCATGGACTTATTAATGCAAATAATCCAATTATCTGATTTCAACCGGATTATATGTGTCTACACTGCCATATATTCCAGTCCAAAGCAGATAATCTGGATTTTATATGGCAGTGTAGAAGGGGTCTGAGTGTAATGGCAACACAATGACTTCTGGTCAGGTGCTTTATGGCTTGCAGGTCAGTGATGGATAGAATAAATCACCATTGAGAAATCCTGGAAACTATAGCCTAGCTTTCTACATTACTCCCCATATCTGCATGGTGAAGATCAACTGGATGATGGACAAATCTTCATTCAGTGCTTCTGATTGAAAATGGAGTCGGATATTTGCTGGATAAAAATAAACTCTGGAAATCATCTTTCCAGGTCATCTAGTTTAATTTCCCTGCCACCATGAAAGGATTGTTTCCCCCAGCAAGGAAGCTTTCTCAAAAGCTCTCAGATGAATTAGTTTGCCTTTTACAATGGCTAGATTGTGGGTAAACTCTGCCCGACTTCTGAATGCAAACCCATGGAGGAAGCATGCTTGCTGTTTGGCTGAAGATAAATGTCAAATAATTTTAGCAGAACTTTGAAAGGAAGCCCTATTTAAAATGACACAGTACGGTGTATATGCCAGCTGGCTCAATTTTTCTAGTTCAATATCTCATTGTAGGAACACATCCTGAATAACGGGAACATGAAGAATATGAATGATGAGCCTCTTTGATTATCCTGTGACATGTTGGGGAGGGAGTGGGAGTGTTTTATTCTGTCCCTTTATGTACAAAGTGTTTTAAGGGTTGCATACTGGACAATAGAGATGCACTTACAATTCCATATATAGATGCTGATTGTACTGACAGTTGGATTTTACTGTAATGCTGTGGGGGGTGGCATCAGGATATACTTACGGTGTGTGCGTGTTTAAGGAGGGTATTGCTACCCCATATGATATTATCCATCATTCCTCTTCCATCAATTCTAGAATTGCAGAGAGCAAGTAAATGAAAATTGGTCTCCTACCTTGAACTCTTATTTCTACTGTGTCACATTCCCTGGAATGTGTTTCCCTGGGTGAGATTAGCTGATAAAATATGAATATAAAATCAAATGGTAGAGTTCCAGCTGCTGCCTTGGGCTCCTTGAAGGGAGGTGGACCTAAATATATACATTTAATGCAGAACATTGCAAAGGGAGGGTTGCAACTATGAGCATAACCATTTCCCATGCTCTTGTTTTTCTGCAATAATACACATGTAAGAGCATATAATCTCTCTGAAAAAAAGGTCAAAACTGTAGTCCTGCTTATAATGCAAGCTCATTGGATGCCGTTTTTAGGTATACACAACGATCTTTGAATACTATAGAATAGCACAGGAGGACTTAGCAATGTCTAGAGAAATATTCTGTCTTGGCCTACAGCATGATTTCGTCAACTTTTTCTAGACATTCCAACAGATATTTTGATGGAAGTTGACCATACAATCATGTTGGATGCCTAAAGAGAACATTTCTCTAGGCTTGGTTCGGTCATCTAGCATGATTCTATAGTATGCAATGGGTGGAAGCCATTTCATCAAATCTTAAGGCATACTTTTTCCTATTTAAGGGGCTTCAAAAATGGAATGCATCTTAGGTTTGATACCTTCAATTCACTGGATTTTTTAATTAAAAAACCCCTATCTTACTTTTGAGAGAGATGAGGAGGAGGAAGGGCCTCAGCCTAAGCAATTCTGCCAGCCTCACTATTTTGTCCTCAGCTTCAGCCAGACAGATGTTTACCAGTATTTCCCTAAGCACCACTTTCTGCTTCCATTGTCTTCCCAACAGGCCCATAGACTTAATTAAATAGACTCATGCAGGTAAAATAACTTGTGGGTCTCTTCACACTCCCTCCTGACCCCACATGAAAGGTTGCACTACAATCTACATTGCAACAAAAAAGTATTGTGCATGGAGAGGAAATTTTAAAAAATATTCTAAGAATTATTTCCCTTAAAACTGAAGCTCCAAAAACAGGGTGCACCTTACATTTGATGGCACCTTACATTCAGTGAAATCCCTTAATTCATTTCAGGTAGAAAAAAATAGGATTCCAGATTATATGTGAAAAATCACATTACATTGAGGGTCCTGAAACAGATGTGGGCCTACAATATTATCTCCTAGGACATGAATAAAGATTCAGTTGCTTTGAACTGCTGTCTGGACTAGTCTATGCACAACATGCGATATGGGCTGAATCATCCTACATATACAGGCTGTAGAGGATGGAAACAGAAACAACATCCTTCCTCTCTAGAATTGAAATCATCTGTATGTGTCCAAGAATGACAGCTGCCATGAGATAAACTTGAGACCCTTTTGGCTAACTCTTTGTAGAGAGAAATGGTGGTGTTATATAGATATTTCTCCCAGGTCTACTCTGCTATTCTTACTAGAGACATCTGCTGGTACCAGATAAAACCTGGCATCCATTTAGAGCCATCAATGTTTGATGCTAATGCATCTGCCATAATATTAGATGAAGAATTGTCTACATTTAATAGACACAAACCCCAGTGATTTCCTTGTATGAAAGAAGCAAAGTGAGGTCAGATCTTTCTGCTGTAATCCCAGGACCCAAAAGATCCATGTGCAAAGACATGATTTTGTAGCATTCAACAGTATGGATGAAAAGGCAAGCACCGTTTTCTTCTGCGATATATTTGCATTTACGATGAGTAGGCTGTTATTCTAGATTGCACTGTTCTCTTCCCCTTAAGGCATGTATTTGCAGAGAGATGATTTTCTTAGCTCCCTGGAGGGCCTAGTCATGTAACATGACCAATGTAGGAGGCCTGAAAGCAGAACAGAAATAAACCTTTCAACTGTGAGTAATCAATCAAGTTTGTTAGAAAACCAGGTACAGGTGACAGCCACAAAGTAAAATAAAACAACACACACAGAGCCAAACAGAGCAAATGTTTAAAAATGCAATAGTAATCTAGATGAGGCAAACCTTGCTGACTATCATATGCTATAGGGTGGGACTATTTTTCCTTTCAGTACATGAAGATGGAAGATCCTCCTCCTGCACCTATTCAGCAAGGAATGTCTCCTTGTTTCATCTTCAGGAATCTTTGCCCACCTCTTTGAAGGTTGGAGGAGGGGAGCATATTAATTTCAACAGCAATTTGCAGTGTTTAGCATATGTAACAATTTGATTTATCAAATCTTTTAAGCAACATTTCAAAGTTGAGCTGGCAGGGCTGGTACTGGCATTATTATTATGTAAAGTATGGCATTCATCTTGGATAGCAGATGATATGAAATATGACAGAAAGGCATGGGAGGAGGATGTTGTGTGCCAGATAGCCACTATTACATCCCCTGGACTTCTAGGTATGATAGAGAACACTCCACCATCAACAGTGCTGGGGAAAGAGTCCAGTGCCAACCTAATCAGCTTTTGAATATGGAATGGGAGCTGGGAATTATCTTGTTCTGTGCTGCCAGCAGATAAATGTCTTCGGCTGGACCTGAAAGCCAGTCAAATTCTCAATAATTCATATGGCATTAATCACCTCTTTCTGTCCTATTTTTAAAAATCCCCAAGGATTTATGTATAGAAAGAGGAGGGGCTAAGATGAAGGATGAAACTTATCCCTGTCAAAGGAAAGGTGTGAAAGTGATTGGGGGGGTGTCTTTCTGTCCTGACAGTCCAGCTCTATTTTCCCTTTCATTGGCACCAAGAGTTAAACTCTGAAACAGGGCATTCCAGAGGTGCTGTGAGTCTGGTTTAGGATTGGCTAGATTACCAGATAGACTTTGGGCCTTTTCACACTACAGAATTATAGCAAAATGTTCCATTTTAGCTATCATGGCAAGATCCTATGAATCCTGAGATTTGTGTTTTGGTGAGTCATGAGAGCTCTCTGGTTGAGATTTGTAATGATAGTTCACTAAACTGCAAATCCCAGGTTTCTATGGGATGTTGCCATGACAGTTAAAGTGGAAGCATATCACTATAATTTTGTAATATGAAAGGGACCTTAATTGTTCTTGCCATTCTGTGTTGGCTGGTGTAAATTGGCAAGATTTGAGATGAGGCAGCAGATCATTTGTTTCTCTGTTCTCAGATCACAGATGCATCAAGCTTAATATCACTTTTTGTATACAGGCAATCCCCAAGTTACAAACAAGATAGGTTCTGCAGTTTTGTTCTTAAGTTGAATTTGTTTGTAAGTCAAAACAGGTACATTTTATTTATTTATTTATTTATTTATTTATTTCACTCGGCTTCTATGCCGCCACTCCCGGCGGGCTCGGGGCGGCTCACAACAGTAAAAATATCACAAGATAAAACAGCGGCACAGGATAAAACACACTAAAACATCATAAAACCTTATTAGCAGTTAAAATAATAACAGTTAAAAACAACAGGATAAGATTAGCTATCCGCAGGGGGTGCAGCCCACTGTCCTCCACGTGGAAGGCAAGCTGGAAGAGGAGGGTCTTGCACGCCCGCCTGAAGGGGAGTAGATCGCGGATGGCCCGCACATCTGCAGGGAGGGCATTCCAGAGTGTCGGTACGATCACCGAAAACGCTCTGCGACAGGTGGCCATTAGTTTGGCCACTTTTACTGAGGGAACAGTCAGGAGATTGGTATCCTCGGAGCGGAGTGGTCTCATAGGGCAGTATGGGGAGAGACGTCCCTCAGGTATGCTGGCCCCAGGCCGTGCAAGGCCTTAAAGGTGAGAACCAACACTTTGAAGGTGATCCGGTGCTCAATTAGCAGCCAGTACAGGTCCTGCAAGGTGGGTGTTATGTGGCAGCCTGCTGGCAAGCCAGACAGGAGCCGGGCGGCAGTGTTCTGCACCAGCCTGAGCTTCCGGGTCACCGACAGAGGAAGGCCAACGTAGAGTGCGTTACAGTAGTCCAGCCTGGAGATGACCGTGGCTTGGATCACCGTGGCCAGGTCGTTCCGAGATAGATAGGGGGCCAGCCTCCTCGCCTGTCTCAGATGGAAGAAAGCAGACTTGCTGACCGCCGAGACTTGGGTCTCCATGGACAGCTGGGAATCCAAGTGGACCCCCAGGCTCTTTATGGAAGACGATGGGCATAACGCCACACCGTCCAGGCTTGGAAGTTGAACATTCCTACCACCCGGGCGGCCCAGCCACAAGATCTCCGTCTTCGCCGGATTCACCCTCAACCTACTGGCTCGCAGCCATCCAGTAACGGCTTCGAGGCAACGTTGGAAATTATCGGGGATGGTTTCGGGCCTGCCCTCCAACCTCAGAATGAGCTGAGTGTCGTCAGCGTACTGGTGACACTCAAGCCCATAACTCCGCACCAGCTGTGCAAGCGGCTGCATGTAGATGTTAAATACCAGAGGGGAGAGAATGGCCCCCTGAGGAACCCCACAAACTAATGGGGAGCCCTCAGAGACCACCTCGCCCCTCCTCACACGCTGGGACTGCAGGTGGAGGAAGGAGGTCAGCCATTTCAGGATTGTCCCCCTCACTCCAGCCATGGCCAGGCGGTGGATCAAAAGATTGTGGTCGACCGTGTCAAACGCTGCCGTGAGGTCCAATAACACGAGCAGTGCAGACCCGCCTTGGTCAAGCTGGCAGCGGAGTTGGTCTGTGATGGAGACCAGGACCATCTCCGTCCTGTGCCCCGAACGGAAGCCGGACTGGAAGGGGTCTAGCCATGTTGCATCATCTAAGAAGGACTGCAACTGCTCCATTGCTGCCCTCTCAACTACCTTCCCCAGGTATGAAAGGTTCGACACTGGTGTAGTTACACTACATTTTAAAGTATAACTCCAGATATCTATCTATCTATCTATCTATCTATCTATCTATCTATCTATCTATCTTTGAATAGCACAGGGAAGGGTGTCTGGTGGTGTTTATTTTGCTGCCTGTGCCCCTGTTCAGAAGATTTCACTTCACTTTCTGTTCTTGTGATCATTAGATTTTGAAAAATTTGGCTTGTTGTGGAAACAAGGATTGGTGATGAAGCTTCAGTGGAGACACTTTTTCCCCATGATAAATCTTCCAGGAGTGAATTTCCCTTCTGAGGAGTAGATTTCTCTCACTTCCTGTTGTCTCATCTCCATTTGTAACTATGAGCTGTTTGTAAGTCCAATGTTTGTAACTCAGGGACTGTCTGTATATCAGGAGCACAAAAGCCTTCAGGAAACATTACTGGCTATTTATTGGAAGTGTCATCTCTGAAGCCTCCAGCCACAGCACAGGTTGTATTCAGGAATTTCAACATCCTCACATGTTACAGTTTTTGTTATGCGTGTTTCATATTACTTTTGTAGAAATATTCCAGACTATTTAATAAAAGTTTACCTGAAGAAGCGTTTGAAAAGGGGAAAACACCACTAGTATATGATCAGCAGTTGACCTATTGACCTCTGGTGATCATATTTCTTCATGTCTCTCTTTTTTAACATCTTCTGAATTTAGAAGGAGATGTATATGTATATGTGTGCATACTGATTTCATCATTTTGTAATTTGTGACTGGGCTGGGTCACAAAGGTTCATTCAGTGATTTAGTTGCTTAGTAAATTAAGCAATTTACTGTTGATTGGGTAAGTAATTAAGCCTACAGTCCTATGCATACTTGGAAATAAGCTCTATTAAAAACAGGATTTACTTCAGAGTGAATTGGTATACAATTCCAATAAAACTGCAATTCTATATGCACTGCTATAACACCATTGGATGCAATGGTATGTACATCTGATGATAGTACACCCTGTAATACATGCATGGGATCGAATCGTGTTTATTTATTTATTTGCCACCCGAAGGGTTCTCAGGGTGGCCTTACAAAGGCAACAATTCAACACCACATATACCTATACATATCAATAAATAAACAAATGCAAAACAATTAAAACATGCACATTACAACATCAGCTAAAATCACACAATCCAGGTCATATTCCACTGCATCCATTTACTGACTGAAAGCTTGGTCCCAAAGCCATGTCTTTAGTTTTTTTCCCTGAAGGTCAGGAGGGAGGGGGGCAATCTAATTTCACTGGAGAGGGTGTTTCATAGATGAGGGGCCACTACTGAGAAGCAATTGCACTTGTGAGAGGAGTGGGACTGAGAGCAGAGCCTCCCCCCATGATCTTAGCCCCCGAGGTGGAACATAAAAGAAGACATCAAGCTCCTTTTAAGAACACAAATGCCACTCTTTTAAAAAAGCAACAATTAAACTGAGTCAATCTGAGTATTCTCAAGTCATGCAATTATACTTGGAGACTTAATACCTAAATCAACCAGTTTGGTTCATGCTTTAGGATACTCACATCAGGTCCCTCATCTGAGTAAACTGCTTCAGGGGTGAAGAATTAAAAGCATCTTTGCGCCTCTTTCTTTTATCATCCTTCATGTCTGCAGCCTCTGGAATAACTGAACAGAACAAGAATATTTCAAAAATAACTCCAAAATGGGAGATCAAATTATGTCAGCTTCATGTTTCCTGCCTGAGAATTTAATCCGCCTTCATTACAGACTCCATGCCGGTGAGAAGCCCCTGTGAGTTGGGTTTTGACAGGTCTCTGTCTGGCTCTTTCCCATTGCGAATATTATGCACAGTCTCTAGTTTTCAGTGGTGCAGCTAGAGGGCTGCCTCCCATTACGGAGGAAACACAGAGGAGTGGTGTGTGAGAGAGGAGAGTGAATGGGTGTGTGTGCGTTTATATATGACTAGCTCAACCTGCAGTTTCGGATTTCAGACCGAGCTTATCACTCTTCTAGTTCCTCCCAGCCTGTGGATGTTACTCTGCCTTTTCGCTGACGGATCTGCCAGCACGACGAAAGAAGCTGTTGCTGCTTCTCTTTTCCTGCTTTCCTTCCTTCCTTCCTCCTTCATCAAAGCAGAGCACTCAGCCCCATCGGTAGCTGTCTTTCCCCAGCCTCTGCCTGCCCCACAGAGGGACTTCTCCCTTCCTTATTCTGCTCATGCCTGAGCACTGGAGGATGTTGCCACTTCTTCCTTGAAGGTAAATCCAGGTGTTCACTTTGGAGAGTTGTTCTTCCTTCCCTTCCGAGTCCACAAAACAGATTATATCTAGGAGGTTTCCTCTGGATTGAGGGCAAGAAAAAGCCTGCAATGGTGTGATTTCAGTTAGTATGTACTGCTTTGAGTGGTAATGTTAGGTTAAAAGTGGATGGGAAATGACAGGTGTGTGTCACTGTATGCTTGGAATGTGGTTTAATGTCTGTGTAGTGACACACAAAATTGTCCGAGAACATTCAGTATTAATGAGGGAAAGGTTCAAGATCTGAAATTAACAACATATTTGGGAATATTCAAAAGTGGGATTTGTATGCAAGGTAATCTGGATATGAAAACACAAGTTTTGCATTTCATTCAAGCTTTGAGTGCTATTCAGCAATGGGTTGATTCAAGTTGTATGATGATATGCATTGGTTTTTGCAGTGTCAGGTAACTGAGAATACGTTTTGAAGCATATATGAAGTATATTTTGTATGGTTCCCACATTGCAATAATGTATACAATTCTAAAGTATTCTTGGAGAGAAAGTGGACAGATCACTATGTAGGGCTAAGAAAACTGTGAGGCAGCATGGGATGAAATGGTTCTTTTTAAAGGAATCTGTAGTGACACAAAGAATTGGACTGTTTGTTGCATCATGAACGCATTTTCCTAGATCAGTTTTCTCCAACGGGACACTCAGCAAATATTGCAGGAGCCCAGATCCATCAGCCACAGCCAGTATGGGCACAGAGATGATGTGTGCTATAGTGCAGCAATTTTGGACAGCCATAGGCTTTCCAAACCTAGTTAGTTATAGGCAAACATGAGTGCTTGAGGAGCTTGTTTGAAAGGATGGATAAGCTCCAGCATCTGCTCTCAAGCATCAAAAGTGGCTGCTTGGTCTCTCTCTCTCGGCATTACTTCACGAACGAAGATTCTTAAGAAGGACTCATCGCACGCTTTTTACAAGCATGTTGATGACTAAAAAGGCCAATCTGAGATAGGCAAGTTTGGTTGCAGAAAGCACAGCAGAAAGTCTCTTTGTGTGATGTTGTTTCCAAGTTGCTGTTCTTTCTACGTTGTCGTTTATCTTCGAGACCCATTCGGCGTGTCTTCTCGAAAGAGGCCGCAGCATTGTGGATAGTGTGTTTCCATGCCTCCTGATGTGAGGCCAGGGTGGACCATTGTTGGTGATCAATCTGTCTGAGCCTGAGATGTTGTTTCAGGGAGTCCTTATATCTCTTTTTGGGGGCGCCTCTCTTGCGCTGACCTGTGGCGAGTTCACCATAGAGTAGTATCTTTGGGAGGTGGTGGTCCTCCATCCTAGAGACATGTCCTGCCTAGCGCAGCTGTGTTCTCAATAGCATGGCCTCAATGCTGGTGATCCCTGCTTGCTCAAGGACAGCAACATTCGTCACATAGTCGGTCCAGTGTATATTTAGGATTGTGCGAAGACAGTGCTGATGAAAGCATTCGAGGAGTTGTAGGTGTTGGCGATAGGTGACCCATGTTTCAGACCCATATAGGAGAATAGACAGTATGACAGGCTGCTTGGTACTGGATCAATTAATAGATTACAGAATTTACTATGGAAGATTTCCAGTGTTTTATATTGTCCATCTACGATTTTGTTATTTGGTAACAAGATTACTAGCTGGGCCAGCACCATCTTGATTAGAAATAAAAGAAATAAAAAATACAACTGGTGTTTAGTCCTTTGGGATGTGTCCCCCCCCCCCAAAACAAAATGCTTTATTGAGAATATGAACACAGTCCACTGAAAACTCAGCAGACTGAACAGTCATTGACCATAATGGAAGACATTTAGGTTACTGTCCTCAATGTATGGGCTGCTGTAAGACATCGCCATACAGCCCAAAAAACTTATAGCAACCCGGTGATTCCAGCCATGAAAGCCTTTAACAATATGTCCTCAATGTAGTTTCTTGAAGTGAAATCTCTTTGAGTTTACTAGAGTGTGCCTTTGAGTTTACATGAGTAGGATTGTGGTCTTCAGCACTTGCTGAATTATATGATTAAAAAGAGCTTGGCTTTGGTTGGATTGTGTCCCAGTCATTTTCTTTTGTTGCCACTACTTTGCCATTATGCTGCTTGTAATGTTTGGAGCATTAATTGTGATTATTAGCTTTGCATGTTACCCTGAGTGTTTGGTGGAAAGGGAGCCAATAAATACGTTTTCACATTGCTGGTCTACTATAGAAGGGGAAACTCTGATGAGTGTAATGATATTTCTTTCATCCTTGCTCAGTGAACAAAGTCAGTCACTAGTTAATGAAATGAAAGGCAACAGACTCTCTTTAAAACAATTATTTTGGGAGGGGGGTGTTTTATGGGGGTAGAAATATTATGTATCTGACTTCTTTTTAAAATAATAGCATGCAGACTTGAAACATAAGTTTCATTGACATACAGCCCTTCACATTTGAAGGTTTGACTTTTGTAGGTTTTATGACTTGTGGATTTGATTAAAACGTTTTCTTTCAGAATTTCTTTGTCCTCCTGTGTGACTCTCTGGTCAACTTCTAGAAGTTAACCATTGAGTCATACTAGAGACTCCTGGAAAGAAGTTTTCTCAGGTTAAAAAGGAGAAATTATTTGCAGTTTTTCACATTCATTGTGGGTTCCTGTGTCCCTAAACCCCAATGAATGTGGAAAATTGCGCATGTATTTGTGTCCATCTGTCTGGCTGGCTATGTATCTATCTCTATCTCCACGTTTATATGTAAATACAATCAATTAAAACTCACTGGCACTTGTTCAACATTATGACATAATACATAATCTGTATGATTTCTAATTAGTAGTGTGTACTCTGTGCTCTTCAAGGTGCTTCTAATGCAGTTGTGACCTTTTAAAAAAAATTCTCAGGTGTCACATGAATTTATGTTTGCCTCAGCATAATCTGCTTTAGTGGGGATCAGTTTAACAATGTTGTACTTATATACTGAATTTTGATATTTTAGTCCTTTGATGAGGTGTCTTGTAGTCATGTAGAACATTTGTCACATCAAAAAAATGAAACCTTGCCTTTTTTGATCTGCAAAAACATTTGAAGTTGAGATTTCAAAACTGGGACAGGCTGGATGGATGTCATATTGACTGATTTTCCTACACACTATCAGTTCCGCCTTCATTTACTATAAAACCAGGTGACTTGTTTTCTTCTATCAGACATTGGATAAAGCTCAGTACATTGAAGGCCCAGGAAATCACTGAGTACATTAAAGGCCCAGAAAATTTATCATTTATCAGCACATACAACAGTGGTACTTGCAGTATTTTTAAAACATTTAGATGCTGGCGCGCGCCCGCGCGCGCACACACACACACACATACACACAGAGGTTTGATTCCAAGTGACCCTGTTTAAATTCTGTGATAGAAAATATGAATTTTACAGAACACAACCCTTGCAAAACCCACCAGATGTCAAGTTCTCGAGTTTCAGGTCCATCCTCTGAAGAACACATGAGAAATGAAATCTCTTCTTGGCTCTATGGGAATTAATAGTATGAGCGAAGGGCATAGACAGAGTCATACCAGAATCAAATTTCAAGGCAATGGAATAAAATTTCAAGGCAAGGCATACCTGTTTCATTTAAACATGTTGAAGTGAGGAGGTTAATTTGAAAAGATATGTCCTAATCATATATTTCAATATAAAGGATAATATAGAAAAGAAGTGGAGGGAGCATTAACAGACTCAAGAATTGTCCCCAGGAAGTTGTTCTCATATTAAATGAAAGCCAGAAGACTTGCTATGTTGTTTTCATTTGATACCATTTCACCTTAGAGTGTATGGGAACATATTGTCTATGGAGCTCAGTAGTGTGCTTAAAGTCAGATCTATACTCCTACAGTTTGCATTTGACAATATGCAGTGACAAGTACTTTCAAGTTTCAGTCCACCACATCTGGCCCTCATTTACAGCCTACTGGCTGGAATTGGTCATCCACTGTGCATAAGTGCTATTTTGACTGTTAGTGGTCATGCTGCTAAGGAAATACATAGAGAAGTTCAAACACTAATCTTGTACAGAGATGGATGAATCTGTCTGATTCACTTTCTGTAGCATCTACTTTTTTTCCAAGTGCAACTTTGTTCTGTTCCATTTGTGCATTAGTGTATTCATATGTGTTCCATTTCCCGATTATAACTAAGGTATTTCTGCAGTTTCTCTCTCCATCTCTCTCTTTCTCTCTATGTATGTGTGTCCTTTTTGTATGCTATTGTTTTTACTAATGTACACTTTGTGTGTGTCCCAATTTGGATATTAGTGCAGTAAATATGAATTAGGTCAGCTCATAGTAAAATGCAAATCAAAGTTGTGGAAAAGAAAGCATTTCATACTTGGTGAGGATATTGCTATAATTGTGATGGGTCACACATGCAATGCTACTCACTCATACAAGTTACTTCCTCTCTCTCTTTTTCCAAGCTAAGAGATGTGCCTCATTGACTTGCCTACTCTTGCACAAAGCCATTTCAGTGTCTAGAGCCTGTATGTGCAAATCATCAGTGAGATATTTTAAAAGCAAAGGTAAATCTAAATCTAATATGACACTCACACAGCAGTGCTAGCACCATAGAACTTCCATGCTCCTCAAGCTGCGGCCTTCCAGCTGTTTGGGCCTCCAACTCCCAGAAGCACTAGCCAACTTGTCCAGTGATCAGGAATTCTGGAAGTTGGGGGCTCAAACAGCTGGAGAACTGCCTTAAAGCTCTTAGCATATTTTGGAAGCTATCTCCACATAGTTTCCCAGATCTCCAGAGTAGTTTTTTGAATTGTACATGGGGCTTCATTAAAGAGAGGAGGTTGTTTCCCTACTGGCCCATTATTGATATATATCATTGGATCATGACCATGGTCCAAATTTCCATTATGTTTGCTGTTTTATTGCTGTGTAAGTCGCTCAGAGCAGTCCGGTGGAGAGCGATTCATCAAATAATAAATGGTATTGAAATGAAATGAAATTATGTGCACAGTAGTAGGATCAATCAAACTGTCACATTAGAGAGAGATCTTAGGTTATTTAAAATAATTCTATATACCGTTGCTAAATGGTGTGTGTGTGTGTGTGTGTGAGTGTAGATAGATAATAGACAGACAGATAGATAGAGGTAGGACCAAAGATATAAGTTTTCTTGAGGAACAATGTATGTACTACCCACCCCCACCTATTTTTTTGCTCATATTACTCTGATACTTTGTTCTTGTAAGGATTACATCTGAACCCTAAACTGCTGAAAACAGTTACAGTTCTTGACTCCAGTGGCACTGAGGGAGCATTCAGCATTCAGGATGGAGGTTCTTCCGAGTATCCAATGTCTTGAAGCTTGGCACCAAAAATCACCTGAGTCAGGAAACATGCTGCTATCTGTGTTGATTGCTAGCTTCTATTGAAACTAAGCACCTATTCAGATCAGTACAGGGGCACAAACGAAAGGATACACAATGCCCGGGTGTAAGGAGAAAGGCAAAAAAACCCTTGTTTTTGCATTTCTTTCCTGTTTAGAAGTAAATCAGTGTGGAAACTGTTATGTCCATGCAGCCAACATTCCTGGTCTGCTTTTTTGTATTAAAAAAACTAAGCATGTAAGCTGTGTTAAGAAATACTCATGTTTTCTACTTAGTAAAATGAAAGTCATTGGAACTTTCGTTGAAACTAAATCCAACAGTATATGTTCCACAAAAATAAGGGCTAATACATATTGTATAGTCAGCACAGGAAGTTTTTGTATGGGCTGCTCTTTGCAAATGGAGTATGTGTTTTAGAATGCTAACAAAAAGAGTGAAAATGAAAGTAATCACAGCATTTAATATATGCCTATATATTGTGAGGGAACAGATTTGCTTTAAAGAAAATCAGACTCACTAGTTATCCTGGCATTTAAAATATCTGTTAAGTGGTGCTTGTTTTACAATTTGGACTTTGATCTATCTCAATTTACCCAAACAAACCGCTCTTTTTAAAAAACCTGCTTCAGTTGGAATGACTCCTCTTATTTTAATTGCACTTCCAATTAAGCCTCATTTCCTTTCTGGAAAAGTCTCCCTCTCTCCCCGAAAAGGTGACTGGTTTTGCTGCGTGTGTGTTTGCGTGTGCCTTCAAATTGCCTGTCATCTTAGGGCTACCCCATGAATTTCATAGGCTTTTTAAAAAAAGCAAATAATATGCAAGAGCTAGTTTGGCCAGTTTCTTTCAATGAAATATAGTTTAAAGCACCTAAAGAATAGCTTAAAACTAAACCAGTGTCATCCCATCCCTTCACTAGGGAGTGAGGGAAAAGCTATTTCAGTAAATCTGTTTTGTTCTTTTCTGTTGCTTAATGAATTTTCATATCTCTTGTCCAGGAATAGCAATTGTGATCAGGAGACTATAGAGACTGAATCTCCCTTTGCTAGCTGTCACCAGCAGTAGATGCCGGATATGAGGCTTTTGTGGTATAATATCTGACTAATCTTTTATGGCTACCATAATCTGCTTCCTTGCCCATAATTGCAGTCAGTCAGTGCCAGTTCTCTGGTTATTGCAACATGGTTATCTTATTATTGAGCAAACCTCAATAACAAAATTGCCTCATAGTTTCTACATGACTTTCTTCTTTTGATGCAGGCACTGGCACAGTCCAACCCACTGCAGGTGTGTCGGTCTTCATTGCCTTTTCTATAACTTCCTGGCTTTGCCTTGGGTCCAAGGCCCAAATGCCATTCCCGCCTCACAAAAATAGGTATAAAATGTTCCCACCCCATGACAATTGCTCAGCATCAGAAATTACTATTGGAAGTAGACTTCCGGTCATTTTGGCTACAGCACTGCATGGAAAAAATGGATTTCACACCAATCACATTTGCTTACCATGACTTGAATGGAGATAGTCACCTGTTTAAAGCAGTCTTTTATTTGAAATATTGTCCAAAGTGCACATTTTTTAAAAAAATGAGAAATCTGGGATCCTGGCAATTATCTATCAACACTCCATACTTGGTCAGACACACAGCATGCTATTCAAATTTTTAAATTTGCATTGGTACAATTTGCATGTAAATGTCTACATTTTCATGATCTGTCACATGGAAATCTGCAGTTTTGTCCTCTTTTTTTGATGACTCTCTACTATTTTTCTCCAGGAGATATACTTAGGGGTAGCCGTGTTGGCCATATAGCAAAATGAAATCCACAATTGAGTCTTTGGCAAAGATTGGTCCTGCCATTGTAAAGAGAAGGTCCACTGCCTGAGGGAGCAAATGTTGAGACTGGACACAGAAATGAGACATTTAGAGGGCAGCTATATAGTGGTTTGAAGTTTTGTCTGCCTCCCATAATTAAGCCTTCCACCCTCAAATGTCTAGTCTCACTGCTAACAGTGAAATGAGATTCAACCACCAGTCTCATCTGCTTTTGCACAATGAAGTAGTCGAGCAAAGTATCATCTTGTTCTTCTCTTTAGGCAATGAAATTACTTGGGCCAGCCCTGCCCTGGACCTGGCTTTCAATTAAGAGATAGCTTCAGGTATTTTCATGACTAAGAATGCCCAAATGGTGGTAGATGTTCACAAAAGTAAATCATTAAAATGTATGCCCTTTGGCAGAACTCCTAAACTTGCCACCCAGCTTGTCTTTGCACTGTCTAGCATTAGGGCTGTTTGGGATATTTGTGGTTTGCTTCATTGAGAAAGCAGGTGCAGACATTTAAAATCCTTCCTGCAGGGAGCACACTTCTTTCCTGGGAGCAGTGAAGGAAGGAAGAGCAGGAGGAGAAGGAAGAGGAGGAGCTGACTGAATAGTACAGGCTTGGCACCTGCAGAAGAAAGCAGTAAAACTGCCTTTGGGGAGGTTCTGTACATGCTGAGCCAAAGCAAACAGTGCACCAGGCCTTTATCTCAAGTTGCCGTCAAGATAAGGGAATAGTGTAACCGTCACTTGCCTCACCCAGTTATATGGGTTTTTCATGAGCCCACGCCTTGGCAGCAACGTGTGCAACTGGTTCATTTTTTAATCACCACAGCATCCGTTTAAACACAAGCCACACCAATGAATGGTTTGTAAAAGACCTGTTGCTGCTGCTGCTTCTGTCACTTTCCCCCTTTCCCCAGTGCCCTGCCATTTCAGGCCTGATGTTGGTAGGTTTGTTTACTAACTATGCTGTCCTTGTGTGCCACAGGTGGCTGCTTGCTAAGCCCTCTGTCTATTTTTGGCACTGGTCACTTGCCTTGGCCTTCTTCCCTCATTCATGTTGCCTCTGATAATGATAATCAGGTAAGGAATGCAGTTCCAAGTGGGGAGCTGAGGTTGGCTTTTCGCTTTGTTGCAGGCACATCTGAGCACAAGGGCTTGTTTAAAGGGACAGTGCTCCAGTGATATCAGAAAGGTCAGTAATTAAAGGTGATGATTACAGTTATTATTCAGTCTTTGAGGAACCAAAGCCTTCAAAGAAGGGATGAAAATAGCTTCCCAACAGTAATGGACATGCCTGTTTGGTCTAAATGCAGGGAGACATCACTTGCCACTCACTTCCTCATGTTTATCACTGTGACATTTTCAAGCCCAGCTGGTCAAGAGTACAAGAGCTACATTATCAGTGAGAGCTCACAACAGATCAAGTCTCTTGCTTTTATATTTGCTAGTTGTTCCAGTGTTTAAATGACAAGATCATTATACTGTCCATTGGGGAGAAGGAGTTCACAATGATTGCTAGAACATTAATGAGTTTGTTGGATTGTTTTATGTGGCTTTCCTGATCTATGGTAACCTAAGGTGACCCTATCACAGGGTTTTCCTGGCAAGATTTGTTTAGAAGTTTGTCCTTGCCAGACTACTTATACCTCCGTTGTGTGTAGATGTTGACATTTTGTCCAAAAGCATATTAATTCTGATGGCCCATGTGACAAGGTCACTAAATTGTCCTTACGCCTGCCAAAAGGAAGGCATTTTTAGAGAATAATGAGATATTTGGAGGTAGCCCTTTGATGTTCAATGAATGGTATGTTTCACCCCCAGACATCAAACAGTTGCCCACTCAGTGCCACTACTCTGGAGTAGACCCAGGGACTGATCTCAACTAGACATCACTTTGGGGATACTGGACTTTCCTCACACTCTCAGAACTTTCCATTGTGGAAGTCCAAGATTAAAAAACCTAGCAATGCCACAATTTCAAAAGCCAAGAATACCATGAAGAAGAAATGACAGGAATAACAAAGATATTTTGAATTTAAAATATTTCTAATGATTGAAATAATTTTTACAAATTACCATGCCAGGCTCCTGAAGCAGGATTTTTTTGGGAGATAAATGTTGATGCTTAGTAAGGGGCTGCTCACAGAAACTCCCCTTACTCCACATCACTTAAGTAATTCAACATGGACAAATTTGGCAGATCCCAATCCACCTCCTTAATTTATCACTCATAATTTTGTGATGTCTTCAAAATACTTGTTTTCATGATGGGGGTTATGGTACAACCAACTTGTATGCACTCCAAGTAGAAATAAAATCCATATTCATTGTATTCACTCAACTCATGGCTGTGAGAAGTACATTTTAGAGGGATTTAAATTTGGGGAGAGAAGCCAAAAGATAGCTTTCTAGTGATTATGATCCTATCTATGGGTTTTCAAATGATCCTGAGCATCTGGTTTTGCTAAATGACAGAAATGTCACTAAGACTGCAATAATCTGCAACTGCTGAACAGAGGAAGACTGGCTTCCAACTGAACATGTACAGGATTGTTGTATTGCTGTCCCACTACTTTGTCCTGTGGAAGTTATGGGGTGTTTGAGGAATGTGTTACCATGTAGTTGGAGACATTCTTAGGGGTCTCAGCTTGTTGGTGACAGCAATAGAAGTAACCTGGCAAACAGTTGTTGCGATTTTGACTTCTCCTTGCTAAGGCGTGGAGAAAATTGCTGAGGTACATCTAAATGACAGGCTTGAGCCTCAGCACTTCAAAAGCCCTTGAGGATATAAAAGGGTGTTTTAATGACCAGTTGCAGGAACGCGTGGCTCATTATCCCCAGATCATCCCAGAATTGTGAAATGATGATGATGGTTCTTCAAGGTTACTACACCTGTTTTTCTGCTACTTGCAGAAATTAAAGGGAACTGCTCAATTGTGGCCAGCATTGGGATGGAGACATTCTGGCTGGCCGCAGTCCTAATATGGAAGGATAACATTGTCATCATTGTTGAAGAAATAAGAAACTACAATGCTGAAGCTGAGATTTGACTTTGTTTATGCAAAGTAGTTGACTGGATAAATAGATAACTATGTTTGGCTTCTGAGCAATATTTGTAAACACATTAATGTTAACATACACATTTGCAACTGGATTTGTTTTGATCATTAGATTAATTTTGCAGTCAGTAGCCTCTTACTCATTTTGTATTTTTAAAATGCACTTTCCATAAACTATTTATACCATCTCAGTGCTAAAAAAAATGAGTTATGCAGTTTTGCAATTGTCACATTCATTGGAAAATTATGAAGACAAATATATATAGAGAGAGGTGGGGAGGGAGAGGACTTCCCCGTTGCTTGTTTATGAATTCTGGTATGTATTAGTTAAAAGATAAGAGTTTTATGGAAGTGTCCAGGTTGAATGTTAACAGCAAATGTAGCATCATTGTTTGGTACAGCAGTTGTGGCAAAGATTATGGATATGGTAAACATAGATATCCTGATTCTTAGAGAGATAGCTCACTGCCAGTGACTGTGGAGTTCCATTCACCAGGTGGGTGACCACTTCCTAGACATGACTGCAAAGAAATAAATGAGAAATCCACGATTTCTTACTCATTGGCCTTTACAAAGGCTCAGAATTTAGAAATAACGAAGTTGTTTGTAATTTATTTTTATTTGGCCCAATGAAAAATTAGCAACATTGCTCTAAAAAATAATGCAACTCCTTCTGTTACTCAAGTGTTGTTATATTGAAGACCTTTTTCCTGTTATTTCAAAAGATTAGTTGAGTAAGAAGATTTTGAAGAATATTTGGCGTTTTCTGACTTTTCTTTTTTGAAAGCAATTTAAAAGTGTAGTATTAGTAATGCAATACTACTATTTAATGTTATTCACTATTCACCAGCAGTACATAAGAAAAAAAGTAGTAGAAATTGGGGTGGTTTTTTTTTTGCATGATTGCATTTCCAAACTCCAGAAATACTTTTCTGCTATAGATATATGTACTGTATAAAATATTTTATTACTATACCTCAAAACCTGATATTATGTAGGGTTTGGCTACTGTAACATTCCCTTTTACAAATGCAACTTCAAAGGATAAAAAAGGACAATAAAATTTCCATGTTGATAAAAGAGACGCCTGAATTTCTTTGCAGCACAGTTGATGTGTCAGGGATCTATGGGATTACTTTGGACTTAGCTGTAAAAACATTCAGACTAGTAGGCACTTGGCTTTACATCTTTTATATATGAAGGTTCTTGGACTGGTGTTTTCTCAGGATACCAGTAACAAGATACTTCAAATATTGAGTGGGAGTTCTTCAGTAAATAGGAGCTAGGCTGTGCAGGATCTTTAGAGCCGGGGCAAGACATAATGCCACTTGAGATGGGTAAAGCCTCCTTTTTGTCACCCCTTCTTTAAAAAGGTTGTTTTGTTATGACATAGGAGCAGCATTGTGAGAACCTCTAGATTCTCTAGGGGCATCTTGTGGTTATGGCAAATTGTCAGCGATGCAGGTATTCTCCCAAGGTCACCACACCCATAGTGCCATAAGGCATGGATGGATAAGCATTTCAGAGAGACCTATTATCATTGGGCACTTTCTTGCAGCAGCATATTTCAGAGCACCAAAACAAGAGCAAATAGCAAACTAAATGGGATAGATGGATATGTGCACCCCAGGGGCAAGATGAGCCAAAACCTGTTCAGATTCGCCAATCCTGGGCCAGATTCCTCCAATCTGTGATGATGATGATGATTGGCTGCGTGGGGTAAGGATTTCACTCTGCTCCATGAGACAGTCACTGGAGCAGTCTGCATTAGATTCAAGTCCTATTAGGACAATGGTCCTAATAGGACAAAAGTACTATTTAGACCTATGCCTGATTATATAAAAGATATTCTTTTGCATGACATATTGGAGAGGTGTTTTTACAACAGTGATTCCAACAAGAGCTCCATAAGTTGAGGATGATATGTTAAACAGTTGGCATTGCCGGTAAAAGCTGGTAGATTTAATATCAGTAAAGCTGAGAATCTACTCTGAGTTATGGTTCAGACTTTGAAGAACTATTGGAGTCTGTCTCACAAAATGGCTTCAGCACTTTGGTTACTGCCTTTCAATTTCAGGCTAAAACCAGCAGTGAATTCATTGTCTGTGATGTTGGAGTCATTAACGGCTATTGGGTGATTCTCAAATCACATTAGGAAGAAGAGAGCCATTTTGTTTGCCTGTGCTTGATTAAAAGCTGGCTTGCACTATCATTTTGATCTCATAACAATAAATTTAGATTGTTGACAGAATGACCCATCTCTGTATCAGGATTTTAACACCTTATAGAACCTTACAGAGATAGCTGGTTGACAGAAAACTTGGGTGCTAAATAAATAAATAAAGTCGTTTTACTGGTTTCAAAGTAGTTTTAATCATTGTATTAGCCTATGAAGCAGTCATATGATTCTGGATTAATGTCAAAAGAGAGATTATTGTACCAATGTGGAGGATATATAGCCAGCATGATTACATTATTATATCCAAGAGTCGAAGGTGTACTGGGGCATATGCTAACAGCATGTGCTTTTTGTTGATACTTGCAAGGAGGATGTTCCAAGCAACAGCATGATGGATGTGTTCCGTATGCATGGAATTTACAAAGCTTGTTGTTACCTGTGTGGGTAGAAAAACAGCTGACAATGTCGAGTCACTTGGGTTGCCTTTGCAGCAATTATACAACTACAAAAATGTAGATATCAGTGCCTGTGATGATCAGATTGATAGTGATCTAAAACCATCTGGAGGAGGAAGCACAATGGCATGTACAATAATGCTGATGTCACACATATATGTGTTTAATCCTTTGATGATTATGAAAAGCACAAAGTTTTTAAGCATTTGGGTGCACATAGACCCCTGATGCTGTTTACTTCTGTTTCTTTCTTCAATGCAACAGTCTCTGAAGAATCCAGTGCTGCTATTTTTAACTGTTACTTTAGAACTAGCTACTTTTCTCCTCTAAGACTAAGAGAGTGTGACTTGCCCAAAGTTTCCCAGTGGCTGAACAGGGATTCCAACCCTGGCCTCCAGAGTCTGGTACGACATCCAAATTACCAAGTTGACTCCTTTGGCGCCAGTCAAACCTCTGAAAGTTTGGGCTAAATTCAATACTGTATAGCCGGTGTGATGTAGTGGTTTAAGAGTTTGGCAATGACTGGAAACCTGGATTTAGTTCCCTGCTTAGCCATAGAAGCCCACTTAGTGACTTTAGATGAGTTACTCTCTCAGCCTCTGAAAACCCTATGATAGGTTCGCCTTAGGATCAGTATACATTGGAAATGACTTGAAGGCAAACAATAATAAACTCACTGCAGTGTCAGCAGCCTCTGCTACCCCAGGAGCTTTTTCATGACACCAGTAACCTGTTTCAAACAGTTTTTTTAGCATCAGAAAGGAGTTGGGATCCTGCCCTCCTGCTTTCCATGTGCTGAGTCTGTGCGAATGAGAGTACGATGGTGTGTCCTGCTCTTTCTGGAGGTCATATTTTATTTCTGCCATTCACTTCAAGCAGATACTAACTCATCACTAAAATCTTCAAATTAAAATATAGCAGCTATGTGTGAAACATCACAGACCAGCTGATCCCTTTATTTGATGGGCCTCCGAGGAGCATTAAACAGCACAGATTGAAAAGGAAGCTTTACACACACTCTCTCATTATATTGGAGAGTTATAATTGATTTGAGACTTGATTATGTAGCCATGTTTGGTGTTCTATCACATACAGACAGCCCTTTGCATTTGCAGATCTGTCTTTTGCAGATTTGATTGTTGGTGGATTTGATTAAAATGTCCTCTCTAGGAACCTCATCATACTTACCTTTTTAAAGCATCCTAGGACACTAAAGGGATAGTCCGGCAGCAGAAGGGCACACTACCCATCACTGGACATCCCTGGACTTTCTGTTGAAGCCCTACTCCAACCATAGTGGAAGCGTTGTAGAACGCTTCCCTCCTAACATGTGAAGGCTCCTGTCTGGCTCTCAGGAGTTGTGTGCAGGGTGACTATCACCCACGCATCCCTGTCGTTTCACTGTGAAGGCTGGTGAATCTCTAAGTCCTCTAACACAACTCTATAGTCAACACTTGGCAGATGTTGACCATAGAGTAGTCCTGGAGAACCTAGGCATTCTTAAAGCGGTGTTCTTTAACGCAGAAAGGGGTGGGGTGAGGGGAGTTATTTGTGGCTTTCCCTACTTCTGTTATGACTCAGCACCCTAGCAAACTTGGAAAGTGACTGTATTAGTAATGCCTGCTCTTTCCCCCCCAAAATATTAGTACTAATATTTTTCATCTTGTTTCATTTATTTTTGAATATGTTATTGTTGTTTTTATAAATAATTGCTATTGTTCTAATCTATTATGTATTTATGGGATTATATTGTTGTTTATATTGTAATATTGTGGCATCAAATTGTTGCCAGTGTGCTAACTGCTCTGAGTCCCCCCTTGGCGCTGGAGAAAAGTGGGGTAGAAATGTTGTAAATAAATAAATAAATAAATAAAGTCAATTGTTTATAAAGTGATGGGATAGAAATGTATGGAAATTTTGATTTATTCAAATTCTTTCTAAAATGTCTTTCTGAACCATCACAACCTCAAACGTAACTAAATATTAATCTACATCAAAGCTGCCATTAAAATGTTAATTACCATAATGGCAAAGAAGATAAAAAAAACACAATGGAGGAACAGGCATAACCTGATGTTTTTCTCCACCATGGCCTTCCTGTATCACCTTCAAGTAATAGTTTTGTGATGCTTTTCAATAAATGTTCAGGAAGCACTGTCTTTGCAGATTTGGAAAGTTGAGAGAAAATGCTTAGAACTCTTTATATCCTAGGCATCTGACTATCTTCTTTATATGTCTTATCCTTACTCCTTCTGAACATAGCAAGCTGTGCAGAGAGACAAAATTCAGTGCTTGGCATAAAACGGCTTTGAAACGTTATTATTATAATCCCAGCTGCACTGTAATAAATGATGCTACAGTTCTGCACGTCCGGCACTAGTTTTCAGCGGAACTGTTTTATCTTTTACTTGGATTTAGCTTTGCCAAGGACAGACATGAGTAAAAGCAAGGGCGGTGAAATGTCCAGCTGGTGGTAGGAGCCTGAATACTCTAAAGAAAGCTAAGATTCATGTCATAGTCATCACTGTTGTAAAAACACCTCTCCAATTTGCCATTTCTTAAGATAGCCACATTATTCTAGGTGAAGGTAGCGTATCCTACACACCGGGATGCATATATACACATAGATCACTTCATGCTCCAGGCCATTTAGAGAGCTAGCAAGATGCTAATAAAAGAGCTGACAAAGAGCAATAAAATTCTGCCAGTTGCCAGAAGAAACTGCTCTCCTGGGAAATTTAAAATCTGCTGCATTAACTCTGCTTAAATCTCCAGGGCGGACATTTCCCATTTTGTTGGAGGGGCAGGAGGGAGGGAGAGTTTTCGTTCTAGGTGTCTTTGGTATTTTTATATGGAATCCTTTCAAGTTACATCTTTCTGCCATACACAGTCTGCAATGTCCTTGTCCTTGCTATCCTCTGAGGACCTCAATATGGATGGATTTATACCCAGGGCATCCTTGAGGCTCAGAGAAACATACTTCAAAAACTATTGAATGCTACTCTTCAGTTTTTCTGAGACCACAGTATTCTTGTTGTGTGCCTTCAAGTCATTTCTGATTTATGGTAACCCAAAGGCAAGGCTGTTGTCGAATTTTCTTGGCAAGATTTGTTCAGAGCAAGTTGTGATTGCCTCCTTCATAGGCTGAGAATTGCCCAAGTCTACTTAGTGAGTTTTAATGGCTGAGCAAGTATTCTAACCTTTGTGCTCTGAAGTTTTAGTCCAGCATTCAAACCATTACACCACAGTGCTGTACCTGAGTAATATTTCTAACTGCACAGGTAACTACTGCTATTTAGTTTCTAAATCTCATTTTTTTCCTTAAGTATTTTAATCATATCATGGTTTAGGAAAGATCTGTAGCTCTGCTCAGCAGTAGAGGCCTTTTTTGAAATGCAGAATAAACCAGGTTTAAGGTCCCTGGCATCTCCAGGGAGAGTTGCCTTCCTGTCTGAAATTCTGGAGGTCTCCTGCCAGTTACCATAGTGAAATCGATTGACCACTGGTATGACTCAGTATAAGGCAGCTTCCTTTGTTCCTGTCTCATTTTCTGACTTTTTATATCTACCTGATCATTCAAACCAAGCAATTACCTACATTTTCTAGTGCTGATGCTTTAAAGCTAAAAGCTGTTATTACAGTTGTCAATAAATAGATAGTTGCTCTTGGCATGTTTGTGATTCATGGATGTTTATATTCCCCTTTTGGAAAATAGGTAGATAGACTGGTAATTATCATAAGGTATTTTTGAATATTGGTCTTTCCTTGTGCTTTTCACTTAACTGTGCAGTATTGTTCGCCATTCAGTTGTCTATTATTTATTACTCATTGTTCTGTTTCATAATTAACCTTTTAAAAATTGACAACCCATTTGACCTTATTCTTCCTATAATAAGGTCAAATGGGTTGTCAATTGACATTTTTTGCCTAGTTGCCATCATGTTTTTCCATTTAGGTTCAAACATTTATTCATTCTTGTGAGTTTTTAAAATTTAAAATAAAATGTGGTTCTTTTTGTGTGTGTCTCCCTCCCCATTTTCTTTGGCACCTTTTTCCCCCCAGGCAACCTCTTGGGAATACAAGGCCATATAGATCATAGCATCAACAATCTCTGAAAATAGTCCAGATGTTACAACAGTAGTGCTCCAGTGACCTGGGCTATCACAGACTGACACTTTTCAGCTCTCTAACCTTAAGCACTTTGCATACTTAAATACTATATAGATGTTTGCTTGTTTGCTTATTTGCTCCTGGTTAATTAAATAAGCCATGATATAATTATATGTTATGTTTTCTCAGCTAGTATGAGTCTGGCTACTTCTAGGACAGGTCTGTATATTCAGAATATTCCTTAACAAAGAAAATATTGGGTGGCTCTCCAGAGTAGCAGTGTCCAACTGTAAATGGATTTGGTTCCATATGCTGAGTCACCTCTGAAGACTTAGGTGTACTGTTCCCTGACAACACCCTTCCCCAACCCAACACCATCCAGTCGTCTTAGACTACAACTCCCACATTTCCCAGCCAACATGACTAATGTTCCTTTGAAAACAGGTTAGGAAGGCTAGCCTATGAAATTTAACAGGATAGGATGATTGAGATTTTGGAAAACTAGGGGTCAGGTGGGGTCAGTGTTCTTCTGCAAAGTGAAGGTGAAGGCTGCTTGATAAATGAAGCCTACATTGCAAAATGTATATCAATGTTGTTGATATACCTGAATGTCAGGATTGAGAGCTCCTCCAGTAAATAAGTGTCTTGAGTGTTTGGCACTGTCCATGAAAAAAGGTGCCAAACTCCACATTTCAGCTGAAATATACACAGATGGGGAGGGGGAATGGGGAGAGAAATGTGTCTGCAAGGTAGCCAGGTTGAGCCTTGGTTGCCACAGGAACAGAAAACACTTGGTTGGAGCTGAGGAAATGAAATAATATCCTTTAAAAGGCACAGGATAGCAATTGAAATTTAAAGTGTCAGGGATAAAGTTACAAACATTTGTATCACATGTATTGTTCTACTGGCCACCTATTACAAATGTCTTTCAATTGGCCTCAGAACTGAAGGTTTGCTTCCTTCTTGCCAGAAAAAGGGAGGGACAGAAGATAGTTCAGTTGCACTGTAACAGTATCTAGGGACGCACACCGTTGCTATAGAACCAATTAAAATGTCAACAGGGCTATTAAATCTCTTGAGCAGATGGGAAAGTACATAATACTCACAAGTAGACTGACTGACTGAATAGATGACTGAATGACCCAAGGCAATTCCGATCCAGGGTGTGTGCATGTACGAGCAATTTACAATCCATTCCGTGTCTTCCCCAGTCGTACTATGCCAAGGGACCTAGTGTTTGAGATTCTATTAGTCTGTCTCTTGTCTTGTAACTATATTAATCGTGCAGCTGCTGTCTCTGTTATCTCATCTGTAAAATGGAGTTAATTACTTTCTGCTGTTTAAGTATACTATGTTCCAGCTAGTCAATGGTGTTGTAGTGCCTCCACAGCAGGTAGAGATGCACAGTCTGCAGGACACATGTAAATTACTGACTTTTAGATCATTTTTGCAGAATACAGTTGTCAATATTTACATTTTTCATTTTAGTCTGCTAAATGCAAATCAGTATGTATATTACTATGTATACTATTATTATTATTTTGTTTATTTATATCCCTCTTTTTCTCTCCATACAGACACTCAAAGCAGCTCACAATAAAAAGCTTTACAACTTAAAATAAATATTCAAATATTAAAACAGTATTAACTCTCATTAATATTTTTAAAAACCCAATGCAGGTTAAAACCATAAAGCATATAAAAACACAGCAGCCCCTGACAATCTTAAAAACTTTCTTCTTTAAAAGCCCGCTTGAATAAAAATGTCCTAGCCAACCTGGAAGTGACAAATCACTTTAGGTTTGGGTTTATCCCAGGTTTGGTGATTTTGGGATATTTGGATTTTCTTGAACATTTTATTGATAGTGCTGATGTTTCTAAGATTGAGAATTTGTGTGTGAAAAATGTGTTGTAAGCCAAATGCAGCTCATGGGTTAGATTTTTCTTGCTCCTAGAATTATAGAATAATAGAGTTGGAAGAGACTGCATGGGCTATCCTGTCCAACCCCCTGCCATGCAGGAAAAGCACAATTAAAGCACCCCCGACAGATGGGAATTCAGCATCTGTTTGAAAGCCTCCAATGAAGGGGCCTCCACAGAAAATTCCACTCTTGAACAGCTCTTATAGTCAGGAAGTTTTTCAATCAATCAATCAGTTTATGTATGCAAGTTTTTCTTAATGTTCAGATGGGATCTCCTTTCCTCTAATTTGAACCCATTTCTCTGAGTCCTTAGCCTCCAGGGCAGCAGAAAACAAGCTTGCTCCCTCTTTCTTATGACATCTTTTCAAATATTGAAACATAACTATCATGTCTCCTCTCAACCTTCTGTTCTGCAGGCTAAGCATACCCAGTTCTTTAAGCCACTCCTCATAGGGCATGGTCTCCAGACCTTTGATCGTTTTAGTCTCTCTCCACTGGACACAATCCAACTTGTCACTGTCCCTTTTGAATTGAGGTGCCCAGAACTGGGAAGAGTATTCCAAGTGAGGTTTGACCAAAGCAGAATAGAGGGGCACGATGACTTCCCTTGATCTAGACACTATACTACTTCTGGTGCAGCCCAAAATCACATTGATTTTTTAAGGGGCTGCAACATATTGTTTGCTTATGTTCAACTTGTTATCTAATAAGACTCCAAGATCTTTTCCACATGTAATGTTGTCGAGCCAGGTGTTACCCATCCTGTATCTGTGCATTTCTTTTTCTTTCTTTCTTTCTTTCTTTCTTTCTTTCTTTCTTTTCCTAAATGAAGTATCCTACACTTCTCCTTGTTTGAAATCATTTTGTTAGTTTTGGCACAGCACTCTAATCTGTTAAGGTCATTTTGAATTCTGATTCTGTCTTCTGGAGTATTAGCTAGGGTTCCCAATTTGATGCCATTTGAAAACTTGATGCCCTCTAAACCTTCATCCAAGTCATTAATAAAGATGTTGAACAGCACTGGACTGAATTCTGCAGCACTCCATTAGCCATTTCTTTCCAGGATGAAGAGGAACCATTGGTGAGCACTCTTTGGGTTTAGAGCTTCCGAACAAGTGACTCCTAAACTGGAATCCCCAGATGTTGTTAAAGTCAACTCCCAGAAACACTCAGTATCATGGCCAATAGTCAGAATTTCTTGGATTTGTAGCCATTTGTGGATTATTCATCTAGACTAGTGCTGCCTAATGTGAGGGACCATGGAATAGTACCATATTTATGCCCATTGACTTCAACTGTTTCCCCCCCTGGAAATTCTCCAGGGACCAGCAGCAAATGTGAAAGGGCCACCACATTGAATAGCACCTACCTAGAGCATAAGCCCACTTCTCAGTATGAAGCCGTGATAAGTTATTACATGGACAATTGCTTTGCACATTAGAAGGTAGCAAAACAGCTTATCCAGGATCAGAGAATCATGGCCTATAATCTGTTTCCTGGTTGAATGCATTTTTAGAAAGTTAATATACCTCACAATGACCTGGAAAATATTTTACACAGCAGTTTAATCATGAAGGGCAGGTGTGGAATGGCGTTGAACTTCAGGACTATCTCTGTAGCAGGGCCTTAACTATGGAATTCCTTACCTAATGAAGTTAGACTGGCCCCATCTCATTTTAGTTCTGATGAGCAGCCAAAACAATATTTATTTATTTATTTATTTCATTTCCTTTCTAACCCGCCCTTCTCTACCCCCGAAGGAGGACTCAGGGCGGCTCTCAGATGGCAACAATTCAATGCCTCATACAAGAACAGAACAACGTATCAAAAAATACAACAAAGCAGATTAAAAACCGTTACATATCAAATCCCCCATAATCCCCATTCCATATCCATAGGCTGTCAGCCAATCTACAGTCCGCCAACCCAACCCTATCCTACTCAGATTGTCCATCCGCTGCGCCACATCAACCAAACACCCGGTCCCACAGCCACATCTTTAGCTTTTTTCTAAAGGAAAGGAGGGAAGAAGTTCATCTTATTTCATTTGGGAGCGAGTTCCACATATTGTTCTGTATGGCATTCAGTGTCTGAAACTGCTGTTTTAAGTGGATTTTAGGAATGTTTCTAGACTGCTTGTAGGAGTTTTAAAACACTATTTTAAATAATTTAAAATGTTTTTCCCCTCAGCATTGTTTAAGTCAGTTTTCCTTTGTTCCTCCCCTTGAGAGCCCTTGTGGATTGGGATGTGAAACATAAATACTTTAAATAAATAATAAATACACTTCCCAGCATCCCTTACCATTAATCATGCTGGCTACTGTGATTTGCAATTTGATATCTAAAGGGTCTATAATTCCCATTCCTGGTGTCCAATATAAAGTTCCCTCAAAGGCCATCAGTTAAAGCTATGAGTTCAATGTGCCAAAATTGCCTTAGAAAAGAAAAGCCCCTTTAAAGTCCTACTGTTTCTAATTTCTGTAGTTCTCTTGTTTAAAAAAGCACTCAGCCCGTGGAAAGTGAGGAATGCTGAAGAAGGGGATGAACAACACAAATACACCCACACACTGCTGGTTTCCTTTCATTTGGGTGCCAATTGGGCCCTGTTACGTACCAAGAAATCCAGTGGCAGGGGGACATGCTAGCCACTTCTCTGAAGTGAGCAAACCAGATATCCTTGAGGCATTATGTTTGGCAGCAGTTTGGTTGGATCTGAGGGAGTGAATGAAAAGAGAGGAAAAACCAGGAGTCAGAATGTTTTAGCAACGCATACTGCACTCACTGCAGCAGGGGTCAACGAATGGACACCGTGCACATGGCAAGTGAAGGAATGTAAAGGGCTGGGCTCTGAAGTGGGAGGCAGCAGACGAGCTTTGATTCTTCCTTTTAAAAAAATTAAGCCACTCGGCAGCTACTGAGAGAACCGGCTATGGTGCTTCTTCCATGACTGTGCCTCACAGAAGATTGTGAGGAATTTGTTGGGGAGATTGTCTCACAATCTTAGATGGCTCAGGTCCAGCTTATTTGGTTGGTTGTAACTCCTTGTACAAACCTGCCCAACCCTGAGATCTTCAGGAGAGGCCCTTCTTCAGCCCCACCTCCATTGCAAGTGCAGTTGGTGGAAATGAGAGAGCTGGTCTTCTTTCTCGGTGGCTGCCTCTCGACTCTGAAACTCTTTTCTTCCCATGGAAGCCAGAATGGCCCCCTCCCTACTATCCTTCCAGCAGCAGGCTAAACCCCTTTTATTCAGGCAGGCTTTTAAAGAAAGAGAGTTTTAAAGATCAAATCAAGGGGTGCTGTGGTTTTAGCCTTGAGTACATTTTAATCAGTCTTCAAAGATGTTTACTTTTTAATACCATTAATATATAATTCTATTTTAATGTTTGTATATTTTTAGGTTTAAAATTGTATTTCATTTGGTTTTGGGAAAGCAGGGTATAAATAAATGTCGTGATCATCATCACCACCCTTGTGCTTCCTCAGAATTTTTCTGTTGCTGTTTTCATTTCCTGATTCCAGACAAATTCAATTCCAGAAGAGTAATTCAGATGGGTGTACACTCAGGATTGCAGTCTAAGCTAGTTCATCCAGCTTAGTTGAGGCAGTATAGAAATGATTGTTATTGTAGTAATTCCTATTCACAATAGAGATGTAACAAACATGCTCAGATTTCTTCATCCTTGATGAGAAGCTATGTCTCACCATGTTACAATAGGCTTGGTTTGGTTTTGGTGTGCAGTCTCATTTATCCATGGTTTCCTGTACAAGGTACACCTTCTTCCTGGCATCTCAGTTGTTTGTCCCGTTGAAAAGAATAGGTTTTTGTATTATCTCCAATTTTACATTTCCACACGACATCCAAAGATTTATCTCCAATTGATATGGGGGCATACTTTAGTTCAGTAGCTTCAAGACACAGTTGTAAAACTGCAACCAACATATCTATGGATGGTTACCATTGTTAAAACAGTTAGATTGATAAACACCACACAAACGACCTCATTAGACAGGATACTTTTTGGTGGCATGCGCCAGGTCCTCTATAATTTTATGATGGAGTCTGTCAGCTCCCATCCCACAATGTCAAACTACTTCTAGTGGGGCTCTGTTGTAATCAATGAGGGGAAGCCAGGCAGTAGATGCTTCCCCCGATGGGATGAGGCAGGGAAAAGCCGGGCGATGCTGGGTGCGGGGCAATGGGTCATTCCCCCACCCCGGACCAGGCACCACTGGATTTTCCACGATATGTAGTGTCTGATGAGGTTGCAAGAATCCTCCCAGAGCAGGGTTTTATGGTGCAATCATCCTGCCTTATTCACAGAACTGCATGGTGAGTGCAAACTATGGAGGGGGATGAAAATATTCCCCTCAGGTAAACATTCACATCCAAATAACACAATGCAGTGCAGTTACTATCTATCGTTACTCACATATAACACATAGAGGGAATTCAAATAATACACTTGTATTTAGCTTCCAAATAAGCACTGTATTCTAAGTATCTTCAACACAAAACTCTATATACACATATAATGTAGCGCACAAACACAGTGAAAATAACACAGTCACTCACGATACTCTCTGTCACCCTTCACAGAGTAAATACACTCAATGTATAGTTCAGTTCCTTTATGGTGTCCTTCTGTGGTGTATCTTCAGACCCAATGGTCAAATAAATTTGTATTCCGCGGCCCGTTGGCCAAATAAATCCAAAAGCAAAGCAAAGTAAATCCTGGGTGGCCCAGGGTATGGCGTGAGTTCCAATGCGCAATTCCACTCCGTTTGTGGTAGTCGCTGGGCAGTCCACCTACGGGTTAATCCTTCTTCGGCTACCGACCCGTTTCGATATTCTCTTCGTCAGGGTGGCCCCAAATACAGAGATGCACAAGACTATATGTCTGAAATATAAACATTCACAATAGTATCCCAAATACACAAAAGAAGATAGTAACATAGGGAAGGAGTATAATCTCGTTGCTTACCAATATAAATCATATATGTTGCTTAATAGCAAGGCTGATATCTCAGCTATTCCATGTATCGCCCAAATGGCGTAGACCTCAATCTGGTGACTGCTGAGGCTGAAAAGCTGCTTAATCTAACTGTATTGTATGTTAATTAGTTTGCACCACTGAGAGGCACTTAAGCAGCTTTTCAGCCTCAGCAGTCACCAGATTGAGGTCTACGCCATTTGGGCGATACATGGAATAGCTAAGATATCAGCCTTGCTATTAAGCAACATATATGATTTATATTGGTAAGCAACGAGATTATACTCCTTCCCTATGTTACTATCTTCTTTTGTGTATTTGGGATACTATTGTGAATGTTTATATTTCAGACATATAGTCTTGTGCATCTCTGTATTTGGGGCCACCCTGACGAAGAGAATATCGAAACGGGTCGGTAGCCGAAGAAGGATTAACCCGTAGGTGGACTGCCCAGCGACTACCACAAACGGAGTGGAATTGCGCATTGGAACTCACGCCATACCCTGGGCCACCCAGGATTTACTTTGCTTTGCTTTTGGATTTATTTGGCCAACGGGCCGCGGAATACAAATTTATTTGACCATTGGGTCTGAAGATACACCACAGAAGGACACCATAAAGGAACTGAACTATACATTGAGTGTATTTACTCTGTGAAGGGTGACAGAGAGTATTGTGTGTGACTGTGTTATTTTCACTGTGTTTGTGCGCTACATTATATGTGTATATAGAGTTTTGTGTTGAAGATACTTAGAATACAGTGCTTATTTGGAAGCTAAATACAAGTGTATTATTTGAATTCCCTCTATGTGTTATATGTGAGAAACATTCACATCCACCCTGAAAAATGTTTCCTTCAGTCCCCAAGTTCTAGCATTTTAGAGAGTGAGGCACTGAAAATCATTCACACTTAAAGCACTTACATTCGCTGTGTTTGCATTCCCTTGATATTTTGTGTGTGTTTGAGATTTCAAATAACATATCGATTTATGATGACCCTATGAATTTTAGAGCGTTTTCTTGAACAAGGAATACTCAGAGGCGGTTTTGCCAGTTCCTCTAAAATATAGCCTACAGCACTTGGTATTTTATTTCCTCCTTCCTTTTGGATGGCTGAACTTCTACACATTAGAAATAATGTTTAATTTGGGAACTGAGAAAAATTTCATTACAGGTAGATTTTCAGTTGGGAGGCAATGCCCTCTTCTCCTCCTGATAGCTACACCTATAATTTCATCCATAATTTACTTTCCACACACACCAAAAAAACCTGGACAATGTCTTATGAAAGATGGCACTAGGTTGTGTCAGAAAACACCCTGATCCACATTTCCCCCTTCCCTCTTTCTCCACCATTAAGGTATATATTTATATCTTATGTATAAATGTGTAGGGTTATTTTTTGCTATTATGTTTGTATTGGTTGTTGTATTCAGGCATTGATAGTTTGCCTTTCTGTGATTGCAATCCACCCTGAGTCCCTTTGAGGAGATAGGGCAGAATATAAATAAAGTTGTTGTTGTTATTATTTGAAACACAACAAGATTAGTACACAGCAAACAAGATCACTATGCTGGTTGTTGTATTGGATCACACGTTGGACACTTCCCAAGTGTCTAGGACTATGTGATGCACCGGCGAAAATGCGTGCAGATGCCAGTAGGGTGATGCTTTGCAGCTGACAGATGGTACTTTTGCCAGCGCCTATTGTGTTTAATTGCTATTATTATTAATATATCTAAAGCTACTAGATGTGATCATATAATTGAGGGAAACTTTATCTGACATATAGGTTTGGAGCAGTACAAATTATGGATAGATGCTAAAACAAGGTAAGATGTCATGCTTTCTGTTAATAATCTTGCATAAACTAGTGTGTCACTACATCTACTACAATGGACATTGGAAATGTATTGCTTTATTTGATTTATAGTCTCCTTTTCCTTTGTACAGAAGGATAAGCAAACAGGTGACATATCTTTTAGATATCAGGTCTAGGTATTAGGGACCTCTTTACACTTACAGTACCTTTTTCGCAGTGGCAGTGGTGGGGTATTTAGATTTCAGCCACAGAGCCCAATAGCTCCCATCACACCCCAGAGAACTACTTCCAGGATGGCTCCATGGCTGAACTGCTACTGCCACCAAAAAAATGGAGACGGTGCACAACGGCAGATGCCTTGTCTTTCCATTAGGAAAGATGGGCTGAGCTGCCAAAAACAGGCTTCCTCCTGTGTGATATGGCAGGGGAGCAGTTGCAACGGAGCAAGATGCAGAGCAACATGCCCTCACGCTTCCTATGTGAGTGCTGCTGAGACATGACAATTCCCATCAATTCTGGCGGTGCGTGTGATGAAGTGGCTACTTTTTTGTTATTCACTTCTAGAAAAGACTGAAATTATTATTACTATCTCTAGTAATATAGGCAGACAGATACTTTTATCAAGTGAGTTTCTGGACCTGAAACCTAGGCACAGGTGATGGACTTCACCTAGAACCTTGTATTGCATGGTTCCTGCTGCAATGATATGCAATGCAAAGCAACGGAACGCAATGCAACACAAAGCATTCAAGTCTCTGACTCCTGTGCCTCTTACTCAGTAGTTCTTGTAAGCATCATATTGCTTTAGAGTTTTTTTTTAAAAAAAACCCCAGATATAAATAGAACAATTTCCAAGGCTAGTCTCATTTTCAAATAAAAACAATGGTCATATTTAATCCAAGCCAATTGGGGAATATTAAATGGGTTTGGTTTCTATTACATCCATTAAGAACAATGATAGATAATGTGGGTGGGGAACTAATATAATCTAATAAGCCTTTTCCTTCCTAGGAAACCCTAAGCCTATAATGACAGGCATAATTAATCTAACTGTGCAACAGTATGCTTTTTTCCTTTTCCGCCCTGAGCAGAACATTGATTGTAGAGTCCAAAGTCCCATCTCAAAGACACTTCATTTTCCTCTGGAATACTGGACACTGGAGATTATCTATACTATACAGTACAGGAAAGTCACACCACATGAGTGAAATGTGAGGAAAGGACAAAGAAAACTATACAAGGAAATCATTTACTGAAAAATAAATATTTTAATAAGTTTTTGCACCAGTTGGTTTGGTTATTTTTCTGTATAAAGAGCTGGCTAACTAGGTCAGGTATTTATTGATTAGAGAAATGGCTATTACTCAGCCTTTTCCAATCTGATTTCTGTCCAGCTTTTTCAACTACAACTGCTATCATCCCAATTGTGTTGCTGCTGGTAGAACTCAAAGGCTAATAAAGCTTGCAATCCAATGCATCTGGATGATGCCAGATGTGCTACACCTTACTCCAAAACCAGTTGATTCGGACTCATTTCTCTGCTCACTCACATTTCCAGTCTGGGATCTTCATTCGGTGGTTTCCTGAGGAAGCTTCCCCATTTCAAAATGTCATAATCTAGCAATTCAGAAAGCCATCCCCTGGAAGTGATGCAGAACTGCAGCTTGATGTATGCATATTTATTTCTGGATTGTGGACTGTATAGGACAGTAGGGTGAGTTCATGTATCATGAGAGTTGCTTAGGATGCATCTACATTGTAGAATCAATGCAGTTTGACACCACTTTAACTGCTATGGCTCAGTGCTTTGGAATTCTGGGATTTGTAATTTGGTGAGGCATTTGTAAAACTACATCTGCCATGATTGTGTAGCATTGAATCATAGCAGTTAAAGTGATATCAAACTGCATTAATTCTACAATGTAGACACATCATTGGCTGCATTAAAGTCGTTCACCTAAGGCTTGAAATAACATTCTGTGTAGAAGAGAACCTTCAATATCTATATCAGCATAAGCAAAATATATGAATTAATTTTACCTTATGAGATGGAATAAAGATACCTGGCAGCATGTGAGTACATTTTCAGTGCTTCTTCATATATAGATTTTTCATTGGTCTCACATTCTCTTATTTAAGTCCTATTGATATTTCATAAATAAAGCCTAGTCTTTATTTATGAAAACGCATAAGGCAGCTGGATAGGCTGTCATCCTGAGCAACTGTACAATGTGGCGTTGTTCATTATTTTACTATGTACTTTCCTTTTTTATGATGTTCAGTCTGCTACCTTGTAATTTTAAAAGCTGGCTTTATCATCTCTCGAATAAATAAAATTTTAGATTCTCCATCTAGAAGCAAGCTATTCTTTCTTGTAGCCTCAACTACCATTATTATATTCTGTTCTTAGTGCCCATATTTCAGTTCTGTTTATGTTCTTATTGATATTTTAATGATATTTTAATTTTGGTATGTTAGTATTGATGACAGCTGTTGCCTGTGACTGTTTTATCATTGTAAATTGTCTTGGATTGGTTAAAAGGTAGGCTATAAATACAACACGAAAAGCAACATCATATTGGCAATATGTGCCTAACTTGCAGGGTTGTTGTGTGAGGACGTTGTATGTTGTGAGCTGCTGTGAGCATGGATGCTGTGTCTGTTCCCATTGTAAGCTGCATGCTGATCCAGCCCTTCCTCTGTCCAGAGAATTGGGCTAACTTTCCCTGTCCTTCCATCAGTGTTTACTTTCACCCGTTCTTTGTCCTCTGGCCTTTCCAGCCATGGGGCTTGTGGTTGGGCTGTGGGCCAGGAGCAGATCTGACACATGAAAGTGAGATTTATAGGATGGTGCTTTGACTCCAGCAAAAGTGAGGCTGAAAATGAAGAGGCGCAGTATTTGAGGCTGTAGCAAGGAGATGGATGAGCGCATCCAGCTGCTGCTTCTCCTCTTCCTGCCAGACTCTCCTCTGATGACTTTTAAAACTTTTTGTGTGTTTGCTTGTCCAAATGAGGACTGGCAGGCTGGCTGAAATTGCTCACAAGGTTCGCCCACACATACATACTTCTGGGAGTATGCTTTGAATCTCGTTGTGGCAACTTGCCCTGATAATTCAACCCTGACTCCTCCCTTATACTTTTCTATAAATGGTGTATTTGAGTCTTGACTTGTCACCTTGATGTCACTCTGCATTTTCTATAGATGGCGTCCTTCAGTCTAGAATCCACAGTCTCTCCTGTCCCGTCCCGTCCCCCCCCCAATTTCCTTTCAATCCACAATAGCATGCATACCTTTTAAAATGTGCAACACAAAACGAACTGCTTTCAGTACAAACAAGTTGGGGTGAGAAGATTTCACACATATAAGAATGTGTTTGAGGTTCATTTGTTTGTTTTGCAAAAAAGTTATTAAAAAAGGAAAGACTCACAAAAGTTTACTATTTTTGATGGAATGTCATAAGAAACCCCCCTGCCCCTCCCCCCACTAAAGCTAGGAAAATGTGTGAGGTCCCTTGCTATCTGCTGGGAGCCTTTAAGGTTACTTAAATCCATAGATACTCAAGCCTCATTATATACAATGATGTAAAGAGTGTCCCTTATATAAAATGGCAAAATCAAGGTTTGCACTCTGGATTTTTTTCTCGGTGTACAAAGAGCATCCACCCCACCCTCACCCCCATTACATCAGTTCCACTGGCTGCCAGTCTGCTACCAAGCACAATTCAAAGTGCTGGCTTTAGCCTGTAAAGCCCTAAATGGTTCTGGCCCAGTTTACCTGTCCAAACGTATCTTCCCCTATGAACCACCTCAGAGATTAAGATTGTCTGGGGAGGCCCTGCTCTCGGTCCCACCTTCTTTGCAGGTGTGGCTGGTGGGGATGAGAGACAGGGCCTTCTCACCGGTGGTCCCTCAGCTGTGGAACTTCTTCCCTAGTGACATTAGATCAGTCCCCTCCCTCCTAACCTTCAAAAGGAGAGTAAAACCTGGCTCTGGGATCAGACTTTAGGAGAATAGCACAGTATATTTTATCGTATCAGAAGCAAACCAAGAGTACAGTTGTAATGTATTTTTGAAAAATACATACAGTTGTACTCTAAATACAGTTTAAAAACTTGGAATTATACTAAATGTCCTTTGACCAGTAGCTGGCCACTTGGAACGCCTCTGGGATTGCTGTAAGAAGGTCCTTCATTGGGCATGTGGCAGGGCTGCATTGTAATAGGTGGTCTGTGGTTTGTTCTTCTCCACACTCGTCTGCCGTGGATCCCACTTTGTGGAGTGCAGTGCAATAATATTATTGGAATATGTGCGGTGATTACGGAAAAACATTAGACTACGATTTCTAGATGGCATGATTTTAGTATTGAATGCCATTTAAAAATGCTTAATATGTATTGATTTTAATATACTTCAGTTTATTTTAAGATTAATGTTTGTGTGTGTTTAAGGCATTGAATAATTGCCATATGTAAGCTGCCTTGATTCCTCTTTGGGGTAGAGAAAGGTAGGGTATAAATAGGGTAAATTAAATAAATAAATATTTTCAGGCCATGGATGATGAATATTTGGGTGTAGTATCAATGGAAACAAGTGCCATCCCTGCTCTAGTCCTAGTACTGTTTTACATCATGCTTCCTGATCACTGACTAAGAATCTTCTTGGACTAAATTTTGGTGCTCCTTGTTCATTGCACAACAGATCTCCTAATGGATATGGAATGGCAGCTCACTGAAAGCTGAATAGCCACTCCTCTTCTGGTTACAGGCATTTCCTGTGGGTTAAAATGTTGACGGGGTGTCAAGAGTTGTGGCTGGAGCTGCAATGCTGCAGTATCCAACCAAAACAAGCACAAGACCATCAACTCCTTATACATAGTTCCTGACCTTGCCTGACCCTGAGATGGGCATCTTGAAAGGGAGATATGAAAGTAGAGAAAGTGATTATGATGCCCCAGGAGTCCTGGAATACAACAGAACACTTTTTCTAACCTGATGAGATGAATATTGTCATCTCTCGGAAAAGATTCTGAAGAGATTTGTAGATGTTATAGATCAGGGCTGTCCAACTGGTGGCCCCGGGGCCGGATCCGGCCCCGTAGCTTGTTGGACACGGCCCCACCTATGCCCTCAGCCGCCATTTTTAAATTTTTTTTAAAAAATCGATTTTTTTAAAAAAAATGGCAGCCGGGGGGAGGGGGAGGCGGGGCAGGGAGGAGGAAGAGAGCTAGCTCCTCCTTTTCGGCGCCCCCCCTACCTAGGGGCGGGAGCCGCCGAAAAGGCAGCAGAAGGCGGCGCCAAGAGCAGCGCGTCACAGGCCTGGCGTGACGCTGCTCTTGGCACCGCCTACTCCTCCTTTCGGTGGCTCCCGGCCTAGGAAGGGAGGGGGCACCGAAAGGAGGAGTAGGCGGTGCCATGGGGCAGCGCGTCACGCCAGGCCTGTGACGCGCTGCCGTTCTTTTCCGCCGCTTCTGCCCTTTTCGGCGGCTCCCCGGCCTAGGAAGGGAGGGGGCCGAAAGGAGGAGTAGGCGGTGCCAAGGGGCAGCGCGTCACGCCAGGCCTGTGACGCGCTGCCGTTGGCGCCGCCTTCTGCCCTTTTTTGGTGGCTCCCCCGGCCTAGGAAGGGAGGGGGCGCCGAAAAGGAGGAGTAGGCGGTGCCAAGGGGCAGCGCGTCACGCCAGGCCTGTGACGCGCTGCCGTTGCGCCGCCTTCTGCCCTTTTTCGGCGGCTCCCCCGGCCTAGGGAGGGGGGGGCGCCGAAAAGGAGGAGTAGGCGGTGCCAAGGGGCAGCGCGTCACGCCAGGCCTGTGACGCGCTGCCGTTGGCGCCGCCTTCTGCCCTTTTTCGGCGGCTCCCCCGGCCTAGGAAGGGAGTGCTCTTGGCGCCGCCTACTCCTCCTTTTTCGGCGGCTTTAGGAGGGGGCGGGGCCTGGGCTGGGGGTGGGGCCTGGGGGCGGGGCCGAGCGGCCCCACAGGTCATCAGTGACCTCTTATCCGGCCCTGGACCCGCCAGAAGTTGGACAGCACTGTTATAGATCTATTAACATAGTAATAAACGCCTATTATTATTTTAAGCTGCTTAAATAAAATCTATCTGTAGGTCATACAAATAATTCCATTTTATTCAGTATGGGCCTGATCTAATTTAGAGAGCACTGTCTAATTTTGGGCATACTGCTTTGGAGACATATGCAGAAAAACTGAAATGTGTTCAGAATTGGGCAACAAACTAGTAGCTCTTTGGAAATTGTTTTTATAGGGAAAGGGTAAAGAAACGAGATTTGTGCTGTCTGGCAGAAGGACTATGGGGAACACAATAGCTGTCTTCCAGCAGCTGAAGAGTTATCTCATAGAACAAGGATAGGTAAAACCTTGTCTGGGGACTGCATGAAAGCTATTTTCTTACGAACCATACCCGGGGGGAAAAGAGAAAGGGAATTCATGAAGGCTGCAAAAGTCACATTTTAAACAGGTTGTAGGTGCCATGTACTTTTTAACACTCTCTAAATATTTTTCTTTTTCAAATTGTGGGGTCCTTTCAGAGAACATAATTATATCACCATGATTCCACTTTAACTGCTATAGCAACATCCTATTAAACCCTGATATTTTTAGTTTATTTTGAATTTCCAACTGGGGAGGTTTAGTATCTTGCAGACAACAGAACACAGAACTCCATAGGATGTTCCTATGGCAAGTAAAGTAGAATTATAGAGCTCTCACTGGTTAGTAAGAAAGGACCCCAGAAGAAAACTTATTACTATTTCTAATGTGTGTGTGTGTGTGTGCGCGCACGTGCGTGCAGTTGTTTCAAAGGGTCTTGGGGCAGAACACTGGAATTTCTATCTGCTGTCATAGAAATTTCTGTGACTATTTGTTCTTTCAGTGGACAGAACTAAATTTTAATGAACATTTCTTCATAGTGAAAGCAATTTACCAGTGAATTGGTTACCCAAACTGGGGTCAGATTCTTCCTTCCAGAGAGTCTCGCAAAGGCTGAATAGCTATCTGTCGGGAAAGCTGTAGTGCTGGTTTTCTGACATCAAGCACAGAAAACTCTTATGATTTTATAGCAATTGCTCAATTAAAATATAAACAAATAACAAATAGACTTAGAGTATAAACAAGCAATAACATTGGGAAACCACATCACTGCAAAAGTCTTATGGGGATACTGTGTGCAGTTTATAACTAAGTGTGTTGAGAGTACCTAAAAGTGTGTTGAAGGTACATAAAACTAGAGCACCCTTGAAAGCGAAAACTTTGTTTTGAAGATCTCCATAGAAGGAGAGTCAACTCTACCATCCTTCAAGGCAGTCTGTTCAACTGCTCAACAGCAAACACCCTCAGAAAGTTTAGGTGGAATCTATGTCCTGTCTGTCTATCTATCTTGAATCCATTGGTTAATGTCTTAGTTGCTAGAGCAGCAGAAAATAAGCTTGTTCTCTGTGCTACATGGAAAGATTTAAAGATGGCTGTTTTTATCTTTTCTCTTTCTTCTTTGAAATTAGCTGCTGTGGTTCTGTTTGGAGACATTAACTTGATAGCAGAACCACTCAGTTGCATCTGAATTTGGCTGTTTGAGTTGGCTCTTTAGGGTATCATACAGTAATCCTTGTGGGAGAAAGTTGAAAAAAACATGGATAGAAATACAAATCATAAGTGCTTTTTTTAACAAGAGAAAAATTCTCTATGCATTTGTAGATCTTCTAGCATGATTCTATGGTCAATTTCTACTGCACTGGAGGACCTACAAATAATAATAATAATGTATCTATACCCCTCCATCATCTCCCCGAAGGGAATCGGGGCAGCTAACATGAGGCCAAGCCCAAATGATTATAATAAAGTAAAGTAAAGTAAATACAAAACAGATGATAGCACCAAATAAAAATGCTTAACAATAACATAGTAATGCAATAAAATAATGACAATAACATAATAAAACCAAAATATAAAATGCTAAAAGAATTAAACAAGGGCGAGCTGGGCCTAAATAAGCATTTTCTTTCTTTCTTTCCTCCTCCTCCTCCCTATGTTTATTTATACCCTGCTTTTTCTCTCCACAAGAAGACTCAAAGCAGCTCTAGTCATTTGCAAGTTCAATTCTATGATTAAAATTGAATATGATATTCTAGGATAAAACCTAGAAATGCATAGAAAGAACATATTATTTCAGTTGCATGCATGGCAGCAGTGCAAGCAGCAGTAAGCGCAGCAATCCATAAGAAATTAAATTGGTGAATGCTTTACTGCTTTGTGCCTCAATCACAAAAATAAAAGTGGGACAATAATAATTCCAAACATAAAAGGCACACATTCAGTGCCTGAACACAACAACAATACACCCATAATAACAAAAATTGACAACCAAACCTATAAAAACAAATAGTGCCTTAACAACTAAAATGAAATAAAAACGCAACCTGTTATATCAGACATAAGACAAAACATCAAACATCAAACAGAAGCATAAATTTCCCAAATCATAAGTAAACCATAAATGTGGAAGGACAACTGCATTCTCAAGTGAGCTACAAACACAAGTTTATTTCAGTAGTAAGCAGATTATGCAAATAATCTGATTCACTGATTCACTCCATTTTTATATCATGAGATTTATCTGGGAGTTTGAAGCTAGTATTTGTAGCCAGTGGAATGGAAGTACTGATGCCTTTGCAATAGGCAGAATTCCAGAGAGTGTTGGCTGTGACACCATCTGTTTTTAGTGACAGACTTGGGTGCCCCCGCCTCCCATTCTTAGGTAATTGCCTGCCTTGATTGGTCTTTGACAGCAGATCTGCAGCAGCAGTTTTACACATTTGGGTAATCAAGTGTTCAATACCAGTCAATAGACATGTTTTGGATATGCATACATTTGCATCAGTTAGAACGTGCAAGTGAGCAATGGGAGTGTTTGTTTGTTTTTCTTCACTCATAGAGCAATAGTAATGAAAGCAGACTAGCGCTCATTAAAATTGGACTACTATTGAAACTGAGCTTATTTATTTCTTGAAGAAATATAACTTGCCAGAGATGACTCTGTTGAGTCCCTAGCCAAACTGAGAGCACAGTAAAAAAAATCTGTACAAACCATACAAAAGCAGCAATACTTATTGTAAATGGAAACAGATCAAGTGCATCACCTCCTCAGAATGGCAAATATGAACAAATCAATCCATGGAGCCAACAAAGCTTTAACTTACTTAACCCCCATTTCTTTTTCCTTTGTCCTTGCTTCTTGATTCTCTATTGAATTCTCTGAAAACATAGTCATCATTTGCAACTAACCAATTCATTTTTAATTCTTCTTCGTTCTGCTTTGAACCCATCTCAGTGAAAAAAAAGTGGAGTGGCACATTGGGCTACTATGCATTTTTTAATGAAATTAGCATCTCAGTTTTTCTAAAAAAGTATAAAGTTATGCTGCGCCACATCTGCAATCTTGTACTGTTTAATTGTGCTGGCAGAACTGAAAACTGACAGGTCAGAGGTTCGAATCCAGGGAGAGTGTGGATGAGCTCCCTCTGTTAGCTCCAGCTCCCCATGTGGGGATATGAGAGAAGCCTCCCACAAGTTGATTCCATGGTCACTGACTTCAACCACCCAGAAAGTGGTTGGCCCACAAGTAAGCTGGTAACAATATCTGCACGTTTTATCAGCATTCGTGAAAACGATGAGCCATCCTATTGAAAAAAATGGTCTCAAAATGTCAGAGGCCTTCAGAACCTTTCATAATCTTACCCAGGCGAAAGGAAGCTTTTGTCATTCTTGATTCTTATTTGGAAAAAAACAAATGAGTGAAATCTTGAATGTTGGGTATGTGGCCACTGGCCACCCTAGCTAGATGCCATATTCCAGTTTAAATGTGCAGTTGAACTGAGAAAAGTCTTTTCTAAGGCCCCATAATCTTTTTTTGTCTTTTAGAGTCTGTGAAATGTTCCTCTTCCATATAAGGCTTGTTAGTGAAATAGGGCATATAACAATCTAAACATTGACATGCCAATGGTGTTTGCATCCCTCTAATTCCCATCTTTACATTAGTATGTTATTTTGGGCAAGAAACTTCATGTTTCCTTTGTAAAATTTGGAGGCTGTGTTTCTGAAGATCAACACTAGCATGTAGGTAAGAACAACAAGAGTTTCACTGAAAACCAATACTGCTCATTTGAGGAGTTTACCAGCAACTAAATACTTTTGGACGTTGGTTTTGGCTTCATGCAGTTAACAAACAACAAACATTCATATGGCTGTCCCTCTTGTGGTTTTCTTTTAAAATCATGGAAAGCATTTTATTTATCTCCATGTAGTAGAAATCCATTAGTGTAAGGATAACTCTTCATGCATCTGGTGCAGGGATGGAATTATACTAACCCCCAAAGGCTGTATTCCTTAAACTTTTTTTGGTTAGGGCAACATTTGGAGAACAACATGTCAATCCTTTGGTGAAGGGTATGGCCCCTTCCACACAAATGCATGAAATCCACATTGAACTCAATTATATGGCAGTGTGGACTCAGATAATCCAATTCAAAGCAGATATTGTGGATTATCTATCTTGAAATTCTGGGTTATGTGGCTGTGTGGAAGGGCCCTATGACTCTAGAATTCAGAACCTTGGATTCAGTAGGTTGGTAGGAACTCTGGCCTCATCTACACTGCCATATAATCCAGTTCAATGCAGCTAATCTGCATTCTGAAACTGGATTGTATGGCAGTGTAGATGGGGTCAGAGTCCCTACCAATCTACTACATTGAACATGATTATATGGCAGTGTAGCCTCACATAATCCAGTTCAATATTATTCAATCTGCATTATATTAGTCTACACTTAGCATTATAATGCAGTTCAAACTGGATTATACGGCAGTGTAGATGAGGCCTCTATCTTGAGGCTGATCTGGGTTTTTCTCATACTTGTGAGGTCCTGGGACTTAAATAGAAGTAGCCTGGCTTTGCTTTCAAATAAATGGTTGGTTAGCGGGAAACCCAATTCGATTGATGTTAGGAGTCCGGTGTTTCACTCAAGAGAAGCCTGCAAAGGTAGTCAAGGTTTGACACCTGGCATTAGCTGGGCCCATATCAGATTGCTCCCTCTTGTTGCTCTCCCTAGGTTCAACCCACCAAAATAGGCTTTAATAATAATAATAATAATAATAACTTTATTTCTTGGTAAAATCATTTAAAAAAACACAGGTACATCAATTAAAAACACAGGTTTGTCCGGGCCATTCAATAAACGCCTGGCAGAAGAGCCAAGTTTTCAAGTCAGACAGGAATCTGGCTGGGGCCTGGCCCTGAGAGCAGGCGGAATGTTCCAGATCATAGGGGCCACCACAGACTCTCCCTGTCGGGTAAAATGAAGAGGTCAGTGTTTAACCCAAGGTTTTGTATTTGGCCTCATAATTTCAAATTCAACTCCCCCCCCCCCCCATCAGTTAATGAATTCTACTCTAATAATGTTTCTGTCATAACAGTCTCCTCATATATGAGTCAGATGATACAGAATTCCTTGGAAGATAGCATTGTTTGAACTGAAGCTAGGTTTTAGACAACAAAGGTGTTGGTGAAAGTAGTGGTTTGAGTGCTGGACTAAAACTCTGGAGAGTCAAATCCCTGTTCACCCATGGAAACCCACTAAGTGACCTTGACCAAGCCACAGACTTTCAGCCTCAGAGAAAGGCAAAGGCAAAATACCTCCAAACATATCTTGCCAAGAAAACTCTGTGGTAGGGTTGCCTTAGGCTTGCCATGGAATCGGAAATGACTTGAAGGTACACAACAACTGCAACAATAACAGCAACAACCACAATCCTGGGATACAGGGAAAAATATGTCATCTTGTGATCAGAGGTATTCCCTGTTGTGGCAATTGCCACAGGCCCTGTTCTGTGTGATGTGTAAAACAGCTTTCCCATCAGGTTTTACATAGGAAACTTGCAGTTCAAGAGGGAATTGCCTTGTAGTGGTCGTCATTTTATTTGAAAAGAACAGGGAGGGTTAGGGTAGATATTCTGCAGTAACATTTGTTAAAAGTGCTGTGTACTTAGCTAAAGCTACATTTCCATTTTTGCTTTCTCAAGCAGTTGTGTAGCCAAGGGGTTAAAGACTTCTGGCAGCCTAGATGGTTGTTAATGATTGACAATAATTTTGCTTCCTGTGGATTTTGAAGGAAAACATATTCAAGCAACAGCCACAGTTCCAGCAAAGACTGCCATCTGAGAGCTACCAAACCTGGTCTAGCAGGTATCAGACTGGATTTCAGAGAGGGAGGTAAGCAGGTGTGCCTGAATATAGGGTTGGTTCATAGCTTACACTGCACAGGCATACCTGGGTAGTTCTGAGGCACATTGCACAGTTACAGTGCTATAATCCTACTTTCACAATCATGGCTGCATCCTAAAGAATCCTGGGGGTTTATAGTCTGGTGAGGCTGGAGAGCTGTTTGGCAGCAAATTCAAAATGCAGTGTCCAGGAGTTAAAGTGGAATCATAGCACTATAATTGAGTAGCGTGAAAGAACATGATTGGCAGCATGTTGTAAAAGGTAATGAAAGCATTAAGTGCCTGAAGGGCCAGGCCAGCCATAGAGCAGGCAGAATCAGTTGCTTTAGGCAGCAATAGCAGAATGCAAAAAGTTACACAATGATCTATAACTAGTTATATTTTGGGCAATGAGGATGTAAGAAAGCCACATTTCAGAAGTAACATAATGAGTAGAAGCAAAATGGTGGTGGAAAGAGTAATGGGTTCTCAAAGGGCACTTTTATAGATGCGTTGACATGTTGGATGCTGTTTTCTTATCATCCTTAAGAGGTGAGAATTGCTCACACACTCATGGAAAAGTAATGAATTGTCTGAGAAGTAATGTGATGCATTATTTGTTTTCATCACTGTAATTAGTAATGTTAGCAACATACTATATAAATGAAATTAGTACAAAAAGTGTATAGAGTAACAGAATATATTACAGCAGTGTTTCTCAACCTTTTTTGAGCCGCGGCACACTTTTAACATTGAAAAAATCTGGGGGCACACCACCAACCAAAATGACACAAAATGACACTCTAACACAGTAAAGAACGGCTGGGGGATGATGGCCTGCTGGGAGCAGCTGCTGGGAGTGCCAAAGCTGGGGAGGGGGCGGAGCCAGGCTGTGCCATGCCCTGCCCCCTAACCCCAGCTTCACCTCTCCCAGCAGTTGCTCCAGCCTTGAGGGGGCAGTGCCAAGCCAACGGTGCCAGAGCCAGCACAATGCTGGCTTGGCACTGTCCCCTCAAGGCTGGAGCAGCTGCTGGGAGTGCCGAAGCCGGGGGAGGGGGCAGAGCATGGTTCCATTCTAGGGAATCCTGAGATTTTCAGTTTAGAAGGGAGTATTTAGATTTTTTTGCTTGAGAACTTTAGTTTTTCATAAAACTACAAAGCCCAGTATTCCATAGAATGCAGCCATGGCAGCTAAATTGGAACCATAGTGTTACAATCATGTGGTATGAAAACTCCCCCATTCATACCACATGATTGTAACACCATCCCATTCTCAGCTACAAATTATATGTTGGTTTATAATGGTGGCTGGGGGCTGGTGTGTGAATGGATCAATGAATTTGCTTACAACGTTAATCTATACTTTAAAGGAGCTATCCAAGGTGAAGATCCTATCCTTGCAATAAGTTCAGCAGCATACCGTGTTTCCCCGAAAGTAAGACACCCCCGATTGTAAGACGTATCGGGGGTGTCTGGGGGGTCGGCTTATATAAGCCATACCCCGTATATAAGCCGTACCTCGTCCCGCCGTCGCGCCGCCGCCGCCGCAAACGGAGGTGTGCCGCGGCACACCCGTGGCACACCTCCGCGGCACACCTCTTCGCCAGGGCTCCAGGCAAGGGAGGGGAAGGAGCCAGGAGCGGGAGGAAGCTGCGACGCGTCACTGTGACGCTGCGATCCTCACCACGCCCCTGGCTCCTTTTCCCCTCCCTTGCTTGAGGAAAGAAGCTTCTCTCCGCCCCTGGCTCTCTTCCCCCACCCTTGGAAGGGAGGAGGAAGAGAGCCAGGGGCGGAGAGAAGCGACGCTCTCTCCGCCCCTGGCTCCTTTTCCCCACCCTGGAAGGGAGGAGGAAGAGAGCCAGGGGCGGGAGAAAGCGATCGCTCTCTCCGCCCCCTGGCTCCTTTTCCCCACCCTTGGAAGGGAGGAGGAAGAGAGCCAGGGGGCGGAGAGAAGCGATCGCTTCTCTCCGCCCCCTGGCTCCTTTCCCCCACCCTTGGAAGGGAGGAGGAAGAGAGCCAGGGGGCGGAGAGAAGCGATCGCTTCTCCGCCCCTGGCTCCTTTCCCCACCCTTGGAAGGGAGGAGGAAGAGAGCCAGGGGCGGAGAGAAGCGATCGCTTCTCTCCGCCCCTGGCTCCTTTCCCCACCCTTGGAAGGGAGGAGGAAGAGAGCCAGGGGCGGAGAGAAGCGATCGCCTCTCTCGCCCCTGGCTCCTTTTCCCCACCCTTGGAAGGGAGGAGGAAGAGAGCCAGGGGCGGAGAGAAGCGATAAACTCTCCCCCCTGGCTCCTTTTCCCCCACCCTTGGAAGGGAGGAGGAAGAGAGCCAGGGGGCGGAGAGAAGCGATGACGTTGCTGCTGCTTCTCTCCGCCCCTGGCTCTCTTCCTCCTCCCTTGGAAGGGTGGGGGAAAGGAGCCAGGGGCGGAGAGATCGTCTCTCTCCGCCCCTGGCTCTCTTCCTCCTCCCTTCCAAGGGTGGGGGGAAAGGAGCCAGGGGCGAAGAGAAGCTTCTTTCCTCAAGCAAGGGAGGGGAAAAGGAGCCAGGGGCGTGGTGAGGATCGCAGCGTCACAGTGACGCGTCGCAGCTTCCTCCCGCTCCTGGCTCCTTTCCCCCTCCCTTGCCTGGAGCCCTGGCGAAGAGGTGTGCCGCGGAGGTGTGCCACGGGTGTGCCGCGGCACACCTCCGGTTGCGGCGGGCGGCGGCGGCGGCGGCGGCGTGGGCGTGGCGACGGGGTACGTCTTGGGCTATATAAGACGTACCCCAAAAGTAAGACGTAGGGGGACTTTTGGGGGGGAAAAGAAAGTAAGACGCTGTCTTACTTTCGGGGAAACACGGTAGTTCCTTTTTAAGTTCAAGTTAAGCCTCAGAGTGGATTCACTACATCACTGACATGCAGCCACCAGCTACCTCTGAGTGTCTATCTGGGGACAATCCAAGCTACTTAGAGAAACCTAAGGGCCTTCTCTGTGGTCGCCCCTCGGCTGTGGAACTCTCTACCAAGTGATGCTAGATCTGCCCCCTCTCTATTGTCCTTTAGGAGGCTGGTGAAGACCTGGATGTGGAACCAAGCCTTCCCAGAATAAGCTGAGATTGGCTATTGTCTGAATGTATGACCACGTTTACAGATTGAGTGGAATTGTTTTAATGGCGATGTGGTTTTATGCTGGGTTTTTAATGTATTTTAATATGTTGTTGTAGTTCTTTTTAAATTGTATAGCATTGAATTTTTGCTGTTATGTCGGTCTGAATCCCTTGATAGAGGTGAGAAGGTCGGGGTACAAAAGTTTTAAATAAATAAATAAACATGAAAGCCTTCAAAAAAGTAGCTGTTAATTTCTTGTGGCATAGAAAAGAGAAAGGATGGGGGCAAAAACAAGGAAAGGTGGCTGCACCTTTCAGACTCACTGCATTTGATTTCTTCGTGGATATAAGCCAATGGCTTTGCATGCAGTATTGGGTGGTATACCATGTACAGTACTCCTCCTGTATCCATGGAGGATCCTTTCCTGAACTTACAGAAAACTGTTGATAAGTTTGAACCCTATTGAAATGAAGGACCTCTGCTGAATGTTACCATGGAATCACCTAGAGGACCTAGAAGATTCCTAGAGAGGACATGTCAGATGTGAAGATGAAACCGGTATGGAGGTCATTCTGTAATAGAATATCATTTTTTTCCTTTCCATTCTCTCTTTCCCCCTTTTAAAAAAAACTATTGAAATAGATGATCCTTGTATAAACACAAGCAGGCCTTCTCCGCTTTTGTTCAGTAACTGTACAACAGGACCAGTGCCCACATATTTACAGCTGTGCCTCATTTTCTGTCTGGCATGCTTGTAAGAGAAAAGAAATCCAGATGTTTTGATGAACCAAACTGTAAATTCTGAGAGAAGCAGAGCGGTGCCTGTGATCAAGCTGTGATGCTGCAATGAATACTCCCATGGTTTTTAAAAGAATATCACAAACACTTTGCCCTTCTTTGTTTTTCTGTTGGATCAGTTGCTTGAGAGGAAGCCCATAAGGTCCTCTGCACAATTTCCTGAAGTCTTTGCCTGCTGGGTGATAGCAATCACTGGTTCTCTCTCACCCTTCATATTGGGAATAAGGAGGTTGCAAGTATCATAAGCATTTATTGACTGAAGCATCATGCTTGAACATGTCTGCTGAAGTCAATTTCATTTCTAAAGAGCCTTATAGCAATAATCAAATTGTTCATCCACAGAGCCAGACTAATGAAAAAAGAACACCAATATTATGACAGAGATATATGTGTGACCAGAGCTAAGCTACTTTTTGGGACTGTAATTTGTAGAGTCTTTGATTCAGTGGGGGTAGCAACTATAGTTCCACAAAATAATATTTCACATTATACATATGCTTTGCATGCGATTTTCCTGCTTCTTGGCAGGGGGTTAGACTGGATGGCCCATGAGGTCTCTTCCAACTCTATGATTCTATATGACCATATTTGACACATTGTTAAAATTTTATAGCTAATTAGGGGATATTGAATTAAAGTAATTTAAAGAAACACTTCCCAGCTTTTTCTGACACTATATGTAAGTGATTGTGTGAAATAAATTTCACATGATTGGGAGAAATTGATACAGCAAGAGGCTCTGTGGCTAGCTCACATTAATTAACACAGTGTTTCTCAACCAGTGTGTCGGGGCACACTAGTGTGCCGTGAGCGATCATCAGGTGTGCCGTGAGCGATCATCAGGTGTGCCGTGGGAAATTGGAACCTCCAGGAAGGGGGGGGGGTCTAGTGTGTTGAAGTATAAAAACCCTAAGAAACCTACCTTGATAAAGGCACAAAATTACAAACACCCCCCTCCCCACCCGTTGTCTACTTGGTCTCTCCCTCTCCATGCATTGGGAAGACCCGCCTCCCTTTCCCCAAGTAGAGACCTCCTCTTGCCTCCTGGGGGTTCTGTGTGGGAAGTTTGGCCCAGTTCTATCATTGGTGGTGTTCAGAATGCTCTTTGATTGTAGGGGAACTATAAATCCCAGCAACTACAACTCCCAAATGTCAAGGTCTATTTCCCCTGAACTCCATCTGCATTCATATTTGGGCATATTGAGTATTCATGCTAAGTTTGGTCATGATCCAACATTGTTTGAGTCCACAGTGCTCTTTGGATATAGGTGAACTACAACTCCAAAACACAAGGTCAATGCCCACCAAACTCTCATAGCATTTTCTCTTGGTTATGGAAGTTGTGTGTGGGAAGGTTGTTTCTTTCTGCCATTCCTGCCAGGATATCTATGTTGTGTTCATCAAAACAGGCCCAGGTTTCACACTGAGTGTATAAATACATTTAAAAACATATTAACTATATGTATTACTGTGTTAGGGTGTCATTTTGTGTCATTTTGGTTGGAGGTGTGCCCCAGGATTTTGTAAATGTAAAAAGTGTGCCGCGGCTCAAAAAAGGTTGGGAAACACTGCATTAACAGGACTGGCTCCAGGTTTGAGATCTGGGGGTCTCCCCTCTTGGTGGGCCCGGGTAAGCTCAATTGGCAGTGATGGGGACACGAAGCACCTCAAGGCAGCCCTGCTTATCATTTTAATTAACTTTCATAGGAGCTCACTCTTAATTTGTTCTGCTGACCTTACATATTGTTTCACATTTTCAGTGCTATAATGCACATAACATAATATTTTGCATTTGCCCCAACAGAGGAAAAAGCTTGTAAAAAGAGGCAATATAGAGGAAAATATTTGTTTAATGCCAAATGAATAGCCCAACACACTTTGAACATGCACATTCTTCCTTAGGGAATGAACAATTAAAATATAAAGTCAACATTATAGTCTAATTTGTTTTCTTCCTGGTTACTCAAACGTAGGCAGATTAATTGAATAATTAAACAGATATGGAAAAACCCTTCTGCTCAGGCTTGCGACATGGGAGAAACAGCTATCTCTGTGATCAACTTATATAAAGAAGTTCATTACAATGCTTGAGGGATGATTTTTTTTAAAAAAGCAGAGTGAAAGGAATATGATGCTAATGTCTTTCTTGTTAAGATGTGTGTTTTGTGCCCTTCTCCAGGCAAGTACACGTGCCTGAAGATCTTGGACTTGTTTGCACTGGCTAAAAAGAAACCCTATTGATGTCTACTTTTAATACACGATATCAATGAAGATTAATTTGAAATGTGTTTCTATGGGCTTTAAATCATTTTTTAAAAAAGATTTTATAACTATGCCTTTTTCCTCCAGGTTTTTCAGAAAATTCGTACTTTCATGCACATCATCATCATCCTGCTTGTATCTCTTGATTGAGACACAAAGCAACTTTCTCTCTCTCTCTCTCTCTCTCTCTCTCTCTCTATCTCTCTCTCTATATATATATATATATATATAGATATAGAAATCCACAACATAAAAGTATTAAAACAGATTCAATAGGGGGGGGGGATCAAAATTAATTAAAACACTAAAAAAGCCCTGTGAAAATAATTAAATATTTAATTAAAATTAAATATTTAATTAAAAAATAATTAAATGATCCACTTTCTCTCTTAAGAAGCCTGTCTGAATAAAAAGATTTTAGCCTGCCAGAGGAAGGATAGCAGGGAGGGGGGCACTCTGACTTCCATAGGCAAAGATTTCCAGAGACAAGGGGAAGCCACCAATGAAGCCTGTTCTCACTTTCCTACCATCCATGTTTGCAATGGTGGTGGGACTGAGAGAAGGGTCTCTCTTGATGATCCCATAAAGGGATCCCCAAATAGCTAGACCTGATCCATATAGGGCTCTATAAGTAAGGGCTAGTATTTTGAATTGTGCCTGGAAACAAACTGGCAGCCAGTGGAGCCATTGTAACTGGGGAGTTAATAATAACTTTATAATAATAACTTTATTTTTATACCCTGCCTCCATCTCCCTGAAGGAACTCAGGGTGGCTTACAAGGAGTCAAGCCCAATCACACAGTTAAAAACATAGCATATAAAATATAATAATAGCATAAAACAACATTATAACAACAATATAATGAACAACTGGGCATATCTCCCCTTATCATTGTTTCCTTTTGCTTTCCTCCTTTCTTGGGCTACTTCTAGTGTCTCAACAGACAAGTTAAATGCACAATTCCAGAGGTTAGCCAGAGGAGATAAGGAAATATTTTTAAACAAGTAATGCATGGAAGTGGAAGAAGACAACAGAATAGGAAGGACAAGAGGCGTCTTCCAGAAAATTAGAAACATTGGAGGTAAATTTCAGGGAAAATGGGTGTGGTCAGAAACAAAGATAGCAGGAACCTAACAGAAGCTGAAGAGATCAAGAGAAGGTGGCGAGACAAATACAGAAGATCTGTATAGGTAGGATAATAATATCGAGGATAGTTTTGACATTGTGGTGAGTGAATTAGAACCAGGCATCCTGAGAAGTGAGGTTGAATGGGCCTTAAGAAGCATTGCTAACAATATTGCTAATGACCATCAGACTGGAAAATATCAACTTATATCCCCATAGCAAAAAGGGAAATGCTAAAGAATGCTCAAACTTTCATACAGTGGCTCTTATTTCTCATGCTAGTAAGCTAATGCTCAAGATCCTGCAACGAAGATTCCATGGAGAGAGAGAGGGTTGCCAGATGTACAAACTGTGTTTAGAAAAGGAATAGGAACGAGAAACCAAATTGCCAATATCCGCTGGATAATGGAGAAAGGCAGGGAGTTTCAGGAAAACATCTATTTCTGCTTTACTGACTATTCTAAAGCCTTTGACTGTGTGGATCATAATAAATTGTGGCAAGTTCTTGGTGGTATGGGCATACCAAGTCAACTTGTCTCTCTCCCGAGGAATCTGTATGATCCACTTTCTCTCAAGTAGCAACAGTAAGAACTGACCATGGAACAACAGGCTGGTTCAAGATTGGGAAAGGTGTACGGCAGGATTGTATACTCTCACTCAACCTATTCAACCTGCATGCAGAACACATCATGTGATGTGCAGGGCTTGATAAATGCAAGTTGGGTTAAAATTGCTGGAAGAAACATTAACAACCATAGATATGCAGATGATACCACTTTGATGGCCGAAAGTGAGGAGGAGCTGAGGAGCCTCCTAATTAAAATGAAAGAAGAAAGTGCAAAAGCTAGGTTGCAGTTAAATATTTATAAAAATCAAGATTATGGCAACCAGACTGATAGATAACTGGCAAATAGGGGGGGAAAACATGGAGGTAGTGACAGACTTTGTATTTCTAGGTGCAAAGTTAACTGCAGACGCAGACTGCAGCCAAGAAATCAGAAGACGTTTACTTCTAGGGAGAAGAGCAATGTCCAATCTCGATAAAATAGTGAAGAGTAGAGACATGATACTGGCAACAAAGATCCGCATAGTCAAAGCAATGGTATTCCCTGTAGTAACCTACGGATGTGAGAGCTGGATCTTAGGGAAGGCTGAGCGAAGGAAGATAGATGCTTTTCAACTGTGGTGTGGGAGGAAAGTTCTGAGAGTGCCTTGGACCGAGAGAAGATCCAACCAGTCCATACTTCAGGATATAAAGCCTGACTGCTCATTGGAGGGAAGGATAGTAGAGGCAAAGGTGAATTACTTTGGCCACATCATGAGAAGAAAGGAAAGCTTATGAGAAGACAATGATTTTTGGGGGAAAGGAAGGAAAAAGGAAGAGGGGCCAACCAAGGGCAAGATGGATGGATGGTATCCTTGAAGTGACTGGCTTGACTCGGAAGGAGCTGGGGGGAGGTGACAGCCGACAGGGCACTCTGGTGTGGGATGATCCATGAGGTCATAAAGAGTCAGAAGTAACTGAACGAATGAACAACAATAATGAACAACATAAGCAACAACCTAGGACATAACTTCAAGTCTCGTGGAAGAGCGGGCTGGTGTTCAACCGGTTAGAAAATAGGCTAGTCAATAAGGTGCATAGATCATGTAGCAGTGCAAGAATAAGAGCAATTATAACATGGACATTATGACTTTAAATAATGCAGTAGTAAAGTGCAAGGACATAATATTTTTAGGCCATGGATTAGGGCCAACTATCAAGGGAATTGTTTAATCAAATGCAAGGCGGAACATCCATGTCTTTAGTTCCTTATGGCAGTGTTTCCCAACCTTCTTTGACATTAAAAAAATGTCAAACATTTAAAAAATCCAGGGGCACACCACCAACCAAAATGACACAAAATGACACTCTAACACAGTAAAGAACGGCTGGGGGATGGTGAGCTGCTGGGAGCAGCTGCTGGGAGTGCCGAAACCAGGGGAGGAGCCAGGCCACACCATTCTCCGCCCCCTCCCCCTGGCTTCAGTTCTCCCATAGCTTTGCCAGCCTTGAGGGGGCAGTGCCAAGCCAGCATTGTGCTCAAGGCTGGCAAAGCTGTGAGGGCGCTTAAGCTGGGGGAGGGGGCGGATCTAGGCCATGCCATGCCCCCACCCCTCCCCCTGGCTTCAGTTCTCCCACAGCTTCACCAGCTTTGAGGGGGCAAGCCAGCATTATGCTGGTTCTGCCATCGCTGGCTTGGCACTGCCCCCTCAAGGCTGGCAAAGCTGTGGGAGTGCTGAAGCCGGGGGGGAGGGGGTGGAGCCAGGCTGCGTCATGCCCCCCCCTCCCCCCAGCTTCAGCTCTCTCACAGAGGAGGAGCATGAGCGGTGGATGGGCTTCAGTAGGTGGGGCTCCTCCTCCGCGCGGCTTCAACAAGCAAGGGGCGAGAGTCATGGTGGGAGTCATGGCAGATTGGAGGCTGGTTGGGGAAACGGCCGAAGGAGGCGGTGCCCCGGTCCCTTCTTTTTCTTTGCGGCCGCCCGTCCCTTCCTCCTCCACTCCCAAGCAGGAAGGGTTCGGCAGGAGGAGGGGGGAAGGAAGGGGGGCAGAGAGCTTTTCTCGTGGCACACCTGATGATTGCTCACGGCACACTAGTGTGCCACGGCACACTGGTTGAGAAACACTGCCTTATGGAATGTGGATAGGGTGGGTGCTAGCCTGAACTCCCTGGGGTGAGAGTTCTAGAGCTGAGGGGCCACAACTGAGAAGGCCCTCTCTCTCGTCCCCACCAACTGTGCCTGAGATGCGGGTGGGAGCAAGAGAAGAGCCTCCCCAGAAGTTCTTCGAGATTGTGTGGATTCGTAGGGGAAGACATGGTTAATAAGCACTCCCTGGTTAATAGTCTGTTCACAGCTCTGGACCAGCTGAAGTTTCCAAACACATTTCAAAGGTGTGTGTCCAACTCTCCAGGCGGTTTCCCTTCCATGTGTGGTGGGAGAAGGAATGAATAGTGGGTGAAACCAGAAAGTGGCTGTTTCCCAGGCTGATTTTTTAAATTCTGTTTACACGTATCTTTATGCAGTGATCAGTAGAGCCAGGATAGGTTTGTTAATAATAAATCCTGCCAAACTACACTTTTTTGATCAGGTCACTAGTTTAGTAAATTGTGAGAATGTCTTATATCTGGATTTCAGCAAAGCATTTGATGTATTCCCCATTATATTTTGATTAGCCATTGATCAAATCTGGACTAGATGGAAACACCATCAGATGCATTCATAATTGGTTGGACAACTGTGCTCATAGAGTTATCATCAATGGGTATGCTTCAAATTTGAAGAAAGCTCAAGGAGAGTGCCCCAGGGTTCTGGGAATTGTATTTTAAATATGATACAGATAAGCAAGAATGAGTTCATAGTAGGGCAACAAAAGTGATAATAGATATGGAGAAGCCAATGTATGAGGAAAGGTTGAAGGAGATGGGCATGTTCAGCCTGCTGAAGAGAAGACTGAGAGGTGACATGTTCACACACTGTTAAAATACTACAAAGATCATGGTGCAGGCTTGTTCTGTGCTGTTGCAGAGAGTAGAACTAGTTATAATGTTTTTAAATTATAGGAAAGTAGATTCTAATTGAACTTAAAATGTACACCTTGACAATGAGTGTGGTTCATTAATGGAATCAATTGCCTAGACCTAGAGAGATGGTGGGGTTTCCTTCTCTGGACATCTTCAAAAAGAGTCTGTACTGGTAAATCTATAGCTGTAGATTCTATATTTAGCAGAAATCTGATGATCAATAGGGCCCCTTCCAATTCTCTTTTTAGGGAACTCTTATGATTCTGTAACTGAAATTCAGAAAGATTGAACTGCACTTGTTTCCTAGGAGAGGAAGACAAAGGCCAGTCTCTTTGCATGACTTTAGCCTGGTTACTTAGTGTGGTGGGATTGTGGGGTAAGTTCTCCTTCCTTGCTCCTAGGGCTAAGGGTTTGGAGTTGTTTGCACTGGACAATTGAAAACAGAAAAGAGGAATTTTCTGGGCATGTGTGGCTTTTATTCTGCCCGTGAGAAGGGAAAATGACCTGCCTAAATAGTGAGAACTAGAGACCACCTAGAAGGCCAGAGACTTCCAGAATGGTTGGATTGAGTGGGCAACCACCTCAAGCATTCTCAGTCTACATTTTTAATATTAAAAAACCAAGTTGATCTCTGGCACTATAAAATGAATTTTCACAAAGCCAAAATGTAGTGGCCTGGTAGAGTGCCAGGTGGTGGGAGTGGGAAGATGCTGTCTCGTCAGGAAAGTTACTGTTTGGACAACAGTTTGGACAATCAGACAACACGGATTCTGGGAGATGTAATAAAAATAGCTTTTCCAGTTTTGGTTCCTAATGGTAGAATGTTTTGACATCACTAAGTTTTGATATCACTACAGTTGGGAGTGTAGCATTAGGTATGGGCTTTGTGCATCCTTCCAAGTATTGGGTTGTTGTAGATTTTTTTGAGCTATATGGCCATGTTCTAGAGGCATTTTCTCCCGACGTTTCACCTGCATCTATGACAAGCATCCACAGCAATTGTGAGGTCTGTTGGAACTAGGAAAATTGGATTTATATATCTGTGGAATGTCCAGGGTGGGACAAAGAACTCTTGTCTGTTGGAGTTAGGTTTGGATGTTTCAACAGGCTACCTTGATTATCATTTGATGGCCTGGCAGTTTTTTGGTGTGGCTTGTTAGTGCCTGGGGGAATCTTTTGTTGAGGGGTGATTAGCTATTCCTGATTGTTTCCTCTCTGGAGTATCTCTTTGTTCGGGTGTTGTGTTGCTGTTATAATTTTAGAGTTTTTTTAAATACTGGTAGCCAGATTTTGTTCATTTTCATGGTTTCCTCCTTTCTATTGAAATTGTCCACATGCTTCTGGGAACTTCTGGTTGATTAGTGCAATTGTGTCTGCTACCGAGACCATAGTAAATAGAGACAACACATTGAAATCGATCAGTTTGTCATTGGTATTTAGCTTGAGGTTGTCGATTTTTTCTATGAAGTGGGCTGAGTCCTTGATGTAGTGCGTAGTGAGCCCAATATGGCTTTGTAACTGCAGCCAAAATTTTTGCTAAGCCATACGTGGGGGATCCAATGGCACTCACGATGGGTCTGAATGGGGTGGAGTCCTTATGGATTTTTGGGAGTCCATAAAGCCTAGGTGGGAGGGCTTCTGATTTGCATAGTTGTTGGCGTATGTCAAAGTTGATTGATGAGTTCTTGATCAGAGTGTTGGTTTTCCTGGTTATTTTGGAATAATAATAATAATAATAATAATAACTTTATTTCTAACCCGCATCCATCTCCCCGGAGGGGACTCGGAGCAGCTTACATGGGACCGTACCTGAACAACACATCACAAAATATAAACAACATCAAAAAACAATAAACACAATAAAAGCAATAAACACAATGAAATACATCTGTGAACACACAACAGCACAGGTGAAACTAAAACAGAAACGACAGGGCGGGCCACTTGAACATATAGAATGTTTAAAAATTCTGGGGAGATAACTGGAGTAGGGTCGAAACACAAAGGGTCACAATAGGGGGAAAGAGGTCTCTCAGAAACAGGGGCATTTGGGGAGCCTAATCTCTGAAGGCCAGGTGGAAGAACCAGGTTTTCAGTTGTTTTCTGAAGGATTCCAATGAGGGTCTTGTTTAAGTTTTCTGTATATAGTAGGATCCAGGAGTTTTCCAATGTTCTCTTTGTACTGTTCTGTATCCATGATTACTGTGGCATTCTCCTTGTCTGCTGGGAGAATGATAATATCTGGATCTGAGTTGAGGTCTTTGATGGCGTGTCTTTCTTTCCTTGTTATATTGCTAGGGGGAAGTTTTGCCTTTTTCAGGATCCTTGCTGTTTCCTCTCTTTTTTCTTCCGCTTCTTCCTCGGGGAGGCAGTAAATTGCTGATTTGATATTGGCGATGATGTTTTTTTACTGGGATCCTGGTGGTGGTTACAGCAAAAGGTCCTCCTTTCGCTAGTATGGATACTTGGTCTTCAGAGAGTTGTCTGTCTGTCAGGTTGATGATGGTCCCCGATGTATCTAGTTCTGGTTTCAGCTGTTGCTTTTGGTGTTTGTGGAATTTTTGTTTTTGTCTGTTGGTGTGGACAATACTTCAAAGTATTGTTAGATGGCAGTCTTAACTATTATATACCGTGATGAAGAATGCTTAAAGCAGCAGTTTAATGTCTAGAGGCACTATGTCTGTCATCATCAGTAAAGAGCTTAGGAGTCCACTTGGACCCTCTGCTGACAATGGAGACTCAGATTTCCGCTGTGAGCAGAACTGCATTTTTCCATCTGCATCAGGCTAGACGACTGGCTCCCTACTTGTCTAGGAATGACCTGGCTATGGTGATCCAAGCTACGGTCATCTCAAAATTAGACTCTACATTGGCCTACCTTTGGCGGTGATTCGGAAGCTCAAGCTGGTGCAGAGTGCTGCGACTCAACTTTTCACTGGGGAACCAGCGAGATGTCATATAACTCCTATCCTCCAGCAACTGCACTGGCTACCGATTGAATACCGAATCACTTTCAAAGTGATGGTACTCACCTTCAAGGCCTTACATGGTCCGAGGCCTGTGTATTTGAGGGACTGCCTTACCCCCTACCAACCCCAGAGATCACTTTGTTCTGAAGATCAAAATCTGTTGGAAATTCCCAATTTTAAGACCTTCTGCCTGACAGCTACCAGGCGCAGAGCCTTCTCGATTGTGGCTCCTTCACTGTGGAAAGCATTGCCTGCTGAAGTCCGAGTTCTGCAGGACTTGCCTGCCTTCCAGAGGGCATGTAAAACATATTTGTTTTGGAAGGCTTTTGAGTCATGAAATTGGTTTTTAATTTGGTTCCTATGGTCTTATTGTTAATTGCATTGTTCTCTTGTAAACTGCTCCAAGCCTTCGGGGAGTGGCGGTGTATAAGCCCGAAAAATAAATAAATAAATAAAGCAGTGGTTCCAAACCTGTTTCTGACCAGGGATGACTTGACCGGGGACCATTATCCAACAATTAGTACCAAAAGAGTTACAAATCAGTTTTTGGTCAACTTTAGATTTGGTTTGGTTATTTGGGGTGCTGGTTTAGTAATGGTGATGCCGTGGACCATATTTTATTTCTTGTGGACCACTGGTGGTCCGCAGACCACAAGTTGGGAACCAGTATTCTAAGGAAATACAGTTTAACATATAACACCTGTCCAGCTACCTACCTAAGCTTTGTTAGGAGAGAAGGAATAGAATGAGCAACCTTTTCCCAAAAGGGAAAATAGATTCTATTTTTTAAAATGAACGGAAAAGAGGTATTACATGTTATGAAACTATAAAGCATTAAGTATCCCTGTTGGGAAGCTCCTGGTGATGCAGTGGGTTAAACAGCTGAGCTGCTGAACTTGCTGAATGAAAGGTCAGCAAGTTTGAATCCAGGGAGCGGGATGAGTTCCCTCTGTTAGGCCCAGCACTTGGAAAACATGCAAATGTGAGTAGATCAATAGGTACCGCTTCTTCAGGAAAGTAATGGCGCTCCATGCAGTCATGCTGCCTACATGACCTTGGAGGTGTCTGTGAACAATGCCAGCTCTTCAGCTCTGAAATGGAGATGAGCACCACCCTCCAGAGTCAGGGGAAACCTTTATCTTTTGCCCCTGTTGGCTATGTAGCAAAATAAAACAAAATACACATTACACATAAGAACAATGCTTTATTCCCCAACCAAAATGCACAGAACATATCATGAAAGCTTTCAAAGCTCCACTGTTTTTTTTCATCATACAAAAGCTCTCAAAAATCATATAGGAGAAGAAAAGAAAATTAACAGGTCTACATTTTGTATCATATGTTGTTTTCGGTGTTGCTCAGTTGGTCTGGAAGGATCTCAATGCAGTCAGAGGCCACTCCCTTCTTGGCTATGAGAGGATCAAGACAAAGAACAGTAAAATTTGAATACCATTAGCAGCAGTAAAGCAACTCCTCTTGGAATACAGGATATCTGCCTTTTGTGAAGCCACAAAAGATTTTTTATTCTGTTTTAACTAGATGTTAATAGCAATGGGTGATGTTAGGACTAATCAACAGGAGTTGAATTCAGTGTGAAAGCTGAGCAGTAGCTGTGTATGCCTTGTGTAATCAAAACTATTGTTTGAACAAGGCACTCCGCAGCTTGTTTGAGGCAGGCTATGGAGCAACAGGAAATGAGGTGCAGTTCTTTATTTTCATCCAAGAGCCTAGGAGCAAAAGATGAACACATGAAACCTTTTACCAACTAATAATAGACCACCAGAATTGCTTCATTGTAGTAAATTCTCAACACGTAGGTGGATAGTTCTAAAGAGAAAATACGTAAGGTGGATTGCCACAAAAAAACCTTCATAAACATCCCCTTTATTTGCATAAAGAAGAGCTAGGCAAATCTGTGACCTTTTGATATTTTAGATTACAGCTACTTGAAGGCCAAGATAGCCTAAACAAGGATGAGATTTATCATAACGATCCAGAATGTGAGAATCGCAAAGTTGTCTCACTTTAATCTGAGACCAGCCCAATTGCACTGCAGTGCTGCACTGAAGGTACCAATCTATTTTACTGAGCTAATATTCTGCTGGAATCACCAGCACAATAAACTTTGGGAGCAGGCTGTGAAAAAAAGGATATATATCACAGGATCCTTAAAACAGTGGCCCAAACTCTTAAACAGCACCATCCTCAATCCTGCCAAATGAGTACCTATGATAGAGCCCCTCGTGGTGCAGTGGGTTAAACCCTTGTGCCGGCAGGACTGAAGACCAACAAGTCACAGGTTTGAATCCGGAGAGCATGCAGATGAGCTCCCTCTATCAGCTCCAGCTCCTCATGCGGGGAAATGAGAGAAGCCTCCCACAAGGATGGTAAAGCATCAAAACATCCCGGTGTCCCCTGGGTAATATCCTTGCAGATGGCCAATTCTCTCACACCAGAAGCTACTTGCAGTTTCTCAAGTTGCTCCTGACATGACAAAAAAGAAATACCCATGATATTTGGCAGTTTGTGAAGTTTAAGTAGACTAATCAATTTGAAATCATTTCACTAATTCAAAAACATATTCTGAATTGAACAGCAAATGAAACAGGACAGGAGTATAAGGAGCTGCCTTACAAGTCAGAGCATTGGTTCTAACATCTCAGTATTAACTATGTTAACTAACTTTGTTTCATTAAGGTTAAAGCAGGAGACTTTTTCAGCCCATGCGGTGTTGGCTGCTAGATGTCATGGCAATTACCTGTTGGTAGTGAATCCACAACAGGTTTTGGTCAAATGGTAAAGGAGATGTCCAAGGTGCTGAACCTGTACTAGAAATAGAGTTTAAACAAATCGGATGATGTCTTTGAAATTCAGATTAAAAGGCAGAGGGGATTCATTTCCCTATTAACATGGAAATCAGCACTACCACTGACCTTCCCTGGAGATTCTAGAACTGAACTGAGTCCTTTTTGTGTGCAATGCAGATCCAGTTTTCTTTTTGAAACGACACCACCTTAGAATATGTATTTCTCCTTCTTTTTCATCTACAGGAGGCAATGCCTCTTCTAAGGGCACTTTTACACTGCACAGGTGTGCTGCATATGTTCTTTGGATTTGGCAGTATTGATACTTTCAAAGCTGAAATAAAAGTGAAAACAAAATGAAGAAAAAGATAGAAAATGCTCAGTCACAGTAGACAACTAGCCAGATGGCAAAGATGCCTTCAAGAAATATAACATGTTATATACCTCTTTTCTTCTCTCTCTGTCCTCTGATTTTTGATAAATTACATTTGATGTTGTGGCTGCCAATGCCAAATGAAAAAAAAATGTGCCCAGGTTTACTTCTTGTACCTTTCTTTCTGCATTTAGGAGCTTGCAGAAAAGTTTAGCAATGTTTTCTTTTCGAGTACATGGTGTTCTGCCTACTCTGGCCCAAAGGCTAACTCCATACAGTCCCAGGAGGATGTAAGGCAGGGATATAAATCATGCCTGTGAATGTTATTAGATGTTCCCTGTTTTAGGGAGCTGGCTTGGAGAGGTTGGGTCACTCAAATAAGATCTTGAACTTGGCATGGGATGGAAATTCTAGCTGATTTGGAGAGAAGCAACTGAGCTGGTAATGTAATTGTGAGTCATCAGGAATTGATGGCTTATTAACCAGAGTGTTGTTTGCCTGTAACTCCTTCAGTCACAATGAGAAATTGTGTGGGCTTTTTAATATGTCCAGTCCAAGTCTGAACAATAAGAGAGTCTATGGGGTGTTTCTAACTCTGCTCTGTGGAGAGGGAAAAATAAAGGAACCCATGTGGAATTGCAATAATCTAAAAAGGAGGGAAAGAATAACTCCTTTTGCAAAAATGAGGTTGCCATTTATAATGCAAAAATCTTTTGTAGGTCTAGTCAGTCTTCCATATCTGGGAAAATACAAAGAAACAGTGTAATTGCTAGAGCAGGCAGTTTAATAAACCCTGTTTTCTACCGTGTCAAGATGTATGGAAAGTCTCCTTTAAGGTTGATAAGAGCGGTACACAAATATCACAAATAAATAAATAAAATAAGGAAATTGCATGTCCATCAAAACCATGAAATTTCCCTATTTAATTTATTAACACTCTGAAATCTTTATTTAATTTATTAACACTCTGACATCCTGTGCAGATTCATGCACATACCTGAGATTGAATTCAAGAAATCATAGAGTTAGAAGGAACCTTGGATCATCAAACTCAGTGCAGTATTTGTAATACAGGATGCAACTGCAGCAGAGCTTGGAAAAATGGCCTATGACTACAGCTCCCATAATCCACCCATCCTGATGAAGTGCAGACATACTGATGAGTGGACATTATGGCAGATATGCTGGCTGTGAGAATTCTGGGAGCTGTTCTCCAACTAAGTAGTATTTCCAAGTACTGGACTGTAGTATCTCTGAGAAATGACTCATTCAGGTTCTGCTTAGCGACTTCCATGGGAACAGATCCAAGTAGCTCTCTGGGAGGTGAGCAAGTGTCATATACTATTCTAAGTGTTAGACTTCAACTCTGGAGGTTAGCGTTCGATTCTCTGCTTGGTCATGGAAGTCTACCATGGGCAAGTCAAACATAGGCCCAAAAAACCTCTTATCTTAAATTGGAAATGACTGCAAGGCACACAACAACAACAAAAACCTCTCCAGGAAGTCTGTCCCCATAGTCAAGCTGCAATCTGATTTTCAGTTGCCACATGGGCACAATAACCTTATTCTCTTTTCCCTTGTCTAAAAAGCAGGACGTTGAATAAAAGTGCACTACCAGAAACTATCCAGTACCCACAATGGATTAACTGTACAGTGAAAGGAGAGAAAGACAAAGCCTCACTTCGAGGAATACAGAATGCCTTCTTATTTTAGAATTGTAGCTCAGTATTCCTACAAGCATTCTGCCCCAGGTTTTCTCTTTACAGTGTTCAGCTTGACTTTCAGGAACATGGAATGTAGTGACTGTGTTCTCTTCCAATGTTTAATTATCCCAGCAGATGGAGATGTTTAAAATTCCTTTGAAATCTGCCAATACCTGGAGTAGGCTCCTCCTTTCTAGGCCTGTGGGCCATATGAAGCTTGCACAAAGCCAGGGCACTAGTAGTTACTCCAGCTAATTTCTGGCACATTACGTCTTCTTTAGCTGAGTCATTTCACAGCTCCCTCTGCAATCTGCATAAAGTCAATTAGCAATCCTGCTATTCTTGGCCAGTTTTGTTGTGAAACAATGCCCATAAAATGCAACATTGCTATGCTTTGAATCATATGTATTATAGCATTATAATACAAGTTTTATTTATATATATTTTAAAAGAACACTCAGCTCATTTGAAACTATTCCCCAAGTCAAAGCAGTAAAACATTAGTCAAATAGCAGTCAGTCTACAACCACAGACATTGAAAGATAGTTGAAACAAAGAAGGTTCAAAAGCCTTTTTCAATGTGGCAGTTGAAGAGACCAACTCTACCTTTATTGAGAGCCACTTCCATCATATAGAAGGGTGAACCAGGAAACAGGACCTCTGGTATCAGCTTTAAAGCATGGGCAGGTTAGTATTTAAAGTCTCATGTTGGACCACAGCCTTTCCATATAGGGGCTGACATCTCCCAAGTGTACAACTATATAAATATTCATCATCATCATCATCATCATCTTCATGCTGTAGTTTCAGGAGATTAAGAAAAAGACAATTGTAATATGCTTATTGTGTAGTAATTGGCACTACACTACACAACTGAGTTTACATTGAGCTTCACCAGTCAGGGTTGCAAGCCTATGCAAAGCCTTCCAAAAGGCTTTTAAGACCTTCCTGTTTGTACGGGCATTTGGTCAGGAATAACTCTGGGGTTTCCACTACATAGCCATAGTAGGCCATTGCAGTATTTTAGCGTGTGTGCGTTACCATACAGTTTTTAGTTATGGATGCCAGTTCCTGTCATTTTTATCGTGGTTTTATTGTGCTTTTAACATTTGTAAGTCGCCCCGAGCCTGACGGGAGAGGCGACTAATAAGCCAAAATAATAAATAAATAAATAAATAGGTATTTTGGGGTAAATGTCATTTGGCTAAATCAGTGGTAGGGAAAGTAATATCCTTGAGGTCTTGTTGGACTGCAGTTTTCATCATTCCTTCCTGCTGGTTAGGACTGATGGCTATTCTCTGTCCAGCCCTTGTCTATGTTTTGTTTTAGTCCCAATGAAAATATACTTGTAAAGGAATAAATAAATAAATACCTATTGAAAGAAAGGGGGTTTGTTTGTCACTTCTTATATTAGTTTTTTGGATTCCAATAGGCTTGTTCTAGTTTTGTTGTCGTGTACCTTCAAGTCTTGTGATTTTCTGAGGCTGAGAGTGTGTTACTTGCCCAGTGGGTTTCCAGTAGATTTCAAACCCTAATATTGTATTTAGCTCATTGAACTCAGCTGGTGTTATTTCTGAATAGATTTCATGCCCTGGCTTTTCCTGACAAGTCTTGGTATGTTCACAAAGGAGCCAATTGCTCAGATTACCTTCTGTTTGTATATTGTTGACAGCTGACCATGTTTGCTTTCAGTTTCCGTTAGATATACAAAGGAAATGAATACACAGCTGGGCAGCAAGCTCCAATACATACAGACTTTCCTAAATACACACAAGTGGGGCAGTTAGCATTATCCCCCATGATCCTGTGTGAGTGGAGGGTTGCCACTTCTGCTGAAATTTCATGGACAAGGGTAGGCAACTGGCAGGTGTGAAGGCCAGTTTCCTACTGCTGACATTCTCTGGACTGCCAAAGAAACAAGCTGCCCAATCAACAAAAAACCTGAAGAGGGTTGAGTTCTACTTATGGTTTTGAAAAACATGGGTTTCTTTTAATGTTAAACCATGCAGACTATTTACAAAAGGACTTGCCATACCTGGAAACTTCCACATAGATCAGTTATAGTGCTGTAACTCCATGACTGCATCCTATAGAATTCCAGGATTTGGGGATTTCTGAGGCAGCATTGCTCTGTGGCAGAGAATGCTTAATATCCCATTCTTAAACCCTAGGATTCCATAGGATATTGCTATTGCCTTTGGGTACAAAGAAAAGCAGTTGATCTTTTGTGTTTTCTGTGTGTGTTGTGGCCAGGAGAAGCTCGATTGATTGAGGGCTGCAAAAAGAGGACTAAGGAGTTTTAAACTATGTGACTAAGTTATTTTTGTGACTTGTGTCTTAAACATAACTTATATATGTTACCTTTTTGGACTACATTTCCAGAATCCCTCAGCCAATATGGCCAGTGGCCATGCTTGGTGGGTTGTTCTAGAAATTGTAATCCAAAAAAGGTATTTGTCCATGCTCTAACCCCAAAGGGGTTTTCTTTTTCTTCCTTTTTTTGGACAGTAGACTGGTCAATGTCACATTGCACTGTTATGGTGCTGTTATTCCATTCTAACTTCTATGGGTGGCACCTGTGGAGTTTGTAGTATAGCGAGACCTACATGGTTTTCTTTTTTCATGTCAGGAGTGACTTGAGAAAATGCAAGTTGCTTCTGGTGTGAGAGAATTGGCCGTCTGCAAGGACATTGCTCAGGGGACACCAGGATGTTTTGATGTTTTACCATCCTTGTTGGAGACATCTCTCATGTCACCCCATGGGGAGCTGGAGCTGACAGATGGAGCTCATCTGCGCTCTCCCCGGATTCGAACCTCCGACCTGTTGGGCTTCAGTCCTGCTGGCACAAGGGTTTCACCCACTGCGCCACTGGGGGCTCCTACCCACATGGTAAATACCAGCGTTCCATAGGAGGCAGTTCAAGTGAAATAATAGTGCTATGACATAGTATAGGATGAAAGTCCAGTTCACTAATGTTTGAGTATTAAGTTTGCTTTGACCTTATCTTCTTTTTGTCCATTATTTTTTGTTGTTGGCCACTAGTACTGTTGAACGGATACATATTGTCTGAGCCTACTGCATTCATTTACTGTTGATTTTTAATGTCGCTTTAATGAATGATTGTTAAGTGTCCTGGAATGGCATTGTGTTCATACAAAGGTAGCATGTGCATTTGCTTTTAAATAAGTGAATAAAGAGAAGTGCTTGAGGTTGTCCCTGAAAAATCCCATTTGTATTCTTAAAGTAATTCTGCTCAGATAAGAAATGGCAGCATTAGGGGGAATAAGATGCCTGCTAATGAAAAAAGAATGAAGACATAATGGGTGAATGAAGTACAATGCAAAATGCCATAAATGGGAATGTTGAATTTAATTTGTAATACATACTTCATGAGGGATTTAATGTATATCTTGTATTCCATGTATATATTTAATAATGTATATAGTACTTCATCACACTAGAGAATGAAACCACTTTAAATCTGGTTTCTGCCTCCTGCAGAATTCTGGGGTTTGTAGTTTAGCGAGGCTGTTAAAGGCCCCTCCATAAACTACAAACCCCAGAATTCTGCAGGAGGTAGCAACCGGATTTAAAGTGGATTCATTCTCTAGTGTGATGAGGTCTATAGAGTAATATCTATATACCTATAGCGTGGGAAAGGGGTGGCGATCATTTGCCGCTTTGGGTATTTTGGACTAGGCTTGCCCTCAGAGCCTTACAATTGACCATGATAAGGCCAAAACCTGTGGAGGGTTTCAGATGGAGGTAAAACATCTGGAGTGCTAATGTTGCTACATCCCTACAGCTTTAGGGCAAGTTACTTTCATTAAAAGTAACTTGCCTTAAAAAAAGCCTTGGGGTTTGCTAAATCAAGTAATTCTTCTTGGAGAAAATCATATAAGCCAAATAAATGAGAAACAGAGTAGCATAACTGACGTTATAAATAGATTCTCCAAGGGCTAATTATTTATGTAAGACCTTAACTATTTGGGTTTAATTCTTGAAGAATTCCTCTTAATTTCCATGCTAATCACTTGCCTTGCCTTACTTTGATTATTTTGTAGAACTCCAGCCATTGAAGTAAGTGAGAATCTCATTCCATTTTAGTTTTGGATGGAAGCAACATTCATAGTGATACTGTCTGGATTCACCAAAAAGAATATGCATGACCTATATGTCAATTCAGCACTGACAATATAATTATTTGCCTCTCTTAAATAGCAAGATATCTTAGAAGTTCAGAGAGTTAGAAGAGCTCCCCATTCTAAGTTTAGACACTGAAACGGGACTCCTGTTCTCAGAATTCCAAAGCTGCACCCACCCCTTTCTTACTACTGCAAAACTCCATAGAGATGGAGAAAGGGAACTTTTAGCAAGATGCTTCTTAAGGATTAATAGGGCAACCCAAAAGCATTCAGAATCTGAGGGTGTGCAGAGAACCTATTGACACATAAACCTGGCTCCATGGGAGCTATAAATCATGCACTAGACTGTTGATGTCATCAGCAAAAGTTGATATATACCATCAAAGGATTTGGACCGGAGATGTGTGCCCTTAAGCAGAGAGTATACCCCTATGCATGCCTGGCCCAGCAGGAGACTGGAGAGAGATTTTGGTAATAAAACCATCAGCTACTCCCAACAACAGGCTCTGATATTGTGATGGACTGATCAGGAATTGGGGATGCTGCTACATGTTCCTTGTCTATCTGTTTTCTGGGGGAGGGGGGGGGGAAACAAAAATAACATGAACCATGACACTGGGTGGGACGGAAAGGGATAGCTTGAGTCATGGCCACAAGGTAAGATGCTGCCCCTGTCTGCTAAAGAACATTCCAGGCAAGGAATAATAAATGCCTGCAGGAGGCAAGGAGAATGAAACACCAAGCAATCAGATGTCTGTTTATTATTGTACCTTTGTGGAATATAATAAATCCTCCACCTCCCTTCTCTGCTCTCAGCTGATTGATTCCTTTTTCTGGCGTAGACAAAGCCTCCCCTTTGTGCTCTTGACCAGTTTATCAGGCTGCAGACATTCAGTGGAAAAGTGACTATTTTGCCTGTATGTTTATCTGCCTTAAAGCTGCTGCCCTGGACGGTACCCCTTTGCTTCCAGAGGTGGAAGCAGCTGCTATGCAGATGACTTCAAGTTGGTTCTAGGGAGAGATGGCAATAGTTCTCAATGGGGAAGTACAAATTAGGAGAGGCTGGAGCTGTTTGCCTTTTCCTGATCCAACTGGGAAATACAAGATTTCACCCCTTTCTTTCTTCTTCCTGCTGTTGTGTTAACCGAGTACGAACTACTTCTGCTCTTTGAATTCAGTGTGCAGCAATTGAAGCAAGGTCAAGATAATGAGGGAAATGGGAAGAAGAAAGTTTTGAAATAAGTTTTGGAAGTATGATGACAGAAGATTAATCTGTTATCTCCCTGCTGAGACAATTGGAGGATATGTTGTTCACTTGGTTTAGAAGAATAATGTAGTGTACTTAAATGAGACAGCTATTGGTCTTACATAATTCGGAAGCATTCTGCCATCAAATTTAAAAAATGCTGCCTATGGGGAAAATTGCATTTCCCCACCAACGACAGCCTGCAGCTTGACATTGCATGCCCATGTATGCTTGTTTAAAGATAAACCACCTTAAGTTTGGTGTATGGATTGGCATTTTTGCTAAAAATGAGACATTTCAAAAGTTTTCTTCCCACTTGGTGAGATTTCTAGAGTTTTTCAGTGATATTTCACATTTCAATAATTTTTTTGGCAAAGATTTAGTTTGTGCCAAAAAATTGTGCAATCCCCCCACCTTCATCCTTGCACACAAAGCAGTACTGATTACGAATCAGACACTGGTTTTGTGCAAAAATTGTTTTTTTGGGGGAAATCTTATTTTAGTAAAAAAATATATAATGAAATATACAGAAATTCTTGCAGAGGCTGACCATTTTATTGACTGGATATTTGCTGTATGTATATAATTATTTTAAAATTGTGATGATGAAGTGGGGGATGGAAAGGGAAAAAAGAGGAAAGTGGGATGGCATGAAATGTGGGCTCATGAAATACATTAATATAAGTTAATGTCATGGTTTCTTGACACATCAAAGCAGGGGTCCCCAAACTAAGGCCTTGGACTGGATGCAGCCCTCCAAGGTCATTTCCCCAGCCCTCTCTAAATTTTAGATTCACCCTAAGTCTGACATTGCTTGAGAACACAATAGTCCTTATTAACTTGACGACTTCATCAGTCAAAAACAAGCCCACACTTCCCATTGAAGGACTGATAAGTTTATATATTGGATAAAATTGTTCTTCATTTTAAATATTGAGCCCCTGGTGGTACAATGGGTTAAGCTCTTGTGCCGGCAGGACTGTAAACCGACAGGTTGGAAGTTCAAATCCAGGGAAAGCACGGATGAGCTCCCTCTGTCAGATCCAGCTCCCCATGCGGGGATATGAGAGAAGCCTCCCACAAGGATGGTAAAACATCAAAACATTTGGGCGTCCCCTGGGCAGCATCCTTTCAGACAGCTAATTCTCTCACACTAGAAGCCACTTGCAGTTCCTAAAGTCGTTCCTGACATGAAAAAAAAGAGATGGTATTGTTCTATCATTGGGATTTTTTGCACTGCAAATAAAATATGTGCAGTGTGCACAGGGATTTGTTCATGTTTTTTTCAAACAATCTGAGGGACCATGAACCAGCCTTATGCTTTAAAAGTTTGGAAACCCCTGCATCAAGGTATTCTCATAATAGAACAGTTTTGTATGTTTATTTTTGCAAAGGGGGTCAGCAAAGAGATTCTTCTTCTCTCTCTGTCTCTTGTTTTCATGAGCCCTTTAAACATAGAAGAATGAAATCTTTACATGAGTGTGGGAGGAAAGATTCACAGGCAGGGCTGAGATCTGTGTTGCTCACATATTGTTGCAATTATCACTACACTGGATAATTTGCCTTGCATTTATCATTAAACCTGTATAGCCACATAAGGATGCACAACTACCACAGCAAAGTAGGCTTATCTTTTGAATGCTCATGTTAATGGGTGGTGTTCATCAATGACCTACCAGTTGATTCCAGCATTTCATTAGTTCTATAAATCTACGGGAGTGCCTAAAAGATCTCTTTTGGAAGCATCCATGTGTCTTGCAGAATCTCAGCAAATGGATGCTTTTCATGCAGTACCTCTCTCTATGAAGTGCTAATGAGTTCCAGACTCCCCTTCAAACAAATGGAGGGAGTCAGGGAAGGACTAAGTTTACAGTTGTGTGCCTCCTCTCTGCCTGGGGCAATTCCAATCTGGCTTTCTGGCTGACTTTGTAAAGACCTGCCCTTTTAAACCAAGCCATTTTGTGCTATCTGCACAATGAGCTGACCAAGATGTCAAAGAATCAGCAGCGAGTCTAGATTCCGATCTTCTGACACAGAAATCTTAGTGGGTGGCTATATCCTTACTTTTTAAACAGGCAAATAATATTAAATAGCTCAGGGAAACACAGATTCCTATCAAGCTGGTTTTCCTTAACCACGCAAGGCACCTGGTGCCAGTGCATTTCCAGAGTACAGGTCAGGATTTGATAAGAAGCAAGAAAGGTTTCACCCCTGAATCCCTGGAGCAATTAGACTGATGAATGCCATCAGCTTTCCTGAGCCCAGAGGCAATAAGAGAGTGAAAGGCAGCCTGATACATGCATACTGCTTTAATCAGAGGATTGATATGGATTCAGAAGGGAGGCGAAGACTGAGGTGAAGAAAAGGATATGAAAACAAAAGAGAGGGAAGCCAACGCACAAGATTGGTTTGGATTCCAGCCATCCTGGCCCCTCGAGTATAGGGCAGTCCAGATCTGTGTCTCCAATGAAGAAGCAAACCTTCTGGATGAAGGGAAACAGGATTTTCTTTTGCTCTTTTGCTTTGGCAAAGATTGCCAAAAAGAAAAGAAAGAAAAGAAAGAAAGGAAAACCATTCCATTTGGTTCTCTCCTACTTTGTGATTACATGTTGCTCTGCTAATCATGGAGTTTGTAATTAGTAACGTTTTCTTGGTAATAAAGTGCTTGTAATTTGAAGACTGTCCCTCAAGACTTGGAAGGTATTTTACCCAAATGCCTCCCCTTGTTTTTGTTTTTTAAAAAGCTTTAAAATCCTTATTTAGCATACCATCCAATTGTTTTGATTTTGTAGGGAGAGTTCTGATAAATCTTTCATCCCAAAATTTCAGCTGCTTTTAAAACGTCCCACTTTTTCCCTCTTCTTCTCAACTTCCTGCTTTATCCTCAACATACTTTAATTACTGCAAAATGAGTTCAAAGTCAAACATAATCAGCACCCAATTAACTAATTGTGTTGGGGGTGAGGGAGATAAGGGGCAAAATTTTGCCTTTCTCCATAGACTTGGAGAAAACAAACTGCTACAGACTCTTCCAGCTTGTCTGCCCCCCCTTTTAAAAGAATTTTTAAAGATAGATACATCTATTCAATTAACAATTTTTTGCCATACAACTCTGATCTTGATATACATCATTCCAAAAGTCACTTTACCTTAAATGGTGCTTTATATATCCCTTAGATGTGCATCACCATTACCCATGCCCTCCCTCCCCATTACTCCCCTCCCTCCTGGAACAGAGATTCTAAATGATGTCATTGCATCGATTTAACTGTGGAAAGCCTGGTTCAAAATGCCCTATCTATCATCTCCATCTGTTTTGTCTGTTAGAATAGACCATTTCCTAGATCAGAATTATTTTGTATGACTACTCATATACTTCTTTTTCCTTTGATTAATGAAATCATTGATTATGTATTCTGAGAGATAAAACCACCAAGCTTCCAAATCCCATCTTGCATTGCCTCTCCATCCTCAGGCTATCGTAGCCTGTATTGTGGCTATCATATATTTTAGAATTTCAGTCCAATTATTGTTATCTTCCTTTGCCTCTATAGTGAGAGACATTAATCTGGCTTTATCTTTTGCTTTGGCAAAGATTGCCAAAAAGAGAAGAAGAAGAAGAAGAAAAGAAAGGAAAACCATTTTACTGTAATAGATTTTTTTCTACAGTCCCACCACATATGGAAGAATGAATGTAGCTTGTCTGTCCTTTCTCATTAAAAACCTTTTTCCTTTGGCCATAAGCCCTGTTTTTAGTTTTTCATCTGAAATGGTAAAATGCATGCTTTAAGTAAGTTATATTTTATGTAATCCCTTATTCATCTAGTCTGTTTTTTTACTTTCAACTATCAAGTAATGTCAAAAGTAGAGAATTAGTGCCTCCTCATTTATCTTGCTTCTTCTGGCAATGTTGGTTGTTGTTTACTGACTTCAAGTCCACTTCAACCTATCGCGATGTGGCGAATTAGAGATCTCCAAATCAGACTATCCTAAACAGCCCTGCTAAGGTCTTGCAAACTCCAGGCTGTGACTTCTTCAATTCTGTCTGTCCATCTGGAATGTGGTCTATCTATTTTATTACTTTCTTCCATTTTATCAAACATTAGATTTTTTTTCTAGCAGGACATCTCTTTTCATACCTCCAAAGTGCAGCAGCCTCAGTTTAGCAATCTTGACCTCCAAGGAGAGTTCAGGCTGGATTTGTTCTAGGGTGTATTTTATCATAACTCTTTTAAAAGATAAGATTCCCAGGTGTCCAATGATTGAGGCATAATTCAAGGAAGTTATTTTCTGATGCTCCCTCTCCATGATTGGTGAGCTTTCCTGGCATTTGCAATAACAACAGTGCAGGACCCAGTTACCATTTTAATTCACCATAAAATAGATATTCCACAAGACACTGGAATTTTTTACATTGTGAGCAGGTGAACCTCATTGGGCAGATGCCAGAAAAATAATGGCAGAACTCAGAACGTGTTATTTGGAACTAACATCCAGAATTCTCCATCTAGGATATTACTTTCCCTGAGTCCTGAGCATTGTTAAGGAATTTTAGCAGCTGCGCAAAAATGCTGAGCTTGATCCATGTCCACAGATTCAGTCATGTACTGAGCTCACAGTTGGGGATGCAACCATATAGAAATGAACAACAATCTTTCAATGACAGGTGGAGGCCAAGACCTGAACTTGAAACTGGGAGCTGAGTTGAAAGCAATGTACCATGTTGTCATTTTAATATCAGATTCCTGCTGGAGTTTTCTCTTAGCTTGGGCTTCCTTCCAAAGAACGAGAACAGATTTTTTTTGTGTGTTTTAAGGATGCTGAAAATCCCCATAATGTGGACCTGGCAGGAGTCTGATAGGCAAGCCCAGTCAGGAGTCAAAGGAGAAATGAAGAAGAAGGCCTGGTGTGCTATATTCCTTGCCAACGTTTTTTTAATTTAATATACATCACGTTCCATGACTACTGCCATGGTTTTCATCTAGGGAGGGGGAGGCCCAGCTCTGGGTATTTCTCCAGCTTCTAGACAGACTTGGCAATGTAAGAATCCTAAATGTTCCAGCGGCTGGAGGTGGGGGCTCTGAGGGATGGTTTCCATTAGTGTGTGTATACACTATACATAGGGGTGTTGACCAGGGTCAGTTCACTGCATCAATTCTAATTGTCAGCAGAACAAGACCTTGCTTTAGTCTGCCCTCTTTAGGCTTCTGCTGCACATTGTAGAAGACTGAGAGGGTTTTCAGTTTGTTGGGCGTGTTCAAGTTGCTTCCAATCTATGATAATATTAAAACGAGCCTATCACAGGCATTTCTTGATTAGATATGTTATGGAGGATTTTTGGCAATACTATTTCCTATTCAAAATGGAACCTGGATTATCTCAAGACAAATTTGAAGGCAAGAACATTGCAGAGTAAACAATATAATCAGATTCGTTTGCTGCAAATTGCAAATGCTTCTTTTAGACCATTTTTTTAAATATCCAGGATTTGATTTTGTAATAAGCTTTAAATTCAATCTAGCATTAGAAGCTGCCCAATAACAAACACTTGTATACCCCCAATAATAAAGATCGTAGTATGATTAAACTGTTAGAAACAACCGAAGGAAGGGCACTTTCTGCATCTCTGTTTCTCTCTGTGTTTTCTGTCATGTGCTTGTGTACATGCACGCATGAATGTTTGTACAATTGGTAGTTATTTTCTTGACATGAATACATTGTCACAGTTTTAAGATGTCATGAAAGCAGTCTTCTGAATCTGGTACCTTCCAGATGTGCTGAATTATCCACCCCCCCCCCCCCCCAAAATAGCCAGGGAGTTTCAGAAACTTCATGAAAACTTGAGTGCTAAGGTATATGGTCACTTCCCATAAGTATTGAATGGCAAGGTTTTCTGCATGTGTATATCTTTGATTATTGGCTTTCCCGTTATCTGCAGAGTTGGCTCCCTGTTTGATCTTATATCGTGCTAAAATACGCTAGTGTTGTGATTTCTGATATGCTGTTACACAGATGCAAATGGTAGTTATATAGGCTGATCTGTTCTTTCCAAAGTGAACCATGGCAGCAAACTCAGTCAAATATTTGATTTCCTTACCTTTTTACATCCAATCAGTTACACACCATACCCTGAAAAGAATTGAAATTAACCACCGAAATTGGTAGAGATACTCTGTTTTTTATTTGACAAAAGTCCTTTTAAAAGCCTGTATTTTGCCAGATGTTTAATGATCTTTGATTTTGCTCCCGAGCCACTAGAATAATTGAACCTGCCTTGATTTAAGAGCAGGAACAATCCCTTCCTCTCTAATTGGATTATCACTATGGCTAGTTGAAACCTATTTTTGTGCTTGCCTGCTTAGTGCTGCCTGTGTTAATGCTTGCCTAATTCTTCCTGACTCCTCCACTGAGCCAGATTGACAGCAGGTTTGGGTGTCTCTCTCATGGCTCATAAACTCTTATCAGATTCACCAGCCTGCAAACTTTCTCTTTGACCTTGGTGAAGCAGAGCTTGAATAAGTTGCTGTTTTGGACCACAACTCTTGAGTACCTGAGCCAGCATAGCCAATTATTCTGGGAAATGTAGTCCAAAAATTAGTTTTTCCCTCTGGACAAGCCATTGCTTCAGTAGGCTCATTTCATGTCATCTTCTTTCTTCACTATCTCAATCATCAGGACCCACTATTTTCAAATCTTCAAGTGCTTAACAGTTCAAGTGATAGCCTGAGATATATATTTAGGTGAGGCACACAGAAGTCTTAGAACTATACTTCAAAGGAAAGCATTGGTGTGCTATCATAAAGAATTCTAAGCATTTCACCATATTTCACATCACAGCTTTTTAGGATGGAGCCATGATAATTAAAATTGTATTAAACAGTGTATAATTGTATACTAGTCCAGATACACTCCCAGTACTGTTGACTTCAATGCACTTTTTAATACTCTGTGAGTAATACTGTACCCAGTGTCCTGAAGCAGCAAAATAAATCAGAAGCCATGCCCCTCTCTGCTGTGAAATCCCACAATGGCACAGAATGAATGTCTCGCCCCATGTATGCTTGAAGAAAGCCTTCTCTTTCCTCCCAAGAAGAGAAACATTGCCCATGTTTGCCATCCTACCTGGCTTGTTCAAGGAAATCATGACGTAACCAAGGGAAAACACCTGCTTCAAGCCCAGACCTGAACAACCTGAGTTACTGCATATTTTTAGCTGTAGTCTCAGGAGCATGAGTGGGTGGCCGTCTGTTCCATGGTGTTTCCAGATAAACAAACCATTAGCTACTCCAGTTTGGGGGAGAAAGTGTTAAAATAGTGCTAGACTGTTTTTACAATCATTGTGTTCAATAATGACAGTCTTTAGGGAAGAGGAAGGAGGAAACCATTAAAAGGATCTCATTTGGGAAAGGAAGAGCCAGCCTTGGCAGTTCGTCATGGCTCTCCCAGAGGTAAGGCTTTCCCTATGCTTCCTTCATGGTCATAGCTACCCCAAAACACACAAAATCCCCGAAGGGTGATCCGCATTATTGGCATTGACGCCGTTATTATTTCTCATTCCCCATCGGGGTTAAGCTTGGAACTTTACAAATACTCACCGTTGTGAGTTCTACAAGCCTTGCGAGGCGAATTATGGATCTATCACTTTGAACTATTCTTTTGCTGATTTATCACCCCTGCGTCGGAATTGAATGTTGCACCCATTCGGGTAATGTATGTCTTTTTGAGAATGCGCATAGATTTAATAATATAGATATTTTGAATATTTCTAAGATTCACTTTATTTATTGGATCACCCTTCGGGGATTTTGTGTGTTTTGGCTTTGTAGCCCCTTAGCACTGTGTTTTACCATAGCTACCCCAACCCACTCCAAGTGCTACCTCCCAATATAGCATGGGAAATTAACAGTAGCTCCTGGTCATAATAAGTACTTGTTATCACCACAGTATGCCTCTCAGTAGCAACTCCTGGGGAACTTGAATGAAGGCATGGCATTGCACTCATGTCCTGCTCATGGGCTTTCCATAGGTTGGCCATTGTTTGAAGAGAATTCTGGACTAGAAGGTTCTTTGGGTTGATACAACTCTTGTCTTCATCTTGCTGCAAAGCACAGAGAGGGATGACCTCCCTGGGTTCCTGTGGCAGCAAAGGTGAGCTTAGAGCAGAAAAGGAAAAGAAGTAGCCTAAGTGTTTTGTTCTTGACTAAACATTGTGCAATAAATGTAATTTACAGGATTGCACTATGCAAGTAATTTTGGGGTGGTGGAGGAGGAAATATTTATCTGATCAAGTGTAAGCAGGCCTTTAGACTAGGGCATTCCTGCATAAACTGTGACTCTCCATGTGTTTGGAACCCCAACACTCTGAAGCCCTAGTTAGCCTGACCAATGGTCAGGATTTCTGAGAGTTGGTGTCCAAAACACCTGGAGGGTCACAAGTTGTGCAGGCCTGCTCTCGTCTACAGGATTATTTTTATTTGTATTTTATTTTATTGTTCACTTTTATATACTGCTCCTCCCTGCAGGCTCGGGGCGGTTTACATAAAACAACAGTAAAAATTACAGATAAAACACTTTGTTATATAAAACACAAGGATGTGGTCAGAGTTGTCAGGAGGCACTTAGATTGAAGGCCTGCTTAAAAGGGGTCATCTTGCAGGCCCTCCGGAAGGGGGCTAACTCTGTGATAGCCCAAACGTCGTCTGGTAATGCGTTCCATAGTGTTGTCGCTACCACAGAGAAGGCTCTTTGTCTTGTTACTGAAAGGTGGCAGGAATGGATTGATGGAATCATCAGAAGATTTTGTTCTTCTGAGTGTAGCAATCTCAGGGAACGTATGGGGTGAGGCGGTCCCACAGGTACACTGGCCCTAGACCATACAAGGCCTTGAAGGTCGACACCAGCACCTTGAAAACAATCTGGTACTCTATTGGTAGCCAGTGCAATTGCTGTAAGATTGGTGTGATGTGCTCTCTCGCAGGTGCTCCCACCAGCAATTGAGCAGCAGCATTTTGCACCAGCTTGAGTTTCCGGGTTGTCGACAAGGGAAGGCCAATGTAGAGGGCATTACAGTAGTCTAACCTCGAGATGACTGTCGCCTGGATCACCGTAGCTAGGTCATTCCTAGATAGGTAAGGAACCAGTCGTCTAGCCTGCTGGAGATAGAAGAATGCGGACTTGCTAACCGTGGAGATCTGAGTCTCCATCAATAGCAGTGGGTCTAATTGGACCCCCAGGCTTTTTACCAAAGACGACGGGCTTAACCACTTGCCATCCAGGGTAGGCAACCGGCACTCACCTATACCAATATCATCTGGAGCAGTGGTGGTTGGTGGGTCCCATGTCAGTAGAACAGTGAATGCAATGGTCTAGAACACCTAGTATTTCTAGTTCTAACCTGCATGGCAAGAGTTTGGACTACATGGCACTTGTCATTTCTTCCAACTTTGATTCTAACCAGGTTTGACCTGCTTAGCTTCCAAGTTCACTCTGGTGAGGAGATACCAAGAAATGTTTGGCAAAGCACTAGCTGAGAGAGCAATGGATGCAGCATTTATGCCTGTAAGTATGCAACTGGACCATCTCCCAGTGGAGCCACCTGCGCATGCCTTGCCTTTCTCAATGACTCATAAACTCACTGAGCTGAGAGCCTGCAAACATGCCCTGCAGCCACACCTAGCTCTGCTAATTCGTTTAGCTGTTATCAGGTTCTGGTGAGTGATTGGGGCTCATTTTTAATTGCTATGGGAAGTTCATGGAGCAACATGCCAGGGCCACTATTCACCATCTACAACCATTTCCCTTTTAAGACTGGGCTCACAGACCTCTTGAAAGAAGGCAAAGGACACAGACCAACTTCATGAGAGAGGAAAATTGGAAATGCAATAGGGAGATGGCCGTCAGAGCTACATCCATAACCAGGTAGATGTCCCACCTTTAACAGGACCAGGAGAATCTAAAATAGAGATGAGGATCATCATCATTATTACCATATCCCAATATCTCTTCAGTTCCCTGCTATCAATCATGCGGTCACTTTGGCAATAGCAAAATGTTTCTGAATGCCACTCAAATCTGTTAGCAACAACCTGCAGTGTTTACAGTGAACTCTGCAGAAAATGCTTCAGTTTTACTCCACAGAAAGGAAAATCAGCCTTGCTGATTTTAAGTGTTTGTCTTTTATGCCTATTTTATATATTCCTATATACTAGGCATGGATAGGTTTGATCGGAATCTTTGTAATTCGGATTTAAACCGGAATTAATCCAGTTTTGAAGCGATTTTGAAGCAATTTGAGAAACCGGAAGTATCCTTGCCCTTTCAAAGCCACTGTCGTCATCTTTTTTCCGATCCAGGAAGTGAATCGGAAAGGAATCAGCCTTTGAAGGCAAGCAGCTGGTTGCATACTGGGATGCTTGCCTCCAGCCAATGAGGGGAAACCACCTTGGGAGGGGCGGGGTTTCGGCACGGCAGCCATTGCCCTTTAAAAAGGGCTGTGCGTGCCTCGTGGGCTCATTGCAAACTGGGGATGCGAAGGGAAAGGGACTAGGGAAGGCTGCTTGGGTGGGAAAGGTGCCACGCCACCGCTTTGCAAGGGAAGGACTGGGTTGGGAACAAATTCCCCTTTGCTGTTAATAATTCCCTTCCTGAAGCAGGGAATCCAACTTTTAAGGGCTTTCTCTCTTCTGGGGTTTGACTTCTGTGCATTGAAAAACCAAAAATCCTGTTATTTGCTAGTAATTCCCTTCCTGTAGCAGGGAATCCAACTTCTAAGGGCTTTCTCTCCTGGGGTTTGACTTCTGTGCTTTGAAAAACCAGAATTCCCCTTTGCTGTTAAGAATTCCCTTCCTGAAGCAGGGAACCCAACTTTTAAGGGCATTCTCTCCTGGGGTTTTACTTCTGTGCTTTGGAAAACCAGAATTTTCTCATATTCAGAGGGGTGTGCTCTAAACAAATATGCAAAACAGATCGATTTAAATTTTCCAAGAGAATCCTGGAGACAGCACATTTCTTCTTGTAATATTCCTTATTAAATTACTGAAATTACTTTTAAAATTGTCAAAACCCCAGGGATCTTCTATGCACGTTTATTTATTTATTTATTTATTTATTTCTTCGATTTTGTATTCCGCTCCTCCCTACAGGCTCGGGGCGGGTGACAATAAAATACACCTGGGCAGGCCAAGTCTCGGCATGCTGCCCTACAATTAAAACAAAGACAGTTAAAACACGAGTTCAACGTATCACGAGGTACAGGAGATATACAAAAAGTATACAAGGGTATACCACATATCATCCAATCAGGAAACGTTGAAAGTTAAAATGCTGACAGAGGAGAATCTTTTCTACCACTGTGGCAAGTTTTGTCAGTAGCCGTGTAAAACTTAGGGAAAGAGCCCCCCCCCCTAGTTTTGCCTGTCCCGTTTGCAGGTTTTTGCATATTGCGTAATTGTGCCCGCCATTAACAAAGCAATTCGGAAATTTCAGAAAATTTGGAAAATTCCGACTTTTTTTCATAAAATTTCAGAAATCATTTCAGATTCGAATAGACAGTGCCCCGTATATCGGGAACGAGTTTTGAACCATTTTTTCCTTGATCAAACAAGCCTACTATATACCTGTGGTCATTTAAAATGTATTGGGTAAAAAACGGTTAAGCTGCCCTGGTCTAGATGATATTTCAGAGGAAGGAACTGGCAAAATGGCCTCTGAGTATTCCTTATTCAAGAAAATGTGAAGGAAGAATCTGCTGGAATTATGTCCAGAGTTCCCTGGTTTTATATGACATTTCCACTGCTTCTGGTGAATGAAGCTGGAGAACTTGAAAGTACAGAATGAAAAAATATTGGGGAACTTCATGAGAGAGGAAAATTGGAAATGCAATAGGGAGATGGCCGTCGGAGCAAATAAATGTTAATGCAGCAGTTGCAGAGTCAATTAATACTGAATAAAGGAAGGATAAAAATCTGCATTGCCAGAGGTTATCTGGCTCCTATCCTGGTGGTAGGACACTGTTCTGCTGCTTGGGTTAGCTGCTCATTCATAATATAGATGTTGCAAAATGTATGTCTATATACAGTACTTTAGGTCTAAATTATCTGGATCTATTTGATTCAGCTCTGGTTGGTCCTTAAATGGGAGACCACCAACAGAAGGGGAGGAGAAAGTTAGGAGGTAACATGACAGCTACGTTTAAATATTTGAAAGAATGTGGTGCAGGCTTATTTTCTGATGCTCTAAAGATCTAGTCACAGAGCAGTGGATTCAAATTGCAGGGAAAGAGGTTCAACTTGAATATTACAAAGAACTTCCTGATGGTAAGAACTGTTGGGCAGTGAAATAGGCTGCCTTTGAGTGTGGTGGAGCCTCTTTGTATTTAAAAGGTTTTAAAATAGCGACTGGATATGCAACTGTCAGGAGTACTTGGATTGTATCTTCCTGCATGTCTGTGGCTGGACTTGATGGCCCCTGTGATCTATTCCAACTCTATGATTCTAATTACCGGTTACTGTAGGCCCTTCTTTAGAGAAGGGAATTGGCAAAAGCACCACTGGGTATTCCTTTCCTACAAAATCTCAATGAATTTTATGAGGTCACCATAAGTTGACAGGTGACCTGAACAGCTATCTGTGTCTTGTGTTGCCATATTTCTCTCACAACCATTCTATTCTCATCGTTTCTCCTCAGTTTTTCTTTGTTTGCCTCTAGCTACAGTAGCCCTGCCTTTTTGTTATGGTATTGACTAAGAGCTGTTCTAGTGTCACATAGGGCCGGGGGAGTCACTGGGAATGGTAGAATATAAATGGATCAGTCCAAGAACTGATGTGTGACATTAACTCTTCCTCTTCAGCACATCATGGGTGTTTGAATTTCTCTTCCTTGCAGAGATTGAATTGTATAGGAAAAAGGAAACAATACTTCTTTTTTCAATTAGCTGGCATTCCTAATTGCCAGGATCTCACATATGCTTCCATATGTAATGGGCCACAATCCTATGATCTCAGCCAGCATGGAACATCCAGTTCAGTACATTAGAGTAGGCAGGTGTATTATTTATTTGCTTCATTTATACCCCACATTTCTCACCCGCGCAGGGGGACTCAAGGCAGCTTACAAGTCCGGTAAGATTCAGTGCTGCTTGAACATAGTTATAAAATACTAGCTGACCTGGCCACGCTTCGCTGTGGCTATTTCCCCCGTGGTATACTTTCTTTGTCACTCCTTCCATCCATCCATCGTCCTCCACGCCGCCTCCGTTGCCAGGGCCCGATCCTGGCGGAGGCGGCAGGAAAGGTGCCCTGTTTCCGGGCACCTCTTTCTGCTGCTCGTCCCGCCGTGCTCTCTTGAATGAAGGAAGGGGGGCGGGGAGAGGAGGAGAAACAGCCGGGGGAACCGCTGCCACGCGTGCGGCGGGAGGTGCTTTTTTCCCCTCTTCTCTCCACCCTCCTCTCTTGATTGAAGGAAGGAGGGCGAGGAGAGGATGGGAAAGAGGCGCCTTCCATCGCGTGCGCATGCGCAGCAGGGGATCGGGCAGCTGTGTCCCCTCCTATCCCCGCCCTCCTTCCTTCACTCAAGGGAGGAGGGCGGGGCGTGCAGGAGAGAGAGGTGCCCGGGTAAGCTCGGGAGGTTACCTTCTTTCAGGCGCGGCTGCTGGAACCGCTGGGGACACGGCGGAGGGCAGACCGGTGATCTACGGATCTGCCTCCCGCCCTGGCACGCATGTCCAGCGTCGTACGTGTCCCGCCCCTTTTTGGCTGTGCTGGGTGGAGTCAGGCCCCTTTTGGGAAGTCCCGCCTTTCGGACTACACTTCCCAGAAGGCCCCGCATGGCCACTTCTTGTTTATGCGGAGGTTTCTGGGAAGTGTAGTGCGGCGCCCCAGAGCTGCTCTGGGACCGAGGACGTGCGGGCACGGGCGAGGATGGCGAGGAGGCGGTTAGGGCGCCGTCGGTGTGGCTGTGAAGGTCCCGGTGAGTGGGGAGAGAGGGTGACGGGATGGGTTGGGGGGTTGGGGGGGTTCGGAGTGCACCTGCACGATTGCTCTCCCTCTCTACAGCGCTCGCGGCCAGCGCAGAACGGGAGGCAATGGGCGGTTTTTGGGGGCTGTTTTGGGGGGTGGCAAGGTAGGGAGGTGGGTTTTTTTGTGCTATGTTTGTACCTCGTGGTCTGGGGGAATGTGTTTCGTTGGATTTGTGTTTCTGGGGCGTATAGTTTGGCCGTGCATAACGGCCATCACACGACCACTCTCTGTTTATATATATAGATATCCCATAAACTAAAAACAGTTTAAACAGTAAGCAAATAAAATACATAAAATACATACTTTAAAACATATAAAGGGGAGGAGGAGCTCGACAGGAGCGGACGCATGGTGAGAAAGCTCCCACATTATTACTATATTTGGCTTAAGTTCTCCCTTTGCTGGACTCTTTTCATTGCTTATCATTGTTTGAAACGTGGGAGGACTGGAGGCTTCATGCTTATCAGCTTTGAACTGTGGAAATTTATAGAAGAACTACCAAAGGGAATTCCACATCTACAGACAGCGTTTAAAGACTCCTTTCCCCCAGTTACAAGCAGAGAGTAAGCTCAGAGAGAGCTCAGTTTTCCAACATAAAGACCGGTGGTTGCATCAACTGGAATCATTATTTAATATCTAAACTTACTAGCTGCAAAAATAACAAAACAACACAGACCTCCTTGCTGTATTCCCCCCAGAAGAGAAAAAGACCATCATATCTCTTTAAGATGGTGTCTACAAGGAGCATTTATAAGCAGCTCTCACTCCCTCTCGAACCGCAGGCTGCAGACAACACCCGGAGAAGGAAGGAAAAGGGGGGGGAAGAACCAACACAAACAAAGATCACACAGTTTTTCAGCCATGATAAGAAAACGGAGGAGGCGAATGAGAAGGCGGAGAAGGAGATTTGCTCAAGCCCTGCAGCATTAGATTGGACAATAGACCTGAGGGATGTAGTCACAATTTCTCCGATACAGATGAATTCACCAAATCTGGCAGACGAACTGGCGTGGAGTGGATCTGCAGCACCTGATAGAAGGTACAGCAGCAGTAACAGCAGCTTACAATCCATGCTTGCAGGGGAGTCGGAAGATCTGGAGAAGGACATCTCGACCGAGTCAGGACCAGAATTAACCCCCCAGACGGGAAAAAAGTATGACATTGCTCCCAAACTCAGCGTGGAATGCACACTGAATCCAACCCCAGATTATAGAATGCCGAGCAGGCAGCTTGAGGATAAGATCTCCAATATAGCAAGTGAATTGGGATTTATGAAAACTTTTTTAGCCAGCAGTAATAGAATGTTAACAGCTATTACTGAAGCCATTATCGAAATAGACCACAAGCTAAAGGGAAAAGACAGCCAGCTCTCAACACCAACACCAACAGAGAAGATGCCTGCAGGTAAGCAGAAGCAGCCACAGAAAGAACCTCCCAAGCAAGGAAAGAAAAGCAAAAACATCAAATGCTGTGGGGAAAAACAGAGACAATTTGGCCCTGGGGCCAAAAGAAAGACCTCCTCAAACTCTGGAAGCTGCTTGAAGGACAGAATAAACCCAAGTCAACAAGGAGCAACAAAGAAGGCACCAAAAGCAAAAGAAGCAACAGGACGAAAAAAGACAACTATAAAAGCCCAGCAACCAAGCACTTAACCAAAAGCCCAGAGAAAGGTCAAATAGAAGTTGAAGAAAGTGAATCTAACGAAAAAAGTCAACAACAACGCAATAACTCTGTAGCAGGACGGGTTGACACAAAGTCAACAATGCAATACCCGCAAAAGACCCTTATATCAGGGTGGAACCCAAAATTAACTTTGATCCCAAATAAATTGGTGTTCCTAAATTATCCTAGGATAGGGAAACCTATAACAGATAAGACACACATGGAACATCTACTTGACGTCATAGGTGAGGTTTTACCAGGGGCAGTGATGAAATCAGACATATTAGACATTGAATATTTGGACTACAATAGCACTAAGGTACATGCCCTTGTAACCTTTAAGGATCAAGACATAGCTCATTTCATTTATCAAACCAAGAACTTTTTTGCTAGATTGGACCTGATCCTTACTAGATTTTTCGAAGATCGATCAAAACCCAGCAGTCTACTGGAGCTGGATAAGAGAGGAGTCACAGCAACAAATCATTCCAAAAATCTGCAGATTGAGAACTGTAGTCCAAAAGTTAGCAACACCAACAAAAGTCATGCAAAGGACATAGACACTTGGACTGACATGAGATACCTTGGGAAAGAAGAGTTGGCTAACTCTCCACCCATGGAACGTGTTCCCTTTACCCCGTAATTAAGATCAGCAAATCGTGGAGCTCAAATGTGAGTAGAATAACATCAGAAATGGATAACATCACAATTGCAGAAGGTCCTAAACAGAAAAGTCTGGCTGAAACCAACAGGACAGGATGATATAATTGGCCCATAGGCATACCTCCCCAACAACAAGCTCACTTATCCATCCTTTCCTGGAATATTGCGGGTTGGCGGAGTAAGCAGGCTGAACCTGAATTTCTAGGATACATTCAAAAAATTTGACCTCATTTTGGTGCAAGAGACCTGGGCACTTGATAACATAGAGTTGCATAACTACGAATCGCACTCACTTAATGCCAAAACTAAAACCAAAAGAGGCAGGGCATGTGGAGGAATCAACCTGTTTGTATCCACAAAACTGAAGACCAAAGTTACTAAGCTAGAACCCTTGCTGCAGTTAGCCCTTGCTACTCTTATCACATTTAACTCTACCAAATACTTACTATTTAATGTTTATCTCCCACCTAGGAAAATTAGAAGTTTAGTCAAACAAGATTGGCAAAAGCTTGAGGAATATATTGATAAATGGGCAAACCACATATCCCGATGCACTTGTGATAGTAGTGGGCGATTTCAATGCCAGGCTGGGTCACAATGACTCTGACCTCTTCGACTTTTTCCACCAAAACCATTTAAAATCTGATACCGCCCATCCAATACCAGAGAGAGAATCTAAGGACGCAGGTCACAACTACACGCAGGGCTATGCTTACTACATATGTCCAATAATTTAGATCTTGTAATCTTGAACGGCTCTGTGACTGGTGACAAGCCAGGGGAATTTACCTATATGTCAGGCTCACGAGCCTCAACAATTGACTATATATTAGTTTCCTATAGAGGACTGGATCTAATCGAAAACTTTAGGGTTGACAAACAGCTGACCAGTGACCATCTACCTTTAGCACTCAACCTAAAGACCTGTGACAGAAATACTTATTTGGAACAAACTCCCTCATGCGAAACACAAGAGGGACCAAGGACTATCAGAGCAAAATGGACACACAATTTAGATATGGCAGTTAAGAACGCCCTGCAATCTGATGCTCTTCTTCAAATACACTCACAAATACTTCAAACTACCCAACCAGATGACGTGATGCCACTCTACCAAAATGTGATTGCACAATTACAACAGTTATTGACTGCCAAGCACTGCAATAATATGAATAGGAAAGTACACACACATAAACCTTGGTTTGACAGTGAATGCAAAGCCCTTAAAAAGACATGATGAAGATATATAAAACATACAGAAGCAAGAACTTATGTCAGATACCTCAGGATTGGTTTACCATAAAAGCAAGATATAAAGCAGTAATTAAACAAAAGAAGTCACAAGCCCAGAAGAGTGACTGGGATAAATTAATTGCAGCTGCAAAGTCCAATAATTCAGCTCTGTTCTGGAAAATCGTTGCAGGAGATATCAGACATGGTGCCCTCAGCGTAGGCTGCCACATTACAGCACACACATGGGAAGAACACTTTAAAAATGTATATATGTCCAGCACGGTTACTACGAGGAAGGGCAATCCGGACATAGATTCAACATCCAGTTGGCCCGGGTAAATGAATCAGAGATCAAGAATTTAATTAATAGGTTAAAGCCTGGTAAGGCCCTGGCTGTGACAATATAACGGCAGAACTTCTAAAGACAAACAAGGACTGGTGGATACCAGTCTTGGCACGTCTGTTTACCAGGATAGACCAGACAGCCACATTCCCTACAGAATGGGAATAGCCACAATTATCCCGATATACAAAAAAAGGAGAACGTTCCAACCCAGCAAACTACAGACCAATCAGTTTGCTAAGCATTGTTAGCAAACTTTATGCTTCTCACTTACATCTAAAGCTGATGGACTGGATAGACCAAGAGAACATTCTCGAGGATGAACAAGCTGGGTTCAGAGAAGGACGTTCTACCCTGGATCAATGTCTAATCTTACAGCATCTAGCAGAAAAATACTCTGCCCCGGACAGAGGAGCATTATACACAGCTTTCATTGATTTCAAATCTGCGTTGATCTGATCCCGAGAGACAAACTATGGAAGAAACTAGAGTGCTCATCAATAGACAGAAGACTCTTAATCTTAATACAAGGGCTATACCACAACACCTCACTCAGAGTTAGATGTTCCCAGACTGGCCACTACTCTGGAATAGTTCCTACCAACAGAGGCGTTAGGCAGGGATGTATTCTGGCCCCACCTTATTCAACCTATATATAATTCTATGGTAAAAGCCCTGAAGGGGGATCATTTCCACCCCCCGCGTCTAGCCTACAGACCAATCTCCATGCTGCTATTACCAGATGATGCGGCTATAGTATCGTACTCACAAATTGGTCTAAAAAGGCTATTACTAGAACTCCAAAGATACTGTGATAAAGACTCCCTAACTATAAACTACAGTAAAACCAAAATAATGATTTTTACCAGGCGAAAAATCAGACCAAAATGGACTATCAATGGATTACCCATCGAACAAGTAGACAAATACAAATACTTGGGGATCACATTCCATTCCTCGGGTCGGTGGAACGAACAGATAAAATCTGCAACAGACAACGTGCAAAGAGCTTGCAGAGCCATTAAGAATTTTTATTTCACCAAGGGAGGCCAATATATCCCAGCTGTCACAAAAGTGTTTGCAGCGAAAATAATTGCCCAACTTCTGTACGGCGCACAGGTATGTGCCTTCAAAAAATTGGACACTTTCGAAAAGTCCAAACCAAATTCCTGAGAAGTATCCTAGCAACTCCATGCTGCGTCCCGAATAACACCCTACGCCTAGAAGCGGGCTTACCTTCCATGGAGGCACGAGTCCAGACTCTTACACTAAACTTCTGGCTAAAGTTAAAACACTTACCCAAAGGACTGGCCCCTTTAACCCTGACAGACTCTTTTAGGTCCACATGGAAAAACACGATTCTCAGAAACCTCAAACTATCAGGGTTACAGGAAGAAGAACTAGACCTCCTGGGATATACGAATGCCAGAGTAGCAGTAAGGCGCAGAACAATGGATATAGATTACCAAAAACACCTAGCCTGTGCCAGATACCAGCCACTATTTAAATGCAGTACTAATGTACCCTTTGCTACACAAAATTATTTAACAAATCTAACAAACCCGAAACACAGGAAAGTGTTCACTCTGGCCCGAGTTAATGCTCTGCCAACAGCTGTGCTACTGGGCAGGTACACAAAAACACCCTATCATGAACGTATATGCCCCTGCGTCGCAGGGTGGTTGAATCTATAGAGCATGTGTTCTTTCACTGCCCTCTGTATGTGGATGCCCGCCTCTCCTTAATCTCGCCAATACTGTCCCGCTTACCTGGCAGATCTGAGGAATTCTACCTATACTGGCTGCTCGACGACAAACACAAGGAGACAACCAACCTGGTGGCCAAATATCTCATGGCCGTTCTAGCTACGAGGAACCAGCATATAAATTGAAACGCAAAACACAATAGGCTTGATACTGTTGGTGTTAAACTGTAGAGTTGAACGGAGTTTTAACATTTATATTGTTTTATTTTCTGTACAATGTGACGTTGGTCCTTGACCGTAAATAAATATCTATCTATCTATCTATCTATAAAGTAGATGATTCCATTCATCCATAATCTTTGCTCATAATCCTTATGTCAAAACCGTGATAATTTATTCTGCAAATGCTTGTGTACAAAGCCATGTCTTTACCTTTTTTTCTGAGAGAGCTTTTGTTCTGGTCCTTGAGGATCTTGGAGTTGCAAACGGCTGAACAAGGATAGGGATATTTGTACACATTTAGTATTAAACCTTGGAATTGTTATTTAAACTACAACTCCCAGAATTCATAGCCAGCATAGCTACTGGAAATTGTGCTGCAAAAATAACTTTTTTCCTCTTATGCGACAGTTTAGTTGGATGAAATGAATCAAGGGAATGATGTGATTCCATGAAATTGAATTTAAGGCCTATATTTCTTCATCCAAAAATATCCAGGCTATTCAATAGTTTAGAATTATTGTGGACATGGACTACAATTCACAGTGCATCCCAGCCTGGGGGTTGCAGTAGAAAAAGTAATTTCCAATCTCTGATGATATCATGTCCTTTGGATCCTGTTTGGTGAGCTGTTGACATTTTCCCTCCCTCTTCCTAGTTTTTCCAGCATCAGGTTGGACATGGCAGTACTTCGCGTCATTTATATATGGCTAAGGTCATGTTGGTGTTTTGAATGACATATATTGGGTTTTTTTCTTGTTCAAAAGCTTAGTCCCTTTTAGGGGAAATGGGGTGAGGGGTAAGGTGTGTGTGAGAGGCAAAAATGGCAAATCATAACCTAAGGTTGGTGAAGAAAATAAAAATCTCACAATTGCATTTCAGCCAGTTTTGAAACAGTACGGTCAACTTGGAGTTGTTTATACAGTTACTTGTTGCATCAGCTATTGTGTAGGGGTCATGTCTTCCCAGCTGTGAACCAGACAGAGATAAGAATGGCATGGATAGTCATCTGAACTGTTGGCCCTCGTGGTTGTCAAATGTTTGCATGTTATAGTATCTAATGTAATGATATCTAGGGGTGGCTGAGAACTTGGTTTCTGTTTGTTTTTGATAAGAATTTACCTAACACTGCAAAATTCTACAAGATGGAATGAATGTGAGAAAAACTAAATCAACATGTTTGTCCATCTACACCCAGCCATGTGAGCCTGGCTTTGAATCACTTTGTATTCATCTAGTTTGATATTGAATTAGGACTGCTGTCTCCCTGAAAATCTTCTTGTCTTTAAACTGTATGTCAAGCAGGTACAAAATGAGCTTCACTTTACTGAATTTGATTGATGCAAGCAATTGGTGGAGGAATGAATTTTGTTTCTGTTTATTTCTGAGGAAATTCCCAGTGTTTTCAAAATGATAATATGGGGAAAAGTGAAATGGGTGTATTGTTCAGTCACTAAGCAGTGGTCCAACTTGCTCCCTTGTCTGAGCAGATGTGAACTCAAATATTTGGTCCACTGACAATTATGTGTTTGGATTCCACTTTAGAAAAAAGATTGGCCTTTTTTCTCAGGGAGGAAAGAAGGACTTGTGTATGAATGTTTCTCTCTGGGTCATATTGCAAGGAGACTCATATGTTGGATAACTTAAATAAGCTGAACTGGAGAGTTGTCCTTCCTATCCCTTGGTACTCTTTGTGATGATAAGGCAGCTCCAAAGGTAATAAATTTTCTTTGAAGGTGACCTTCTTTTACTTGTCAGCCCTATTTCCTTAGGCTGAAATGTATTCTCTACTCAGGTAGAGACAAGGGAGTCATCTATTCTTCTAAAAATACCCTTCTTTCAAATAATGCCACATTTCTGACAGTTCAAATAAAGGACCACTCATGTCCCATATATTACAAGACCATGGCTATACAGAATTCTGTACAACCAACATCAGATCTTTTTGTTTGTAAATCAAGTGTCACCTTCAGGCAGGATTTTGTATCCTTGCCATTAATTTCCATTCACAAAGGTATCAGGGGTTGTGATGGTGGAGAGAGGTGAGTTTTCTCTTCATTCCTCATAAATAGTGTGCTGACAAGCAAGGCTACCAGGTTCTTTCCATAGTTCAGTTATTGGTTTATGAACTTATTTGCATGCATATTCTATTCTATAACATATGGAGATATTTGTGTGCAGAAATGTTTCTTTGGAAATTGACCTAACATGTTGCCTAGAGAGAATGAAACATTACCTTTCTTCCCAGAGTGGGTTACATTATGTGACAATATCTCCTGTAGGAAAATACAAGATTACAACGTATTTGTCTTTAGATTTGGTATGATTCTGCAGATAGCTTCAGGAATTTGCTTTGATGGTACATGTCAAATCACCCAAGGAGACTTTTATCACCCAAGGAGACTTTTTGCTGCGCTTTCTGCAACCAGACTTGCCTATCTCGGATTGGCCTTTTTAGTCATCAAAGCGCTTGTAGAAAGCATGGAATGAGTCCTTCCTGAATCTTCGTTTGCGAAGAAAAGCCAAGAAAAAAGACAGTAATTAAACACAGTTAAACACAGTAATTTCTCCACAAAATATAATATAAACTGGGGTGCAACAAACCTGTATATAGATAATGAGTAAGCCACAGGGTCACCATTAAGTTGGTCATAACTTGAAGGCACAGAACAACAAAACTTGTGGCATTGTTTTTGTTGCTGCTGCTGTGCACTCTTGTTCCCATTACAATCCCAATGTTTTCCTAGATGAAAAAAGGGTGCATTTTTAGTTTCCCCCCCAATCCTTGGAACTTTCAGGACTAGTGATTTTAATTTGAAATGGAACACATGGCCTCATTCTTACCAAAATCCCCAAGCCTGAATGCTAAAAGTGTAGCATTATCTATTTCTGCATTTGTCGCTCTGCATTTTGAAGCCTGGTATATCCCATAGTTTCTCTCATTGATGAAAAAAATGCTGAAAAGCTAGGGTTGTAATGAATAAATCTGTATCTGCGGGCATTCCACTGTTGTGTAATGAATTGTGTATTGAACTTCCATAATCCCTTACCTTTATCCATACTGTCTGGGGTGGATAAGAGCTATAGGTGCAAAATATCCCAAAAGCTACTCTCATCCATCCATTCTCTAAAGTACTGCTTCTTAAACTGTGGTTTCACAGTACAAGGTTGGGTCATGAAAAACAGTAAAATGTTTCAGAACACCACCCATCTGTTAGGAGCAATGTACAGCATTTACAGTGGATTCTGCTGAAAATGTTTCATCTGTACTCCTCGAAAAGGAAAATCGGCCTGCTTAGCAATCCTTGCAAATACTGATTTATTATCAGTAGTTTTTGCCCATATTTTATTTACTTATATACCTGGGGTCATGTAAAAGTTTATTGGGTGGAAAGGGGTCAAGAGAGGAAAAGTTTAAGAAGCCCTCCTCTAGAGTAGTCTCCCCATCCAAATGTTTTTCTGATGTGTTGGACAAAGAGGGCAATCACTCTAGCAGGATGATGGCTGGGAATGTATTGGTTGTCCAAACTATCAGTAAAACAGGATGATAAAGCCTGTTTTAATGCTTTATAATTTTCCCTCTTTATTGCATATTTGTTGACTTATGTTTACTAGGGAATAAACATTTTTCCCCAGACTGATGAACTTTGTAGTTGATGTAGACTCCAACATCCACATTCTTGATCCATGCAAGTGAAAGAGAGCTGTTAGAAGCTGATGCAGCTAAAATATCTGAAGGGCAACAGAAAGACACAAGAAAGATTGGCATATGTCCTGTTTTCCTAAGAAAATGTGCCTTGCTGTTTGCAATCTTTTTACATGCCCACTCCTGTAGAGTATTTCATAAGTCTCATGGGGTTCAGTGGGTTTCTCACACAGGAATAGATGCCTCGGAGCCAGCCCTAGGTTCCTTCTTTTCTCTTTTCAATTATCTGGGTTTTTTTTTTTCTGGACCAGGATCAGAGTAGGTAATGCAAGGACGACAACCTGCATAATGAAGTCACTCAGTGCAATGCCCGAAATATTTTCTTTGCAACTGCTTTGAACCTAGGAACTGAGCCATGAAAACAGATCTAGGGATCACACTTGACAAGGTTAGTTGGTGGAGATAAAGGGAAGGATTAAATTCTGCTATTTTTGAATGTGATCACTTTTCTCTGCTTTGCTTTTTAGCAACAATTGTTGTGTTTAAATTCATCTTGAAGTTCCTTTAAAAAGAAAAATGATGGAGAGTATGTCTGCAAAATTACATCCCCTCCTTTTTAAATATGAAACTGAAAAGCCTTTGCAGATGTAAGTGAAGAATTGTTACTGCTCAAAAGGTCACAGCCATAATAGGGTAGAAGAACCTTTCTTATTGGCTTGCAGGCTGGAACTAATAATGTTTATTGGAAGGCATTTCTTCCAGGTGATCTTTTTGTTTGCTGTTGTCCAATAAATGCACAGTTGTTTCTCATTAGGTGTAACAAATGCTAGCTTATCCCCTCTAAGCAGAGCGTGTATAATATTTTCTGGAACACCAAACAATGTTTATTTATTTATTCTTTCGGCTTCTAGACCGCTCCCTCTAGAAGCTCAGAGCGGTTTACAACAGGTAAAAAAACATGCGTAGAACTGACATTATAGAAAAACGGTGTAAAAGCAGATAAGCAATGATTTAATCTAAAACATTACTAGCGCTAAAATAATTCTAAAAGTAAGCTAAACTACATAGAAAGCATAACAGTTACTCAACTGGAAAAGCCAGGCGAAAAAGAGCCGTCTTGTTGAGTTTGGACATAGCCGTAAACGTGGTGTTATTGTTGTTTGAGTGAGATTCCCTTCCCTTCTCCTTTTCTAGCACAGCTGCAGCAAAAACAGAACCTTTTGGTTTGTTACCATTATAGTTTATTGTTATGAGTGAATTTTCAGTTGTCATCAGTCTTAGCTATGGTTTCACAAACAAGCCAACATCATAAACATGTTTCTTTTTTGGACTACAGCCATTGGAAATCCAAGCTAGCATTCTGTGAACCATCCAAAAAGTAACACCCTAAAGTTTGGAATGTCTACATCCAAGTTGGGATATCCCACTAAAAACTCTTAATGATGGAATCAAACTCTTCCAATCTCCTTCTCAGTCTTGCACTAGGGAAGATGGGGAGAGATGGACTCCATGAGATTGAGAAAATTTATGACTGCTGTGGCACAGTTTTTCCACTTAAAGCGGGCAGTCCTGTATTTTGGGCTTCTTCTGCTTCCTGCAGTATTCTGGAAAATGTAGTTTAGGTCAGGACAGGCCCGTAGCCAGGATTTTTATTGGGGGCTGAGTCTGAGTGAGAGAGGATCTACCCTAGCAAATCTTTGTCTTGTTAGCCCAATACCCCCATGCATATGGGATATATTGAGCATGGTGATCGGATCATGATATGAATAAATAAGGCCTTTTCATGGACCACCCTGAGAATTGTGGGGTGGGAGGGCTAAAGCCCCCCCAGCTATGTGCCTGGATCAGGGCCTTTTGAATTCTCAGCTACAGAGGTCCTTGTCTTTCCAAACTACATTTCCCAGAATCCTGCAGGTGGAAGAACATGCCAAAATGTGGAACTGCCAGCATTAAAGCCCTAATGTGATAAAGCAGATTTGTGGTACTATATCTCAAGATGATTCAGTATTCAGATGGTACAGAATGTAGTCAGTCACCCAGGCTACATGGGCATAGTGATATGGTACTGCTTTGACTCCCATGGAAACATCCCATGGAATACTTAGTTTGCAATTCTTTGGCTGATAATTCTAAATACCACCCCCCAAGCTGCAAATCTCAGAATTCCATAGAACAGAAGACAACAAAGTGTGGTGTGTGGGACATGAACAATTCATGAAATCCCTAAATATGTCCTGAAGGAGGCCCTAGAAGACTTTCAAAGCTCGTAGGTCACTCTCAATTTTTTTCAGGATGATTTGGGGGTGATATTTGTACCCCACACGTCCCTCAATTGCCTGAAAATGCAACAGTAATGGTACAGTAAAAAGATGGCGGCGCTGAGCAGTTGGGAGGACGGCGAGCTCCTGCGGGCGCTGGGCAATTTCTCCCAGCCGATGGCCTCTCCCTGGCTGGGGGGATGGTCGGTGGGGGGTTGAGGGGCCTCTCCAGCCGCTTGTCTGGACACCAGCTGGGTCTTCTCTGCTCCTCGAGACCCTGCAGGCCGAGGTTGAGGCGACCCTTGAGTAGGCCCGGGATCCAACTAGGGCCTTCAGAGCCACGGAGGCGACGACTCACCCGGCCCTTTGGACCTCCAGGAGGGCTCGTGGTTCCGTGGTGACCCCCCGGAGGCTGCCATCCCACTCCCCCGTGCCCTGGCCTGGCCTGGAGGTGTCGGAGGTGTCGGAAGAGGTGGGGGACCCCCCCGCCGCCAGCCCCACCCTGAACAAGCCGCCGGCCCTCGCCTGCCTTCCCTGCTGTTGCACGCGGATGGATGACCAGCTGGTGAGTCACCTGACCGAGGCGCTTGAGCTTGAGCTGGGTCGGTTGCTGGTGTCCTGCTGCTGCTGTGGGGGGGGGCCTGCTGCCCGGACCCTGCTCCCGGGACGGGAAGAGCCTCGGCCCCTGGAGGGCCAAGCCAGCCACGTCGGGATCCGTGGCGACCGGGCCCCAGGGAGGGAGAAGAAGTGGCAAGTGGTGAGCGGCGAGAAGCGAGTGGCGAGGGAGAGGCGGCCGACTCACTGAGCAGACGCTCAGGCCCAATGGAGACGGAGGAGGAGGCAGGCGGCGAGGGAGAGGCGTGCAGGTTGTCGGCTGTGGGCCTGCAGACCAGGATGCTCCCTAGCCCGCCAGGCCCGCTTCCTGAGGGGCAAGCGGAGGGGCGCCAGCTGACCAGCGGAGGAGGCCCCCCTTTTGAGGAGAGGCCTGGGGACGTGGCCATGGCTGGAGTGGTGGAGATGCCCCGGTGGAGCCCCTGGGAGGCATTGGGACGCAGGGCTTCCCTGGGTTTGCCGAAGGAGGCGCTGGCTGGGGATCCCAAGATGGCGCCGAGTCTGAGTTGCTAGGCGTCCTTAACCCCGCCCCCTGCATATCCCAGGGGCTGAGACCACGCCCCCTCCTGACTGTATTTTGGAACAACCACTGCTGGCTAGATCACCACTAGAGGCACTAAATGTGGCCCAGGTGCTGGCTAAGGTACCCGAGGAACGACCTCGTCGCCAGGCCTGTAAAATACCACTGAACCCCCTTGGACTGACTGGCCTTCAAGGTCCCCAAGGTCCTATGCCTCTTATGTCTGCACCGCCATCTACTGGTGGCTGGCCTTCTGCTACCGGTGGCCTTGTGACCGGGAACACTGCTGACACTGGAGGTCCTGAGGCCGGTCCCCCTCCCCAGTGTCCCGATGGTGTGCCTAGTGGCCATGGACAGCCGATGGCTGCCGCGGGGCACGGCCCAAGTCATGGCGGGAGGATTAGTAAACACCTGAAGAATCCTCCGCCACTTCAGATGAAACAGAGGCGGGGCCGAAGGCGGGGCAGGGGGCGGGGCCGGAGGAAATCTCAGCCCTGCTTTGTAGTGCCCCTGCAAGGGAGGCTTGTGTTGCTTCAGCCTGGGGCACCCGGAGGGTTCCATTCCAGGACCTTCCGGAATGCTAACCTCAGGCGCTGGGTATCTCCATCGGCGAACCTCCAACCCAGGAGGCTTGATAATCCGACGACGATGAGACCTGAGCCACAGGCCAGTGGCGATTGCCACCACATGGATCTCGAGTCTCTAAGGACGTTGCTTGATCTGTGGGACCCTCCTCGGCTCCCCCCATTCGATGGACGAGCTCGACAGCTCTGATCAGACAGCTCCGACCCATTTGGGCACGAGCTGGCTTCCCCTTCCCTACTAGTTGTAGTCACCCCCTGTTGATGTGTTTTGGATGTTGTATTGTTTTGTTTGTCGACTATTGTTTTGTTGTTCAACTTGTGAACCGCTCCGAGCCCTCGGGGAGTGGCGGTGATAGAAGTTCGAATAATAAATAATAAATAATAATAATAAACAGTTTGCTACTCTAAATTGCGAAATTTCCACAGAATACACAGAAAAGAAATGTAATCACAAAGGTGGTGGCCTGAAGGTGTATGTAATGGAAAAAGTGGTGGTCACTTTGAGTGTACTGTTGAAACCTGCCAGGTGGGCTAGAAAGGAATAATGGCTCCTTCCCTTTTTTGCAGTTGCCCATCCATGCCATAGCGTATTTCTGTAGCAGTTAATGGAATGATAACACTATGATTGTCTATGGGAGCTAGGGTATCACAATATATACAACCAATTTTATCTCAACTGCTGTGGTGATGAGTTCTGGCTGGCTGTCAACTTCAAAACCCTAAATGGCTTGGGACTACTACATTGTCTGAACAGCCTGCCTACACTGTTATGAAGTTCTTCAAGCCCTAAGTTCAGACAAGAAGTCCCAATTTACATTCCCACTGGTAAATTTATTCAACTGTAAGAAAGGTTTTGTTTCTGTGGTAGTCCCCTGCTTCTGGGATACTCAGTCACAGCATGTGTTCTCGACTCTCTCACTGATTGCTTTTCAGTTATCCCGAGCGACCAGACTATCCTAAGTTTCTTTTCATTGATTTTTCTTAAGTATTGTTTTCCTGCAATGTTGTGGCTATTTTAAATGTTTTAATTAATTGTATTTACGGGGGGTTTTCTCCTGTAAATGGTCTGGAAAGGTTATATAAAAATATTGTAACTAAATGAATCAGTCAATTTAATAATGACATAATTTATTATTAAATCAGAATGCAGCCTGCATCTTAGCAGGAAAATATTATTTTCCCCATGTAATGGTGCATGCATTGCCTTGTAATTGGCAGTTGACATCTGGCAGTACAAGTGAGTCACCATTGGTGGCAAGTAGAGATGCTACCCACGTTTTTGACCTTTAATATTAACATCTTTATAAATTTAGAATCTGAATGTAGTGCAGAGTGTGCTCTTTACCACTTGTTGATCTTTAAAAAGGATACTACAAACACTATCAAGGGCTATTCACACTACAAAATTATAGTGTGATTATTCTGCTTTAAATGTTGTAGCTCTGTACTATGGAATCCTGGGATTAGCAGTTTAAGGAGGGGTACTTAGAATTCCCACCCAGAGAGTTATAGTGCATCACCAAATTACAGATCCCGGGATTCTACAGGGTGGAGCCATGACTATTGAAGTTGAGTAATTGTGTAGTGTTGTTAGGTAGGACTGAGGGTGCATCCACACAGCACCTAAAATGTGTGAGTGCCCATATTTTTACCTGAGGTGTCCAAACTTGGAACTCTGTTAGTTAAACGAATAAGCCATTCAAGAGATATGATACAACCAGCTTTGGATGAGGTTGCATTGTTCCTCACAGTGTGCTACAGTGTAGGAGTGATTTTTCCTACTTTAAACTGAATTGCCAGCAGTGTTTCCCCCCCTAAAGATAATTGCTTAGACAAATGCAATGCTGGTGGTAGGGATAGGAAGAATACGCAACTGATTGATGAAAAATGGGTTTTCTGAATTCCCACAAGGCTTGGCGAGAAAAATCCAGCAGAGTTTAGAGTTTTCACTGTTCAGGACTTATTTTGCACTAAAAACAAGTTTTCTGCACAAAAAACTGTTTTAAATATAGAAAATTATAATTGTGCACATAAAAATGCTTTTTCCTGTGCAGAAAAAGTTTTCTGTGGAAAAACCCATGTATCTTTTGTACTAAATGAGTCCCAAACTGTGAATAGTCCTTTAAAAGCAGGCAGCTTTTGAAGTCTCTCTTGTAGCATGGAGGAATGGTAGAATTAAATGTTTTTGCCTGTGAGAATAACATTAATGAAGATTTTCATTTATCATTATTGGTCTCCATGCCAGTGAGATGAGAAATTTAGTTGAAGTTTTGGTTTGAAATTTAAAGGAGCGATCCAAGGGAAATGGTCCAATACTTTATATAGGATGCTTGACATTCAAAATAAAAACCGGAGCAGAATTGGTGCTACATAGAGATGGAAGTTCCAGGGTCCAGTGCTGTTGACCTTCCATTGTGCTGCTTAAACATGAGACCTTTGCTTGTAGGTGACTGCTTGTTTGGATTTTGTCCTTGATAACTGAGCTCAGTTTACTATACACTGCTTTCTGATGAATGATTTTATTGTTGCAATTTTGTTATTGGTCTTGGTTTGGTTTTGCAATGTTTGAAGTTAAAATGTTTGATGTTTTTAATATTATTTGAAAGGATGTCAGATTTCCCCTCGCCCCAAATTCATATTAAAAAGAATGATGAAGGCATTTGTTACTACAATGAAGACATATCTTACTATCAAGACTAATACATGCAAACACTTTAGAAAACCATTATCACTTGAAGACCACAGGATGATCTATGGAGTATTGCGGAAAATGTTGGAACTGCATTAAAATGTAAATTTATTAACAGATAAGGGAGGGGGTCCCCCCATCCATTCCACACTTTGAAAAATTATTTTGGAAAATTGTGGGAATTACAGTCAAAGATGCCTTTCAATGTTTGATCTGGTAACAGTATGGTATGTTTCATAACACAGAACTGTAACATCTTTAAACAGAAGTTCCAATGATTTTTTTGTGTGTGCTTTCAAGTAATTTCTGACTTGTGGTGACCCCAAGGCCACTCTATTACAGGGTTTTCTTGTCAATATATGTTCAGAAGCAGTTTGCCACTGTCCCTCTGTGGTTGAGAGGGTGTGACATGCCCAAGGTCATCTGGTGGTTTTATGGCTGAGCAGGCATTTGAATCCTGGTTTCCAGAGACATAATCCAATGCACAAACCATTGCACAACCATACATTTTATTAATCAGTAAATGTATGATTGTCAACTGACAATCGGGGCTCCCTTGTCTAGGATTATGACATTTGGGAAATCTAGATATCATGTTGCCTGAATTCTAACTCTGATCAACTATAATACACAGTGACATTTAGAAAATTGGTTTAAACTTTTTCATATTTTAAATCTTTCTGACTGAATGCATAAATGCTACTTTGTATATATGTGCTTTATTGTTTATATATTAACCTGCTTTGATTTTTTTGTTATTTTTAGTTTGTTTTATTATGATGTTGTTTGGGAGATCATTGCAGGAGGGAAAACAGCCTAGGAATGTAATGCTGTAAACTGTAATATCACTGCAATATCAAAAATCAGAGTTGTTCAGGATGTTGTTGAATTGGGTCCAGAGGAAGAGCAATCAGAGTGTCCAGATGATAAAGGTACCAAACTTTTTAGATGTATGTGGCTTTCAAATAGTTTACTATACTCAAACTGAATAGTGCCTAGTAAACTGGCATTGAAAGAAATTTCGGAGGCACAGTATCACCGCTTGACACTGAAAAAGTATTAGTGAGCCAGGGATGGACAAAGAAAAAAAAACTGGATAGGAAACCTGAGCAAAAGGCATCAGCAAAAATCTATCCAACTTCCCTATAAAGGAGCACAGATTTGGAATGGTGAATTTGTAATATTGTTGAAGGCTTTCATGGCTGGAACCGCTTGTTGTTGTAGGTTTTTCAGGCTATATGGCTATGTTCTAGAAGCATTCTCTCCTGACGTTTTGCCTGCATCTATGGCAAGCTTCCTCAGAGGTTGTGAGGTCTGACGTTTCACCTGCATCTATGGCAAGCATCCTCAGAGGTTGTGAGACCTCACAACCTCTGAGGATGCTTGCCATAGATGCAGGCGAAACATCAGGAGAGAATGTTTCTAGAACATGGCCATATAACCCGAAAAACCTTCAACAACCCAATTTGTAATATTATTTTCTTGCTTTTAAGCACTGCAAAATATAACCCACACTACATTCTTGGGAGAAATTGTTTTAAAATCAGTGTTCAGTAAACTGTATCTATTTAATAATCTGGTCTATTTATGTACATTGTTGTCATAGGAGATCAGTTAGGCTGAGTTTCTAGAACTGTAGTGCAAAGCTATTGAAGGGTCTTTCACTGGGGAAAATGCCACCAATTTTATGTTCTTCACCTTCAGCTTTTATGCAAAGCCCTTGTCTCTGAAACAGTCTTGTCAGGCTGAACCACAATTTGCTTCCCGCTCTACCTGCTATCTCTCTGTGTATGCACAAGTGTGCGCGTCTCAGCCTTTGGATGTGTGCTGGTGTCCGGTGTCCATATACCCTTCACCTTTCCTCTCCTTGGGAGAAGTGAGCTCAAAATCTCTCCCCCTCCTCTCACCATCCCCGCCTTGCCATGCCTGCTGGCTGCTTCTGTTGCTGCATGTGAGGCTGAGAGCATTGTTTGAATGATGAGACTGTACTAGGTTATATAGACCCTGGTGCCGAGAGAGGGAGAGAGAGCAGCCGCCTCTCCCTGCCTGTCTTTCCTGCCCAGAAATCAGAACAGAAAGGCAGAAAGATCAGCTGCTATCTTCCCTGAACTCAAAGGGAACAGAGAAGTTGAAGATGGGAGAAGCGCATAAAACCATCACATCACTGTCCTTGCCAGGGCAAAGCTTTCCACTATGGCATATTTCCTAATGCCACAGAGGAACAGGCCAAGAGGACTTACATTTATCCACAGAGAGAGATACCTTTCCAGGGACTTGATTGTGCGAGTGAGGATTGCAGCGGAAACCTGCCACCATGCTAAAGTTTCGTGCAGACCGTCGGGTCAGGTAGGATACATGGTGATGCTACAGAGCCATAGAAACGTAGTGGGTCCCATGGCCTTGCACTTCCCCCTTTGGGGTGTTGGGGAGAGGAAAAAGCTTCTGTATATATTTCTCATTGCTTAGGGGATTTTACTTTGGTCGGTGACTGCTGCATTGCAGTGTTCAGGGCAGCAGATGCTTAACTCAGGAGTTTGTGTAATGGGACTATGCAAGAGGCGGCAGCTGGGGAGAAAATAATTTAAGGAGGTTCTGGGGAAAGTTGGCTTTATTCTGCTAAGGCTGAACCCAGAAAACTGGAATAGAGAGGAGAAGGAGGCAATTGGAAGTATGCCAGCAAGAGCTGCAGATGCCACACACAACTACAAAGGATGCTAGAAGCAGCCTGAGCATAAAGGCAAACCTGCCTCTGGCTAAATCGATTCAAGGTTCCTTCTTCTGACTCAGGGCAGAAAACAAAGTAGTTCAGGTGTTAAGAAGAGTCCCGTGGTCAATACATGCCCACAAATAAAACTCCCAGTAGCACCAGCGTCAGCTCCAGAAAAGTTGGTTTCTTAAAGGCTCTGTTCAGTGGTCTTAGATGAAGTATTTCCTCACAAAATTCCAGTTGATAGAATACAATTTGAATATAATACAATTTGAATATGCCTTGCTTTTCTTGTTATGGCACAACAATAAGTAATAAGCAATTTGACTATATATACAAAAGCCCTAACTCACAGTAATAATAATAATACTAATAATAATACAGTACTGTATGGCCAGTTCTTTACAATCTAATTTTTTTAAAAGGGTCCTGGCCCCCAAAACAACGTATTTGAAGATTTTGATACTGAGAAAGAAACAGACAATTAGAAGGAAGAGGAACAAGTGACAAATATGAATAGTTGCAGGTTCTCAGACAGTGTTGTATTTGGGAGAATGAAGAGTGGGCTTTAAACAGGAGCTTCTGAGTTGATGTAACCGTGGAACACAAGGTACAAATCACTTTTCTCTTTTATCCTTGCACTAGCTCTGCTTGCTCTGCCATAATTAAACTTCATGCTCATCTTTCCATAGGACATATCCGACTAGCTTGGCTCGACTCTATATTTAGGAAGTGATCACTGGTCTGTTTTATGTCTCATTGCCTTTCTTTCTTTTTTCAGTCACAGTAGTAGAGCCATTTCTGTCCCTTTTCTTATTGCAGCTTTTATAGTCTGCAGTTCTTCCTTTTGTTTAAGTACCTTTACAGAACAATCTTGTACATGTTTAATCAGAAGAAGGCCCAAAGGCAATTGCTGTCTTCCATGCACATTTTGGGTTTTAGTTCAAACACTAAAGGTATTATCTCAGGTGTTGAGTCCTGCAACTTGCATATAGCAACGAGCCTAGCTGCTTTAAAGTTTGGGTTGAAACCCAGAATAAATCCATCAACCCACTGATATGGAAGTGACCAGCTTCCACTGAGTATTGTCATCCAAAGTGAATTCAATAGAACCTTCAACCTACTCCTAGTTAAATTTGTGTAGGACACAAGCCTCAAAGTAGGATAAACTCAGTCCAGAGTACACAGTTGAACTTTATTTCATTTGGTATGTGAACTCATGTCATTCTCTTACCTAAGCTGGTGAGAACAAAACATGAAATGGAGTTGTACCCCAGCTATATAAATGTAGTAATAAAATAATCTCAGCTAATGCTATTTTAGACTTTTAGGTGAAACCCTACATCACTTGGAATTAGGCCTTGATCACCTATTATCACGCCTTGGTAAGGTTATATGGTAGTGCTCCGTTATCTAAGTGGAGGCCTAAAGGGAGTGCTAGAGAGAAAGGGATAGTCCATTTTATTGGGGGAAGAGGGAAGTTTGAAGGAGTAAAACCATTTCCCCCTGTTTTCCTGCTATTCCCCCCACCCATGTTGCCATTGTGGAGACAACCCTTGTGTATGAAGTGGGAAGGGGGAAATAACCAGTAAAAACAGGGGAAATGGTTTTCCTCCTTCAAACCCACCCCCCAAATTGACTATCCTTCTCTGTTTAGTGCCCCCTTTTGGCCTCTGCCCAGATAAGGGAACAAGATAAGGGAACAAAGATAAGCTTTTGGACTATTGGCTGTGGTGGCTATGGGATTCTTTGACTTGTAGCATACCGAGTATATTTACAATGGTTTGCAAAGAGTGGTGGATTGCATATAATTTTGAAAATGGCATATGTACTGTAAATTGCAGAAGAAAAAGTTGAGAGGAGGTATGATAGCCATGTTTAAATATTTGAATGGATGTCATAGGAAAGAGGGAGCAGACTTGTTTTCTGCTGCCCTGGGGACTAAAACCCAGAGCAATGGGTTCAGATTAGAGAAAATGAGATTCCACCTGAATATTAGGAAGACCCTTCTGACCATAAGAACTGTACAACAGTAGAACTCACTGCCTTGGAATGTGGTGGAAGCTCCTTTTAAACAGAGGCTGGATAGCCATCTGTCAGGGGTGCTTTGATCGTGCTTTTCTTGCATTGGACTAGATGGCAGTGTAGCCTATTCCAACTCTATGATTCTATGAATGAGGAACTTCTCTCTACCATTTTCTTTCTTTGTCATGAATATTACATTCAAAAGTGTCCTTGATATTATTTATTTACCAAGTCAGAGACACTTTCATTTTCAGGCTTCTATGGAGAATCTACAATTGATCAAAATAACAACAGGGGCCCCATTTCTTAAATGCTGCAGAATTACATTCTATATACATTATGAAATTACAGGTGAATTCTCTGTCTTGATCCTTCATTATACTTCAGGCCACTACTGACAAATGTCAGGATAATCCAACACTAAATTTAGGGCATAGAACATGATTGCAACATTGAGCAGTGCTGATATTTCATCATCTGAATCTTTTAATGTTAGGAAAGCATCTAAATCATCTTAGTTCTATATGGCAATGACTGTGAAGTAATAGTGCTTTAAATTTCAGGACAGAGAAAAGACAACACAGAAATGCCACATATATAGAATTAGTATGTGTGGGCCAGTGTTGTATGTTTTTTTAAACATGTATATTGTCCAAGATGGAGTCCACAGATATATTTCAAATTATGCAAGAATAGATTGGGTTCAAGCATCAGTAGGCAGGCAGATAAAGAACAAAGGGATTGACAAAAAATGTATCAACAACCTTGACAGCCCTTTATTTGGTCAGCCAACTCTTAAAGTCAATCGGCAAGTGCCTTATAATGTTTTTGCATTTTGGAGGACAACTAAAGGCTGAAATATTCTCACAGGAAGATGTATATTTGACCCCACCACTTTTAAATAGCTCTCTTTTATTTCTCTTTCTACTCAAAGGTTGGGGGTACAACTTCTGACTGATTCCTTTTGTTACAATTGCTATAGCCTTAGGACCTCTTCACATGCACCACCAGAATCACCACGGATCACGGCGATTGTGGCAGCGCCTACCCAGGAGGCATGGAGACCCATTACCCTATGCCCCACTCCATCCTGGTTTTCCCCCACATGGGGGGAAGCACCAGGCAGACATGTCAACCCATACTTTTCTATGGAAAGATGGGATGCCTGTCGTGTTTTGCTGCCGGTTATTTTTTGGTGGCGACAGGGATTTTCTGGCTAGTTTTGACATGGAGCCACCTCGGGAGCTGTTGGGCTCCATGACAAAACTGCTAAAAACCCATCACAGGCACTGAAAAATAGCCGGTGTGAAGAGATCCTTATAGTTGTAGTTATATAGTTATCGTTGTATGTAAATAAGTCCCAGCTTGCAGTTTTTCACCATTGGGCAATAGGAAATGGCTGCCACATGCTATGAGGTGGGGAGTGGGGTTAGAGAACAGGGCTTTGTATGCCTTTCACAGCCTGCCTTTCCTTGCCTCACATTGGCTGGTCTGCTTTCCCCACATATGTTTCTCTGGTCACCACTATTTAATTGCCAGTCTAGCTGGTGCCTGTCAACAGAATGGTAAGGGATGTTTTGTTCTTTGGCAGAGACAGTAAACAGTGTTACTTTCATTGAATGTAATGGACTCTCCCTTGTTTCTTCCATTAGATGAATCTCTCACATTGGAAAAGGGATGATGCCCAGTACATCATTCCATACCACTCAGGCTGTTGTTGTATATTTGTTATTTGTGGTCCTTGAAGTCATTTTTTCTTTAGATGCTCACATTCCCTTCAAAATGGGTCGAGCCATTTACAGCTGATTGCTCAGCAGGTGCCTTTAATCTGCTCTGGGCAATTGTTCATTATCTCAGTCCAAAACCTCTTGAAGTCACTAGTATCTTTTTGGTGGCAGTGCTCTTAGTCTTCACCTAGTTATTGAAAGCTTCAATGCACTTTGGCTTAAATAAAGAAGCTATGGATTGCACATGTGCAGATGATATGCTAATTGCTTTGGAGTGCACTTTTAATGCACAAATACTCATCAGCACTCAATATGCACTCATCAGCACTCGTATGTAGGTTGGATTGTGTTTTAATCTGTTTTATGTTTTTATTGTAGGGCTGCATGTCGGTGACATGTTGCCCATATATATTCCATTGTTATCCGCCCCGAGCCTGTAGGGAGGAGCGGAATACAAGACTGAAGAAATAAATAAATAAATAAATATGTATATCCATCAATAAACAGGTGTTAAATTGCAAATAGTCTTAAGGCATATTTAAACATAAACAAAGAGACCATATCTCAATTTTCAAATAGCTACAGAAATTTTTATGAAATGAAACATGTTTACGTTGGAGGTTTTGCTCATTTTAAGTTGACTTTAGATTTAAAAGTGTAACCCAGAGATCAATTTAGGATAAGGCCCGTGTGTGCTAAGGCTGGCATTCAATAAATGTGTAATAGAAAAGATGTTATGAAAACAAACAAAAACGTGTTTGTTTCTTTTTTTAAAAAAATCCCCAAGAATAATCAAGAATGGATAAAGACCACATTTGGAAGTTGACACGAAAATGTGAAATGAAATTTCAACAAAACTACTTCTGTTTTGAGGACTAGGTCTTAGGTACCACAATAGGCTAAGAATTAGAGAAATATGATATAAATGAGGTTAATAACAGCAACTTGCCTATTTGATTTATCAAAAATCAAATCAGTTCTGCAATATAGTAGTTAATAGCAAAGAATATTGAACTATTTCTTGTTTATCACTTAATGGTGACACCTTACTGTCTTGATACATGTGTTAAGAAAATACATGTGAAGTGGTTATTGAATTAGTGAAGGGAAGGGGGAAATTCTTAATGATACAAAATATATTGATTACCCGCAGTAGAAGATTGGTGGTACAGTTAGTTAAGAAAACCTAAAAATGGTTAAAGTAACTAATAGAGTAAGAATTTTTTAAAAAAGCAACAGATATTACTGTTTCTGAGCAAAATGACATATGCTGAGTTGTTGAATATGTAAGGATGTGTAGATTATTTTTCCCTCACAATAGTTTATGGAGTAGAAAATATCATATTGTTATGTTCTCTTTGCCTATTTCACTATAGATATTTACTAAAATGTTGGAAATAAAGCTTTAAAAACAATAACAAAAAAGAAGAGAAATGTAATAAAACGATGATGCATTGCACTTTGAGGTGATTTCTGTATTCCAGTAAGAGAGACATTTCCTGGAAAGCAAAAGGAAACCTCCTGAGCTGCTAGCTTCCAAATCAGCAAAACAATGGAGTCTTTAATGGAGCTATCCAAAGTGCTGAACCATATTCTCAAAAAAGATTCAGCACTTCGGATAACTTCTTTAAAGTCCAGAATGAAGGTAACAGCTGATTCAATGTCTTACTGATATGGGAGCCACCAGTGGCATAGGACTTTCCACAGAAAAGCTGGGAGGGGTGGCATACCTCCAAGAGCTTGAAATAATATGATAGTCCACTCTGAAAAAAAGCTGATTATTATTTCACTGAGTCATTATACTCAGGTTGCCACCTTCCTCGCAGTGAGATCCTCATAATCAGATCTGAGGTCATGGTAGGGGACCTAAATCCAAGACTATTAAAAATGGGGTGGAGGGGGGATATGAGAAACAAAACAATTATAGGAGAGAATCTTTATTCCAATCTTTTAAAAAAAGTTCAGTCTGTTTAAAATTTATATACAGCTTTGCAATAACCGCTTTTACTAAGAAATTGAAAATCACCTTTTTGTCTTCATTGTGTTGGCGGAGGGCAAACAAATGTCTGCTTTTCTTAGGCAGGCACAGTGAAGTAATAAAACTCAGCAGGCTGAGATAACAGAATTTGTTCTAATTAAAATCTGTGTCTGGAAAAGCAGATTGCAAAACACCACTGCCTTGATTTATTTTGGCTTCTGTAATTTAATATTTTTGTTTTAACAACAGCCTCTGCAGAAAAAACTGCAGGTTTACTCTGTTTATAGAGTAAACCTCTGTTGTCTAAGCCTGGAGCCCTTCTACACACTATGTGAAATGAAAGGGAGAACGGAAACAATAAAATAATGAACGGTACCCCTTTAAACTCTGTTTTTTTCCTTCCTTTCCCTCTTATTTTGAATATTCACACATTTTTAAAAGAAAAATTTCCCCCCAACTTCATCAGAGACAAAAGTGTGCTGAACTTTTTTTGATGTGCTAATTTATTTGTTTGTTTGTTTGTTTGTTTGGATTTATCTGTCCCCACTCCCGTCCGGCTCGGGGTGACTCGCAGCATTAAAAACATTAAAAACATAGTTAAAACAGCACATATAAGCAAAAATAAAATCAGGACAAGAACACATCAGCCTGAATTTAATGCATTCAGAAAAGTTGTTCTATTCCCGGGGCTATCCCTACCATTAAATGTGACTCTGGATTTGGATTTGTTTAACTTTTAAATGGATGCTTATATTTTATTGTTTTTAACTAATGTTTTAATTGTGATTTTATTGCTACTGTTTGTTTGGCATCTAATGGTTGTCGGTTGTGAGCCACCATGAGTTTGCCTCTGGGGGTGAGAAGGACGAGATATAAATGTCTGAAATAATTTTTTTAGTATAGGGCAGTGGTTCTCAACCTATGGGTCCCCAGGTGTTTTGGCCTACAACTCCCAGAAATCCCAGCCAGTTTACCAGTTGTTAGGATTTCTGGGAGTTGAGGGCCAAAACATCTGGGAACCCATAGGTTGAAAACCATTGGTATAGGAGATCTATAAGCCTTTAAGGCACTTGCTGACTGATAATGACTCATAATGGGTTTTCTTAGGGAAGGAACACGCAGAGATGCTTTTGGCTCTGAAGTAGAGTCAGCAGCACATGGTACTTGTTGGTGGTTTCCCATCCAAGTACTAACCAGCGCTGACCCTGCTTAGATTGCAAATGCATTTGCATGGTCATTCAAAAACAAGAGTTATTTCTTTGATTTGTATTCCACCTTCCTCTCAGGGTTCAGTGCAAAATGGCTTCAAAGATAATTTAAACAGTTCTAATAAACTATAATCAATTGCATATGTTAAAAATGATATTTATTTATTTGCTATATTTATATACCGCCCCTCTCAGCCCATAGGCAACTCAGGGCAATTTACAGTCAGACATCAAAGCATAAGAAAACAGTAAAACAATTAAGATAATATAAAAACATGATAAAATCAATAAAAACATGTCATCTGAGTGTCCTTGTTAAAACCATTGTCCAATTTCATTTGTCTAGTCAGTCCATTTTCCTATGTCTGATACACTGTATTTGCAAACGCTTGCTCATTTAATTTAATTTCCTACTGTTAAATTATTCTTAGGCAGACTCCTGTATCAGCTGCTTAGTTACATACACGTAACTAAGTTGTTAAATACAGTATAAAGCCAGTCCTTCACATTGACTGGAGTTAGGGGTACAGGACCTCTTTGAAAGTGAGAAACTCTGTATAGAGAAAATGCTATTTTTTATCTCAGAAAACACTTCTCTAGGAATTTCTGGGTATTTCAGCATGATGCCATGGTTGACTTCCACTGGAAGCTGGCTGCAGAATTGCACTGGAGGACCTAGAGATTCCCAGAGAGGTGCTCTAGAGTCATAATGAAGGACTTAAGGATCCTTAGAACAGGGCTGTCCAACTGGCGGCCCCGGGGCCGGATCCGGCCCCGCAGCCTGTTGGACACGGCCCCACCTATGCCCTCGGCCGCCATTTTTAAATTTTAAAAATCGATTTTAAAAAAAAAAGGCGGCTGGGGGAGGGGGAGGCGGGGCAGGGAGGAGGAAGAGAGCTAGCTCCTCCTTTTCGGTGCCCTCCCCTACCTAGGGCGGGGAGCCACCGAAAAGGGCAGAAGGCGGCGCCAAGAGCAGCGCGTCACAGGCCTGGCGTGACGCGTTGCCCCTGGCACCGCCTACTCCTCCTTTCGGTGGCTCCCGGCCTAGGAAGGGAGGGGGCGCCGGAGGAGTAGGCGGTGCCAAGGGGCAGCGCGTCACGCCAGGCCTGTGACGCGCTGCCCCTTGGCACCGCCTACTCCTCCTTTCGCGGCTCCCGGCCCAGGAAGGGGTGGGGCGCCGAAAGGAGGGAGTACCCCCGGCCTAGGAAGGGAGGGGGACGCCGAAAAGGAGGAGTAAGCGGTGCCAAGGGGCAGCGCGTCACGCCAGGCCTGTGCCGCGCTGCCTCTTGGCACCGCCTACTCCTCCTTTCGGCTGCTCCCCGGCCTAGGAAGGAGGGGGCGCCGAAAAGGAGGAGTAGGCGGTGCCAAGGGGCAGCGCGTCACGCCAGGCCTGTGACGCGCTGTTGTTGGCCCCGCTTCTGCCCTTTTTCGGCACCGAGAGAGGGACGGAGAAGTGATCCAGGCAGGGAGGAGGAGCCAGCTGTCTTCCTCCTGCCTGGATCGCCTCTTCTCCCTCTCTCGGCGCCGCCATTGCGAGGCAGTTTGCAGCGGCGCCGCCGAGAAAGGGACAAGACGGTGGTACAGGGAGGAGGGGCCAGCTATCTTCCTCCTGCCTGGATCGCCCTTCTCCCTTTCTCGGCGGCACCGCTGCGAACTGCCTCGCAACGGCGGCGCTGAGAGAGGGACGGAGGGGGCGATACAGGCAGGAGGAAGACAGCTGGCTCCTCCTCCTTCGCCCCTCCTCCTTCCCCGCACCACGGCGCCTCCGCGGGGGAGGAGGAGGGATGAAGGAGGAGGAAGTCAGCTGGCCCCGCCCCCGCCCCGCCCCGCTATCGGCCCCGCCCCCTGCTCACTGATCACCTGCGGCCCCCCAGGTGATCAGTGACACTTCTTCCGGCCCTTGGGCCAGAAGAAGTTGGACAGCACTGCCTTAGAACATTTTATCAAAGCTTTGAAATATTAAATCCACAAAAATCAGAACTGCAAATGTGGAGTGATGACTGTATATTCACGTATACGTTTAGATATTTTTGTCAAGGAACACCCAAAACCTACAGCAACTTTTATAATAATTTTGGCTGCAACAAAGGGTTCTTTCACATGACACAATTATAGTATTCTACAGATTCTCCTTGAACTGCTTTGGTTCCATTCTATGAAATCCCGAGAACTTCAGTTTAAAATTCTCAGCCAGAGTTCTCTAGTGCCTTATTGAACTACATACCCTAGGATTTCACAGGATGCATATATAGAAGTAAAAGTAGAATCAAAGCACTGTAATGATGTGGTGTGAAAGGGCTCTATGAGTAATGACTTTTTCAAATGGCACAGAAATGTCGAAAGCTCCAAATCAACAGTGGCCACTGTACCTCTTAAACTACTATCCAAGAGAGATGGCATCGCTCCGATGTCTCATCAATACATAGGCGTGAAAAAGGTTGAATTGATATTTCTCCCATCACTTTGGGCTCCAGGCATGGAAGGATGATGACTCCAACCTACTCATTGCTTTTTGCAGGGCTTAACTATTAGAACTGTGGGTGAATAGGCCTGTGTCAGCGGGAACCCCAAGTTCATAAGGACATTAGGAAGAATTTCCTAAATGTGAGAACTGTTCAGCAGTGGAACTCTGCCCTGGAGTGTGGTGGAGGCTCCTTCTTTAGAAGTTTATAAACAGAGGTTGGATATCCATCTGTCAGGGGTGCTTTGAATGCGATTTCCTGCTTCTTGGCAGGGGGTTAGACTGGATGGCCCACATGGTCTCTTCCAACTATATGATTTTGTGATTTTAAGTAAGATTTTAGTCTGACTGGTAAAGTGAAATTCAAGGCTTTCAAACTCAAGATTTTTCTCCCTGAGTACCTACATAAACCCCTCATCAATGTATTATGGATGGACCTTCCTTTTCATTGCATCCATCATTGCAGATGTTGTTGGTTAGATGACAGGTTATTCTACATCAATATGGAACAAACAAATTCCACAGAGGTTTGCTAAGCTGAACAGCACTGTAGTGATTGCTCTGAGAATTGAATTGGGCTCTTGCTTGATTTTTCTGAGCTAGAAACCTGTAAAGTATAAGCATATTTGGCATAAGTAACAGGTAAAATCTTGTGCATGGACACAGGTTACTTCTGAGATAAAGACAGAATTTAATTTCCATTCTGACATGCATTTTATTACAGTTAGGGCTGTGGCAGTGGGAAAGTCTAACTCAGGGTAGGGAACCTATGGCTCGGGAGCCAGATGTGGCTCTTTTCATGATTGCATTTGGCTCTCCAGAGCAGCCCGGGCCTCGGTTTCCCAGCATGCAGTGGGGAGGAGTGACGCAAATGCGCTGTGATTGCCACTTCCACGCTACCATTGCTGCCTCGTCCTCGTCTTCCTCTTCATCCTCCGCCACGGGCCTTGGGGGAGGCAGCGGAGGCAGGCCTGGCCCTGGCCCCACAGATCTGGCCCTGCTGCCCCCCGGGGGATGCCCAGCTAATCGCCCTCATCATCAGGCCGCTCAAGAGCCACTGCCTCTTCGACGCCTTCCGGGGGGACTGCCTCGCCAACGACACCAAGGTCCGCCTTAGCCCCACACCCTCCTCCTTCCTTCCTTCCTTCCTTCCTCTTCCTTTATTTTCCCCTCTCTTTTTCTTTCATTCTTTTTCCTCCCTCTCTCCCTACCTTCTTTCCTCCCTCCCTCTCCATTCCTTCCTTCCTTCCTCTTCCATTTTTCCTTATCTCCTTCCTTTTTCCTCCCTCTCTCTCCTTCCTTTTTTCCTCCATTCTCCCTCTTCCTTCCTTCCTTCCTTCCTTCCTTCCTTTCTCCCCTTCACCCTTTCCTTCTTTCCTTCCCTTTCCCTCCCTCTCACTGAAATAAATGTCCAAATATTTTGCTTTCATGGCTCTCTGAGTCAAAAAGGTTCCTGACCCCTGGCCTAACTGAATGTCCCAGCTGATCACTAGGCAGATAGAAATGAAGATAAATTTTTCTCACTGTCATGCCACTGATAACACCGGCCAACACATATTTTGGTGCTTCAAATGTTAGACCTGTTTCTGGGTATATTTTACTTGCTAGTTCCAAAAATGGTACCAGTTTTCCCTTATGAGTTTTGGTTTTTGAGACATAAAACATACATCATATGCCAGTCCTCATCTGTTCAACCATAGAAAATCATGATAATCATATCTAAGAAACTAGAGCTGATGTGGTCTGTCCGATACAATTTTCTAAATCAGGATCCCAAATAACCACAGAAACAAGATTTTCTTTTTGGTTGAGCTGCGTAATTTACTCATGTGGTGTGTACTGATAGAAATGAAGTCTAGCTGAGGCTGCTGAAAAACAGAAAGCATATGAAACTTCTAGGGGACAAAATTTTAGAAAGAATCTGGCCCTGTGAGGATAGAGCATGTTCAATAGTCACCAAAGGCTGAGTGTTAGTTGGAAATGAAAGTGGGAAGAGTGGTGACTGCAGGAGTGGATGCCTTATTTGAGCTATTTATAGTATATAGCAAAGGTGAAGAATCTCTTTTGGTCCAAAATTAAGGGCCACATTCAATTTCAGATAATTTCTTGAGGACCATGTTCTTTTGTGGATAGGGCCAAAGGACTGGTCACAAGTACCAGCTCCAATCTCTTATTGCCAGTAACTTCTATAGGAAAGATGATGCAGTCTCTTAAAATGATGGATGGAAGAACTGTAGAAAAGCTTGGAAACCAGCAAATGATACCACCCTAGTAAAAGAAACATAGCCCTCAGGGGAATCCTTGAGAAAAGCCTTTTACTGTCAGAAGATCCAAAGGAGGATCCCAAATAAAAGTGTATCTACTGGCAGTGAGGGTGTGTTAAATAAACAAACAAACTTTATTTATATTCTGCCAACATCTCCCAAAAGGGACTCGAGGTGGCTTACAAGGCCTACAAGTGTAGTATATATAACATAAACAGTACATAAGTATAAAAACAATATCATATAAAAGCTATAAAAGCAACCACTATTAGTACATCAAATAAAATAAAAAACAGTTTAAAATGTTGACAATTTGTACTTAAAACTTCAAATCACAAGTAATATGCCAAAGTGTCAACCTACTCAAGGTTAAAAGCCTGCTTTAAAAAATCCAAGGTTTTAGGCTGGATCAGAGGGAGTCACGCATGGGGCCTAACCTAATCTCTTTTGGGAGGGTATTCCAAAGCCGGGAAGCCATTACAGAGAAGGCTCTCTGTCTCATCCCCACCAACTGTGCTCGAGATGGTGATGAAACCTAGAAGGACCACCCCTGCTGATCTCAAAGCCCACGCCAGTTCATAGAAAAAAATGTGGTCTCAAAGATAGATTGGAGTCGGACCCAAAGTGTATAGGGCTTTGTAGGTAATAACCTGCACCTTGAACTGAGCCCAGAAAATTGTCAGAAGCCAAAGGAGCTGCTTCGGTGGGGACATAGTATGTTCCCTGTACAGTAGCTAGCTCCAGTTAGTGTTTAATGTTTGTTGCTGCTCTCAGTTTTCTTTCTCTTCTTTCTCATGAAATAGAATAAAATATGCATATGCCTAAATGTTCATACTTAAATATATTCATTCATTCATTCATTCAGTTTATTAGTTGTTAATCGCCCTCCATGTAAGATGCTCTGGGCGATTTACATAAAAGGATAAAATATTGAAACATACAAATATTAAAATCAGAAATTACAGATCAAAAGCTCTGCCAAAAAGCCAGGTTTTAAGTGCCTGCGCAAAAGGTTGTAAATCATTCACGGCTCTCAAATATGGAGACAGAACATTCCACAAGACAGGGGCAGAGACTGAAAAGGCCCTGCATCTCATACTTTCAAGATGCACTTCTATACATTTGTCCACAACAAAGGCAACTGTGTGAGTACAGGGATAGGCAGTGACACATGAAAGATTTAGGCTTATTGCTATGTAATGTGTGAAGCCAGCTGGCTCAAAGTCATAGGACTTCTTTTCATTCCTATCTCTGTTCTGATGTGCTTCCTCTATGCACAGAATATTATGTGCTGTTGCTCAGATATGACATAGAGAAGATGGGCCTCTCCAACCTTATAAAATCATTTTAATGAAAAATACTGAGCTTAAAAGCCTATGTGTAACCCTCACAAACTGTGAACAAGTATTTGAGGCAAAAGTAATTGGACCTAATTACCCAGGAGTAAGCCTCATTGAGCATGCTGGGCAAGTTCAAATGTCACAATGAACCAGGGGCAGCTTAATAATGTGGCTATCCAAATGTTGAATAGCATTTCCCAGTAACCTTAGCCAGCACAGTCAATGGCATGAAATGCTGAGAGCTGTGCCTCAGCAACAGCTGGAAAACCATATAATTCTTATCTTTGCAATAAACAGTCTATTATGAAAGGAACAAGTTTGTTTGTGTCCACCCTTCTTTTCTTTCACAGTGACTAAACCAAATCAATGGGACTGCACAAGCGTTGTTTGCAAAGCCCTGGATTCATATACTTGCATACATTTTATATAATATTTGTTTCATTTATATTCTACCTTTTTCCAAAAAAGAAGAAGACCCAAGGTGGCTTTCAAAGGAAATACAATTAAAATCTAATGATAAAAAGTTCAAATATTAATAAACATAATATTAAATATTAAAACATATTAATTTGTTCTTTAACAATGGCATCTGCATTCACAATAATGTGAATGTCCCATTCTTGCAGTAGGAGCAAGAAGTGTAAAACATAGCAAGTTTGTTTGCTAAGCTTGTGACCCAGTCTTCTCCCCATCTCCAACCCCCACTTCCCTAATTTGAATTCGCAATAAAATAGCTTCAAAGAAAACAATATGGACAGTTCATAACTTTTCCATGGCACTGAAGCCAGCAGTGTTGCTTTTCTTCTCTTTTATTTCCTTCTTGTGATGTGAAGGCCCCTCTATACTGTAGGTCCAAAGGCAGCTGGTGCATTTGGGAGGCAAATCCACTCACTTTTACAGCTGCTCATCCCACAACTCTGCTGGTTATATGGGAGGCATCCAGGTGTACACGTCAGTAGTAGAGCATATGCAATATATGTCATGCCAAGCATCAGAGGCAGTGCACATCTGTATGTCACTTGCTGGGAACCATGAGATAGAGGAAATAGGTGTCCTGTTGACTTTTCCATAGAGAAGTGGTTACTACTGTGTGAATAGAACACTGGACTAGACCAGGCATGGACAAACTTTGGCCCTCAAGATGTTTTGAACTTCAGCTTCCACAATTCTTAACAGCCGGTAAACTGTCAGGAATTATGGGAGATGAAGCCCAAAACACACGAAGGACCGAAGTTTGCCTATGCCTGGACTAGATAGATCTTTGGTCTTATCCAGCATAGGTTTTTAAAATTTTCTCCTTTGCGTATTTTTAGACTGCATGAGTACAGCAAGTAATAATTATCATTACTACCACAAATATTCATGGTTGTTTGTTTGTGTGCGTGTGCGCGCATACGTCCGTGTGTTAGTAGTGACTATTTCACACCATCATTTGTCCTTCTGGTGAGCAGCCACATAGTTAGGCTGGTCCTCGGATAGCAGGCATGCTGTCCACCACTGCTGAAGCCCAACTTCCTTGATAGAACCTGCTAGAGTTTGCACACTGTTGGCATAGCATTTGATACTAAGGATTCCTTCACATCATAATGAGGCAACATAGTAGGATTTGTGGAACAACTAGTTGTTAACTGTTGTCATATTGACTTTGAATTATGGTAACCCTATGAATCAGCAACATTCTTGTTCAGGTCTTACAGATTCAGGGCTGTGGCTTCCTTGACTGAGTCCATCCATCTGGAATGTGGTCTTCTTTTCCTATTGCCTTCTACCTAACCAAGCATTGTTGTCTTTTCTAATGAGTCATGTCTTACAAACAGAAACAATAATTAAATGAAAATAATGGATGGATAGATGGATGGATCAGGCAATTATGACTGATAACTGGCAGCTAGATTGCGTATACAGAGATGGGTAGATGTAATCATTATTGATTTAACTGAATTTCCCACATCTTAGCTCCCTACAAATATTTTGCACTATAATGTCTTTCTTCCTTGAAATTAAATTAAATCATAATGGCTATGACTTCTAATCATTGTAGTCTAAAAGAGGATGAGGGAGCCAAGTTGTGGAAAGCAGATTTGCACTAATATTTTTGTATTTATAAAGGCTGCTATCAAACCATGTCTGATGGGGACTAATGATTTTGAATCATGGATTATTTGACCGATTCTTAATTCTGAAGTATTTTATGAATTTTTATACTTCATGTTTAATGTTCTATTATCTTATGGTGAATTTGTCCTATTGTGTTTTATGCTTAGTCGTATGCTGCTTGATTTATGATTTGGTTTATGTATATGAGGCATTGAATTTTGCCATTATGTTTTGTAAACTGCTTTGGGTTCCCCCAGGGGTGAGAAAAGTGGTATATAAATACTGTAAATAAATAATTAAATAAAATCCTTAGCCATCAGTCACCTAAGTAATGCATAATCTATTCCTCTTTGTTCTTTTTTCCAGCCATAATGAAAGACGGAACACTTTTCTTAACCCAGTGACTGGCCAAATCCCAGAGGAGAACAACCAATTTGACTTGCAAAGGTAGGTCTTCTTTAGTGCCTTGCCATTTGGGGTATAGATTGATCACTCTTAGAAAAATAGTAATAGACACAGAAGGAATATGTAGAAACAAGTAAAATTCTGTTTCCTTCAGAATCAATCAGAAGAAAGAAAAAAATGGATAAACCGTAAGGCAAATTCTAGTGCATAAGATATGGTTTACTTGTACAATGTAAACCATATGTCACAGAAACTGTTTCAATGACTTTGGACCTATGATAATGCATGTGTACACATCTGACTGTGCATGAGACAATACTACACTGAAGAACTAAAGAGAATTCCTCAAGGCTCTCTCCGTAATATTCCCTTCCTCTTTCCTCTCAATTCCAGATCTGCCTCGGACATGTCAAACAAAGCAAGCAGCAAGCGGCCGGCAGCAGTCAGTACTGAATCATCCAATCATACCATGGTCTCAGAGCCCCCTCAGGAAAGAACAAATGGCAGGGTATGCTTAGTATAGCAAGACAACCTCTCATGAGAGCTTTGGTTCTCTCCCACCCCCTGTGATTATGCACCCAAGATATTAAGGTTTCAAGTTCTCCCATCTGTAATATGCCAACAGTGGTACAGACCTGCCATTGTGAAATGCTGTATGAAACAGAGAAAAATACCAGTTTACATCTGACAGTAAACATCAAAAAGCTTTGGTACAGGTATGCCTGTCCGTAATGACCTTGCTGTTGATGTGTATTCTCAGTATAAATGATGGATATGATCTAACAGAGGGATACGGAAAGCGATACATATTTGAGCATTGGTTTATATCACAGGTGGGAAATGTGCAGCCCTCAATATGTTGAATTGCAAGACATGATATTCCTTAGTAGTGACTGTCTTGGCTAAGGTTGCTAGGAGTTGCAGCCGAACAACTCTGGAAGACCATGCAGTTGCCACCCTTGGTTTGAATTCATCTTATGTTTCTAAGATGATTCACACTGTTCTTGTATGCCAGATATCCAATATTCTTTCCAACATCCCTCAGTAGTGTGTCCAACACCTGACCAATCCAGACTTAATCTCAGCGAAGATGCACTGGAATCAGTGGGACTTTAGTTAATAATGGCTAATTGAACTCTAGTTTATTTCAATTTTTTACTCCAAGGTTTATCCTACCATTAAGCAGAATATGACAGCTGCCTCAAACAGCAGATGCAGCACATCATGAAAGTACAGTGTTCCCTCACTACTTTGCAGTTTGCTTATTGCAGACTCACTGTTTAGTGAATTTCAAAAAAAATTAATTAAAAATATATATCATGGTATTTTCGCTGTTTTGTGAGGTTTTGCAACCGGCACTCTCCAAGGCGCTTTCCCTCCTCAGTCCTCCCTCCCACCCTCCAGCCTTGAAGGGCCTTTCCTTCCTTCCTTCCTTTCCTTCACTTTATATTAAGTTTATAAAGATGTAAAATAGTGTAGAACTACTAAAATAAATACAGCATCCCTACATTGCGGTTTTTCACTTATTGCGGGAGGTCCTGGAACCTAACCCTAGCAACAAGTGAGGGAATACTGTATAGCAAATTGTTAGTTATTTCATTGGCTCACCTTGTATTTTTGCTTCCAAAGAAGGGGATAATTGCTTTTGGGATTTTCTAATTCAGTGTTCCTCAAATTGTGCTCCTGGTTGTGTTTTGAACTTCAGTTCCCACAATTCCTAACAGCTGGTAAGATAGCTGGGATTTCTGGGAGCTGAAGTCCAAAACACCCAGAGAAACACAGTTTGGAAACACTGTTATAATTCATTGGCCAAAATTATTTGTCTGGCTTTAGGTATGATGCACCTTGCTTAGAGTGCCACCAGCTGCTCTGCCTCAGGCAGCAAAATGCCTGGGTTGGCTTTGGCCTATTCTAACCTGACTGTGTTTCAATCCAATCCTATTTTTATTTGTGTGTTGTTTCCTTGAATGGCCTGTGTTTTCTGTGGGATTTGTGGAAGGGTGTCCCTGCATAGCTTCAAATAAGTATTTGCTTGTTTGTTTTTGAAGGGGTCAATTGTTTCTGTAGACCACGAGTTTCTCAAACTGTGCTCCTCCAGATGTTTGGACTTCAGCTCCCACAATTCCTAACAGCCAGTAAGCTGACTAAGATTTCTGGAAGCGGAAGTCCAAAACGCCTGGAAGAGTGCAGATTGAGAAACACTGCTGTAGACTGTCTCTCACTAAACCTTTTCCCTCCATTTCCTAAAGACCTCACGCTCCTCCAGGAAGGGGATTGCTTTTGGAAAGCGCTCCAATTCCATGAAGAGGAACCCCAGTGCTGTTGTGACCAAGAGTGGCTGGCTGTTCAAACAGGTAATATCCTCTGCTATGTTGTCAGAGAGGATCCCATTCTATGATGACTTTCATATACAAGTTTCATCTCTTAGGAAACCAACTGGGTACTTTTGGCAGGAGCATATTACGAGGGCGGGTCAATAAGTCAGTGACTTTTTGAATTTCCCACCTCTTAAATGAATGGGCAACACTGCTCCTGTCAACAGGCATCTGTCAGTTGACTCCTGTCAAAATTTGAACAAGCTGTGTCATTTAGTTTGTGTTTGACAGCCATTGATAGCAGACTACTGTGTGATTTGAGGAGAAAATGGAAAAAAGTGAATTTTGTGTGCTCATTAATCATTATTTTTGGAGAAAAAAACCATAACTCAAACCAAGGCTAAGCTTGATAAATACTATGGGGACTCTGCACTATCAGTTTCAATGGTAAAAAAAAGTGATTTACTGAATTTTGTTGTGGCCGTACAAGCACGGAAGATGCTGAACGTTCTGGACGCCCAGTTGAGGTCTCTACACCCGAAACAATTGAAAAAATTCACGATATGGTGTTGGCTGATCTCAGATTGAAAGTGCGAGAGATTGTGGAAGCCATAGGCATCTCACATGGCTCAGTGGTTTCAATTTTAAATGATCACTTGGGAATGAGAAAACTTTCCACAAGATGGGTGCCGCGTTTGCTCACAATCGACCACAAACGCAATCGTGTGACAATTTCGCAGGAGTATTTGGCGTTGTTCAACCACAATATGGATGAGTTTTTGTGCCATTTCGTAACCATGGACGAAACATGGATACACCAGAATACACCAGAGACCAAACAGCAGTCAAAACAGTGGGTTTATCGGGGTGAATCAGCGCCAAAGAAGGCCAAGGTGGGTTTGTCAGCCAATAAAGTCATGGCGACCGTTTTTTGGGATGCACACGGTATAATTGACTACCTTCAAAAGGGTAAAACAATCAATGGTGAATATTATGCCAACTTATTGGGTCGCTTTAATGATGATTTGAAAAAGAAACAACCGCATTTGGCCAAGAAAAAAGTTCTTTTACACCAGGACAATGCAAGGGGGCACACATATGCAGTTGCCATGGCAACAATCCATGAATTGGGATGCGAATTGCTCCCTCATCTGCCCTATTCTCTGAATTTAGCCCCAAGAGACTATTTCTTGTTTCCAAACCTGAAGAAATGGCTCGGTGGAAAGAGATTTGACTCCATCAATGAAATCATCTCACAAACAAATACCTATTTTGATGACCTCGACAAATCATATTTTTTGGGAGAGATTAAAAAAATTGGAGAAATGTTGGACAAAGTGTATAGAGCTCAAAGGAGACTACATTGAAAAATAAAATGATTTTTATCCAAAAACCTGTGTTTCATTCAAAAAGTCATGGACTTATTGACCCACCCTCGTATTTAACCACCACTACATAATTTTATTTGAGACATTATGGAATCAGTTCCTGAGTATAAAGTGAACCAAACACTCTTCTGTTCAACCCCATATTTTCCCCTCAAGAAATCTATGTAAAACAGCAGCATGACATTTCATGTCCATTGAACACAGAGCCCTCATTCCATTTTTGACTTCTGCTATTGTTAGATCCAATGAGTGATAGGAATAATAGACCAATAATGCTAGAAAATGCATTAATGTTGTTGTGTGGAAGTGAACTCTGTTTTGGCGTCCAACAACCTGTTGTGTAAAAAAGAGTGCTGCCTTGCAATCTAAGAAGAATGCATACACATAATATAAAACTTCTTCCCTGCTTTACTCCTTGTCAGGATCTTTATAGGACATCAAAGACCTTCTACCTTGTTTTGAGTCACATCCTACTTGGCTGTTCCTTAAAGAATTATAGAATTTCACTGCTTCTGTTGAGCTCAGTATCACCCATGCCATGTCTTTCATGCCACCGTTTAGACACTTCCACAGCTCTAGAATGAATCCAATAGAACCTGAAAAAACTTCTGAGTTACAGTTCAAAATATACACTAGTGAACATGAGCATTGCCCATGATGGTTGGGTGGATTCTGTATGTGCTAGTCCAAAAAAGTAACATTTCCAAGATCTGGTGTGTAGTACTGTGTGTGACATTTTTAAATTTTCAATATCTCTTTTAGGCCAGCTCTGGTGTGAAGCAGTGGAATAAGCGCTGGTTTGTTCTAGTTGATCGCTGCCTCTTTTACTACAAAGGTATGTAGCAGAACCAAGTTCTGAAAAGGGATAATGGAAGGGGCAGAAGTGACCTTGGTGATGGGGAAAGCACTGTTGCTAGCATATGAGTCAGAATGCATCAGACTACAATGCAATATCAGTTTCATATCACTCGCATTCTCATAGTTGAACACTTCTGGAATTCATAATTTCATTTATCCCCAATTTCCAATAATGTATGAATCCCAGATACTACTTTTATAATTTGGTATTTAAAAATTTCTGTAGAAATCACCAGAGTTCTCTAGCCTAGAATTAGAGCATTCTAGTACTTCACCAAATGATTTATCCAAGGATTCCATAATTTAGATCATGCCAGTTAAAGTGGTATCAATGTTCAATAGTTATATAAATCCAGATACACCTTACTTTTCACTTTTGATATGCTGAAGCAGTTTGATTATAGGATGGTGATGTTGAGTCCACAATGCCAAAGCATGGATGGCTGCAAATATAGCTTGCAACGTATCTCATAGTAATATCATGGATATCAGCTAATAGGTTGTTGTGACACCAACAAAACTAACTTTCATATAACAAAAGACCTACAATGCTAGTTTTGTTGGGTTAAAGTGTAGTTTACTAACTAGTTGGGCTCACAATTTGTGTGCCTGTAAACTACACAAACATAGCTGTACAATCCCCCACGAGAGCAAAGGCATCCTGAAGAACTCTTTTCTCCTCCTACTGACATCTTTGTCCATTCCCTCTGCCATTTCCCCTGTGACTGTTCTACAGTGTTCCTGTTTGAAGCTGACCCTTTTGCTCAGGATATTTAAACATAAACCAGATCTCAGGGAAGAAATTTAGAGGCAATCTTGTGAGAATCTGAGTTTGTTGTCTCGCCTGAGTTTTTTGTTGGCATCAAATGTGGCATTTGAAGTATTGGTTTGTACATGTGATGGAAAATGAGTGTTAGAAACCATCCACATCTGTCTTTTTCTCTTTCCCTTTGCCCTATGGTATTGTCTCGGGCAATCTGTGCAATTATACATCATACAGGGGAATGTATATGGCACGTGCCATGATGTCTCTAATGGCCAGATTTGGTACAGCTGTTCCCTTATTTCTCTGGAACAGATGATTTGGGTCATTAGTTCTTTCTCCCACAGGGTAGATTCATTGGCGAGAACATACTTAATATATACAACATATTCAACACTCCTTTCAATTGTTTCCCTCTGAAAAGGGCAATCACTAGTCCTTCTGCAAGGCCTGCCCTAACATTAAGCAGAGTGGGGCAGTCACTCAGATGGGCAGTTTGAAGAGTCTTCAAAAGACAGCAAATTGTAGTAACAGCATCTTTTGTTATCGTTTGTCTATTTTTAGTGGCAAACATTGAGAGAGGAACTTCTGGGATTTTCTGTTGCCTTACATGTGATAGCATAGCTGACTTGAGAGACTGTGCACAGTATTACAGCGGTGTAAACGTAAATAATACAATGCAGGGTGTGGTCAAGCATATACATAAATATGTACAGTCCCCCCAGTCTGACTGGGGGACTGTACATATTTATGTATATGCTTGACCACACCCTGCATTGTATTATTTACGTTTACACCGCTGTAATACTGTGTTATATACCAGCCCGCTCATGTTGTTAACTATTGAGAGACTGTGCACCTTGTCATAGCATAGTATTGGAGGGATCCCATTTGGTGCTCTGTCTCAGATTGCAAAATGTCTGTTGGAAACCCAAACTGGATATGGTGATGCCAAAAAGAGGAAAAGAGGGACATGTGAGTCACAACGAATACAAGGTTATTGGTGGAATATCTCGCATATCCCAGTCTTCATATCTCTGAAAAATGTATAATGAAAATTGAGAATATTTTAACCACCCAGTGGTCTTTCCTGCTTCTAAACAACACTCTCCCTAAGCAATATTGCTTAAATATTGGTATTTATGGGTGCCTCTCAAACCTTTGCTTCTCGGCATCCTGATGCTCAAGCATGTTCCCAGGCAGTGTAGTTGAAAGGTGGATATGAATAATAAATGAGGCAGTATTATGAGCTGTCAGTGTAACTGATCCAGGCCCAAGTGTGTGAGAGCATTTGCATGTGTGACATGGAGAAAATAATAGACACAGGTGCTCCAGGGAGGGGAGCCATCTTCTACAGGTAGATTGATGCTTAGGCACAGCTTTTTTTTCAACATGCAGAGGCATCTGTTGTTCCCAAGAGTTCGGCTCATATTGTAGTAGCATGAAGGGTTATGCTGAACTCCTTGGTTGTTTCTTGATCTGTAATAATGAGTTACAGTAGTTGTGAAAAGGATATGCTCTCACAGATTTGACTCTCTGCTCTTTCACTTTTCTTCATGCAGATGAGAAGGAAGAAAGCATTTTGGGCAGCATCCCACTTCTCAGCTTTCGAGTAGCAGCAGTTCAGCCATCCGATAACATCAGCAGGAAGTACACCTTTAAGGTCAGTAAATGGCTGAAGTATCTCATGGATGTAGCCTGGTGTTCATTGATGTATGTCCAGAGGCATGGTTGAAAGTTGGGAATTAGTCTCCTCTTGGGGTGTGACAGAATAAGAAATGGGATTTTGACTGAAAGGACAACACTTCTGTTCTAGTATTTATGCCAAGAGCTTTGTGTGAGTTAAGAATGGAAAGAGCCACCAGTTTTGCTTCCTCCCATGTTCACATATTTTACATTGCAAGTCTTTTCCTCCAAAGTTTGCTACTATTGCTATATCCTTAAAAAAATTCCAGTTGAAACAAAATTCTCTCTTATTTCATTTATCAAATTGAGAAGGTACAGCTATTCCTGGCTTGGAGAAATGATGTGGTTCCTGCTTCCCATGTATTATTAAAGATGAATAATTTCTCAGAAAAAAATGGTGGTAGTCATACTTCAACACTAATCTGGCTGAATAAGCAGGGATTCAAACCCAGCCTTTTAAGATTTAAACTTTTGATGTAGATGGACACATTTTCTAATTTCAGTTTCTCCCATCTTAATTTTTTTTCTATCCCAAATGTGAAGAAATTTTGATAAATTTGTAGTGGAAATGAATTGAATTGAAGTCCTCAACATCCCTACTCTGAACTGGTTCCTTAAAGGTGGGGATTTTTGAAGCAACTGTGAAATATGAGTGTCAGGGTTTAAGGGTATACCTCAGGTCTCAAACTAGTATTTACTTTAGGCCAAAGTAGGTCTGACCCATTTGAAACTGTTTCACTGCAAGCATGTTCTCAAAGTATATGTCAGTTTACATCTAAATTTAGAAAACAAATATTTGAGTAATTATCAAGCTGGCACAGAAAGTACTGCCCCAGATAGAAGGATGGCTCATATACTTTTAATAGCTGGACAAGAGGGAGTGGGAACCCAGTAGTATCTTCTCCTGCTCCCGAAATCAAGATTCAAGAACTCAGGTACTTCGGAACTTTCAGGAGATGAACCGGAAACCCAACTGGAATAGAATGGATCAAACATGACCAAAAAAAAGCCTTGAAGTGGAGAGAAGGTGTCATGGAGGGCTCTTCCTCTGCTGAGGATTTTGGTTTCAGGAATGTGAGTTGAAGGGAGTTGAAGCAGTTGACCTTGTCCCCCTCATTTATCCTTAGTTTTGGCTATGTTGCCATGGCAACTATGGCACTGTTGTTTCAAGTGGCATCGGAGTGCATCCTGTACATGGCAAATCTCAGAAGGGCAGATTTTTGCCAGACCATTGGTCCAGATTGGGATATCATGACTAAATATCTTATTGCATCTTATGCTTAATCTTTGTCCATGTATTTTAATATGTATTTTGTAGAAATATGTTTTAATATGTGTATTTTACAGTATGTTTTAGATTATTGTGTATTTTAGCAATGTTGTAACCCCCTCAAGTTGTTTTTGTTTTTGTTGTTGTTAGTAGTAGTAGTAGTAGTAGTAGTAGTAGTAGTGTTATCCACATCAAGGGTAAAATGGATATGATCCAGGACTTGAATTCCAGATGGACAAGGTTTTAAGATGCAGAAATGATAGGAACACACGCCTCAGCGGAACAATGTACTACAGCTAATATGGAGGCTCAAGTTAAATCAAGGGCCCTTCCACATCCCTATATCGCAGAATATTAAGGAAGGAAATTCCACAATATCCGCTTTGAACTGGGTTATCTGAATCCATACTTAGATAATGTGGGGTTTTCTGTCGCAACACAGAAGCCTTAAAGGGCCAGACCAAGTATTGAGTCAAAACAAAGTTTATTAAAAAATGACGCAAGTAACTTAAAAATCAGACAAACTGTCTCAAAAGCACTTAAACTTCATTGCAGTAGTTCAGTAAACTCAAAATAAAGACCAAACTGGTCAAAAACACACGAAGCAAATATAATCTGGAGTAAATCTCCAGAAAACCCAGATTCTCCCCAAAAATGCAAAAGAACGTAGGAGAAAAACAGATTAAAGCAAACACGCTGATGTCATCAATGGGAAGGCGAAACAAAGAGTGAAGAGGCATCACGAAGTCCGAGGTTGTCAATCCAGGAAGGCAGCAAGTGCATTGTCCAAAACCATTCCATTGTCAGCAAGGGAGAAGCAACAGCAACGATTTCCAGTCCAGGTCAATCACAGATACAGGCAGCAGCAGCTAATGCACGGAGAGCAATACAAGTGTAGCCCATAGAAAGACAAGCCGTGGAGCCCAACCCATACTATACCCCAATCCACTAAGATAGCATAGCATCCAAACTAACGTCCAAAAGGGTCCACAGGAGCACAGGAAACAGGAACACAGCATACAAAGCAAGACACGGGCACCCAGCAACACTTTGCCAACTGCAAAGGACTCCAAATCCCAAACCCCATTTTATTATAAGTCATCCTCATCAGAGCTTATATGAGCCAAACACCCTTTCGTTAGATTTCTCAGCTGGAGCAGCAACTCCACGTGTGTTTCTTTGCCTCCCTCTCCAGTCTCTCCATCTCCTGTCAAGACTAAACTCCCCCCAAGATGCATCTTGATCTTCAGAATTCCAATTCCCATCTCCAGAGAAGCCCACAAATGTATCACTACTTGTAGGCTCAGCACACACATCACGCACCTCCTGCACTTTAGTCCAATCCATATCACTAGACTCATCCTCAGAATCCCTATCCACACTTTCCATAGTTGGTTCCTCAGTGACAGACCCATCATCCCCAGAGAAACCCTCAAAAGAGTCTTCATCAGTAGGTTCCTCAAGTATTTGCCAGATCCTCTTCCTTTGTTGCTCATCATCTGATCCCTGCTCCCGAGTAACCCGTTTTCCCCTTCTCACTTCTAGTTCATTACTTTCAGCATTACTCACAGGCTCAACTACAACATTTTCTGCCTTGATATTCTGGGATATAGGGCTACTTCTTTCTATCTGATGCTCTACCTCACATGGAAGGTGGATATGTCAAGACTGAACACAGTATTCTTATTTGATGACCTAGTTTTCTGTGGAAACACTTTAAAAGAGTGTTTCCTGAGGCAACAGAGTTCAGGAATTGCTTTGCCACTTGATTTCAGGAGTTGCTTGAAGTAGCTCTAATATAGTGGCAAGGAAAGAGCTGACAAATCAGCATATAAAGTAAAGCCTAGCATTACAAACATGCAAAGCACTTTATGTAAAAGCCCAAAGTCCTGAAACATTCTTTTTTTGCAGATAGATCCCATAATCTTGTATGGTCATTCTGTGGGTTTTTGAAAGCTGTCCAAAAATGGAGCTTTCCTGAACTCTAATAAAGCTCTCCTAGACTTTCTTTTTTTAAAAAACCCAGGCAAAAGGATGCATTGAATCAATTTTTTGTCGTGTCAAATCACTTCTGGTGGAAGAGAATTGGCTGTCCACAGTGACATTGCCCAGGAGTGGGAGGCTTCTCTCATGTTCCCACATGGGAAGCTAGAGCTTACAGACAGGGGCTCACCCCTTCTCACAGATTTGAATTGCTGACCTTTATGTTTTCAGGTCAGCAGTTCAGCCAGCACAAGGATATAACCCACTGTGCCACTACGGCTCCCATTGAATCAATTGAAAGTGTAAATTGTGAATATCAAGACCAGACATTTACACCTTGTATCAATTCAAAGTGTAAATGTCTGGTCTTGATATTTCACCGGAAAATGAAAAATACAGTTAGCAATTTAGAGCCTATTCTTTAAAACAGGAAGAGAAAACTGTGACTTTCAATATGCTGAACACAATTCTCATCAGTTCCTTCTTCAATATGAGCAAACTTAACACTTTTTTCTCACGCTCATGATATCCGAAAATTTTCTTCAATACTCCAGAACTTAAGCGTTTTAGCAATGCTATGGAATGTTGGCCATCCTCCTTTCTTCTATTCTGAAGGTACTAAGAGACTAAGCCATGGACCCAGTTCAAATCTCAACCCGGCCATGAATTCTGTAACTACTCTTGAGTGAGATAATGTTGGCTTACTTTACTGAGTTGTAAGGGATAATGGAATGGATAGGCAATGCATCAAATCATTATTACTGCTGATCAGGGCCGTAGCCAGGATTTTGATTCGGGGGAGCTGAGTTTGGTTCCGGGGGCTGAGACTGGGTGGAAGAGGGTCTACCATAGCAAACCTTTTGTATTGTTATCCCAATAACCCCATTAATGTGGGATATAATGAGCATGGTGATCAGATCATGATATGAATAAACATAACAGTTTAAATAATGTACCAGTAAGGCCTTCTCGCGGACCACCCTGAGAATTTGGGGGGGGGGGGGCTGAAGCCCCCTTAGCCCCTCCCTGGCTACATGCCTGCTGCTGATGCTGATACCAGAATTACAGAATTCTGGAAATGGATGGTATCTTGTAAGACATCTAGTTCAATGAAAGAATGGAAATCCTCAACTATTCCATTCTAGTATGTGAAGATGAATAAATATGCTAACTTTAACTAAGGGTGAATAAAATCCTCTACATTATTCTCCCTGTAGTCAAGCATCCTGAAACATTATTTGGGAATTATCTGGACAAAAAGCAGGTTTTGTGCATAAAACACATGTTTCTATTTGTGTAATAATTCCTCTGGGTCTGTTTGATATCAAGAGAAAATTGCAAAAAAAATCAGGCCTATCTATTGTTCTTTCTTGTGGAGTTTCCCAACTGTTGGAAAACATATTTGTAACCCAGGAGTAAATAATAACAAATATCATTTCCTTTTTTTGTCTCAAAACTTTTTGAGAATGAAGCAAAGTGCAAGATCTTGCTCCCATTCCACATTAGCAGTTGAACCTTACTTCAGTCCTGGTCAAAAGCAGGGACAGCTAGTAGATCCATGGCAGCAGTTCTTAGCTGAGTAGAAATTTTTTCCAGTTTTTCCAGACACTACAAAGCTAAATTAGGAGCAGCTGTGGGAGGAGCAGATTTGTGATTCCATAGCAGTAGGTTCACTAGCCACTTGGACAACAAGAGAGTGTCTTTCACAGCCCATGAGAGAAGTTAACTAATATAAAGGGCAGTGTGCATGCTACATATTATGCTCAGCTCTGCCTTCTAGCAAAATGGAATGACCAAGAAACACCGAAGGAATAACAGTTTCCCTCGCCCCAGTTTTTGACATCTAAAATGTGGGCTGCATTTTGTTGTAGTTTGCTTCATGTTTAGGCCATTCACGAGTCCAACACTCTGCTCAGTCTTTCTGATTTCTACTTAAAGACCTCCAGGAAAGGAGAGTTCACAACCTCCCAAGGCAGTCTGTTCCACTGTCAGTGTTTTTCCCAATGGGAAGTCCTTTTAAAGATTTGGTTAGAATCTACTTCTTTGTCATTTAAACCCATGGATTCAAGTCCTACATTCTGCTGCAAATGAGAAATACGCTTGCTTCATGGTTTGCAAGACAGCTCTTCAATTCTGATTTTTGAAGACAGCTGTCTTTCTCTTTTCCAGGTTAAACATACCTAGTTATTAAAACTTATTTTAGCTTGGCTTGCAAATTCCCTACCATTTTGGTGGGATGTCAGACAGAGGGGGGATTATTGCCTGCGTAGCATTTCAAAAGGAAGTAGCGAAGAATAACTTCTAGTGTGACCTATCTCTAAAACCCTCATAAAGCAAGTTTGGAAATATATGGAGCTGAAGGGACAATTTTTCATTTATTGTTTTCTACTGAAAACCGTTCTGTCCTTAAAATGCTTATGTGATGCTGGCAAGGCCATCTGCACTAGCTCTTTGGACAGGGAATTGAGCTGCTGCTGCAAATTCTGTTCTCTTTCATGGTTCCCATAAAGTCCCCACAGAGCTGCCTGAAAGAGCTACAGTCATGCCCTCCCTAAATAATGGCATTGAAGATTTACTGAGGAGGAAGGATTGTTGCCCAAAAGGGAAGAGCGTAGCAGCTAAACTACATTATTTCTGGATGTTTGCCCATGGTCCCTCAAGCTTGCTGCAGGGACTTTGAGGCTGTTTCTGAGCCTGGACCTCCAAGGGAGAAGCATGTCTTGTTGACTGACATATTTACTACAGAGGCCGTACAAGCTGTAAAATGTGAAGAGCCACGGAAACACTTCCTTTTCTGTTGATCAAAAAAACCAAACTCTCGGTGTTTGTTGGATGTTTGGTTAGGCAGAAAAAGGATGGAGAGAAGAAGTTCGTGGGACTTTGGGGGAGCTGCACTGTGGGAGAAAAGCCCATAGATTGCTTTTTAAACAGTCTAAATGATTTATTCCTCCTTACAAAACATGATTTCCCTCCCCATTTTATAAAGGATAATTCTAGCAGGCTCTTGTTAGACTATAGTGACTTTCTGGATCACATCTGTTGGAAGCCAGAGAGCCCTAGTCCAGCAAAATAACACTCCCAAGGTCTACTCAGTAGAGGCTCTGCATGATGCATACTGGGCAGTGGAGACTCATATAATCCAAGTTAAAGCAGGGAACCTGGGATCAGATCCTGGGATGTAAGGCCTGTCTGGAAGAGCCCTTTGAGAAGGCATTTTTGCCTTTTCCTAGCTATCCCAGTTGACTCAGTTTAATGGTATGGCTGACCCTGGCCCTGGATTTGGCCCATGTCATGCAGTAAATCTAAGGAGAAGCAGAAACTGACTCTCTTAACTCTTTTAAAAATTATATTGTTGGCTTTGAATTATTTGTTCTTTTTATTTTTAAAAAAAGAGTGCAGATCCATGGAAGCTGGTTTTCACCCATCAGCAACATGATAGTGAGGCTGATTTGATTCTCTGATGGACAATCAGATATCTCCCAATTTAACTATTTTCAGCTACTAGTGTGTTAAAGGAAAGGCAATAGATTGTAATTTACTTAGTACATGATTAGTTTCTATGTGCTGAATTTCAATGATGTGAGGATTATGACTCTAAAGGAAGAGTGAACTCAACTGTGAAATTTAAATGTAGGAGATTGCTGCAGAGATGGCATAAATATAGCTGCCTGGATTCCTTGTGCAAAATCAAACAAGCTTCCCTTCCTGCAACAGTTGTGAATATATGTGTTTCTATAGAATATTTTCAATATGAATGTGTGCTTGTATTTAAACTGAAGGAGCAAGGGAGGGCAATTGTGCCATTTCATATAAGAGATACCATTTCCCTATATAATGGGAACTGAGCATCCACAATCCTGGTATTCACAATGTTTTCTGGATCTATGCTGCAACAAATACCCAAGGATACGGTATATCCATAAATTACGATATAAGCAAACCTCACTGCCTGTTTTATGCCCCCTAAATTGTTGTTGCACAAATAACCTTTTGAAGTATAATTCTATGTTTAATGCCTAAAGAGGAATGTGTGTTTTGAGGATGCTGCTCAAACTCAGCATCAAGTAGCCAGCGTGAGGGGTGGGGTGGGGGCGGTGTTCCAGGGAACAGAATTTGGCCAACTGTTTTCTTGCAAAAATTGATGTGTTCTGTCTTCTCTTCAAAGAATGAATATCAATCCTTCAAATCAGAAACAGTCAATTTAGTGTTCTCTGTATGTTTTGTAGCATGACTGCCATAACACCTTACAATTGGCCATACTGCCTGGAGTGTGTGGGAACTGCAATCCCAAACATCTGAGGAGTACCAAGTTGTCATTCCTCTCTAACAAACCACATAGTGCTTTTTTAAAAGTGTATCAAAAACAGGAGTACTGAAGACTAATTAGAAAGAAATTAGATAAAGTACATCCACACCTGGGACTTGGGAGATATAATTTCCCATGCAAAACAAATCCAGCACACCCAAATGCAAACAAAACTACATCATTTTGTTTTTGACATATTACTGACATGCTACATACTGCTTGTTGAAATGGTACTAATAAAGCTCTATTCAGATGTCTTATGAGTGAACTCTAGGGTATTTGTACCTTTTTAAAATGTGGATGAATGAGAATAAAATGCAGTGGTGTTTTAAGAGGTTGAAACTATTGATACCTTTATTTTCTTTGCAGTTTTTCCTAACAGCTCTGTAGAGGGGAAGAGAAAGAAGTATTTTGATCAGAGGCATGGTGCCTCCAAGTGTAGCACATTAGCCTTGAAAGATGCAGCTGGGCATCTTGCCCACCTTTGACAGATTTGTTTACTGGGAGTGAATGTCTTTTCTCCATGTTGTTGCCTTGACAAGAGGTCTGCACTTGCTTTCTGAACAGCTTCACTGGCGCCAAGGGTCTCACAAGGCAAATTTCAGTTTGGAACAGTGCTTTTCTGATCTGATATGGGGGGGGGGGGTAGCATTTATGGACTGAACTTAATATAGGGATTTTAGTATTTTTTGTAGGATTTGTAGACTGCTTTAGAAAAAAAGATCAAATCGTTCTATAAGCATCTTTATGAAGTGAATTTCACAGAATTCAGTGGGACCTACTATGAAGTAAGAGTGCCTTGCTTCACAATAAGTCCCATAGTGCTCTACTTGAATAAAGCCAATGTTGTTTTTCATACAATTTCCTAATGTTTGGGAGCAAGACCAAAAAATCCCAGTTATGATTGCATCTACATTTTGTGTCTTTAATCATTAAGAAAAGTTGTGAAGAGGATTCCCAATCCAAGTTCAAAAGGAAGTTTGTCATTGACTGACTATACTTATACGTATGGTCTTTAATGGACCTGCTTAGATGGTGTTGTTGCTTTCCTTCATTGCACCTTGAAAGAGCAATATTGTTTATGGCATGTCCTGCTGCTACCATGCTTGCATACCCAGTTTACTCTCTAGCATATCAGAAATCTTGGCTTAGGCCTATGGCTTCAGATACGTAGGACTCGTCTTCTCCATCCTCGTGTTTTATTTTAAGCTCAGATAAGGCCAAAGTGACCTTTTGATTTTTAGGCTCCAAAAGCATTCAGCATGTACCTAGTTTGGCTTCAGCTAGCTACCCATCCGCAGGTCCAGCTCTGCTCCTGCTACGCTTCGCCTGCTTGATTCTCCTCCCTATTGGATTGCTTGTTGGGAGTGGCTGATCTGTTCTCTATCTTCCCTCTTTTTTCCCCGTGCGAGGATCCCTGGACAGGAGATCTCTTCTGATAACCCGTCTGCAATGCCATCACCCAGGCACCAAATAGGTAGTATTTTCCTTCCACTTCCAAATGCATGCATGCTGGAAAGGAAAGATCAAGTTCGGATGGACACAAATTATCTTGCATGCTTTATTCACCTACAATCATTCCCAAAGGAAAGTGGGATGGGGAAATTTTGGAATTCTTTATGTGGCTAATTGAACACTTACAAATTCCTAAACCACTGAGACTGATAGCAATGCAGAGGTGTGTATACACATAATCTGATGAAGGTGGAAATTATCTGAACGTGTTTGCTTCTCATTTTCCATGTATGGATGCCATGTTTTGTGTACAGCCAAGTTGAAGTCCTTCTTTTGTATGGTGTGTCTATACTGAAGATCTACGAAATCTGTACCAAAAGTCTAAAAGATCTAAATCTATAAAATGACCATTAAAAAGAGAAAAAAGTTAAGAACATCTAGAACTCACTAGCATGATGAATGGCTAACAGATTGCGAATTAGAGATGATGGGCAATTTTTTTTAAAAAAAACCAACTATTAAGACATATTTTTCAGCACTGCAAAATATTTGAATGAAGTCAATAGTTGTAGTAATAGGAATGAGAACTATCTGGCAATTATTATTATTATTTAGTTACAATAAAAGCCATATTAAAATAGAAAGTAAGCATAAAAAAGAAAGAAACTGAAACAATGTCAATATCAATTAAACCAGAATGAAACAAATGATAACTGAATCAATGAGTTGGACTAATTCAGATTTAGCCAAGCCTAGAAAGGTCTTGATCTTGAAAATACAAATGTTATAAAGTATTTGTCTGAAATACTCTATAGAAGGTATTTGGTTTTTTTTAAAAAAAATGTCTGAGTTTAAATATATTAGAACTTATTAACTGCTCTATGAAAACAAGTCAACTTTTCTGCATTTAAATGTAGAAATTATACTCGGAGCCAGTTTTTATTCTTGAAAAAAAAACCACATTTCTTTGGTTTGATAGGAAGGGTGAATAACTATTTCTCTCTAGACATTTTTGGACTGCAACTTCACAATCTCTCACTGTCAGCTATGTTTGCTAAAGCTGATAAGAACTGTAGACGAAAAAGGCCTGCCATATTACGACATGACCAAGAAAATGGTCTATACCAGGGCTGTCCAACAGGCAGCCCACGGGCCATACATGGCCCCCCAGCCTGTTGGACACGGCCCCGCTACCCCCGGTCGCCATTTTTTAAATATATATATATATATATATAAAAAAAAATTAAAAAATGGCGGCCGGGGGGGAGGCGGGGAGAAGGAAGGGAGCGAGCTCCTCCTCCTTGCACCACCCCCTCCGTCCCTCTCTCCGCGCCGCCCTTCCTAGGGAGGGGGAACTGCCAAAAAGGAGCAGTAGGCGGCGCCAAGGGCGGCGCATCAGAGGCCTGGGGGTGACATGCCGCCCTTGGTGCCGCCTACTGCTAGGAAGGGCGGGGGAGCCGGCTGCCTTCTTCCTCAGTAGCCCCTCCTCCTTCTCCCCACTCGCGCCGCCACTCGGGGGAAAATAGGAGAGGCTTCGGAGAAAGGAGGCAACCGGCTTCCTTCCCCCTCCAAAGCCCCTCCTCCTTCACCCGGGATCCGGGCAACGCCGCAGCCCGGGTGAAGGCGGAGGGGCTATGGAGGGAGAAGGTAGCCGGCTAACTTCTCCCTCCAAAGCCCCTCCTCCTTCACCCGGGATCCGGGCAACGCCGCAGCCCGGGTGAAGGCGGAGGGGCTATGGAGGGAGAAGGCAGCCGGAAAACTTCTCCCTCCAAAGCCCCTCCTCCTTCACCCGGGATCCGGGCAACGCCGCAGCCCGGGTGAAGGAGGAGGGGCTATGGAGGAGAAGGCAGCGAAAACTGACCCCAAAGCCCCTCCTCCTTCACCGGGATCCCCCTGCGCAGCCCGGGTGAAGGAGGAGGGGCGTCCCCGCCCACTGATCACCTCACTGGCACCTATGGCCCCCAGGTGATCAGTGACACTTCTTCCGGCCCTTGGGTCGGAAGAAGTTGGACAGCCCTGGTCTATACTAGCTTTCCTCAACCTGCGTTGTCTCGATGTTTTGACCTACAACTCTGTACTTCTCAGTCCAGCATTGCCAAAGGTCAACATGAATAGGAAGCATTGTTTAAAACATCTGGAAAGCACCAAGTTGGAATAGACTGCCCCATACAGATGAAGAAATGGGCCCATTGGCTTCCAGAGATTTCTACAGAGCAGTGTAAAAAGACTGTGGTCTCTGACAAAACCTGCCCATATCACAGGAAGAAAGTCATTAAGCAAGACTAATGTACATCCTATATCATTCAAGCATTGTAATTGTAGATTCTGTTGAAATGAAAAAAGTTTAAATCTTCTAGGGATCTTGTCATACTGGCGAATCTGAGATGGTTTAAAATAATTGATTTTAGAGGTAACTGATTTTAGTGTTTGTGTATGTTTATAGTTTATTTTATGTTCCGGCATTGAATGTTTGCCATATATATGTTGTACTCTGCCCTGAGTCCCTCTTGGGAAGAGAAGGGCAGAATATGAATGCTTTAAATAATAACAATAATAACAATAATAAATAAATAAATAAACCCTAAGATTTTGTTTAAACTAAAAAAAAGCAATATCGTAACAAGTTTTCTTTTTTAAAAATAGAACAGCATAAAATGTGTTTCTTAACATTAGAAACTAATTTACTTTTTAAAAAAACTAATTTTTTAAGCCTTGAAAAACAATTGTCGTGTGCTATGTTTACAGTGAGAACAGCTTTATCCAGGAGAAGGGATCATTAGGACTTCTGAATTTTGCTTAATTGATACTCCAGAGTATATTAGGCAACACAAATTTATTTTGCCACTCTAAATGCATAATACACATGTACACTGACTGAATGCTGGCATTTCATATCGGAACAGAAGTTTGCATGCTCTTCTGTCTGTGGACCCATGCATGTGCTGCACGGGGAAGAAACCATCCAATTTCCGGGGGTGCTTGTATGTTGCTGGGAAGAAACACAGAGGTCATCGTGGTCTATATTATAGAATACAATTGTCTGTTTGAAGATGTTTGAAAGGCTATATGGTCTAAGTCTGTTTTAAATGAAATGAACTATAAGACAGAAGAGCAGGAAGCTCAATTCAGTATTTATTACCTGCAAAGGGGATGGAGGAGGTATGGATCACAAGGTACCAGTCTGCTCTACTATGGTGAAATGTCTTCTCTGTCTGTTTATTTTACAGCATTTGTTTCCAGATTTGCATCTATATATCTAAACGAGCACATGCACATTTTAAGCAACTTACTGTCCAATTTTGTCTTCAGGGGAGGCAATGGCTGTTTGATCAACAGTTTTGCACCTGTGTGAACAAGCTGTTCACTAACTTGTGTCCGTTTTCCCAAAAAAATTGGGATATTGACAAATGATCTTTGTTAATATCCCAGTTCTTAGGAAAATGGACACAAGTTAGTGAAAATATCTAATGTTTTTTTAAAAATTGAGATCATCAAATGCAATTTTTTACAGGTTTCCAATCTGAAAAGTTTTTTAAAAACTCTCACACACTAAGCATTTCCCACCAACCCCGTGAAACATTTTAAACATACATAAACATAAATCAGCAGTCATTGGGATATGTGACCTGAAATGAATGGCATTTGAGTTTTTACTATCTCACAAAACAGAAATAAAAACTGGTTGAAATCATAGATAGGAAATACTAAGAAATGTGGTTTCTCCTCTGATCAGAAGCTAACACTTTAATACTAATTGGACATATCTTCCCCCTGCCCCCCCCATGTTTTCCTCTTCTATCCATTCTGTAGGTGACTGTGTGCTGGATGGAAGAGACACCAGGCAATAACAAGAAGTCACTCTCTCCCCAGGCTGAACATGCTGGTATCCGGACTTATTTCTTCAGTGCTGAGAACAACGAGGAGCAGGAAACCTGGATTCAAGCCATGGGCGAGGCTGCCCGGGTGCAAATCCCACCAGCTCAGAGGTCAGTTGCTTAAAGGAAGTCTGCATGTCCAATGATGTCTAACTGAGCCAGAGATTTGAGACACTCTTGAACTCTCTGCCCAGGGAAGCCAGAATGACCCCCTCCCTTCTATCCTTCCAGCAGAGGCTAAAACCTTTTTATTCAGGCAGGCTTTTAAAGAATAAGGTTTTTAGATCATGTTATGGTTTTTAAAAATGTTTTTATGGATTTAATCTGAATTGTTTTTAATACTAATGATGTTTAATACTATTTTAATATTTGTATTATTGCATAATTTACATTGTATTGTAATGCTTTTAATGTTAAGCACTTTTAGTCTCCTTATGGAGAGACAAAGCGGTATATAAATAAACATATTAATAACAATAACAAAAATTCTTTCCTCTTGCTGGAGATGAATCCACCAAAACTGGAGAATTTTTCCTAGACTTTATTATTTGGAAACCCTACCCAGAAATAACTTTCTGTTCACTCTCTGTTTAAAATGCTTAAAATGACCAGGTGTGGGGTAGAAAACATGGTTAAAATACTCCTGCAGAACCCCAAAGAACATTTGGAGTTAAACAATTGTGGGGAATGTGCAGGCCATACTTTATCCCACCTTGTCTTAGCAAATATTGTTTGGCACTGGCAGTCTCTTTAGCAAAATGGCTCACTCCTGTGAGAACAGGATAGGATATTTGAATTTCCTTTGAATTATGATGAAATCAGTGGGCAGTGGCAGGAGTGAATGGCGTTTTTAGAGTATTATGTTTGTCTCTTGGAAATCTGATGAACATTGTCTGTTTTATTAGTGATAATCTGCTCTGTTGGTGTCACACAGCATCTTGATTCCTCCATTAAGATGTTTTCACTGAAGTCTTTAAGTATTGTATTTATTGCACACAAGATTCATGGAGCCTACAGAAAACAGATTTGAAACAACTGAAAGTAGCTACTCTCCAAAACACAATGATTGTCTTTCAATTGGATGTAAAGAAACATGGGGTTGAGGTCATTAATCAACATGAGAAATGTTTTTGAGGGAAATAGCAGGGTCTAAAAATCAAATACATTTATGAGGTTAGTAGTTATGTACTTTCAAGAGATTGAGCAAAGCTCAGTAAAGCTAAGATCCCTCTCTTTAAGATGATGTTATGAAGTAAAGCCATGATTGTGACCTCTTCTACTTGTCCATCCTTATAAGGCACGAGAAGATTGAGTCTGAAAATATCCCTCCTAGCAAGAATCACCATCGCAGCATTTCAGCCAGGGACTCTGCCAAAGCTGAACCAGAAGCCAAGACCAGAGGAGAAGGTGACGGCCGTGGTTCTGAAAAGTCTGAAAGGAAACAAGAGCGAGTGGAAAACAAGAAGGAGCCCCTGGTCAAAGCCAATGGCATTGTCAGCCAAGATATTCCTTCTGAGCCTGGTAGCCCTTATCCAGAAGCCTCCCGGATGCCAGCTGGAGTGGAGAGACCTACACAGCCAAATGGCTGGCAGTATGCATCTCCAAGCCGTCCTGGGAGCATGGCCTTCCCACAGCATGACAGTGAGACTGCTGTGACTCGTCGGAGTTTTGCTCCTCGGACCAATCCTGAAAAGCTTGCCCAGAGGAAGAGCTCCATGACCCAGCTGCAGCAGTGGGTGAACCTACGCCGTGGAGCTCCATCTTCTGAGGAACTCCAGAGGTGCGGTGGTCAAAACCATGGTATAATTGCCCTGGAAATGAAACAAGAGAAAATAGTAAGGACCTTGACTGAGAACAATAAGGGCCCATTGATTAAACAAAAAGAAAAAAAAGGAATATGTAGACTGCAATGTTAAATCAGTACTGATGTAGATGTTTATTTACACAGGATCAGGATGGCTAATTTGGCTAGTGTCTTACAAAATTATGCAGGCTCCATGTTTAAGTGTTCCCATGGGAAGCACAGTCAGCCTCCACATTTGTAGGTTTAACTGTTGAAGATCTGATTATTTGCTGATTTGAATAATTTGTTCTATCTAGGAAACTCTGGGTTCTTCAGTGAGATTCTGTGGTCAATGTCCAGTCACAGAGTTGCACCGAACAATAAATAATAATAAACTGTAGAGCAAATAAAAGTGTTCAGCATAAAACATTACATAAAGATAAACATCTAACAGATCTGACAATTTTTTTAAAAAGTTTTTCATTTGACACCAAAAAGACATCAGAGATGTTGCCAGCCAAATTTCTCTGACTCTTTGCAGATTGTCACCAAGTCTCCAAATTTGCAGTGTAATGTGTAAAAGTCCGGCATTATTGTGTTTTTTCCTCTGAAAAATTGAATAATTGTTGAGTTCTACAACTGAGCCATATAATCCTCAGAACCTTATATACTGTTTTAAAAAGCAGATATATTCTACTCCAGTATCATCATAAAAAGGTGGCTTACATGCAGGAGTGAGAGCAATAAAAAGATTCAACTGTTACATATGATAAGGACAATGGTGGTGGTAATACTTTTGAGATTCACCAGTGAGTGGTATTTAATAGTTAAAGATTTAAAGTGCACAAGAAAGTGGCATTTGCAGTTGTACATTTTAGGATTTAAGTTAAAAACAAAAGTCTGTACAAATGTCTGGATTTTGTCACAGAGCTGGAGATCTTGTATTAGCAGTGTTCATCAGAGAATGTAGGCAGAAATATAATTGTTGGGAACACATTACTGAATGTCATTTGAGCAAATCTAATAATGGTTCTTTTTTGTCTTTATTATTTCCTTTGGGGCATTTAGCCCGACCAGGTTCTATCAGATGTCCCGAAGAACCCCTGACTACTATCCACCCTATTCACCCCAGTTCTCAGAGGATTACCAATACTACCCTCCTGGCGTTCGCCCTGACAGTATCTGTTCTATGCCTGCCTATGAGCGTGTGAGCCCTCAATGGACAGTGGATGACAAACGGCACTCCTTCCGTAACAGTGGCTCATACCAGTTACGGGACTGGAAGGAACAGCCTGGCTATGGCAGACAGGATGTACCCATCTGGATCCCAGGCCCCACACGGCCACCAGTGTACTTTGATGAAATGGATGCTGCCTCAGACTCCCTGCGGAGGATGTCACTCCAGCCTCGCTCCCGGTCGGTCCCCCGCTCGCCAAGCCAAGGTTCCTACAGCAGAGCCAGAGTATACTCCCCAATCAGGTCTCCAAGTGCCCGTTTTGAAAGAGTGCCTCCCCGGAGTGAGGAGATATATGCTGAGCCAACATCTTATATGATGAGGCGATCAGTTAGTTCTCCTAAGGTAACCCTTCCTCATCATTTCACTCCTTTCCTTAGCATTTCCTGCCACTCTTCTAAATGAAATAATACAGAGATTGTGAGTGCAAATTGAGGGGTTCCTGTGATGTAGCCCATATTTATCTCTCTGTATTTATGTATTTATGCATACAGGAACTGAGGGATATTGAAAAGTGTGAATGAAATTATGAGAGAAGAGAAAGAAATACAAGGTGGATTTTTTAATCTAACTGAATCAGGAAAGACAATAATGGGATGGAATGATAGATCATTGCAGATAAAGAGTGGTGGAAATGAGCAGTGCTTCATTTCTAGGACGGTCAGCATTATTAAGTCCATAATTCAGCCCACCTGAAAGTTGCTTTCTGATCTATAAGTCCTGTTCTCAGGAAATATCTCAAACATATTATTATTGTTGTTGTACCCTGCCTCCATCTCCCCGAAGGGACTCAGGGCGGCTTACATGGGGACAAGTCTAAGATTCAACATGCTTAAAATATAACACAATACAATTCATAAAAACAATTTCAACAGTATGAAAACAACTATACATAATGCAATATATAGCAGCCATCTAAGAAACATCAGTGGTCTAAGTTGTGCATATCAGGGATTGTTCTAGTCACTTGCTAGTATAGGAATACCAGTTTACAGATGCTGAAATATAGCCACAGTTTTTTCTGCCCCAGAACTAAAAGTAAGGGGGTTTACCTTGTCAAATTAAAAATCTAGTGTAAGAGATTGTAACTGTAACCAACTTCGAAGAGACACATGAACTGAATGTCAAGAGTGAAGACAACTTGCTTCTTAGCTGCATTGAGGGCAGAGGGCATAACACATCCAAAGGGTTGCTGACATGAGACTCTTAAAACATTGGCCATCATAATGTGGTCTTTAAGCTACACAAGTAATGGAGACCACAGAACAATATTATACAGTGCACTGCTCAATATATTTCTCCAGGACTCAGACTGGAACAAGACGAAACAGTGAGTGGCATTACAAGTTTCAAGGGCAAGAACTGGGGATGAGAATATCCTTCCTTTTCCTCACCTTCTAGGCTTCGTCCAGTTTGTGGGAAAACTCCTCTTTTCCAAGAGGATTCTTACCTAGTGTCCAGGCTGCAACCCCTTGATCTTCCTATAGTTTGCCAACCTATCATCCTTACATGGAATGACACCTGACAATTGCTTTGCCTTATCTCCATTTCTATATTATGAATCATAATAATTATTTTGTATGATAGAGCAAGTGTGTGGGAATCACAGTTACCCTGTTATCGTGATATAAACATGCCATGCATGATGTGTGGTTTCTTCTCTTTCCTCAGTATGACTATATGGGTGACAGGAGGCCCGTCCCTGCAGGGATGTTCCCCTTCAACTATCCAGCATCTCCTACAGTTCATGATAAAATGGTATGTCTCATTGGTGTCTCAGTATCTCATTAGAGATATTCAATTTCCTTCTCAAGGCTGGGATTTAATTCAAAGAAGGGATAAAGGGACATGTGATGATGTGATAGTAGATATTTGCTTACTTGGCACTATACTGTCTTCCTGAGATGGCAAATTCTTTTATGTTTCAAGACATATATGTTGTCTGCATGTGACCAACCTGGATATGCAGTGCTCTGTGATTATGCAAACTGTTAAATGGTTTAAAATATTGGATCTGTTAAAGATGAGAGTCCTTTAATAGGTCCCATTTTTGGAAGAGTAAGAGATGAATTAAGTATGAGAATTATGGAGAAGGGGGTGGGAAAGCATCAACACACACACACCTTTATAAAGGCCAGTGAGAGTTCTGGAATACATTCGCATCGAGAAAGTGTAACATGTTGTAATATTGAATGGGCTCACATCATTTCAAGTTACAAAAACCTCATGTTGAAATTTCATTTTACACTACAGGCAACCTACATGATGAAGAGAAACACTTCTATATGGCTTCTCCATCATGTTACTGGAACAATATGTGGCAGAGTGTATTGCTCATTGTTTTGTAAGATTAATCCAGATATTTTCTTTTGGTTCAGAGTTTCTCCTGCCACATGGCTTGGGTCTTAAATAGATAGCTCTGGTTTGTTCTTCTATTTTGGTCCCTCAAATGTTGTCAGACTGTAGCTCCCATAATCCTTTGTCACTGGCTGTGCTGGCTAAGGTTGCTGGGAGTGGCAGTTGAACCATTTGAAGGACACACATTATCCACCGTAGCTCTAAATGAATAGTACCTTGTCAATTGCAATAGTGATAGGAACTAAGTATATTTTACCTGCGGGATAGTTTCCTAATCTAAGGATTCATTGCTGAATTGTTTATAAAAGCTAAATAAAGCATGAGTGAAGGACAATTTTAGCTGCTGGCCCTCTCAGACCTCCAGTGTAGTTCTGGGTCAGCTGAGTATGACAAAAAGAATCTGGGATACCAACAGTGAGGTTGAGAAGGATATGTAGAAACCTCTGTTCCCCGTTGTTGGCTGCAGTTTCTTTCTTTGTGGTTTTCCTCACTCATTCTACTTCTCTCTTTGTTTGGTTATTTCCCTCCGGGGGAGGATCCATTTGGTGGGGGCAGAAACCATTGGGAGTGGGACTCTGCCAAGTGAAACTGCCAACTTCATTTGCTCCATGCCAAGGCTCTTGACCCTGCCTGACACCTTTCACCTGTGGGAGCAAGCAGTAAATCCTGGACTGGATTAAGGTGCCCTGTGGAACAGACACTAGTTGCACGCCTGATGCACGCAGCTTTTCCCTTCACTCTCCCCTGCCTTCTCACCAGCTATGCACAAAAGCGGATGCATGTGGCTGAACTAGAAGTGCAATGAGATGACCTTGGTAGCACTAAATATGTCTGTAATAGTGTCTTTTAACAGGTGATTCTCTGTCCCCAATCTCCAGCTGTTATGAGAGGAAAAATGAATTTCAGCAATAGATTTAGAAGGATGGAGGTGGATAAGACCCCTGGCCAAACTAGCTGGAGATGTTTAGGAGTTGTACAACTTATCTCCACTTCTGTTATTTTTCAAGAAAGGGGGAGTCTAAACAGTTTTAGTACAGGTTATCTAGCTTGACCTAAACATATAGCCTAAACTACCAAAGTGATCGCAACACTTTTGCATGTTTTGAAAAGGATGCAGACACTTTAGAAAAGCAATCAAAAGTAATGTCTACTTGCTAGAGTAGACATTGAACCTATATCTAAAGTGTGATATTAGAGGTGGCATAGCAGCGTCAAGGTATTTACTAGCTGCTGGAGCATAGTAGGGCAACTTTGGAGCTCTAAATGTTTGGACTCACAAGTCACAGCTCTATCAGCACTACACTGCATAGTACCAAGTAAGAGACAGTGGGAGTTGTAGTGCAAAACATCTGACAGGTCAAATGTTCCCCATCCTTGAAGAATGCAACAACTATATGATCTCCAGTTTTGTAAGAGTCTTTTAATACAGCACAACTGATTCTGCAGACAAGAGAGCCTGAAAATGTGAAATGAATCATTCTGAATATGGCCAGAATTATTCACTGTATGCAAAAACAGTTGCATATGTACTTAAACACGTATCAGCTTTCCATTTAGTTTATATTTGCATTATAATTGTGAAACTGTTGAGAATGGACTGAGCAGTGGGATAGTCAGTGGGGATAGAGAAATTACAGACTAGCTTGCTGAACTCTATATGGAGATCAAGTATACCTAGTTTCTCAACATGCCAGACTAGTTATGAGACAACAGAATGAATCCTGATACAGGTGGCATTTCTACCTAATCCCATGCTTTCAGAACAAGATACTGTAACCCAAAGTGAAAATAGACAGTGTGGACCCAGTTTTTTATAGCAAAATCAGCCTAATTAAGAACCAATTGCCCCAATGTATTGCGCAATGCCACAGAAGAATTTCCTGACAGTAGTTTCATGGAAACTGTTATAGATACCACATTTTAATCTTAAGCAGGTTCAGAAGTCAACTTGAATTATAGTTTAGAGTGAAAATGGTATCACACCAATGAATTTGGTAACTCTATCTCTCCAAGAACTGTTTAAAATAAAATGGTGTATTAAAGAAAAGGGCACTATGGCCCTTTTGTAAACTCATGCCTGACTATCAGCAGGCAATGCATAGGTTGGGGACAGAGCATCAGCTATGAACAAGGAGCTACCAGGATCTCTTGTTAAAAGTTCCTCTAGAGTAGGGAAGGACAACCTGGTGGATAAGCTTCTGATTTTTGGACTACAACTTCCATAAAACCCCAACCAGCACAACTAGTGATTGAGGATGATGGAAATTGCCATGTAAAACATTCTCCCATAAGCCCTTGACAGCATGGTCTATGGTCAGGGATTATGAGAGTTGCTATATAAAATATCAGAAGGGCACCAGGTTTTCTAATCTTGTTCTAGGGAACATAATCTATATATCAATACCTCAATCCTATTGTTAGTCCGAACCAAAGCAGACTCCTTTAATCAAGGGGATATAGTTAGTTAACCCCTATTTCCTTTGGTTGATCCAACAGCAATCTTCTAATAGGAACTAACAATGGAATTCAGGCCAAAATGTGATCTCAAACAACTGTGGAACAGCTACCATCCACCACCCCACTCACCTACCCTTCTTTTTTAAAGTGCTTGTGAGGCTGAATATTTCTTTTTCCTGTATGGGGAGCTCTGTGCCTGTGTCTAGCTAAGTTGCACCTAACTGCTTTTGCTTCTTCTTTGTGTTTGTTTGTTTCTTTTGTGTTTCCATTTTGCCGCATGCCTAATGGCTCCTGATAGGATGAACTATTAGACCTTCAGTTGCAAAGAAACCTAGAGTATTTGGACCAGCAGGTAGGCTGAGCTGGCTGTGTTCCTCTCCCTGCACCCACTACTCCCAAGACAACTTCCCCTTTGTTCTGTACCTCCCTTCTCTCTTTCCCAAGTCCCTGTTGTCAGGTGGTTGTTGTCTCCCCCCCAAAGTGCTCATTCCTTTTTCCTCATTGTCCTTTCTTGGCATTACTATAGCAATTGTTGGCTTGGGTTTTCTTTCTTTATCCTTCCTGCTGATAGTGACACTTGTATGCTTGGTGGAAATGGGGAAAGCAAGGGTTGGCTCATGTGGAAAATTTCTGGATTCTGTGTTTATACTGGATTTTAGTTGAATTTGGTCACGGTTGCAGGCAGGGTTCCCAGAATTGTAAATTGGCTTTAGGATAGGACTTGTGTGGACAAGTGAGCAATAATGCAGCTAACGATCAGGTAGCTGATTTAACTGCTCTTTTTCGTGCCAGTTATATTTTGAATTCAAGTTTTGCCTTGACGACTGATTCCTCTCCGCAAGCACTAGAGCAGCAAGACCTCTTCAGCTCAGTGTAACATATTCTTCATATGTAACATTCTCCTACAGCTGCTAGTGTCATAAGACAGAGATTCAAAGGCAATGATGCTTGTTTGATCCCACCTGTGCTGATTTTTTATTTGGGGGGGCATGTTTACATTTCATTTGTTTGGCTATAGGCTTATCTTATTGTAATGGATAGGTCTAAGAAGGTACCCATCATGTTTAATTTCCTAACAGTATTCTACAGCACCCAGTGTAACATTGCTGCAGGGCATTATGGGAAATTAAAATAGCAGAAAAAACATAATAAAACATTGTACTCAATTGTAGACTGATTATTAGTTTAGATGCAAGAGTTGGTTAGCTACTTATTTATCCCTGTTCTGTAGTGACTCGGACACACATTGGTATTTAAAGGCAAAATGATATGTGACACAGGACAACCTAATAAAATCCCCTAGTATGCCAGCAAAGTAAAGAAGTGTTGCACCTGAAAACCAGGTTCAAATCCATGTGTGCCATACTGCTTTTTAGAATTTGTAATCTTTGATTTCCTATGTCATACTTCTCTTGGCCTTTGAAGAAACAGCAGGACTAGATTCACTTAGGGCCCTTCCACACAGCCCTATATCCCAGAATATCAAGGCAGAACATTCCACATTATCTGAGTGTGGACTCAGATAACCCAGTTGAAAGCCACGCAGCACCTTTCAGCAGAATAACCTTTGTTGGGGAACTGTGGAGGACCACAAATTGCCTATCCCTGGATCAAAGCATAAGTAGTTTCTCAGACTTGCTCAGAGCAAATCGACCATTTATTTCTTGTCAGTTATTGACAAAAATGTTAAATTCTGCCCCTATTGTACTGCATTGTTCTCAATCAGGGCCCTTCCACACAGCCACATAGCCTAGAATATCAAGGCAGGTAATCCACAATATCTGCTTTGAACTTGATTATCTGAGTTCACACTGCCATATAATCTAGTTCAATGTTGATCTTATACAACTGTGTGGAAGGAGCCTCAGACTTATCACAATTCTCTTGGGGATGGGGAATCCTCCAGGCAATCTTTTTGAAATTCAGACATAAACTACAAAAGTGCCATGCAAAAGGATGCCATGGGCAGACCTAGCGTTGCATTTGAAGGCTTTGTCTAAAATAGCATGTTCTGAGCAATGCAGTATTTTTCGAGTTTGATCCAAAAAGCCAAAGCTGGAGGCTTATGCTGTAAAAAAATCTGTATGTATTCTGAATACTTAATATGGTTGAAGTGTAGTTGGATGAGAACTTAATGATGCTCCTTTTTAAACTTCAACTTGCAGAATATTCTACCCAGCAGGGCCTGTAGCCATACTAGTTGGGATATTATATGAGATACAATTCACAAAACCTAACTCCCTTAGTTTCTCTTCTCAACCAGAATTGAGTTAATCAGCTGAAAATGTACAAATGACAAAGAGCAGAAAGAAAATCTATTCCCTGTGCTTTTGGGTCACTGGTGATTCCATATATGCCTTGAAGGGTGATTGTGCATATGAGAATTCTTTCAAATGTGAAGTTGTGTGTGAGAAAACAATCTGTACATAAATGCGAGAAAGAATTCATGGTGTGTGGTGGTGAAATTTCACACATTGGACTATATGTGCTCATTTGAATTCATCTGTGGACGTGTGAAGCGTTTATACATGATCTTCTGTGAAGGCGCATGAACCCAGTTCTCACCTACTCTAATAACTAAACCTTTGATCAAGGATGTAGGTGATCAACTATTCAATGTTAAAAATTTTCAAGGGGCTAGGTTTATGTTGTAAAGCAGGGGCAAAAGGAATGTTTAAAGTTTAATTCAATCCACAAATGTGTATGTGTATGAGAGGTACAGTCTGAGACTCCATGTCGGTGGGGCCCACATAGCTATCCTGAAATTCAGTAATACAGGTTGAACATTTCTTATGCTCAGAAATCTTAAAAAATATGTATAAGAGTGGCTGAGATAATGACACCTTTGCTTTCTGATGTTTCAATGTACACAAACTGTGTTTCATGCACAAAATTATTAAAACTATGTTTAAACTTTCCTTCAAGTTATCTGTATAAGGTGTATATAAAATATAAATGAGTTTCTTGTTTTGACTTGGGTCCCATCTCCAAGTTATCTCATGTGTGTAAATGCAAATACAGGTATTTCAAAATCCAAAATACTTTGCTCCTAAGTATTTCAGATAAGGGATGTTCAACCTGTATGCACACCATGTTTTACATCACAATTTTGTTCAAATATTCCCAGGAAAGTGAAACTTCTCAATTAAGTGTTGTAATTATAACATGAAACAACAAATCCAAATAATCTCCCCCATAACTGTTAACATGAAATGGAGCAATCTCCCTTGCTTGTTGTAGGCTCAATTGGTGATTCCTGCCTAGGCCCTTAAAGAAAGAGTGAAGGGAAAGCTTCACTCGGGAAAACTTCAGCAAGAAAGATGAAGCTGGAAATAAAAAGGAAATCCCATTGCAAGCACTGATGGATGTCTGATATTAGCCTGCAAAAAGCCTGTATTTCAATAAACAGCCTACTACAAAGGCAATCTCATTATGGCTTTGGAGTCTGTAAATCCCCCAACAGTAGAGTAATGACTAAAACGCCTGTGTCTGCTTTGGGCTACAACCAGGGAAGAGGAGACTATTAAAAGCTCCCCAGTCACATTCTGATTTTAAAAATGAACAAACCACAAAATCATTGAGTCTTTCCATCAACTTCACAATCCCTTCTTAACTCCATTCAGAAAGACTGATTTCAAGTAGGGCGAGCAAATGCAGTTGCCTGGGCCTTATTTGTTTGTTATGCTCTGGTGACTTGTGTTTGCAAGCGTGTTGAACATTTGTGTGTGAGAGCCTCTAGAGATGTAAGCCCCATCAACTTCACTTGAGTAATGGAGACTGATGTCGACAAAAAAAAAAAGGTTTGAGATTCAGGATTTTTGTTTCAGCAACTGTTGATTCATTATATTTTAGTAGCTCTTCCTCAAAACCTTATGGAATTGGGAACAATTATAACAGATACATTCATGCATATGCAGCCAATTGGATGCATCTGCGCCTCTTCTAGAATTAATCTCTGTAATCTAGGCCAAAATTTTAATAAGTATTTTCTTTGAACTATTCTTCCCGGAATCCTCCGTTGAGCATGGCTGGGGTTTCTGGAATTTGCAGCCTAATCTCTGACATAAGGTGCTATATCTAATTATACACAGAACAGAGGAAAAAGAGAATAGATCCTGATGACTAAAGCAAGTCAACAGATAAAAGTGCAATTTCTCTGTACACACTTTCCCACCGCCACTAGCTAATTTGACCTGGGGGCAAGAATCCTTGTCCTGTTAGATATCCCTTGTCCTTAGATACCCTGATCAGCAACTGAAGAGATGGCAAGAACCAGTTTGCATGACCCACCTGGCCACAGCAGCGTACTGCTCCAGTGTGCCTGATATGACCAAAAGTGTTGTCATGTACCTGTTTCAATATCAGCCATTTTTGGCATTTGGAAATATGCAGAGAGCACATTCAAGTGGAGGTAGATTTGAGCCAGCTGCCTGGAATTCTGTGAGTGGCGGTTAAAACACCTGGAGGACCAACAATTGGCAATCACCGATGCAAAAGACTTAAAGTTCCTTTTTTAGGGCTAGGCCGCCCTATCAAGGCAGTGTAGAGAAGAAGTGAGAAATGAGCTACAAAATATAAGGGCTTAAATCCAGACAGAACTACAAAAAGTACTTACAAAATTCTATTTATGACCATGGCTGGAAAGACGCAGTCTCTAATCCATGCCAGTCTTTTTTATCTCAATGACGAGCACTCAAAAAAGACTCCTGATATAGATCTTAGCATAGTCAGCCCTCCATAGTCACAAGAGTTAGAGGTGCAGGACACCACCCCCCAGGTATTCCTAATCCCCCAAACCTGAATGTTTAATATTGTTTACCATATTTCACACTCCCAAAATAGTGTACGACATATATTTTATGCATTTATGTGTTGTTAGACTTTTTTTTAAAGTTTTCTTTACATTTTCAACTCTTCAGGCATTTTCCAATGTTCTGCAGTAGGCAGCAAAACTCCCCTCTCCGCTCCCCAAAAATCCTATTTAATTATTGATGGAAACTCATGAATAATCAAATCTGCAAAGGTCAAGGTTCAGCTATATGTATATACTTAGATATGGATGAAGACAGTTCTTCAGATAATCTAGATCCATAGTGTTAAAAGTGTTTTGGGAGATATATGATTTTTCAAAAATGTCCTGAAGAAAATATTTTAAAGCAATAATCTCACTATTACTATTGATTAAATTAGGATGTGCTTGTTCTGAAATGACCTCCCTTCTAAAAAAGGTTCAAAAGATTCAAGGCTTTGCTTCAGCTTCAGAAACATACAAGGTCCTTGGGCTGAGTCATAATCTTTTCTATAATGAATCAAGAAGAGAAGGCTGAGAGGAGACATGATAGTCATGTATAAATATGTGAGGGGATGTCATAGGGAGGAGGGAGCAAGCTTGTTTTCTGCTGCCCTCGAGACTAGGATGCAGAACAATGGCTTCAAACTACAAGAAAGGAGATTCCACCTGAACATTAGGAAGAACTTCCTGACTGTGAGAGCCATTCAGCAGTGGAACTCTCTGCCCCGAAGTGTGGTGGAGGCTCCTTCTTTGGAAGCTTTTAAACAGAGGCTGGATGGCCATCTGTCGGGGGTGCTTTGAATGCAATTTCCTGCTTCTTGGCAGGGGATTGGACTGGATGGCCCATGAGGTCTCTTCTGATTCTATGAATCTATGATTCTATGATCAGTATAGGCAAGACTAATTTTGCCCTCCAGACATTGTTGGAGTGCAACTCCCAAAATGCCTCACCATTGACTCTGCTGTCTTGAGCTGCTGAGAGCTGCAATCTCAAAATATCTGAAGGACTGCAGTATTTCCATTTCTGTTCACATAGAAATGGATCAGCACTGTGAAGCGTCAATACACACTCCCAATAAAGATGACTGGCTAGAGAAGGGTTCAGGGCCGTGTTTTTAAAAAGACCTTATAAATGGGAAAGGAGCAAACTTTCTCTTCTCACTCCCTGCAGCCCAGATCTACTCAGACAGTTCCTTCTGGCAGCTGCTCTTTACATAACAAATAATGTGTGCCACCACCTGTTAATTGTACTCAAGCAATGGCATGTTTGTTTGACTCTAAGCCATCTCTCTTAGTACTGATGACATGTGTTTAAGTTCTGTGGGATTCCCTTTGCCATGTGCAATCAGAGCTGAGGCACTGGTCCAGGTATTTCCAGTTTTATGGCAGTGGCAAGATGGGGGTGGGTTGAGGGAGTGGTCACAAACGTTCACGGCTGAACTGAAGTGACTCTGCTTCCTCCCTCAGCATCTTGACTTTTTACTTCTTTGTCTGCTGCAGATGAGCGAGAGCGAGACTTTGATCAGTATGGTGAACAGAATGGTGGAGAGCTCCTCTCCTAGGGCTCAGCTGTACATGCAAGTAAGACATCACAGCAGCTCTTCCATCAGCCATGCCATCCCAGCTGCTTTTGCATGGCAGAACCATTCCTAGTGTCCCATCGCCACCTCATATCTCCCTCCATTTGTGAGATGCCCATGCAACATCTCATCCCATAGTCACTTTCATATATGAAGGAGCCCAAGAAGGCACCCGTGTGCTTTCACATGCTGGTGCCTCTCATATGAGAGGATTCCTTGTAGTATTTTTAAAAATGCATGTCTTTTCTTACATATTGAAGAAAGATAACCCTAATATTACTGGCCTGAATTATATTGTTAGTCCCAATTAGAATAGGCCCATTGCATCAGTGGAACTTACCTAAATACTGAGGGCCCTTCCGTACAGTCCTATATCCCAGAATTCTTGGCTTTTCTTCGCGAACGAAGATTTAAGAAGGACTCATCCCACGCATTCTACAAGCACGTTGATGACTAAAAAGGCCAATCCGAGATAGGCAAGTCCGGTTGCAGAAAGCACAACAGAAAGTCTCCTTGGGTGATGTTGTTTCCAAGTTGTGGTTCTTTCTGCATTGTCGTTTCTCTTCGAGAGACATTTGGCGTGACTTCTCAAAAGAGGCCGCAGCATTGTGGATAGTACGTCTCCATGCCTCCTGATGTGAGGCCAGGGTGGACCATTGTTGGTGATCAATCTGGCCAAGCCTGAGATGCTGTTTCAGGGAGTCCTTATATCTCTTTTCTGGGGCGCCTCTCTTGTGCTGACCCATGCCCAGCCCAGCGCAGCTGTGTTCTTAATAGCATGACCTCAATATATCCCAGAATATCAAGGTAGATAATAATAATAATATTTATTTATACCCCACCACCATCTCCCCAATGGGGACTCGGGGCGGCTTACATGAGGCCAAGCCCAACAACGCAGTAAAATAAATGAGGTCAAAGAACAAACAACATGATAAATTACATAAAACATAAAAATACAGCAAACAATATAAATTTACAATAAAATCATTCATAACACAGTAACAGTGAGCGGGTCACATGTACAGAATAAAATACGAAAACTAAAACCACGGGATGAGATAGAGATGGAGCAGATTATTTGTAAGGGAGAAAATCTTCAGGAATGGGGTCGAGAAGGGCCTTCATGCAGGAGAGGAGGAGGTGTACTCTAAAGCCAAACGTTGAGGGATAACAGCAATATACGATTGTATGGTTAATCTCCAAAAGTGCAATGGAAGTTTTTGAGATTCTTCTTAAAACTTTCTAAAGTGGGGGCTTGACTAATCTCACCAGGCAATACATGTCATAAGCCACTGTGGAGAAAGCTCTCTCCCTTGTTCCCACAAGACAGGTCTGAGATAATGGCAGGGGTGAAGGGAGAGCCTCCCCAAGGATCGGAGGGATTGGGCAGGTTCATGGAGTGAGATACGGTCACAAAGGTAGGTGGGTCCCAAACCACTTATGGCTTTATAGGTGATGACCTTGAATTGGGACCGGAAAATAAACAGCAGACAATGGAGCTCCTTAAACAGGGGGGTTGACCGCTCCCTGTAATTTGCCCTCGTTATTAATCTGGCTGCTGAATGTTGAACAAGTTGTAGTTTCTGGGCCATCTTCAAGGATAGCGCCACATAGAGCGCATTGCAGTAGTCCAATCTAGAGGTAACTAAGGCATGGACCACCATGGTCAAGTCCGACATCATGAGGTATGGTCGCAGTTGGCGCACAAGTTTTAATTGTGCAAAGGCCCTCCTGGCCACCGCCAACACCAGTGCATCAAGCATCAGCGCTGAATCCAGGAAGACCCTCAAACTACGAACCTGTGACTTCAGGGGGAGTGCAACCCTGTCCAGCACAGGTTGCCACCCCATACCCCGGTCAGGCGAGCAACTGACCTAGAGGACCTCTGTCTTGTCAGGATTAATCTTCAGCTTGTTCATCCTCATCCAGATCGTCACAGCAGCCAGGCACTGGTCCAGTATCCGGGGGCTTCCTTGGATTCAGGTGGAAAAGAGTAGTGCAGTTGGGTGTCATCTGCATAGAAAATCCCACATTATCTGAGTGTGGACTCAGATAACCCAGTTCAAAGCAGATATTGTGGGCTTATCTGCCTTGATATTCTGGGATATAGGGCTGTGTGGAAGGGCCCTGAGCTACCATGTTGCTGTTGATAAGGAGGATCCACTGTAGTGGAACTAACAAAAGGATTTAGGCCAAAATCTGCGCCATCTTGTGCTCATCCCTTTTAATTCCCTTTATACTTTAAATAAGAGTGTTAAATACCTGGTTAAGACCTAAAGCTCTTTGTTTAAAAAAACCACTTGTTATTTGGGTTTATGTCCATTGATTTGCACCACACTTCTGGAAAATGATTAGGTATAAGAATGTGCTTCTATGATAATTGTATATACAGTAGCTACAAACCTCTGCCCCATCAAGAATGTTCAGTCTTTTAGAAATGCTTTCTGAAAATCCTCCCCTCTCTCTGAAAATATCTTCTATTTGAAAAGCAGTCCAGTCCAAATCCATTTTAAAGACAGTTTAAAAAAGCAGAAGAGGCATCTTCAAGTTACCCAACCATAGTTACTGCCACTGTTGAGCCTTAGAATCTGAATTTCCCAAATCATGCACTAGGTGAGATAATTTTTGTATGCCACAGATTGACAGAAAATATCATGTTTTTGAGTGTTTGAAAAGTCTTGGGTTTTTGTTGTTGTTGTTATTTACATGCTATTGTCATGAGGCTCAATATTTATAAGGTTGGATATCCAAAATGACTGGATCAGAAAGGGGCTCCATCTCCTCATCAGGCTTGCAAGAGCACATTTCCTACATTAAGTAATTGTGCCAGCCAGTAACATAATCATGAAGGCTCCATCACATTGAAATTGTAATCAATCATCTGCCATCCATTGCCAATCCTCAAGATTTAGCCATAGTTTTTCACTTTCTTAAATACTAAAATGTACTTACTGTTGACTTAATTTGTTATGCTGTATACACCTGAGGTAGATTGCAAAAGAACATGGTGAATAATTTCAGGTTAGACAGAACTTAGGGATGAATTGAAGATAGACTAGTTCAAAGACCTTTTACCTGAGAAGCGTCATGGCTCCCAAGTTGATCTAGCTGCAGCAAAATATTGGTTAGCTTCAAATGTGATGGAGGGTTCCCCACTTGAGAGAATAGGCCAACTCAGTTTCCCACTAATGCTTAATTCACAGTGACTACCACTACCATTGCTTCTCCACACACTGATATGTAGGTAGATAGTGGTGTCTAGTTAATAATCCCAGCCAGAAGTATCTGGAAATAATAATAATAACTTTATTTATACCCTGCCCAGGCATGTAGCCAGGGGGGGGGCTAAGGGGGCTTCAGCCCCCCCCCCGAAATTCTCAGGGTGGTCCGCGAAAAGGCCTTACTGGTACATTATTTAAACTGTTATGTTTATTCATATCATGATCTGATCACCATGCTCATTATATCCCACATTAATCGGGTTATTGGGATAACAATACAAAAGGTTTGCTAGGGTAGACCCTCTTCCACCCAGTCTCAGCCCCCCCGAATCAAAATCCTGGCTACGGCCCTGACCCTGCCACCATCTCCCCAAAGGGACTCGGGGTGGCTTACATGAGGCCAAGCCCAATAACACATCAGTAAAACAACACAGCAGCAAATAATAAGACAGTACAATCAATATAACTCACATATAAGCAATAATACACAAAGTTTAAAAACATAATGGCCGGGCCAGATGTAATACTTATGCTTCCCTTTGTCATTTAACAGGGGCTTTCCAATCTTATAACTTTTCTCAAGAAAGTGATATCTCTGCAGCACAAAACCAAGTAATATTAAAGCTCACTCACTAGATAGTGCTTTAAGGCAAAAAAAGTAATCTAAAGGCACAAGAATACATTAGTTAGAAGTAAAAACTGGTATGATAATATCAAACATATCAGCAAATGCTCAGATTTAGAACAATTATCAGTCTATTTTCCAGGGAGCTTTGTTTTCTCCATGAGAGCAAATATTTCCCACTCTCAACATTTATAACATGCACTTTGCATACCCATATTTCTCACTAACCACACACAAAGTCAAAATCTGGCAGAATAGATTCCATACAGGTATCTTTTCATTGTAATCTACTACAAAACAGACAATAACTTTTTTTACATAGGAAACCAAACATGCAGGTACTACAAGTTGAGCATCCCTCCAAAATACTCCAAAATTGTTCACATGGGTGGCTGTGACGCCTTTTTTTCTAATGGTTTAATCAGCACAAATTTGGTTTTTTGCACAAAAATATTTCTCAAATGTACACAATTGCCTTCAGGCTAGCTGTATAAGGGGTATATAAAATATGAACCAATATCACATTTAGACTTGGATCCCATCTCCAAGATAGTTCATTGTATACATATATGCAAATACAGGTTTTCCAATATCTCAAAAAAAATTCAAAAATAAAATATAGTTCCAAACATTTTGGATAAGGAATAACCAACTTGTACAAGTAGTTTCATTAAATGCGCAGTGTGAACTGAAGCAAAATAATTTCTGTTCATTCCAAAATGGTCAAAATACTTGATCTGATGTTTAAATGTGATCAGGGCTTTAGAAATGCTGCTTTTTTGACTGCAATTTCCAGAATCCCCCAGCCAGCATTGACACTGTGTAAAAGTAGTGCAAGTTCTGCATTTTTTTCTGTTGGAAGCAAGCTGATTTCCAAAGGGTCATGTCTGCCAGGAATAAAACTATTACTGGTAGATAAAATCATTACTAATTTGAATGGTTCCCATATATAACAATAAATAGAGTATGATATTTTATCTTTGGTTATTGAGTTATTGGGACCAGTATTCCTGATAGATCTCATACATTTCACAAGCCCATAGGAATGTGTTATATAGAGTCAAACCATTATCCATGAAGCTCATAATTGCCTAGGCTGGTAGGCAGTTGACAGTAAAAAAAAAAGATATAAATCTTTCCCCATACTGGAACTTTCCGCATGCAAAGCAAGCAATTCAGTTATGAACCATTTACTTAACAATAAACAATAATTATTTATATCTCACCCCCTCTCCCCAAAGGGATTCAGGGCAGCTCATTTTAATAACCATTTGAAGTTCTCTTAGCCATTATCAAAAGCCTGCTTAAATAGCCAGGTTTTCAACTTCTTCCTGAAAGTTATGAGGGTGACTGCTTGTCTAATGTTATACAATGTTATAATTAATACTTGAATATTGAGTGGTATCTATGGCATGGTATGGTCATGCTTATGAACCAGCATTCTTTGCAATAGAAGAGTACCCACTTAGTAGTTCCTGTTGAGTGATTGCTAAGAATTTGTTTGCTCCAGTTGTGTTTTTATAAAGCGGTGGCTTGCTTGAAAACAAACTCTGTTTCTGATGTGGTGCCTTTCTTCTGTGCTGCATTGCATCAATGCTAATCAGAGTTCTCCTGTGATATTCATACATCCCTCTTGGGTAAGTAGTACTGCTAGCTATAAGTCACTGTTCCAGAGGGAAATACAGAATTTTATTTTGATACTTTATTTTAAAAAATCATGCGCTGGAGGCAAAGCTCTAGAAAAGCCTCCTTGACCTTTTCTCTGCATTAAACAGCAGTTGCTCATAAGCTGGGGAGCTGGATAGGAAAAACCTCAGACCATATAACTACACAGCTGCATCTTGAAAAATATTACTCTCTGTATGTCCCACTTTGGAATTCAGATCAGAGAATAAACTAGTAGTCATATCAAGGGATTGTCTTATTCCTCAGTCTGTAAAGTTCGTCATCATGTTTCATTTTGAAAAGAGTGAATCAGATGCATTTCTTTGGTTGTTGAGGTTTTTTTCTTAATCCAGCCTTCTACTGAAAGTCAGCCAGTTCTGGCCTCACTTTTTCCTGAGGATAACTTGTTGATCAGCCACCCTCTTATAGCAACATTTTGGATCAAGCTTTCCCCAACTGGTGTGTTACCTATATTTCCAGCAAGCATGGTGCATGGTCATACTGGCTACTGCTGATGGTATGATAGTCAAATACACTGAGAGGGCACTGGAGTGTGTATGTCTTAGACCTTGGCCCCTGTCTCGCATGGAAAGACCTGCACCAGGAAGCTCAGTGCACTGCACATTCATAAGATCCACTGCTGTTAAGCCTACAAAGCTCAGCAACCATACTTGGTCATGTACATAGCATAGTACCTTTGGACATCTATTAGCTAAGTGCGTGTTAGTAGATGATGTGGAGCAGCCCTTCTGCATGGTTCCACCTACCACTTTTTATGGAACTCTGCCCCCCTCCACTTATCATCAAACAAAATTCTGCGGTGGGTAAAAGCTATTATTTTTTATAAATCTCACAATTGCAGTAGCTGTGAATGTGAGTGCAAGCTGCTGGTAGGATGGGTTGCGTGTAATGTTCTGGCAAACTGAATAGTGGCTGCACATCTAACTTGCATGTAAAAATAGAATAACTGATCTTTTGTGAATCTAAGCAAGAACAGAATAGCCTTTTCTCACTATTTGGTATGGAAGGCTTCTTCATTGAGTTAGAAGATGGGTATTTTTAAGAGACCACAAGTGTTCGATAGATTCCTGGGAATTCTTGAGTTTAAAATAAAGTGTGGCTCAAATCACATGTTGACTTATGACAACTCCATTAATTTAACAACATTTTTCTCAGGCAAGAAATACTCAAAATAATTTTCTATTGCCATCCTTTGAAATGTAGCCTATAGCAGTCTCCCTTCTAAGTACTAACCAAGCCTGACCCTGCTTAGTTTCAGGGGTCAGACAAGATCTGGTTTACCTTCAGTTTTCAAGTAGCAGCCCCTAAAACTATGGTGGAAATTCTATACAAGGACCTGGATCTGATTGTATTAGTCCCAGTTGAGGTAGACCTATATAATGAATTGTTGAATGGTGAATATTTGAAATCTTGCAATTGATTTAATGGGTCTGCTCAACCAAAGGATTCAGGGCATTGTCTTGCATTGGTTCTAGATGAGAGTAACAGTATCTGCTTCCCCCAAGTAAATAAACTTGTTATCAGAGAAAGACTTGGAGGAGTTGGAAACATGCATATGTGAGAAAGAGTGAGAGACAGTTTTATGAAGCAGAAAAGCAGCCTTGGATTTCCCCTAGAGCTTGTCACAGCATGTTAACTTCAAGGAGGAGAGAGTGGTAGTAACATGTTCTTGTTGTTGCAGGTGTCTCACTTCCCTGAAGCCTATAGAGAGGCACTGCACACCTACAAAATAAGCGAGCAAGATACAGACGTAAGAACACTTCTCCCTGGCTGTCGTCTGTCTGCCCACTCCATTTCCCTTCCTGCTACCATTTCTCCACCCTCCACCTCTTGGAGGTTATGCCTTTTCTCCCATTTCTCTATCATTAGATGCACATCTTTTCTGCTGCTAGTTGGAGCTGCAAGGCCTCAAGTGTCATTGATCACCATCGATCACCAGTCCTGTGCTGTCTCTTTTCCTGTCGCATCTTTCCCTCGTACTTACTGTGTGTGCTTTCAAGTTGGTGTAATTGCTTGTGAGTTTTCCCTGCTCACACTGTGGAGTTTCAACAGCTGAGACTGGCCTCCTGGCTTGGGAGGGTATTGGTTGCTATCCATCAAAGCAAATGAATGCCTCATCTTGTCCTCTTGTGGACTTCAAAACTGTGCATCTCGTGCTTCACATTTATTTTCTTTCTTTGCTTCATGACAGAAGCTCTTGGGAAAGCTCTGTGAGCAAAACAAGGTGATGAGGGAACAAGAGAGACTGGTCCAGCAACTGCGTGCAGAGAAGGTAAGGAACTTGAGGGATAGTGGTATCTCGCACAATAGACATCTTGCCTGATGGCACTCTACCTTAAAGGAGGTAAATGGGAGCCCTCTTGTTCTAATCAAGGTCCTCATCATAAAGAGCAGAAGAAATCAGAAATAACAAGCTACCCTCTGCTCTTTGAACGGGCCCACCCTGTAAGAAGCTTTCTGAACATAGAACATCCTTGCAAGCCTTCCTTCAGAAGCAGTCATCTCTGAAGCAAATATTGCCATTAAATGAGTATCCACAGTGCAGAATGATAACAATTTAATACCACTATTTATTTATTTATTTGTTATTCAATTTTATATTCCGCTCCTCCCTCGGGGCAGATCACAACAAGGCTCGGGGCGGATCACAACAAGCAATAAAACATACAATAAAACATGCAATAAAACATCAGATAAAAACACAATACATGACAGAATATTATTGCCATGGCTACATCCTGTGGAATCCTCGGACTTGTCATTTAGGAAGTTAACTATTAATTTGCTTTAGTGGGCTTTCTTTAACTACAGTACCAGAGCTCACCAGCAGAAGAATTTAAAGTACCCGAACAAAGAAAATTCCATAGGATGGAGCCATGAAAGTTAGTGATATCAAATTGCTGTCATTGTGTAGCAGAGGTAGATATGCGGAAATAGATATTGCCAACTCTATCTCTATAATTTGAGCAATCATCTCAAATTTGAGGAATTGCCTCAAATTATAGTCCACTCTTCTCAGATATGGTGTACTATTAGCACTGGAGTAAGTTCTGCTATCAGTCCAGCTTCAGTACATTAAAAATGGTATCTATTTCCATCATATCAGGAAACAAACCTGTCTCAAACCTTGCTTTGGACTTCACAGTTCAAGTGTTGATTACAAAACCTTTAAGTCGCAGGCATAGCTCATAAAGCAGTGATCTGTTTTTATCTGGAAGTTGTGGTCTCTCCATCCTCTGATCACAGGATAATGTTTTCATACAATGCTGTATTTCTCTTGAAAGTGATGTATCTTTTCTATTTATGAATTCAGATTGAGTCTCCCTTACCAAAAATAGTGTTGATACCTGTATTTGCATATACATAGTTAATGTATATGTACATACATAGTTAATGAGAGTTAGAGACGAAAGAGACTTATTGACACATTCATCCCCCACTGAGTTTTTCCTCAGAGTGCTCTGATGGGGGAAGATAAAATGATGAAGGGTTGGACGACTCTGCTTATATAAGATTTTGTTTAAAGTAGACATCCCAGACATGGTCCTGGCTGCCAGCACTCTTCTGCCCTTTTAGAAAAGTAGTTGGTAAGGAAAGGCATGAAACTTTATTCACCCACCCCCTTAATTTTTTTCATGCTATTAATGTTGCATATAGGCAGAAGTCAATGGGGGTCACTCTACACTCAAGCTCATAGCCCATTTCCAGGTGTTATCACTGATGGTCCTTGGACATGTGACTAGCTCCCTTTCCACAGAAGTAGGCAGCTGGTAAAGTAGTCGATGACAAAAAGTTTCAGGTTTTTTTTTTTAGTATTTCAGATTTCTAGATAAGGGAGACTCAATATGTATATGTATAATATATAGAAGAAACTTCACCATCTCTGGAAAATTATATCTGCTCATGAACTTCTTAGCACTTAGTTCTCTGACATGAAAATGGTTCAGTTCAATTTAATGTAATATTTAATTACCCTCCTTTGAAAATAGCAGGAAAAGTGATGATCACCGGATTTTAGAAATGGGGGAATGAGACCAAAAAGTCTAGAAAATTCATCTCTAGTATTTCTACTCTAATTCATATATATCCTGCCTTTTCTCTGATAATCGGTCTCAAGGCAGCTTACAATTTACTAAACACAATACAGATTTAAAAGTATTTTCAACCAGTACTGACTCTGTTTTTTTAAATGTGTTTCCTAACCATTAGTCTTTTCCTTCTTGTTATTGTTCTAAAACATTACTTCCCTGCTGTATTCATATCCAGGAGAGTCTAGAGAGTGCACTTATGGGGACACACCAGGAACTGGAGATGTTTGGGAGCCAACCAGCTTACCCAGAAAAGCTGCTGCATAAAAAGGAGTCTCTCCAGAATCAGCTGATCAATATCCGAGTAGAGTTGTCACAAGCCAGCACGGTAATCTCAGAAGCCCTCTGTATTGAAGGAATCCCTTCTGCTAATTCTTGCAGTGATCTCAAATATCCAGGGACCTTCAGTGATTGAGGATAATTCAAGGGAGGGTGGATTGGACACATGCTGATATATTCTGCCCTTATTGATCATGTGCGTAGAATTGCTGCATTTATGCATGCACACTGTGTGCAGCCATGCTCAGGAGACTTTTTTTGAAAGGAAATACAGACAGCACTGCCCAGCCTGCATGGCCAGTTGGGACAAGTACTGTGTGGACTTTGCCCAGCATTAAGTAATGCTTCTGTAACAGTATGGCTGCATCAGCAGAGCCCAATGGCTCCAACTGAGCCTGCATGGCCTGTCTGCTCTTGTTGTATTCTCGGGCTGCGTGTTGCAGTGGATACCTGGTGTTGAGTGTTCTGTCGCTTTAGCATTGCAAAAATCAGTCTCTTCTTTCTCTGTATTACTTTTTAATTTCATATAAATATATATGAAATGAAGGAAGGGGAGTAAATGAAAAGACAAATAATACCCTTCAACTCACTGGGAAGGAGCAGCAGCATACAAAACATATCCTTCTGGGCTTGCAAGTAAATGCTTTGCATTTGTTACAGGAAAGGGGAATTGAAAATCCCTGGTTTCTTTAACTATGTAGGAAACCTTCTTGCGGCTCTCATTGCTTCTCCATGTGCACCAATGTCATGCCAATTTTAATGTACCCTGAGTATATCCAGTGGATTTCAGACAAAGAGCCATGCAAGGGCTCTCCTGGTCCTCTCAATACATTTAAGATGTGAGGGAACCGCAGAAAGTTTCTGAAGTTTTGTAGGGCTCACCTCATACATGAGGGGTTTTTTTTCTCATTCTCTGATATAGACTCTGGTTGGGCTGATATCCATATAAATGGTTTCACAGCATTTTTTAAAATGTCCGTTAGTTTCTCTAAACTCCCAAGGACACACTGAGGCAATGCTGAGTGAGTGTGTTGGTATCTTGATGGGACTGTTTGCAAATCCCTGCAGGCACTGGCCAACAGCACCATAGAATATGAGAACCTGGAGGGCGAGGTGTCAACCTTGCATGATGACCTGTGGGAACAGCTGAACTTGGACATCCAGGTGAGAAAATGAAACCTCCAAATCAGCTGAATCTAAGGAGGGAAAGCAGAGAATCCAAAGCAGAATTGGGCATTGGCTTACATGAAGGTTTAGTGTTACCAAATCATTTTGTGTATAAGCCAGTAGAGTGTTCCTGTGCTAGATCTATTTCTGTTATATTGTGAACAATCAATGTTAAGCCATTGTTTACAAGTGTGAGTCATTGGGCTATGCAGGTTTTTGTAGATGTGACTAGGATAATCAGAGGCATGTTTTTAAGAATATTCATGCATGTGCACCTATACATTGTGTAGTACTACTGTGGTGATCTACATGTATTTGAGCCCCCCAGTGGTGCAATGGGCTAAACCCTTGTGCTGGCCAGATTGCTGACCGAAAGGTCAGCAGTTCGAATCCGGGGATTGGGGTGAGCTCCCATCTGTCAGCTCCAGCTTCTCCTGTAGGGACATGAGAGAAGCCTTTCACAGGTTAGTAAAACATCTGGGCATCCCCTGGGGAATGTCCTTGCAGAAGGCCAATTCTCTCACACTAGAAGCGACTTGCATTTTCTCAAGTTGGTCCTGACACACACAAAAATATCTACATCTATTGTGCATGCACACACCAACTGTCTGAAGAACTTACTATCTGCATGTTCTGTCTACTGCGATCATATGGAAACTCCCATTTAACTATGTATATATTTGAAGATATATTAAAAGGGTCTCCACAACATTCATCTGCTCTCTCTACAAAGTACTGTTAATACAGCAGGCTCACATTTGCTCTTGTAGTTCATGTTGCTGGTATGCATGTTCAGAATTTTTAAATACATTTCATATCAGACCCCTGCATTCTTGCCCCAAACTTTTTCTATTAATATTATTTATTATTTCGTACATTTCTATCCTGCCCTTCTCCCCACAAGGGGGACTCAGGGCGGCCTCACATGGGCATCAAATGATTCTAACAACATATATACCATAAAATTACAATTAAAACAGTAAAAACATTTTAAAACATTATACGAATCATCAATAAATTTATTTACCAATAAATTAACGTGCCAGTAAAACCAAAGACCAAACTGGGAAAATTCAATCCAATTCTACAGTGGTGCTTTTCTTTTTTGCTTTGAAGGTCATCACAGAACTGCTCCCATTTTGTATAAGCAAAGACCTATCTCCTTAACTATTCTAACCATTCTGATTAAGCTGCTTTAGCCGGGTATTTCAGATATTATTTTGGGTTTCTGCTGAATTCTATAGCTTCACTGTGAGTTGTAATATGCTCTACAATTCTACTATGGCCCTTATTATTGCTACTTTCTTTACTTTTGAAGTAGGTGCAAAGGAAATTGCCAGTATTGGGAAATGTGCTACTGATCTAGTAAAACAGCTGTGATTTTACAGTAATAAATAGTGATGAAAACCTCTAAAGTAAGGCACATTTTCTGCCAGGAAAACTGATGGCATCCTGTAAAGGCAGATTGTGGGAGCAAAAAACTAGGTACATAAGCATGCTCTAGTTCAGGGCTGTCCAACTTCTACCAGACCTGTGGCCGGAATTCCGGTTACTGATGACCTGGGGGGCTGAAGGGTCTGCCTCCGCCCCCTCCCCAGCTCCGCCCCTCCCCGGCTCCGCCCCCTCCCCGCCTTGGAGATGTCTGTGGACGACACCGGGGCTTTGACTTGGAGATAGAGACGAACACCAAAATCCCAGTCTCAAGTCCCAGTCCCTGCTTTGAACTGGATTATATTGCAGTGTGGACTCGGGGCCCTTCACACAGCCATATAACCCAGAATATCCAGGCAGGAAACCCCACAAAACCTGCTTTGAACTGGATTATATTGCAGTGTGGACTCAGGGCCCTTCCACACAGCCATATAACCCAGAATACCTGCTTTGAACTGGATTATCGGAGTCCACACTCATATAATCTGGTTTAAAGCAAATAACATGGGATTTTATTCAGATGTGTGGAAAGGAAGTCAAATAAGAAGCCAGGGCCCTTCCACACAGGCCTATAACCCTGAATGATAAGGCATAATATTCATTCTGCCTCTGCTAATAATAATAATAATAACAATAACAACAATAACAACAGGTTCCTGGAGTAGGAGACCTCCAAGGGCCATCCAGGGCCATCCAGTCCAATCTCCTTCTGCTATAAGGGGAAAACACAATCAAAGCATTCCTCACAGATGACCATTCAGCCTCTGATGATGATGATGATGATAATAATAATAATAATTACAATGGGTTCCTAGAATAGGAGACCTCCAAGGGCCATCCAGTCCTACCTCCTTCTGCCATAGGGGGAAAATACAATCAAAGCATTCCTCACAGATGACCATTCAGCCTCTGATGATGATAATAATAATAATAATAATTACAATGGGTTCCTAGAATAGGAGACCTCTAAGGGCCATCCAGTCCTACCTCCTTCTGCCATAAGGGGAAAATACAATCAAAGCATTCCTCACAGATGACCAGCCTCTGATGATGATGATAATAATAATAATAATTACAATGGGTTCCTAGAATAGGAGACCTCCAAGGGCCATCCAGTCCTACCTCCTTCTGCCATAAGGGAAAAACACAATCAAAGCATTCCTCAGCCATGTTGAATCAAACTTGGCAGACTAAACTCCCATGAGAGCAACAGAAAGTACTGAACCTTGAGTTCTCCTCCATCCAGAGAGCACTGTGGACTCAAATAATGATGGATCAGGACCAAACTTGGCACGAATCCTCAGAAGAGGAGGAAGTCGGAAAGGGAATGGATGAGCACCCCCCTGCATGCTCTGAACTCGGCCCCGCCCCCTTTTCACTCTGGCCACGCCCCCTCTCGCTCGGTGCACTCTCTCTCCCCTCTTTCTTTCAGGTGGTGGAAGGGGGAAGGAATGAAAGGGGGAAAGAGAGAGAGAAGGAGGGAGGGAGGGAGAGAGGGGGAGGGAGGGAAGTAGGAGGAGGAGGAAGGGAGCCTGCTCCTCCTCCCTGCCCCGCCCCGCCCCGCTGTGAAAAAAAATAAAAAATATTCAAAAAAATAAATAAATTTTTTTTAATCTTAAAAAGCAGGTATCTTGCAGGAGGGTAGGGGGCCGTGGGGACGGGGCTGGGGGCCGTATACGGCCCATGGGCTGCCAGTTGGACAGCCCTGCTCTAGTTAAACATTTCACAAGTCTAGTAATTTGCATTAAGGGTAAGTGATCTGAATCCAAAGACCAAAACAGTGTTCGCTGCCACACTGACACCAGATAGTGTAATGATGTCTAATCCTTGCTTTCCTTCCTATGTAAATGACACTTGACCTTCCTGCAGTCCTACTGAATGAAGGCATTGTTTCTTTTCCTTGCACTGAATTGCTCTGAAACGCAAGATAGCACACATCTAAACATCTCCTGTGGTTTCTTTTAAACTCTGCATGAATCTGTGTTATATTTAGCATGAAAAGAAAACTTCTGTTCTTCTTGGTGTTTATTTGCAGAGTTAAACTAGGCAGAAGAAAGCAGCATGTAGTCTTATATTGTTTTTTTCCTCTTCATACGCTCAAAGCTCAATTGGCAAGCTTTGCTTTGGCATTGCCCTGCTGATACCTGACCTACCAATTGCTTCAGTATCCATTAGCTGCTCTTAGTCCAAACAGGTAATGGGAATGGAAACAGCCCGGTTGTCATGGAGTACACAGCCAGCATGTCTTAACTGTGTACTTTTTGCAGAGGTTCAGTGGAAAACATGAATGTTTTAAACTGGGACATGTCCCATGCTTTCAGCAGAATGCTGCAATGTAGAACCAGGAGTGTACAGTGCTTTTGTCTGGGTGCTGCACTCTTAAAGGCTAATTTAGACATTGAGTCACCACATCATAATCTGCACCATTCAAATGTGAAGTAAGGAAAATTTTTGTTGGAAACACTCACGTATACAGTATACCATAAATACTTCCTTTTGAATGTAAAGGTAAAATTTCAGGCAGACAGATATACTAGAATTTTTCTCTTGTGCTTTTATTCAAGCAGATTTTTCACTGCATAGTCCAAAATAATTCTTGCAAATATCAAAACTTTTCCAGTGGGACAATTAAGCCACTCTGAGCTTGAACCTTAACTTTAAAAAGAGCTTTCCAAGGTCCTGAACCTCTTTGGAAGATAGGGCTTTGTACTTTGAGTACGCCTTTGAAGTTAAGACTAAACCTGGAGTGGATTGTCTGATCCACATATATGGAAACCATCAGCCACCCCTATATCTCATCATTTTGCAGAGGAGGGTGGGGGAATTGTGGGCTTGCAATCTCACATATGAGAGTAGACTAGTAAGGATTTTCACTGTGAGCTCTTTAGTTTGAAATATTCCCTCATTGAGAGCACCCAGTATCTGTTCCAAATTGTTATAAAATCCAGTCCAGGATATTTCAGTGACTTTTTCAAATGGAGGACATGAGCTTCACTAGCTCTTGATGGAACTAATTGATTGTAATGGTAGACAGAGCAGCCTTATGTCTATGCTTTGGCTGGAAGGGTGATGTGTTCAGGTTGTTCTCATATTTTAGGTGATAAGAGCACTTGTGTGTACTCTTGTTCACTGAGTAATTACAATGGACCTCTAAGTCCCATGCTGACTATTTTGCTTGTGGTTTTTCTGCACATACATCCCTAGTCTGATCCAATTTATCACTTGGATTTGCATAGGTATCTCTATGCCTAAATGGAGTTCTAAAAACAAACTGTTTCTGGCTGAGCATTTGAGAAAGGGGATGTGTCTTAGAGCCCTTCCACACAGCCATACAACCCAGAATATCAAGGCAGAAAATCCCACAATATCTACTTTGAACTGGGTTATCTAAATCCACACTGCCATATATCCCGGTTCAAAGCAGAAAATGTGGGGTTTTATTCAGCTGTGTGGCTGAGGCCTCTGATGTTCTGAGACATAAACTAAGACAGAGCAGCTGTTTTTCTGCATAGATTTTTATATACAAATGGAACACAAGAACATTTACTAATGTATACTCTCTGCATTATGGATTATATTTAAGCCTTTTTATTATTTGTACTACATGCGAAGGAATCTAAATTTATCGTATAGATAAATTTATAAATGTATAGATTGTTCATTGACTTATTGCCAGGAGTCACCATAGCACCTTTGAAGAGGCCAACCTAAGGCTCAAATAAAGATGATTTAGGATTAAGATCTTATCATTTGGGTGCCATACTTTTACGTTTTTGTTATTTCAGCAGAGATGCATCACCCTATTAGTTTTGAAAAAGGATTTTTGTAACATTTTCATCTCTGTTTAAAAGGGGAGAAATCCACTTTTCTCTGGAGTCAATTTTCTCCCTGCAGCTCACAGCTTTCCATTTCTCTGAACTATTCTGTATATTTACCTTTTGCCCACTTCTCTTTCCACTCCATAAGGCAATCCCATCTCTTCCACTGTAGGTCTACACCCCTGTTTTTCCTTCTTTTCTATTTATCAAAGCCTTTTTTCTTTTTTGTTTATCCAAGCCCAAACTCTTCCCTCAAGAATCTCTTATTGTTCTGACCTTGCAACCTCCATTCTAAATACTGTAAAGGCATCAGATCCTGTCTGATCTTGGAAGTTAAGCAGGGTCAGGTACTTGTTTCCAGTACTTGGGAGACTGCCAGATAGTATACATAACCTACATTACAGAGGAAGGCAATAGCTGACTACCTCTGTCCATTTTTTGCTGTGAAAGTCATGATGTCCTTGTAAATTGACAAACAACTTGAAGGCATTTATTCTTTTACCTGAAAATCCTCTCCTAACCCCTTCCTTCATTACCACAAAAACTAACAACTTAAGGAATAAACAATACAATATATGAAAATGTAGAGAAAATCCCTAATGAAATGCCTTCTTCTTTGAAACAGTTTTGATGGGAGCAATTTTCACTAAAGAAATGGAAAAGTAGAGGGTGTCTTTTCCTGCTGCATCTCTCCAAGTGCTTTTTCTACTGCAGAATTCCAGTTGCATGTGCATGTAAATGTAAAGGAAACATAGCTTTTAGCCTTTACTGAATTAACACAGATGCAAGAGCGGGTAATAGTTACTTACCTTAAACCCAGAATCAAGCTTGTTTTGTTTCCTTGGCCTTTTCAGAATGAAATGCTCAACAGACAAATCCAGAAGGAGATCTGGCGAATCCAAGATGTGATGGAAGGGTTGCGGAAGAACAACCCTTCTCGGGGAACAGATACTGCAAAGCACAGAGGTAACATCCCACACCTTTAAGGTTTGGGATTCTTGTTCATTTCATCCTAATCCTCAGAGAAACAGACAGCAGGCCTCACTGATATCTGGATATTTTCCACTTCTTCCCCAGTTCATACACCCATAATTTTGTTATCTGCCATTTGAAATTTTTCACTTATTTCTACATTTTGCTGTTGCAATCTGTGTAGGAGTACTGTTTATGGCAATTTGATGCCATCACTTCACCATTGTTGAGAAATCACTCAGATTCGAGTTCCAATTTCTCCATCTTGTCCATAATTATGTTAATGTGTCATTTTCTTCTTTTAGCTCTTTTATTGAAGTACAGTTTTAAAAGCCTTCAACAACACATTAAAGTTCTAAAATCCACAATTTTAGCCATACTCTTGTAGGGAATAGGCCCCAACAACTTTTATGATTTAAAGGGCACTTTTTGTACTCTTTGAATCTCTCCAATGTTTTCTTTGAAATTGGAGTAGACAGAATAATCCATAGTACAGTTGGCCCTCCTTGGCAGGTCCTAATTCATAAATACATATATGCATACATCCAAACACACACAAACAATCAAACTACTGTATCTCATCACATAATAGTGTTGCACCTCCCCATTTGGAGTGGGAAAGGTGGGAAATAAATAAAGATATTCATCATCATCATCATGGGTGTTTACCAGCAAGTGAGGCTTCTATGGCCTGCAACACATACACCTGCCAGAGAGAGCTAGGAGGTGTCTCTCAGCTGGTGACTGTTGGAGGAAGCTTCCTAGCTCTTTCACCCTCCTGCTTGACTGCCCCTCGAAGCTATGGCGGCTGCTCAAAGGGCAGGTATGCATGGGGGGTGACTATTGTGTAAAGAATAGAAAAATATTTAAACTGGGAACCCCAAAAAGGGGAGGGGGTGACTATCATGTGATGATGACTATTATGCGACGAAATACGAGGTTATTCTTTCCATTCCGCACCCTCTTTCTTTGATCTATCACTCTCTAATTACTAATCCTTTCTCTTTTCTGCCATTTTTCTGCAGTGACGCTGGGCCCATCAGGAACCTACAGCTCTAATAGTCCAGCCAGTCCACTGAGCTCAGCCAGCCTCACAAGCCCCTTGAGCCCTTTTTCTCTTGTGTCAGGATCTCAGAGCTCCCCTACCAAGCAAGGCAGCAATGAGGTGAGCCAATCAAACCATTACACTGGGGGAGTTAAAGAAGAAGACACACACACAACTAGGAGCAGGAGGAGTATTGCAATGCGTTTCCAAGGTTGCCATTCTACCAGTAGGTGGCAATCCCGCCCTTGTTCTAGTGTGAATGATGGTGGTTGCTGGAAATTCAGGTGACAAAGGTTGGAAGGTTTTGTTTCCAGTGACAACAGCATCACCTAACCAAGCAGCACAACAGGAAGGATTTTAAAGAACCCTTCTTCCAGAGCAAAGATAAAGAACCACCAGGCCAGGGAAAGATCAAGATATGTCAGGGCTAAGTGTTTTTGACAAAAGTAGAACTGCCATAACTGTTTTGATGTAATTATACTAATTATTAAACAACAAAAATGCCTGCAACCTAAAATAGTACAGGTTGTAGGGAAATAGAACGTCTGTGCTTTCACTTTCCCTTGTTACAAACAAAAATCCCTTAAAATCTAAATTAAACAGAACAGATATTGATCAATATATACAGAATTATTTCCACTACTCCATTGACTTTTGTATGGTTAATTGAAACCCATAGAAAACAGCAATTGGGGTAATAATAAGAATTAGCAGGCTATTTCCACTGCAGTAAGGCCTCCATCCTTTGTGTAGATGCCTCAGGTGCACCCAATGTAAATGGAAGCCTGATACATTGGTCCAAAAGCAAAAATGGTCAGATGTAGTATTGTCCCTAGTATATCCTTACCTATTAAAAGTATTATCTGTATTGGCATATGTTGTCTATTCTAAGAGGATGGGAAAAATTGCTTAGTGAAATGTCTAGCATAAGGATTGCATGCCCTTTTAAAGCACATCTGTCAATGGACTGAACACCTGCCCCAAATCAATCGTAAATCCCTAGCCCCACTCACATTCCATCCTAATGTATGTATGGGGCCATCACTTTCTGTGTTGCGTAAGCCTTGTAACATTAATGCCTATAGAATCATTATCAAGCCTTTCAAGCTAACAGCAGTTGATAGTAATTCACATCACATTGCAAACAGTGAGAAATTTTAAAAATATATCTGAATAATGTGGCTTCTGAGAACAGTTGAAATTCAAGTTCTATGTCTTATTTGCTTCATGGTTTGGTGGGTGATACTGAGCTAACAGCAGGCTGTTGTGGCTTTGTAATGGGTTGCCTAACAAGGAAAAGACCTAGCCATATGACATCTGAGCTATTCTGGTGCTCAGTTGCAGCTGCCCTGTCTTGGGTTGTACACCTGTCTCTGTTTAAGTCTATGTCTCACTAATTCTCTTTTCCTTCCCATTCTCACAGTTTCTCTGCTCTTACTCCTAACACTTCTTGGCTTCCTCTCCACTCCAGGAGACTGGTCCACCTCGACCTCCCCTCCCCAAATCATATGTGCCCTTGGAATCTCCTCCGACTGTCCCTCCGCTCCCTGTCGAAAGCCGCCTCTGGCCGTATCCTAACTCCCCTTCCTGGCATCAAAGCAGCGAGGCGAAGAGGGGACAGGTATCAAAATGGCGCTTGAGAGCTAGAGGCATGCTCTGTCCTTTGCCATACTCAGCAGGAAATTGGGAGGGACATTGAGCCAATTGGTTCACAAGACAGCTAACCTGAATTCCTTAACCCCTTTGTGGATGATAAGGGCAGCTTCACACATGGCATTTTTTCCCTAAAAGTGGATTATACCTTGATATAAAAAAATGTGATCTTCCAAAAAGCCCCAAAGGGTTTGGGGACAATTTGCCTTTTGGAGACTGTAATGAACTATATCTCTGAATGGCTTGTTGTGATCTAACTGAATTGTGGATAAGGGTAGAAGATAGGAGCAAAGTTTGGAAGGGAAAAAAATCACTTTGTTTCAGCTATACAGCCCAGGATTCCATAGCCAGTGCAGCCAATTGCCAAGCTTGCCAACAAAGTCTGAGAACTATAGTCAGGTTCCTCAGACTACAACTTCCATAATTATCTGCTCTATCAGCCATCCTGGTTAGAGTTGCTAGCCAACAACATATGGAAAGCCATCAGTTTTCCATATTTGATCTACATTAAAGCCCGCAAATTTAGTTGGAATGCTTTAAAGCTGCTGAGGTGAGCTATCATGTCAATGTCTAGGAGACACATTGCTAATTAGGATCTCAAAAAATTGGTTTGAGAGCTGCAACCATTATAGGCCAATTGCAATGGCAGCTGGAAACAAAAACCTAAAAACCATTTGCCACTATCATTTTAAGACTGCCCTTTCTTTCTTATGTATTTTTATGAGCTTTGCAAATGAAAAATATGAGCTAGGAAGAAGCTTGGGAGATGCAGGGTTAAGCCTTCAAAATACAGACTAAGCAAATTCAAAGGAAATAAGGCAATATACTTTCTTAACCGCAAATGACCTGTTATTGATTTTCCAGCCCAAATGTTTTTTAACAACATAATATGTGTAACTCCCTCAGAAACTTATTTTTTAAAATTCAGTTTCCAATATCATTAACTTTTAAGCTCTTTCATAAGATGATATGTTGGCTATTATATACATATGTAAAATTATGAAACTATGAAACTGACAGATTGCTTGATGCAAATGGTCAAATGGTTGCAACTGCTCTAGCCCATTCTGCCAGTCCATTCGGTGCCAACCATCCCTGTGATTTTTAGTTTTATTGCCCTTTTCCATTTTGCCATCTACCTCCTGTGATAATCATCTATGTTGCCAGTAAAGGCTGCCCGCAAAGCTGCTATTGAGATGAAGCAAAACAAGAGGAAATTCAGCAGGGGTTTGTTTTTATTGACCTTAAAATGCCCATCCTTGAAAGAAGAGGGAACTTTGCAGAGCAAGCATCTTGTCCAAGTTGCTTGTGTATTTTCTGATCAATGGAATTCTAAAGCTGTGTTGCTCTTAAACTTAGTTTCAAGTTTCTATCTGCCAGAACAAAGTTGCAATGGCAGGTTATATAAAGGGTTTCATCCCCCAAGATATGCATCCAGCCCAGAATTTCTAAATCCTATGAGCTGCTTAAAGCATGGTTTTCAATTTAACAAAACCATGTGGAATTTTTTTTTCACATAAACTTAAACAAAACTCAGATTTTGGCTAGTAAAAAAGATTCTGGAAGGCTGGGAGCATATTAAAGACTATTATTCTGTTTTAAAGACAGGAATAATCAAAAATTCATTAAATCTTGTTCCCAAGTGCTTGGAATATAATGTGAGTTACATCATCCTCAGCTTGGTTCTGGTTCTCTAAAATAGGAATCAATCTAAAATCCACCCCTTCTGTTTTCTCCATCTGATTGGATTTTCATTATGGAACACATTTTTGTGTGATTTTTTAAAAAATGAACCAGGGAAAACCTGCTCAATTGTTTCTTCTTGTTACTGTTTCCTTTCTTTGTTTCTCTGTGGGCTTTTCTGTTCATTTTTGGCATGCATGTTTGTGACTCAGATCTATGTAGTTATAGAAACGGGCAGCTGTATGGAGGTAGGACTTCTCATCAACTATATCCACACGTCCTCATGGGAAATGTAATTGTCCCCACAGTCCAAATCCAGCTATGAGCAGAGCAAGAAGGACCATCATCGAACATCAGCTTCCCATTCTGCAGCAGAGGCTGGTCTCTTGCAGACCAGGCAAGACCAAGATGTTGATAAACAAGTTGCTCTTAACAAAGGTACCTGTTAATTGTTTGGTTTATGTGGCTGGTTTTTGTTTCTGGATGTTTTAATACTTCTAGCATAGACCCTTCTACAACTTGGTACCTCCAGGAGTGTTGGCTTACAGCTCACAACATTCCTAGTGAGCACTGGCCATCCTGTCTGGCAATGGTGGGAGTTACATTACATCTTCATGATGACAATGATCTATAATTCCCTTTTACCATGTGGATCTGATTGCAGCAAGATTTTAATGATGTTTATGATGAGCTGCCTTGGAAGTCATTGTCGTCTTTTGAGAGTTTGTAATTATTAGTTTTCCAAGTTTTGGCACAATTGAAAGAAAGAATATAAATAGTTTATTGTTCTTTTATTTGCCATCAAATTGTCTTTGACTCTGACTTTTGACTTATGTGAGATCTAAAAATCATCAACAGCCCTATGCAATTCCATGGCTTCTTTGATTGAGTCAATCCATCTATATTTTGATCTTTTTGTTATTTTATTCTCCTCTTTATATTTAAATATATACATGACTCAGTAAAAAATGAATTATTTTTCAGAATAGCTTTGATTGTTCAGTCTTGCTATTCCAGCACTAACTAGTGAAAGTATTCAAATTGTGTATATGGGGGAGGAGATGTTACATTTTAAAAAGTGGAGGGGCTTTTCCTATTGCAAGAAAAGATTAGTCAGAAACAGGATCAAATCTGCCTCTCATTTGCCAGTGCCTAAAACCTGACTTTTTTGAATCCCCAATGGAATTCACTTTTTGTCCTCTGCCTTCTTCCAGTTGGCATTGTTCCTCCAAGGACCAAGTCACCCATGGATGATGACATCACACCCTCATCAGGTGTGGTGAGAAGGAGTGCCAGCACCCTATCCAATGGGTTGAATTCTCGAGTAAGGCCAAATGCTATTTACATATATTTTTAAATTACTACTTTACTCTGCAGCAGAGCTGGTACGTTAGCTCTGAAAATTAATGAATAACTTTTGATATTATAATTCAGGAGATTGATTCATCACCATTTGTGTTAATGATCTGAAATTGTTTGAATCATTGAATTATATTAATTCGATGCTTAGGTCATTGTTTTTGAAATGAATCATTGGATTTACAGAGTATGGGATGAGATTTGTCAGTGTTTATTTATTTATTTATTTACAGCATTTTTACCCCGCCCTTCTCAACCCCCGAGGGGGGACTCAGAGTGGCTAACATAGGCAGCAATTAAACATCACAATAACAATACCAGTATAAAACATAAATACATAAAAAGTTAAAAACAGTATATATTAGTTATATCATCACATAATCACATATCCGTTTCCAAATAATCGTAATAGTCGTCAAGTCCAGTTCCATGTTCAAAGTGCTGCTGCACCCACTAGCCAAAGGGCCAGTGGCTTCATGTGGATGTTAAACAACATTGGGAACAATACTGAGCCCTGAGGAACCCCACTCAGGGCATACAGTATATTGGTTTTTTTAGAATTGCCATTTTAATCTGACCTTCCCTAATCTGACATTTTTGTCAAATGGACTACAGAGGTCACTATATGATTATTGTATAGGGTTAATATGATGTATTTTCTCCAACCATAGTCCTGTTCCTGTCTTAATGTAGAGAAAGACTTCCTTACTCCTAAGGGATATTAATGATTTAAAATAGCCAATTCCTTTAAAGTTAGGTATAACTGCAACTTTAATCAGGCAATCTATGGAGTTTAGAAATGGGGGAGATAATGAATTAAAAACAAATTTTAACATTTTGTATGGTAACTGGTAAAAGTACAATAAAACATACAAAATCCCTCAATCCATATGTAGCAAAATTAAGCTACATTAACACAATAATACAGATGACTTAAACTGTGAGAGTGGAATATATATATATACTAGCTGTACCCGGTACGCGTTGCTGTGCCCTATTTAGGAGATGCGAGATGTAAGGGTTGGAAATGATGTTACTTACGGTCTTGGTGGGGTCATGTAGGCATGAATTGCGCACTTTCTATGTGTGCTCCAAATGATGTCATCTGGAAGCATGAGTTGTATTGTCTTATATAGCGGAGGAAGTGTTTTGATTCTGGAGTGTGTCCACTCAGCAAAGTCTGTAGTGGTTGTGGAGGAGTGGCAAGTGGTGGTAGAGAGACTTTACCGGCTAGGCAGCACATTCCTGTTGTTTCTGCTGGGTATTTCAGGGCTTTGCAGTGTGTGCAGATGTGGGTTAGGGTGCCAATGTCGGCCTCTGGCACCATGCTGTAGTCTTCTGCAGCGTTGTATCTGAAGGCTAGGTGGTGGAATTGGTTGTGGTGTTTTTGAAGTTTGTTTTCTGTGTTGCGACGTCGTGTTTCTGCGCTCCTTGCACACTGCTGTTGTGTTGCATTTCTGCGTCTTTGTTGTTCCTGGCTGCGCGCTTCTTCTTGTCATGCAGTTCTTTGCATTTGGTTCTCAGCTGTGCATCGTGCAGTGACCTGTTGTCTGTGTCTCTGCTGCACAGTGTGTTTCTGTTCTGGCGTTTGTTCTGACCTTTTTTGTTTGATGTATGTAGCGTTGTGAGTGTGTCGTCCAATGCTGTTATTTTTATAAGGCATGGCTTGTCTTTTGGGTCAGTTTCTGTCTGTGTGGAAGGAAGGAATGGTTTTAGTTTGTGGTGTTTGTAGGTGTTGTGTGTACGGGGTCCCGTAAGGTTGGTGGGATGGGTTGTGATTGGAAGTTGTGTTGTGTTGTGTGGGTAGGAATTTGCTGGAGAATTGCTCCCTCAGAGTTTGGTTTTGGCAGTTTAACCCTCAAACATCAACTGAAATCTCTCAGCATTCTATCCTAGCCTTGGATGGCTCTTGCCAGCGTTGCTATGGTTACCACAGTTATGCAAATCCGCCCTTATTGGCAGCCAATCATGTTGTTCAGAATGTAGAGGCTGGGTGAGTCATTGGCTGCCCCGGAGGATGCTGGTAAATGTAGTTTTATTTTTACTCGTTGTTTTGGGGGCCTTTTAGGTTTTGGGGGAAAGTTTCTTTGCTACAAACGTACCTTGCTTGAGGCCTATTTCTGTTGGCAAGTATTGTGTTTCTGCGTTGTATGGTTTCTTTGTTTGAGGTATACATCACCTGACGTGAGCCCATTTATATAATAGATATATATACGCGCTTGCATGCATGCTGGTTTGTATTTTCTGGCTGAGTTCTTTTCTTCCACCCCTTAAAGGCTGTTTTTCTAGTTGAGAATATTAAAAAATGTGAATATTATGTGAATATTATTTGCATTTCTAAATATGAATATAGAACTTAGCTCTGGACTAGACATTTCTAGTACAACTAAGTACGCTGTGCTTTCTTGGCAACCACCTGTCTGGGTACCACAATTCTGAATGTTATGACATTGCATCATTTTTTTCTTTTCTTTCTGCCAGGCCTTCTGAGAGGAAAAGGAGATAGAGAGCTAGGTCTGCTATCTTTGTTTCACGCAGTGTTGTCTATTTCTGCCTTTAGCCACTAAATTGCACTAAAACAAATCCTTTCTGAATTAAGAAAGCATTTCCAGGAAAGAGCACTCAGACATAACTATATTAGCATTAAATGTTCTCTTTCAGTGCTTTGAAAACTCTTCCTATGGTAATGGCATTCCTCTTCTTGCCGTTCCTCATATAGTAGTGACCCATTCTTTTCCATCTTCCTTTTCATTTTCACATTCATAAATCCAAGAACGATTCCAAGGATATATGTAACCGTGAGGATCCTGTATTCCCCCCCCCCCCTTCACTTCTTCAGGACAGGCCAAAGAGTGCTGTGTTTTCAAATGAGATGAAGGCAAAGATGAGTGTTGAAGAGCAAATTGATCGCATGAAGCGTCACCAGAGTGGCTCTATGAAAGAGAAAAGGAGGAGCTTGCAACTTCCGGCCAATCAGCAACAGACAGATAGCCCTGTCTCTAAATCACCTGCGTCATACAAAGTGGTAATGTATCTCAATATCAAGCAACATTTGTCCAACGATTTTGGAGCATCCTTAACCAGAACTGGGAATTGTGTAGTACTCTAGATCAGTGTTTCCCAACCAGTGTGCTGTGGCACACCAGTGTGCCGTGGCACACTAGTGTTCCGGGAGCGATTATCAGGTGTGCCGTGGGAAATTGGAACCTCCAATACCCTTTCTTCCCCCTCCTGCTGAACACTTTTTCTTCTCCACTTGGGCTCCCTTCTTCCCAGCCTTGCTCTGCTTGTTTTGCCTCGCTTTGCTCACGCTGCCGCTTCTGCGGGAGGGAGGAAGACGTGACCCGTGCGAGCGCTACTGCGCAGACTCACCCCACATCTTCCTCCCTGCCCTCCACAGTGCTCTCTGGATATAGGTGAACTACAACTCCAAAACTCAACATCAATGCCCACCAAACTCTTATAGTATTTTCTCTTGGTTATAGTAGTTCTGTGTGGGAAGTTTGATTCCATTCCATCATTGGTGGAGTTCAGAATGCTCTTTGATTGCGGGTGAACTATAACTCTCAGCTGTTGAGCAAGACCTTCGTGTGTGTCTTTCTTCCATTCCTGCCAGGATATCTATGTTGTGTTCATTGAAACAGGCCCAGGTTTCACACTGAGTGTATAAATACATTTAAAAACATATTAACTATATGTATTACTGTGTTAGAGTGTCATTTTGTGTCATTTTGGTTGGTGGTGTGCCCCAGGATTTTGTAAATGTAAAAAATGTGCCTCGGCTCAAAAAAGGTTGAAAAACACTAGATATTGCTGGACTCCTGGCTCTGCCACTGACATTCAGTAGAAGTAAACCCAGTTGCAACTTCTGGTTTAAAATGAGGCATTTGAATAAGCATACACATTATTTTAAGCCAGAGTTGTGCCTGGCTTACTCTGGAACAATCCTGGATGTCATCAGGAGTATGCTCTTCTTTATAACTACAAGGCCTTCCTCTATGTACATAGTTTTAAATTTTGCACATGTTGAGAATTTTTTTCAACAGTAACTTTGGAAAGTACAAAAATGGATAAAAGGTTCAATTGCAGTTAATGGACTGGTTTTTGTTCACTCCTGCCATGAAGTGTGACAGATAAGGAAGTGATGTCCCGACTTTGAAATAGTGATAGAAATCCTGACAAGTCCTTCTTGAAGAATGTATAAAAGATTCTGCCTCGAATAAAATATTGATTACAATGAAATATACAAATAGGGGAAGGTTCTCCACTGCTCCCACATCCTGACTCTAAGGTGGTATGGTTCCAGGTGCGCAGGCATCGCAGCATCCACGAGGTGGACATATCAGATCTGGAGGCAGCATTACGCTCTGAAGACTCTGGCAAGATGTATGAGACCCCTCGGGAGGAAATTGCTCGCCTACGCAAAATGGAGCTTGAGCCAGAGCATTATGATGTGGACATTAGCAAGGAGGTGAGGTCCCATCTCTATTGTATCATCATCTGTCCAGAATAAGCTCTCCATTCCCAAACATTTATAGTGAGGTGTAGCTGTCTGTTCTGAAAATCAAAGAATCACAACATGGCCTTTGATATAAGGTTTGGGCCAAGCATAATATAAACCTAGGGGATGAGGAATGAGAACCATATTTAGAATCCTTTTTCAGTATTGTCCTGATATAACTTCAGGTTATGGTGACAGTATCCCTTTATACCTGCAGCTAGATATGCCACTTCGCAACCCACTAGATATCAAACGGTTATCTAGTCACCGGAATTGCCTCAAATAGCTACCAAACTTCATATGAATTGTCACCACTGCATAAGTAAGCCACTGGAGCTTTATGAAATATAGAACAAAATATCATCCCAGTCTTTGCCTTCATGACACGATGCCTATACAGAGTATAACATGGAGAAATTTCTATAATGAAATTCAGAATTTAGATAAGTTTTTATATAAATAGATCCTTATTAGAAATGGCCAGGGGTTGGATACTAAAGAAGGGTTAGGAACATTTTTTGATGTTTTAAAATACTGAAATGTTTTAAAATACATTTTAATTCATTATGTATAAGCGAGAATATTTGGGTTACTGGGTGGTTTAAAGCTGCAGTTACTTAAGTAAAGCTTACTCAAAGGCACCCACCATCACTACCTTTTGAACTCACAGACTGTTTTGACTTTGGTTTTTTAGCTATCCACACCAGATAAAGTCCTCATTCCAGAAAGATACGTCGAAATGGAACCTGATAGTCCACTGAGTCCTGAGGAGATGAAGGAAAAACAGAAGAAGGTTGAAAGGATAAAGACACTGATTGCCAAATCCAGGTGCAATGCAAAGCTTCTTTTTCTGCCTTTGTGCATTTCTGGTTTTCCTTTGTAACATATGCTCGGTAATCATTAGTCCGCATCCAATTTGAGGTTTTGGAGATTCATTTTGTCATTTGAGGTTTTGTCAGTCCAGTGCTGGTTATCTGAGCTGTCAGGGCTCCTTATTAGTGTTCATGGAGTTGCCAGTCTTTCTTTATTGTCCTTTCCCTCACACTTCCTTTAGTATCTAAAAGCCTGAAACCAATGTTATCAGATAAAGTAGTGCTCTCACACAAAGCTTTTATCATGCAGTCATCCTGTCTCATTCACAGTTTTACAGAAAGCAACTCTCTATTGTAACTTTCCTGTGTTTTCCTTCCATTTCTTTCTTTTTGCTTATTAGGAAAAAAAAGATTGATAAGGAAAACAAAGAGTTATAGATTTTTAATTCAGAGCACTAGAAGTCCGCCTTGCATCTTGTCTTTGCACTTTATCTTATCAGTATGGAGAATCCCACCATAATCCTACCCAAAATAAGAATAACCACTTGTACATATAATTACAGCAGAAAAAATAACAATATATTTTGAAAATAAGGGGGGAAATGGGGGGTGTTAATGCATATATACTTTCAATTGATCAGGTTTTAAGTTTGCAAAGTTATCTGAAAAGTTACATTTGTTTTATATACATAAATTTTGGAAACTATTCTGGTTGTATAGCCCACTTTTTGAGGAGGGCAAGGAGAGAAGTTTTGGATTTTGAAAGCTATTTCTTTTGAAAGAAGAAGCCTTTCCAATTGGCCTTCACCTGTTCCCCATCAGGCAGGGTGACACACAGATGTTCCGTGGAGTGTATCTCATTTCACGTGTTCCACCGTCGATACTTCTCCCATCCTGTTGTGACTGTGGAGAAATGTTCTGGACTAGTCAATTTCTACTGTGTGTTCACTTCAGGCATTTTCTCTTGCAGCTTGCAAAATGTGGTCCCGCTCAGTGAGGGTGAAGTGGATGTGTCCCAGGACCCTGAGACCCAGCTACAAGAACAGGAGAAACGGATAGAAATCTCTTGTGCTTTGGCTGCAGAAGCCTCCCGCCGAGGCCGCATGCTCTCTGGTAAGGTGCAAACCCAAAAAATGTTACAAGAAAGCTTAGGTAATAGAGTCCGTGCAAGCTCAAAGGAAAGGCTTCAGTTCCCATCAGTGAATTTTCCTGACCATACTCTCTTCTGTCTTTCGGTTTAAACCATAAAATTATAAATGAGTTAAAAACAACTGTAAAATTCAGCAGACAGATTCAGACAGATTCAGTAAATGGCTGCTATGAATTTGTGTCACTTTTAGATTAGATTTATAAAAGCCAGAGAATTGTCTTGGAGAGCCAAAGCATACACTGTTGTGCTATTTCCTTGGGTTTACACGGGTATCAAAGTTTCATGGGGGCATATGTGCCTAACTGCTGCCAAGTGTTAAAGAAGGTTACACAATAGTTTAATTGGTCTGATCTGTCAAATTGTGCAGTGATAGACATTATTTTGAACCATACCATTCTCTTATGATTTGTAGCCCTTAAGGAGCTATCAGATAGTTAGCAACCACCCTTTTTTTTCTCCAATTGTGATATGTAGCAACATTATTTTTACAGAACTGAATTGACCTAAGATGACTAACATTTTCTTTTTATATGTTTTGGACTTTGATACCAAGAAAGCCCTGCCAGCATGTCCAAAACATGAGATTTGTAGTCCAAAACATCTGGAGAGCAAACATTCCTTGCTACCATTCCATAAGTTGTAAAATCATAGGATCATGGACAGGAGAAACCACACAGGCCATACCGTCCAAGCTGTTTTACCATTTTAAAGAACTATCTTAATAACTATACTTCCAAAACACATTTGAGAATCTACAGGGACCTGCCAGATGTGGTACAATGCCTTCTAACAAAGCAGTCCATTTCTTGAGCCAGAAATGCCAATCACATCAAAGTGTGCAACCTATTTGGAGAGGCAGGGGATGATCCATCATACTTTGAGCAGAGGAAGCAAAGGCTGAAGGCTGAAGGAGGTTCATACCAGCTACCACCATATTCATGGCAGCATTGTCCTCAAGAGCAGAGAACTATCTTCTCATGTCACATATATCTGCTGCTGTAATCATGTCCCCCTTAGGGAGAGATTAAAAATACCTTATGGATGTATCTTAAAGCATGGAGAATTTGCTCTGTAAATACAGTTCAAGAACTAGGTGTTTTAAATGTAGTCTTTCCAACTTGACACTGCCCAGATGTTCTGGACTACAGCTCCCATAATCTCTCACAATTGGCCATGCTGGCCAAGGCTGATTAGATTTGTAGTCCAAAATCTCTGGAAAGCATCAGGATCAAGAAGTCATCTGTTAGTGTATCTGTTGGGAGGTTTCATTGACATCGATTAAAAAAAGACTACTAGAGGCTTTGCACTTAAGATTTTTTTAAAGCACTCTTGCTTCAATACAATCATAACTGAAAAGTCTATAGTAGTTGTAGATTTTATTAAAGCACTTTTACTCTTAGTCGTTTCCCTCAGATTCTTCCGCAGTGAGAAGGCAGGTTCTTATTCCCAGGATATGGCTATTGATGTTACCTGAAAGTAAATGATGGTCTATAAATAGATGACATTTCCATGGTTTAAGTATTTTTGATAGGTAAAAAACCAAGGAAGAGGGAATATGACTGAGCTGTATTACATTATGCAAGGTGCTCAAACAATGGTTAGAAATAAGGTGTTTGCTTTATCCTCCCTCTTATAATACTAGAGCTTTAGGACATACAGTAAAGCCGAATGCTGGGAAATTCAAAACAGATCAAAGGACACACATCTTTTGTGTAAAATAAGAACATAGGAAAAGCAGATCCAACACTGCCCTTTCGTGACTATCCCTGCCTCACAGCCTGGGCTGTGCAGGAGATTGGAGGAGATTATTATTCAAGCCACGTCTGGTGCTTGAATCTGTGATGAATAGCTGCACAAATGAGGGTTGCTCTGAAGATGTTCTAGTTCCCATGAATATTAATAATGAATGCTGCAGAGGGATTGAGCACACAACTATCCAGCCTTCCTTTTGTTGCATGGCAAAAGACAGGCTACGGGATCTGTCTTCCCACAGGGCCAAAGCTGTGCTGCTCTTCTCCCGACCTTGCACCATGATTTCCCCTGCAGAGTATCAGTGGGATGTGGAGGAGCCATTTTGTACCACTCTGTGATTTCCGATCACGCTTCTCTTCCCCTTTCTTCTAACCCCTGTTGGTTTGATGAAATTTGCCTCCCTTGCCTTGGTTTTTGTCCCCTTTTCTTCTGCCTTTCTGGCTGAAGCACCATATGTTCTTCAGGCCCTGTCTCCATTTCTTGTTTCCAGCTCAATGTGCCACCCCGAGCCCTCCCACTTCCCCAGCCTCCCCGACTCCACCGACCAAGTCCCTCTCGTCTGACTCATCCCAGGGCACCGACAGCCATTTTATGCGTGTCTGAGCCATAAAGTAAGCACATTTTCTATTATATTTCATCTCATTCTCTGTATACCTCAGCCTCTTGGGGGGAAAAGAAGTGGTAAGCTTCTTTTTCAAGAGTTTCCTCTCTCCACCAACCCATCCTTCCATTGATATCCACTAAGCTAATCTTCTTTTTTGCTTCATAAGCACAGCTTTCCTTCCACAGAGTAAGTCCATCATGCTTCAGCAGTGAATCAAGGTGCCACAGAGTCCTTAGGGCAAAATGGCCTCTATTAATCAGTTGTAATCCACCTATGAAAATAAATACCAACAGGAGGAAGAAGCAGTCTAAAATATGCCCATTGCCATGGCTCCGAGCAGGGGTGGCATGTGCCAGGAGAGAGGTGGTCATTTTTGGCTCCTTCAAGATGTACCAGCATAATCACAGAAGACTGGAAATGACATTTAAGTCCATCAGAATTCATTTGGATAGGCTATGTTGCTGTTTCAGCTATATTTAAAGTTCTGGCAAGCATAGTGAAGGGTTAACACCCTTGTGGTGTTTGTTTTGCTGTCTGAACCCCTGTTCAGAAGACTTTGCCTCACTTTCTGTCCCTGTGACAATTGGATTTGGAAAAAATTGACTTGTTGTGGAAACAAGGATTGGCGAGAAAGCTTCAATTACAGCACCTTTCCCCCATGTTAACTTTTTCAGGACTGAATTTCCCTTCCGGGGGGGGGGGGGTAGATTTGTTTCACTTCCTGTTGTCTCACCCTTATTCTTAGCTATAAATGATTCATAAGTTGAATGTTTGTAATTCGGGACTACCTGTATATAAACATAAACTATGTTGCCCTAGCATTGAACATCTCATGGGTCACTTAAAATGATGTGGTGGGCTAGATTCATCATGCAAGCCTTGTGTTTGAAATGTGGACCATAAAGAATCCCACAAGGACTGTATGTGATCTACGAAATGCACAGTTCCAATGCCTGTCTTAAAGTATAATTTATGAAGAGAAAAGTGCTATTTCATATCTGATTTCAGCTGTCTATAGATAACCTAGGTGTGAAATGTTGATTGGATACAGGGTGGATCTTTTGACATATACAATGGTCCCTCCTCTTCATGGAGATTAAGGGTGCAGAACGTTCATGAAACTGGCAAAACTGCAGAGGGAAAACCCCAATTTATGTTTACCTAAGAGAACATCCCTATATGAATATCTATCTAGGCCTTCCAGCATAAATCTATGGACAACTTCTCCTGGAAGTGTTGGCCATAGCTTTATGTTGGAGGCCTTAAAATGCTTAAAGAAGTTCTCTCTCTGGGAATCTCTCCAGTGCAACTTGATGGTCAGCTTCTAATGGAAATCTAGTGATTGTTGTGTTGTAGAATCTAGAGATTCTTGGGGAGAACATATTGGTCAAATCCATATATGATCAGATCTGCAAAAGTCAAAACCATAAATCTGGAGGCTGACGGTCTTTTTTTCACTCCACAGAACTCCCAAGCTTCCTTTTGCTGTTCTAAATAAGATGCCTCTGGCACAGATCTTAGTAGTGAATTTCTTTAAACCTTAAATATTAAGTCTTTGATAAATTACTTTGCATGTAAATTTAAGGGGAGGGGTTTGCATAAAGTCTCTCTCTGTTGTCAGTTTTCTGCCTACAAGCCTTCCCAGGTATTACATAGACTGCAAAAAAAATGAAAGCATTCCTTTACAACAACTTGGCGGAACACATACACACACACAGAGCTGTCCTTTGCCTGTCACTATGTAGGCAGACACTGTGTAACAGTTTGTAGCCACTGTAATCATCATTCTTCCATCCTATGGAATCCTGGAATGTGTAGTTTAGGAAAGGGGCTTACATTTCCTTGCACTATTGAACTGGGGCCCTTAGCAAAGAATTATGAGTCCCTCATGAAACCCCAAAGTGCTACATTATGTGCTATGGGTTGATCCTACAGAGTATTGTGGATGCTTTCCTAAGTTTGCAGGCTTGCTGTTCTTTGCCACAGTCCTGCCACTTTAGGCTCCAGCTTACTGACTCTTCTGCCTTCCTTTTACCTTCCAGCACAGGCCCTGGCTGCTGTGAATGCTGTGAAGTCCCGTGGAGCCACATTTTAACACATGAGCCTAATCTGCACCTGACACAACCACTTGATGCACGCCATTGTTACGGTCCTAACAGAACATCCTCTCCTTTGGTTGAGCTGCAAAAACATTCAGGAAGGAAAAGCTGCCTCTCTGAAGAGAAAGGAGAGTGTAACTTTGACCCCATGTTTCCTGTCACCATGGCCCATATCAGCAAGTTGTCTGGACAAGTCTTTTAAAAAAAAACAGTCACCAGTGCAGCTTGGTGAAGCTGTTCCTTTGTGCAAGGCCAGGTCCTCTGCATTGGCACAGAAGTCTCCAAGCAAAAGGCCGAGTAGCTAAATATCAGCAGTTCCCCAAGTTGCTTGGCAAAGAGACATCTTGGTATGGAAAAGGGGAGGGGGTGAAGTAGCTGCCTCCTGAGTCTCTGTCTTGTTCCATCAATATTTGTGCAAGAAGGGGGGAGATTTGAATGACTTGTCATTGCAGCCAGGGACTTCCATCAGATTTCCCCTCCTCACACTACACATGCCCCCTTTGGTGTCCTTTTATGAGCCAGAATGGCTTTTATATCCTTAATCTCTGGAGCTAAGCAAGCCTGTGCATGGCCGCTCTGCATATGCTCATTCATAGGAGAAAGAAGGAAGTGAGAGAGCAGGAAGAAGCACAATGGGGTGGAGAACTTTGTAGACGTGGCTAGTGAAGTAAAAAGAAGGCTGCCATTGAAGGAGGAGGAGAAACAAACCAACAGAAAGGTGAAAGAGACTTTGGGATTTATTAGTCTGAGGCAAGGTTGCTGTGACTGTAATGTGCTATGCTGTTATTTGCTTCTTCTCCCTAGTTTGAGGGCTGGAACAGAAGGTGTGAGCAGTGTACATGGCCAAGTTGCAGATGTGTGGGATGAAAGATGTAATATGGAAATAAGGGGATGGAAATGTTCAGTTGTCTGGGACTCGCCTCTAGGCAATAGCTTGGGTGCATTCTGTGACCCTGTTAGGTTTGTTTGCCTATAGATACACAGGGTGTCAGGGACTGCTAAGGTCACGGTCTTTTTGCATTAGAGTGAGTTCATAATGGTGCCATTGAGCAATCTCCTTTTCATGAGTTTTCCATAAATCTGAATAGTGGTGCCCTGGTTAGATTACTTTACTACTCTTAGTTCTCAGTGATGAAACTGCAAGACTGGGACTAAATGGGATATGATCTGAGTTGATCCGATCCTAGATAGGCTGTCTCCACAACATATATGAAGGAAGCTTCTCCTGGGGTGGAACTACACTGAAGACATAATGCAGTCTGATACCACTTTAAAAGTGTCTGGCGTAATGTTACATAATTATAAGAAGTCTTTAAGCCTTCTCTGCCAAAGAGTGCTAATGTCTCATAGAACTACAAGTCCCAGGATTGCATAGCATTGAGCCATGGCAGTTTAAGTGGTATCAAATTTCATTAATCTTATAGTGTAATATGGAAAGCATAAAATGAGACCTCTTCAAACATTGCAATTTGTAACATCTTTCCTTGTTAAGTTAGCTAGTGGGGCAGTCTTCCATCGATGATGTGGTGGCAGATCTTTTCTCCCACTCTTTATAAAATGCAAGCATGCATGCATCGCATTTCCTCTCCAAGGCTACATGATCGTTACTGATGTGACTTTTGAGACTAACTGAGCTCCTGTGTCAAGAATACAGGAAAATTGTTGCACCAGCTCCTATTTCAAATGAGGCAGATCTCCCAGATGGGTCCTTGTTGTTTTCTTTAAAAAGAATTAATTCAAAGGGGAAATAGACTAGAGGGGCAGGCAGAGAGAAAAACTGGGAAACTATCAAAATACTGTATTCCTTTTCAAGTAAATCCCAAAAGAGCCACTGCTCTTCTTTTATTCACGTGGCTGTTGCTCATTTGTTTCACACATACTGAGGCAAGGGTTGTACCAGATCAAGGGCCTAATAGAGAGCTCTTTTCCAGCACTATAGTAGCTCATATAAAGGAGCCTAGAGGTGGGCAACATTACTTTTTTTGGACTACTGCTCCCTAAATTCTCCATCCAGCATGATCATGCTGATTAGAAGGTTCTGAGAGTTATAGTCCAAAACAGTAACCTATCCGAGCTCTGGTAAGGCCCATATGAATGCCCTTTAGGAAAGACAAAGGTAGTCAACGTCTTTGTTCTCGGGAACAATTCTGCTTTCCAAGCAATCATGCATGGAGAATTATGGAATCATAGAGTTGGAAAAAACCACATGGACCATCCATTTCCACCCTCTACCAGGCAGGAAAAGTATACCTCAAGCACCACCAACAGATGGCCATCCAGCCTCAGTTTAAAAGCCTTCAAAGAAGGAGTTCCCACCACACTGTGAGGCAGTGAGTTCCATTGTTGAACAGCTCTTACAGTCAAGAAGTTTTTCCTAAGATTCAAGTGGAATCTGTTTTCCTGTAATTTGAACCCATTGCTCCGTGTCCTCCAGGGCAGCATAAAACAAGTCCATTGTGGAGATATGTTTTGCCACATTACCTCCTTTTTACAAATAGCCAGGCATTAAGACATCACCTCATAGTTCTGCAGATCCACAGAATAACAATGAAACATAAGCAGTGCATTATATTCAAAACCCAGAGAAAGAGGAGTATTAAAATTGCAGGGCTACCTCGTACACACGATTTGAAAACAATTGTCCTCCCAAGTGGACCTATGGGTCAGAGTTTTTATCTTAGTAAAATATAGAAAGGCTGCCATGGGAAGTTGCTTTAGAGAGCACCAGTTGGTCATTCATCATAAGAGGCTGGATAAGATACAGTTTTTGTTCAAAAGGATCCCTTCATTTTGTTTCAAATCACAATGTTCTAGAAGTAACTAAGATAATTTCCATTACAGGTTAGAAGAACATAAAAATGTGATAAAACTGCCTTTCTTTTCTTTCTCTTGAGCTAGATTTCCAGAATAGATCAGTGCAGAACATTCAAAAATGCTAGCAATGGAACTCACTGGATTTGTCACAGAAACACAATGGAAGATGGCAGAATTTGTCACTGTATACTGTGATTTGGATTCTAAATGACAATGTAGCTCTTCTGTGTTGCTGATGCACGCACCCCACACCTCACCAAAGTCAGCAGTTTCATCCTAGGCTTAGTTTCAACATATTCATGTTCATAAAGGTATAAATGAATGTTATTTAAATCTATATCATAATTTAATATAATTGTTTGGAGTAATATTGCCTCCACTGCTTAAAATCTTATGATACAAAGCCACGTACTCAACTTGATTGAGCTTGAATCTGTGATGGTGTTTGTGCTGCCATCTAGCATTGGTGGTGGGGGAAGAAAGAGCCATCTCATTTTAAAATATTGCAGATAGTGTGTGGTTTGTTAAGCAATTTTAAAGACAGAATCCAGTTGGTGTTTTAAAGACAGATAATGGAATCAACTCATTTGAAATATACCATGGAGAAGAGTTATGTGGATATCATGGACTGCTACAATGTCAAATAAATGAACCTAAAAGTAAGCCAAACTTGAACTATCCCCAGAAGCCAAGATTATACATTGATGCTATCTATCATATTTTGGCCATATCTTGAGATGAGATAACTCACTAGAAAAGTCAAATGTATTAGGAAAAGAAAAAGATCATGTTTCAGATGAATACATTAAATCAGGAAAGCAACCGATCTGAAGGCTGTTGAGGGTCTCTCATTCATAGGGTCACTATAAGTCAAAGTTGACTTGAAGGTAGTTAACAAAAAAAGAGAAACTGTTGGACATTTTTGTCCAATGCAGAGTCCACGTTCCATCCAAAGGCACTGAAGCAGAGCTGCTCATGGTGCTGTTATGCCTGTGAAAGTGTATTCCAAATCAATGCGTATCTAACAATGTCTGTTGAAAGCTGGTGGTACTACTCCTTTGGTTGCATGTCTGGTTGTGTGTACCATTGTTCATTGGGTTTTGAAATACTGCAATTCAGTATAAGGGTTGTTTACCACAATGTGTGTGTAACCCTGGAATAGGATCTCAGGCAAGGTGTTGACTTCCTACATGCTTGTTTCTAAGTGAACCTGTGGCTCCTCTTCCCTTCCAGCCCTTTGTGGTGATGAGAGATATGTGGATCATTTGTAGGCACTGATTAGCAATTTTATTTGCAGGGGGATGATGGCATTGCAGTTCATCATCTGGAAGAAAGTTACTCACTGGATTCCTTCTCCAGTGTAGACGTGACTAGAGCAGTCCCACATTTCAAGGTCTGCCTTCATCTGTTCTAGCTTTGCCCTAAGATATTGATGATCTGCTCGCAAAAGACAAAAATACTAGATTTCTTCCCACTTTCCATAGAGGAAAAAGAAAGTAATATCAGTCTTTACACAGAGGTGTGGGGTTTTTTACTTCCCTCACTCCCTGACAAATCTATCATGTATGTGTGTGTCTGTGGAAGAGACGTGAGCTTGACATTTCAGTGTTTGCAGGCCAAGCAGCAGCTGTGTTGACCTCAGTGATCCTTCTAGTTCACACATGAGAGATTGTAGAACTGTTGGGAAGAATAACAGAAAAACTCACAGAATAGAAGACCCGATCTATATCCATTTACCTGAGACTAAGTCATGCTGAAATCAGTGATTATTCCTTCTGAGGATCGAGTTGCATTTTTTTAAAGGAATTGGGTCTTTTGTCCAAAGGAGGACTAACTTCTGTGGACAAATTTCTGGGATTGTGTTGCTCAGTGTATCAGGTTTTGTTTCCTGGACATTAATTTTGACACCAAAGTATTAAGGGTGAAGGTGGTATGCCTTGTCACATTCGCAGATCTGCCTCAATAAATTTGAAGTGGAAGCATAGGGTTTGAGCATTTAACAATATCTTTCTCATATAATCCAGTGGAGAAGTCTTAGCAAGGATGCCTTTCATCAGAAATGTTTCAGTGCCTGCTTCTGTCAGGTTATATTTCGTGCACATTCATTTTAGCACCAAAGTAGCAGCGGGGCAAGGTCCCATCTCATCACTTTCAAGACTCCACCTCACTAGATAACTGGTAAAAATTAGGTTCTTGGCATATAAGAAGACCTTTCCTACATACCACAGTGAAGAACAGATGACAGACTGCCTTTAAATCAGATTTTACCCTACATCCATATTCAAGAAATACTGCAGATCCTTTTAAATTTATTTTTGAAATAATCCTGCTGGCAATATATAGAACACTCCAGGGCATCATAGTTTTAGATTCCTTCCTTCTCCTTCAGCAATACATTTCACATTCCAGGATAATAATAACAATAATAATAAACAATAATACAGTTCTTGGTTCTGCTAGCTCATAAAACTATCCCTTCATGATCCTCTACATGCCTTAATATATGTTTTATGGAAATTATACAGTGATATATGTGTATGTGTATATATAAATGTATATGTTTTTTCTCTTCATCATACTGTTTTGTTTTGTGCTAAATTTCTCTTTCAGTACGCAAGGCCACTGAAGTCAGACGTGTCACTGAGTTACTGAAGTGGGAGACACTATGGGCAGTTTATCAGAATAATAAATAAAAAATAAATAAAAGAAGACATATTTAAAGAAATATATATATATATTTTCTGGTTTTATCAAAGCAAATTTATTTAAAATGAATAAAAGCTGTCAGTTAAAGAGGAATGATGCATTTATTTCCTTGTTGTTTGGTACGGTAGTGCTTTGTATTTCAGGGCTCAAGCTTCTGCCGAAGATGCTTAACACTGAAACTAGCAAAGCTAAGTTAATTTACATCTGTAGAGAGTCTAGCCTGGAAGGTATATGATAGGAAGTTGTGTGGGACCATAGCATATCAGGGACCGCAAAGATTGTCTTGCTGGTACACAGCTATCCCTTTGGGATCCTTGCAATATATTTGGCACTTTCCTGTCAGTGCCAGTTTTCTTTTCTTTCCTTTTTTACCTCCCTTTTGTTCACATGAATGTTTTTTGGTGTAGCTTTCAGAGAGAGGTCACTGCAAAGTGGTTACTTTATTTTCCTCTCTCCAGCATCCTTAATCTCCCAGTGGCTCTCCTTATTTCTACCCACCATATTTTGTTAGGGAACAATACAACCTTCCAATTTTCTAAATGGCGATGGCTGAATTTGATGGGGGACGTAAAAGCTAAAGGGAGTTCCTGAGGGATTGTCCGCCTTGGACTGGCCCTCCCAGAAGTCAGAGAGAGCCTCTGTATTCTACCTCCTCTGAGGATTTGATGTGTAATGGTCCTATATGTTTAAGAGACATGGAGGACAGACAACCTTGAGGGGAAACATTGTCTTGAGAGAACCCTTCTACAGTGCTCGAAGCTACAGGGCTGTCATCAAGTATGTAACACTTTGGAGCTTTTGTCTGCCAAGATGGTGCTCGTTCCCTTACTCCTATGGCATGCCCCAGCAATATGAACACTTCTAATCACAATTAAGGAAGGATTTGGGTGTTTTTAAAAGGGCATTAAGAGCATAAGAAATGTTCCCCATCTCCTCTCACTAGTCGTCTCAATTAGTTGCTAGGTAGAATTTGTCACCAACTTATTGCTATTGTCACTTTAAGCATTTGGAGGTTACAAGCTGTGAGTTCTCAGCAGAGTGCATTTAAAACCACCATTTTACAGTATTGTGGAAGATGTTTATAATCTGTTTTATTTTAAGTACTGTTGTTTTCCTTTCTAATTACGCGTTCCTATGCCATCAGCACCTGTAACCAAGAAAAAAGGCATTATTTATGCACATTATTTGCAGCAACATTTTGCTAGTTTTAGACAGGTTTTAAGGAAATGATCAAAGCAGCAATGTGATGTTGATGTCTTTTGTTTGTTTAAAAGTGACCTTAGATTATGATAATTCAAAAGAAAATTAGCAGTCTGTGCTTAAAAATAATATGTCAGTGGCTTGGAGTTCTTCACACCAAACCAAGGGATAATCTTTCCAGTAATTAAACCTGCGGTGGCTTGCTTACTATTCCTTCCCAGCAGCGTATGTTCTAGATGTAGCTACTTCAAAAGGTCAAAATCTCACACAAGGAAAACAAAAATAAAAAATGCATTTGTACCTTGCAAGTTTGTATAAAGCAAATAAATAAAAAAGTGATGGTTTGTAAACAAATTGTATGCTCCCCTCATTTTTCTCATCGTCTCTTGGAAAGGTCAAGAAGTTGATGAAAAATATTGTTAGTCTACTCTATATCAAAAGAAGGGTTGAAAAGTTGTACCAAAAGTCTTTTTGGAAGGGAAAGGACTATATGTCTCACTTCTCTCTGAAATGATTACACTTTAGTGAATTGGGATCATTCCCTCAGAAACAGATCAGTAATAATCTTCTAGTACACCATGAGTAAACTGTCTTCATATTCAGTCTCTACTACATCTAAATATGTTTGAGAAGGAGTAGGTGGTGATGTTTGTTTCATAGAAGTGCTGTAACATCAAAACATAAAGAGATGGGCAATATTCCTTAGCTATACAGTATTCAAGGGTAGGATGGATCCAGAGTAGTTAGCCTGACAGTGGAGGGGCTCTCGCTCACAGAAGATCCTGGAACCAATTGGAATCTCCCAACTAGAGTAGAGAAAGTTACTGTGGGGTCTTCATCGTGAAGTTAGGTGTGTGTCCCCCCCCCCCACCCCAAGAGGGATATGAACAGTGTGGACTTGGAGTTTTTTTCCCTCAGGAGGAGAAAGAGACAACAGAGACAACGCAGAGGCAAAGAGAAAGGAAGAACGGCAGAGGCAAGCACTGAGGAACTGCATCTTTTCCCCAGAAAAGAACTGGAACCTGCCATCACACTGAAGGAATGTGGGAAAATTGAGATGAATCCACTTTACTGCTTGCTCTGCGGGAAAGGTGACCTTTTGCAAACCCTGATAACCTCACCGCATTGAGAGGGGATTGCATGGGAGACCATATCTTTAAGAGTAGAGAATCCCCCTGCTTATATCATCAGCAGTCCCATTTCGCTTTCTGCCTCCCCATCACAATCACATTCACATGTGGAAACTTGAGAGCTGGAAATACATTCATCACAAGGTCAGTATTACTTTTTTGTTTTTAATCAGAAGAAACAACAATATCCAAAAACTAAGAGATCACTTGCATTGGCTAAAGCTCTTTAGATTAAAGGAGTCTGACACCAGTTTAAAACCTCATCTTCCCATGGGAAAAATAGTTCTGCCAAACACCAGATGATACAAGAGACAGTGATCCAGGTTAAAACCATTACTTTCCGTGGAATCCTATTGTTCCTCATTGAACCCATAGGACACAAGTAACTGGTGAAACAGAACAGGAAACTTTGGTGGTTCCCATCACACCTGTTTTTCAGTTGTAAAGATGCAAGTAAAGTGTGATGGGAGGTGGGAGCACTAAATATGATTGCTGACCCATTTTCAGAGTTCCCTCCTTTCAGGATATTTCTGCCTCATTTCAACCCTGGAACATGTGATGAGCTCCATGCCTCTCTATACTAGAAAAGAGGCTGAAGTGTCCTACAAGAGGGACATTTGTCACTGTGTTGAGGTTGATTGCCGGAGTTCCCTCTTTTCGGGACACTTCTGCCTCTTTTCAACCATGCATGACTGCCAGAAATAGTTTAACTCATGTGATGAACTCCATGCCTCTCAATGCTAGAAAAGAAGTTGAAGTGTCTTACGACTGATAAATTTCTCAGTGTGATAAGGTGATGAGTGAAGCACTAAAAACCTATCTGTGGCCCAAAAAGGTTTAGCCTATTTAATTTCTGCCCCTTACTACTGCCAAGTTGTGCAGGCCTGCTCTGGGTTTTCTCAGGAGTATCCAGGTTGGAAAGAGAAATTGCATAGATGACAAGTCATGTTTCATTGAGAACAGGGTGCTCTAGTTTCTGACCCTTGCTGCTTGAGTTTACCAGGTAAAAAATAATTCCAAAGGAGGAGTGGCTGGAGAAGGAAGAGAACACCCAAGCAGCATATGGCTACACATCAGGAAAAAAATTAGATGAAACTTCTTCCCAGTGGGTGATGTCTGCTCTGTTCTCCCATCTCCAGAGCCGTCTGATGGCTAATGTCTGTTCTTTTCTCCCAGGTACAGAATAACACGGATGCTGCTCAGGCACCTCCATCCTCTACTAGGCACTAAATGGCCATAAAGATGCCTGCTGGAATTGATAGCCTGGCTTGAGCAGGATATGAATGACAAGTTCCCAGGAAGTATGCTCATAGAGCAATTGGACCACAGCCACTATGCGAATGAATAAATACTTAAATTCCTGCCAAACAACTGCATCTACTAGAAAGAAAATTAATATGATGTGAAAGAAATGTCTCAAAAAACTGAAGTCCCTATCCTAATGAAATCAGTATGCTGTCCAAAGTGAGCAGATATTTTGAGTAGGATAGGAACCTCTATATTGTATACTTCCATTTTCTTCCCCCTATGGCAGTGATTCCCAACCTGTGGTCCGTGGACCACTAATGATCTGAAAGAAATAAAATATGGTCTGTGACCTCACTATTACAACACTGTTGTAACACGAGTGACTGTTCTCGCAAAACCCTCTTATAGTGCCAAGGCTTATTCAATATGGTTTTCTGTGGGTGAGCAGATGGCGACTACTGAATTGCATATGTTCTGTATCAGAAACTAGAGCTGATGTGGTCTATCCAATGCAATTTTCTGAATCAGCACCCCAAATAACCAAACCAAATCTAAAGTTGACCAAAAACCGATTTCAGTACTAATGTTGGAGAGTGGTCCCTGGTCAAGTGGTCCCTCGTCAAAAAAAAAGTTTTACATCTCCATCTCTCTCATGTGTATACATATGTGCATGGGGACAGTTTCATTCACAATAGATACCATCTCTATTCAATCAAGGGACATCTTTGAGCCATTGCTAAAAATATATCAAGATATTTCCCTTCATGTCAAGAGCCATGAGGCTCAGGTGTTATATTAGCGTCAATGTTGAATCAATCATCTTGATTATTAGTTACAAGTTTGGATTGCACCACAACACATAGAAGAGTTATACATACAATTATTACAGGTTTTTTATTTACAAAAAAAATGTGTATCAACGCTATTGAATGATACACTCATTGGAAATGAGTTTGCTATCAGTGGTCCTCAGCTATTTGCATGGCACTTGTAAGAAATGTGAATTTCTTGTGCTTTATAAGAACTGTGTTCTGTAACTCAGGCATGGCTAATCCAGATGTCCCTAGCCACTTAATTAGTTTCTTACAATAGCTTTTCTCTGCCAGTTGTTTGCATGAAAGCAACATCAGTGTTTTGCAAGAATATACTGTGCCCTAAAAGATCACATGTATGGCTGTGTGTGCATGAGAGAGAGAGAAAAATAAATAAAACTGGCACACAAATATATGCTCGAGTTTAGAAATAATGGCTATAATTGAAACAGAAATACAATACATGCTCAATCACCCATTGCTAATTACTGATAGGTAGCTCTCCCAGTTTCTTACTATTTTTCATCATTAAATGTGGTTTAGACTTCAAACAGTGGGCTGTTTTCAGAAAAAAATACTATTCTATGTAAAATAGGATGCATGTTTATCCTGCATGCCTCCAAATTGCCAGCACAAAAAGCAATAAGGAAAAGAGGTCTCACAGAAGAGAACAAAGAGCCTTTGCTAGCAACAGGGAAGCACATTTCCTATTGTAAGCTGCATAGATGGTCACATAAATAAAGCCAGTCTCCAACACTGAAGAAAGGCATTGCAGTTCAGGTCAGAGTGTTATTTTCTGCTTACCAGATATTGGTCAGAACTACATTTTGCAGGTCAAGGAGAAGAGAAATGTAATGACAGAGCCCCTCTTGAATACTCCATAGTGACACCTTCAGGGAGATCTTCACTACAAGCAGGTTAATGATTTCCAGGGTGACGCAGAAAGGGCTAAAGGCCTTTCCAAGGTTCACCAGCCAGGAAATATGTGGAAGTGTCTGCCTCTGACTCTAACCTCAATGTTGTGACATTCATACATAGGAATATCTATTTGGATAGGAACATCCCTTTCTGGCACTGCAGTGGTGAAGATGATGGAAGTAACAGAGCTCCAAAGTGAGTATGATCAGCCTGTGGAATGGGGATATCAGTCATGTTAACTTAGAAAGTGTAGTCAGGATCAATTTGTTTTTTCTTTGTCAGCACAGCTTTTCTAGGTTATGACACCATGACCTCTAGTTCAGAGCCTGGAAAAGGTATATCATATAACACCCAACATGGCCCAGCTAGTAAGGCTAGTGGGATCGCTGGGGCATTTGGGGAGTTGTAGAAAAACAATCAGTTTTCTAAGCTCTGATAAAGAAGTCATGTGGGGTTATATTTAAAGTAACATTTGCATGTTCTTCTCTAGACCAAAAGTGTTACATTGGCAATGGTCTTACTGGGATTTTTGTTTTCCTGAAGATTAGAGAATTTGCCCTTGGAGCGGAAAATTGACTAACCTCTTCGCCTTTGTCCACAGAAAATGAGAATCACTGCTCCACCAGACCGGCCCAAAGCCTCTGGATTTGGCAGGGATTACTTGTAGCTACCAGGGCCAAGGCTTGTTTATGATATCCATACAATATTCCACTTTACCCCGAATTTTTCTTGTATGTGTTTCAGCATTACCTGCAATTTTGTAAAATCCCCTGCGGGGTATAGGGTTATTTGGGGGGGGTGTTATTGGGGGTGAATTTCCAATACAAGCCAGGGGGGAAAGATGCACATCTCATACAGTATATCCATAATATCAGTTCACCCATGTTGCACAGGCCCAACCAATCATGTTTAGAATGGAGATGTGATATTTGCCATGGAATTTTTCCACTGACCACTATCCTTTCATTACATTTATATATCAAGATTGAATGTTTCTTCTTTTGTCTTTCTTTTAAGGGTATAGAAATGACATAGTAATTTATATGAGGGTAACCAACTTGAAATGTAATCCATACAAGACAGTTGAAAGGAAGATCAGGGATCAAGGATTCAGCCAGTGATAGATGGGGTCTGGATTAGCTTGGATGCACCCCAGGACTCAGCACTGAGCACACATTTTGGTGATGGTCAAGAATACATTCACAGTTCCAAAGTAGCACACGGTTATGAAAACAATTAAATTACAATTACAGCAAGAAACCTTTGAGAAAAAACACAGAAAAAGTAAAAGTAGAAAATAATATTAGACCATTGTGTACAAAAGTGATGTGCTGGTTCAGGAAACACAGATTATCTCAAAATGAAGCTCTTCCCAAAAGTAGAAAGAGGAAAGTACCATACCAGCTTTTCCTTCCATAGCAGGTGGCTTCTGGGAACTGTAGTCAAAAAAGACAACTTTTAAAAGTTCTCCAATGCTATGACACTACGATCAGAATATATATCCTGACTGTCCTTCAGTAAGTTACAAGGAAGACCCATTTCTTCTGTCCATTCAAATTCCTATGACATTAATTGCAACCATTTTGTGTCTTACAGAGATTGGTGTTGGTCTTGTGGGCTTTGGAGCATTTTTCCTCCTTTTTGGAATGCTGCTTTACATGGATTCAGTGCTTCTGGCCTTTGGAAATGTATGTTTCTTCAAAAGCATCCGATATTTTCTACCAAAACCCTGGTCCTCCATGTGTATTGGAATTCAATTCCCAGCTGCGTCAGCCACTTCAACTTGGAGTTGACATTCAAAACACCTGTAGGACCAGATATTGGGAATTTCTGCTCTTGATGTTTTGGTCCATCATTCCTATGAAATATGGGTTCTATTGGGGCACCTGTTTTTTTTAGTAGATGTCTATAATATTGAGCTTTGCAAGATTACAAATGACTTAGACCACTGCAAAAATAGGAATCTGTACCCTTGTGCCATGTAATAAAGCAAGGGGTGCGTATTGAGAAAGGGGAAAAAACCATGATGGTGGGAATCCTCATGATAATATATGTGCATACAGTGTGGCTTATGTATACAGAAGTTTCTTTTTAGACAGCGTGTGAAGTGCTATCCAAATCCTGTTCCACCCTCACGAGTGTCAATCCCCAACAGAGATGACTTCTAAGGCTTATTCATAGGGAGGGGAGGAAGGGGATAGGCAATTCAAATGATGTAGCATCAAGAGCAGTGGCTCCCAACCTGTGGGCTGCGGCCCAGCAGTGAGCCGCAAGAATGAAAATCCGGTCCGCGAACCACCTTCCTCCTATTTTATTTTATTTCTGCTCCTTTCCGCAGAGCTGACCAGCCCCACCCCTTCTAGTACTAATGTTGGAGAGTGGTCCCTGTTCAAAGTGGACCCTGGTCAAGTGGGCCCTGGTCAAAGTGGGCCTGGTCAAAAAAAGGTTGGGAATGACTGATCAAGAGAATGGCATAGAAGGGATGATGTCATCCCATTTCCAGCTCATTCATCATCTGATTTGCTCTCTGCTTCCTTCTCTCTCCACTGGCAAGACCGGAAACAGGAGCTGCTTTTGTGGGACTTGAAAGCTTGGGGAACAGGGGTGTAGGATAGGCCACAAAGGGCTAGAGCAGTGGTTCTCAATCTGTGGGTTCCCAGATGTTTTGGCCTTCAACTTCCAGAAACCCTAACAGTTGATAAACTGTAGGCCAAAACACCTAGGGGCCCACAGGTTGAGAACCTCTGGGCTAGAGGATAGTCTTTTGCATCTCAACCAAAACAAGACAGACATGAGGGGGAGGGTAGGCACATAACTGTATGGATGGAGTGTTACATTCTATCTACCTGATATAGGATTTCAGCCTATATCAGCTAAGGAAGGGGATGCTGAAATTACTGAAACTGAGATACTGCCCATGTCCACAGCAAAGTAACTGAAAAAATTATGTTTGGCAAAAAAGGGGAGTGGACAAAAACAATGCTGTTCTCCAATTTTTATTTTTTATTTTTTTAAAAAAAGAAGACAAGATACAGTATATTAAAGGGCATGTAAAGTTCATCCAGTTTGTGCTGTAGACTCAGGCTTCACATGCAATAAAACACCCCTTGAGAGGAGAACATAGAGCAGCACCAAACCCCTGCCAGCTAGCGTGGTTGCTTAATTCTTCCCAAGAAATTACTATATATTCATGCAAATCATGTTACTTTAAAGCACTCTGACAATCCCTGAGAACAGTTTCCTTTATTCTCCTTAGATTCTGTTCCTGTCTGGATTAGCTGTTATCATTGGACTAAGAAGAACTTTTGGTTTCTTCTTTCAGAAACCAAAGCTTAAAGGAACCAGTTTCTTTCTAGGAGGCATAATCATTGTCCTACTTAAGTGGCCAGTCCTGGGAATGCTGCTGGAGATCTATGGTTTCATTAACCTCTTCAGGTGATTAATCCAACTAAAGTAATGGAGCATCTATAAGAAACTGCATAGATATGTTTTAGTTACTTTATTGATACTCCCCCTTTCTTCCTATGAGAACTCCTATAGCAAGAATGGGAGCTGTGAAACACGTGGGCCACATGAGGTCTTCAGTGCTACTCCCAGAGCCCACTTAAGTCCTAGACGTCTCCCAAAAATGTATTCTAGCAAAAATGGGAAATCTTGCCTCCAGAAGCCTCTATATATTCCAGTTATGACTGAATGACAAAGTAGTATATATATCAGTGATAAAATTGCATTTGGGGTGCTTTCTGGTTTTATCAGAATGGTTGTGTGCTGTCAAGTTTTCTCTGATTCATGGTGATGCTAAGGTGACCCTATCATGAGGTTTTCATGGCAAAAGTTCTTCACAGGGGGTTTGCTCCTGAGGCTGAGAGAAGCTCCTTGCCTAAGTCACCCGGTAGGCTTCTATAGTTGACTTAAGAATTCGAACTGTGATCTCTCAGTATCCTAGGACAGCTGGGAGGATTTCAGGTGATAAAAATGTGATGAATACAGTTCCTAGAATATCCAGATATCCAGTTAAGATCAAGCTTGTACCATACTGCAATGCATAAGACTCTGTCCCTCTCTTGTGCTTATCCAAGTCTGACCAATACTATGACTTAACAAGAGCTGTTCAACCATGGTATATGCTGCCTCAAAGTGTAGTGGAAGTTTGGAAGTTTTTAAATATTGGTGGATGGCCATCTGTCAGGAGTGATTTGATTCAGGCATGGCAGAGGCTGGACTAGATGGTCTTTGTGGTTTCTTCCAATGTATATTTCTGTGATTCTTAGATTTCATACTGCCTGCTTATTAATTATAGTGAGGGGCCACCTTTGTACAGTCCTGAATCTGAAAACAGCTCTAAGGCTTGTGTATACATAGTCTATGACAACTCATGAGACTAGCTCCCAGTTGCAAATACTAAGATTTCTAAATGGGATTCAAGTTTCTTTAATAATCAGGCTAATTTGTAGATGAACAGAGAATGCTTGATTGCTTAGTATTTTATTATTTCCAGCAAAATGAGGTAAGTTTCGTCATGGAAAGTTTGTTTGTTTTTTGTGAATGATATCTCAATATAAAAGTTCTTCCTCTATTCATCACGGGATAATTGATTATCTACAACTCAAACCTCAATGGATGCCAACTAAGAATACTCAAGGATTTTGTCTGGTCCACAGTTCAAGGATCAATTTCATTGACACATTTTTTAAAAAAAAGTCTTTATTATAGTTTTTACAGATTTAAAAGAAACATATAACACATCACTGGAACGGGATAGGAAAAGGGGAGTGGGAAAGGAATGGGAACAGGGGGAATAAGGAAGGGTGGGGAAGGAAAGTTAGGGGAGGGTGTGCGAGTAAAAACATAACATAGGGGAATGGAGAATAATATAGTCATATTAGACTTTACAACTTGTGGTTAAGCTATCAATCTTCGTCCACCGCTTTTCAGATTGTCTATTTGTGCCTACAGAGAGATATACAAACATAAGATTCAATGGTCATATTGATATATTAACAGTGCTTGGTTTCTTATATATATATATACACACACACATACATATCTAATTAACCCTTACTCTCGCGTGTACTTATGTGCGCATAATGATTATTCAATCCAATCTAATCTACTTGGTTCTTTCTAACTAATGATTCCAGTTAAGTATTAAATCAGTCTTATGTTCCCTACTAAAATAGTTCTGGACAATTGACCAGTCAATCTTTCTTGTGGAGTCTTTTTCAGTCGTTTTTAACTCTTCAGTCAACCACTCCATCTGAATGGTTTCTGTCACTTTATATAACCATTCCTCTTTCCTTGGTTCGCTGGCAGACTTCCAATATCTGGCATAGACCACTTTGGCTGCGGTAGTTAGAACTAAGTATATTTGTTTTTCGTTAGTATCGAGATTTGGATCCATTATCCCTAATAGGAGTGAATCTGGCTTCCTCTCCATTGTTTTCATGAATATTTTGCCTAATTCAATATTTATTAGTTTCCAATATTTTTCGGCTTTCAGGCACAACCACCATAAGTGGAAGAAGGTTCCATTCTGAGATCCACAGTTCCAACATTCAGTTTTTGTATTTTTATAGATTTTTGCCAATTTTTCCAGGGCAAGGTACCATCTATATATGATTTTTATCCAATTTTCCTTGTAGCTATAGCAGACTGAAGAGTTTATATTTTTCCAGATGGTTTTCCAAGTATTCCAATTAACATTGTATCCAATATTTCGAGACCATTTTTTCATATAATCTTCTGTTTTTCGCTCCTTTTGACATAACAAACTATAGATCTTTCCGACCGAGTTTTTATCCGGCCCTAATAGAACCCTCTCTAACTCACTGCGGTCGTCCTCGAATCCCCTTATTGTATCTAGCTTAAACTTTCCCCCTATTTGATGGAAAGGAAGCCAGCCTAACTCCTTACCTTCTAATAATAGTTGTTCTTTTACTTTTCAGCGTATATCTTAGCCCATTCCAGTATATCAGATCCTTATAGGTATACCATTTGGTATCATCCAATTGCCTTATTCAGAATGCCTCCACTGGTGATAACCAGGTGGAAGTTTTTGGGTGGACTTTTTTACTATATTTATTCCAAATCCTAATCAACGGGCCTCTAATATAGTGATTTTTAAAATTCTTATCCATTAGTACTTTATTATATCCCAAGTATCCATGAAATCTGAATTTGAGATCATGGCCTTCTAAATTTAGTAATCTATTGTCCTCTAGTTTGATCCAAGCCCCAATCCAAACCAAACAGTTCGCCTCGAAATACTTTCTCAGGTCAGGCACTCCCAGTCCTCCATTTGTTTTATTTTCTTGGTGAATTTTCATTCTTACTCTCGGTTTTTTACCGCTCCATATAAATCTAGAGATGTCTCTCAACCATGTATTAAATTGGGCATCTTTTTTTCCTAATACCTTAGTCCCTTAAATCTATCTCGATATTATTTTCCTTTTCTGTAATATCTTATTACTCGCTCATAGTTCTTTGCGTGTTTATTTTCCTTCAACCTATCAGTGAGTCTCTCCATTTGTATTGTATCTATAATTTTTAGCGTCCATTCTTCCCTACTGGGTTTTTTATCCGATTTCTAGTATTTTGCATATACTAGCTTTGCTGCTGTTGTTATCAAAATAAAAATATTTTTGTCTTCTTTATCCCATTTATTGTCCGTTATTCCTAATAGGAACATTTCTGGCTTCTTTTCAATCTCTTTTCCTAAATTTTTTTGTGTCTCCTTATGGATCATGGTTCAATACTTTCTGGCTTTCCCACAGAGCCACCATAAGTGAAAGTATGTCCCGTTTTTCCCTTGACAGTTCCAGCATCGGGGGCTTGCATTAGGGAACATTTTAGCGATCTTTGCTGGAGCTAGGTGCCACCTGTAAATTATTTTTATCCAGCTCTCTCTGTAATTTTGGCTGAGTGAGATATTTATATTATTCTTCCAGATACTTCTCCAGGTTTCTGGGCTGATGTTATATCCTAGGTTCCTAGACCATTTTTTCATATGGTCTTTTAGTTGATCTTTCCCTTTTTCCCAGCTTTGCAGGACTCTATATATTTTCCCTACCAGTTTTTGTTTTGTATTTATTAAGATCTCGTCTAGCTCATTTAGTTGTTTTTCGAACCCTTTTTTTTTTTTTTTGTCTATTTTATATATGTTCGCCATTTGAAGGTATGGGAACCAACTCCGTTTTATGTTTTTGTCTTGTAATTGTTCTCTAGATTTCATATTAAAATTTCGACCATCCCAGTACAGGAGGTCTCTATATGTTAACCATTGGGAGTCATCCAATTGTCGAATACGCATAGCTTCCATGGGCGATAGCCATAGAGGGATCTTTCTGTATAATTTTTTGCAGTATTTTTCCCAGACTTTAATTAAAGAGCTTCTTATGTAATGATCTTTAAAGTTGGAGTCACTTTTTATTTTATCATAACAGAGATATGCATGGAGTCCGAATTTCAAGTTAAAACCTTCGAGATTTAACAATTTATTGTTTTCCAGACCGCACCACTCCTTTAGCCAATCTAAACAATTGGCATCATAATATAATCTTAAGTTAGGAACTCCAAGGCCTCCTTTCTCCTTGGGTTCCTGAATTAATTTTAGCCTGACTCGGGGTTTTTTCCCTGCCCAGATGAATTTTGATATTATTCTGTTCCAGATGTCTAACTGCTTTTCTTTTTGATAATTGGTATCATGTTAAAAAGAAAATTTATTTTTGGAAGGATGGTCATCTTTATTGCCGAAATTCTGCCTAAAAAGATAGATTTATTTTTTTCCATCCTTCCAAGATTTTATTTATTTCTGCCCATTTTGCCTCATAATTATTTTTATATAGTTGCGAATTTTTTTGGGTTATTTGAATTCCCAAATATTTTACCTTATTGGTAATTTTTATCCCTGATATTCTCTGGAGTTCTAATTTTTCATTTTCGTCTATATTTTTAGTTATAATTTGTGTTTTTTCCTTATTAATCTTAAACCCCGAACATTTACCAAATTGTTCCACTACTTTCAACCAGTGTTCTATTGAGCTCTTCGGTTCTTCCATTATTTGAATTAAATCATCTGCAATGCCTGTATTTTAAACTTATCTTTTTTAATTTGTAACCCCCTTATCCCATTATCCGTTCTAATTTCTTCTATTAATAGTTCCAATATAAAAATAAAAAGTAGAGGCGACAGTGGGCAGCCTTGTCTGACTCCTTTCTGTATTTTAATTTTCTCTGTTTTTTTTGTAATTGACTATAATTTTTGCAGATTGTTCTGCATATATTGCCATAATGATATTTTTGAATTGATGTCCCATATCTACCTCATTTATCAGCATATGTAGAAAATTCCAGTTAACTTTGTCGAACGCCTTTTCGGCGTCGACAAAGATAAACGCTGCTTTTTTATTTATGTGTTTATCGTAGTATTCTATTGAATCGAGTAGGATCCTGACATTAGTATTCATATGTCGGCCTGGTAGGAAACCATTCTGGTCCCCCTGGGCATCTTTTTTGATAATAGGGAGAGTTGCGAACAAGAAATTCATTTTAGGGAGGGCCATCATTTTCACCGCAGCGATTTTCCCGAGGAAAGACAGTTTCAGCTTAGACCATTTCTCAAAATCCCTTTTGATTTTCTCCCATGTGCCTTCATAGTTATTTTTGTATAATTGGGAGTTCTTTGTTGAAGATAAAGGAAAAAAGCAAACAAGCGCTTAAGGAATTCTTTGAAATTAACTGTAAAGATAACAAAAATACAAATCTGATATGGGACACAAGTAAAGCATACATGAGGGGATTCTTCATGAAGCACCAGTCTATTAGTAAGAGAGCAAGAGAAAAAGAACATCAAGAAATCCTGACTAAGGTGGATAAGGTGGAAAAAACCTTAAAAAGTAATCCTAAGAATAGTCAGATCCAGAAAGAGTTAAGATTACTACAGAAACAATTGGAATTTTTTGAACTAGAAAAAATTGGAAAAAAATTAAAATTTATGAATCAAAGGTATTTCGAGCAGGCAAACAAACCCGGTAGACTACTGGTGTGGCAGTTAAAGGAGAAGAGGAAAAGAAATGTTATCCATAAACTAAAACACAACCAGAAGGAAGTAACATCAGATGAAGGGATAAAAGGGGTCTTGGAGAATTATTTTTCCGCTCTATACCAAAAAGATAATACAAAGGTTGAGGATGTGGTAACATACATCAGTACCAGAAAAATAGGTAGGGTATCCGATGAGGATAGGGAACTGTTAAATAAAGAGATATCTAAAGAAGAAATATTAAGGGCAATACAAAGAACAAAGAAAAAACACAGATGATGACGCTAAATTTAACAGAGGCAGAGAGGGTAGATCTAATAAAGAAAACAGATCTACTAACAGTGAAGAAGGTGAAGTACCTAGGGATAAATATAACAACAAAGAACTCATTGATACATTTTTGATTTGTTTGTCAATCAGAATGCAGTTAACTTTCAGATACAGAGCTTTGAAAAATTATGGGTTCTTAATATATGTAAACATGGTGCTTGGATTACAATACATAAACACTTTTCTCCCAGGGATTTTTCTCTTGGTCTGTTCTGGTTTTGAGGTTTCAGCTGAAAGAAAAGTACACGAAGAATGGTTATTTCATGAGACAAGCTATAAGCAGGAAAAAGAGTTCATCACCCACCTTCTACATTCAGATTTAATTTTAAAATAGCCATTATGTGATGGGCAGTTCACTATTTAAGCATACAGAATTAATGTTGTCATATCTAGTTTGGCTTTCAAGCTCATCACTACGTGCTGATTTTAGCAATTAACAAATTCTTCTTTGTCCTCAGGAGTTTTTTCCCAATTGCCTTTGGATTTCTTGGGGCATTGGTTAATATACCATTTTTGAACAAGGTAAGGAGTCACATTCTCCTGTGGGAAAAGCAAGCTTGGTGGTTTATCAAAAGAAGCAATTATGCCATAAAGGTAGACAGTTTGGAGGGTCTGTATTCCAGCTGTTTTAAACTAAGATTCTTGCTAGATGGTCTGTTTCGTTACCAGAGTTACTGCAATTCCTCTTTAGTTTAAATACAAGTTGTTGCATAATCCTCCATTTCAGTAAGAGTGATATAATGGTAAACTCTGAAGTACAAATGATCCCAATGAAAGTGTTGACATGCAGAAGTGCCAACATAGTTCTACTTGTCCCATCAACCATAGTTTTTTTGCAATGTAAAACTGTCCTTCAATGGATGACATGCTCTGAGTCAGCATACTGCACAGTTAGGTTTATTGAATTGATGGAAATTGTATTGATTTAAGAGCTGATATATCACACTTTGCAGTTGTGTAACCTCGTTTGTAAATGCAGAAGTAAATTCTAACGTAGACCTAATTTTGTTCACAGTTTTTGCTATTTATTCCAGTTATTACTGTGCCATTACTAGAAAAGAGCAATTGGTAAAAATTGATATCTCATTGCAGCTGTTCCAGAAATTTGGAGACACCAGTTCTTTGGTGTAGTCTGGATGAACGATGTATCTCAGGGACAACGTCCTTTCTTACAAGCAAGAACGACTTTTAAAAAACAAACATGAAGAACCCGTTATCTTCACAAGCATATATCATTTAGGCTCTCAGTCCTACCTTTATATGAGGTGACCTCCTACAAGTATGTACAAATCAACTGAAAGGAATTACTTTGAGATGTTGGTGGTATCCGCATGGGATAAAGGTTTTACATCCTTTTGCTAGTTTATCCACATCTTAATGTTCTCCTGCAGAGGATCTTATTGAGGCTGTTAAATGGATGGATAACAGCAGAGTGAACCATGAACTCACTGAGCAAAACCATCAGTTAAAGTTAGTTCTCAGAAGGACACATCCAAGTGGGATTGTCACCTTTCATAAATCTAGGACTGTGTCCAATTTTTTTTTACATAACCTCATTGAGATGGAGAATCAGTGTCAATCCAAGTGTTTTTGGACTAATCCCAACTTTTTACTTGGTCATGTTGATTTAGGGTGCCTCTACATTGTAGAATTAATGCAGTCTGACAGCACTTTAATTGCCATGGCTCAATGCTATGGAATAATGGGGGTTGTAGTTTGATGAGGCTCCAGCATTATTTAGCAAGGGAGGCTAAAAGACATGTTAAAATACACCTCCCAGAATTCCATAGCATTAAGTCAAAGCACTCAATGTAGTGCATTAAATGTACAGTGAAAATGCTCCCAAAGCCTCTCTGAAAGTCAAAATCCATCAACTTCTGAAGGGCTTGGTGTAAATACAGGTTTTGAGGGTTTTTTCTTTTGTGTATGTGAGCAAGAGGAGTATCTTAATGCATGTGTTGAAAAATGTGATGTAGTCTTTGGGGCACTACAAAACCTGCAAAACCACATCAGCAGAAATAATAGTGAGAAGAAAACATAATCCAAGAACAGTAATACCTTTAACTCTCTGAACTTCCCAACAAAAGATATACTAAGATAAAACCATAAGCAGATATAGGAAGAAAACTTGAAGTTGGGATATACAGAAAATTTGAATTTGAAGAAACAGCTATGATTTTAAAGAACATGTATGGAATATATCTTCCCTCAAATTCAGAAAAAGGACGTAGAGAATAAATATTAGAATATGTAAACAGTTATTCTGGATTTCCTATTTATCTCAAGTTAAAGAAATGGTAGTGTCACAAAGAATTGGAGGTTGCTTGTTGTTTTAATGTGCACGCTATAGACAGTGGCTAATTAAAAGTCTGAGAACATTACGTGGCCACCTTGCAAATGTGTTTTCCTATTTTTGTATTTAATAGCACTTGTTTAATTATAAAATAAAACAAGTTATCAAAACTTCTTGTTGAGGTGTGCATGTTTTTTCCCAGAGGAAAACTGCAGATTGGGAAATTACTAACTGCAGTTTCAAACAACTTTAATCATGGCATCATTTGTTCACTGGGTTTTTATGAATGGAAACAAACTGCTTATGTTCCTTTCCATTCATAAACTTCCTTTTAGCTGCACAGTAACATTTAATGAGTAATTTCTATATCGGAAAATGCTGCATACATGTGAGGAAGGAGACAAATACTCAGTGTGAGTGTTTGTGTGTGTGTCAAAGAATCACTTTCAATGCTTTTAAATGTATAAATTGAACCAGCTAAGATGGCCACTGCCATTAAAACACAGCCATTGACACAGATTCAACAGAGATTAAGTGAAAGAAAGAGAAAAATGGTTGTAACACTTAGTTTAATATAGCTTAAGCACTTTGGCACTTTGAGTTCAACTCCTGAATAATAATAATAATAATAACAACAACAACAACAACAACAACTCTGGAAATGGATTACAATCAACTTCTGAAATGTGGCATGAGATTATGATCAACAAGAAGTGAGGGAGGTGGGAAGTCGGATATTACAACAGAGTTCAGATGCAAACCCACATAAAATCAAAACAAAAAGAACTCACTGTGAGCACTCAGAGCTGTGACTGTATGGGAGAGGCTAGGAAGCAAACAGAAATACATATAGCCAAGAAAATAAGGAAAGCAGCCAGAGAGAATGTAGACATCAATAAAAGAGAGGCAGAGAAAGACACAGCAAACAGCCAAAGATTGATGGATGTGGCATGCCACCACCCAAAGAAACAAGACCATTTTTGACGCTGTTTCTCATGGGAAAAAACTTGGTAACGGTGTAACAATCAAGTGACTTGCCCCTGGTCACCCAGTAGGTTAGTACAGCTGAGTGGGAATTTTGTTCTCCAGAGTCCTGTCCAAAACTCAAATTGTGACATCACTCACACTGGGTCCTCCCAAGTGGCCACATACAATTTAATCACTGAACTGTGTGATTCCCATTCTTGTTTCAATGCCTTCTGCAAAACACTGCAAACCAGGAATAAAAATAATCCACCAATATAATTTTGCCCGAGTGGTCTTTCAAACCATTTTTCTGAGCTCTGATAAGAGTTGTCAGGATTTTTCTTCTTTTTAATTTAGATATTTTCTGATGGTTTGTAGGATAATAAAAAGCTAAGATATTGATGTGTTTAAATGTCTCAGTATTTACTTCACTTTTGAGAAAAAAATGTCACAGCTTAAATGTCATGATTATCTGTACCTTCTGCACAAAAACCCTTTGAATGGGCAACTGATACCTAGAAACAATTTCTTTAAAATTGTGGATTGATGGGAAAGATGTTGCCTTTCTCTTGGTGGGATCATGCTCTGAATGTAAACAAAGTCCTCTAAGTGACCTGGAAGTGGATTTATAACTGCCATCTCCTCTCCTGGGTCTTTCTCATGTTCCCTTTACAGCTACGCAATACAAGCAGAGATTGGTGATTTCTTGCCCTTTGACTAAAACCACTTGTCTAGAGGCCAGCAGACTGGGCAGTATGACGCAGTACAGAGCCTGAAAGGGTAGGAGTTTCTCAGTCTTCCTTGTGGGAAAAAGCAGGAGGCCTCTGGTTTCTGAAACCAATGAAGCTCCAGGACTAGGTTGGGAAAGGAAAAAGAATCAAACTTTTTATTGTAGGCATATAAGGATTCTAAGCAATCGAATCAAACATGGAGTGCATAAAATTACGCCTTTATTGTATAATCACCTTATTCTAATACACAAACTGCTATGGGATCCAGTTGTTACTGCACACCTTCAAGTTATTTTCAGCTTGCGATGACCCTAAGGCAGTGGTTCTCAACCTGTGGATCCCCAGATATTTTTGCCTTCAACTCTGGTAAACTGACTGGGATTTTGGGGGGTTGTAGGCCAAAACACCCGGGGACTCACAGGTTGAGAACCACTGCCTTTCCTGGCTGGGTGAAAAATGTACTGCCAGATCAGAGAGTGTAGAAATTTCCATAAACCTATCTTGGGATTTTCTTAGCAAGATTTCTTTAAAAGGGACTTGCCATTGGTTTCCTCTGAAACTGGGAGAGGGTGGGTCCCACAGGTTCACCAAGCAGGTTTTGCTTTCTAATGAATGGTTCAATGTACCCAATCTTTGTTTCCTACATGAAATTATTTAAAACATGGTATAAAATGACCTTCAGCATATGAATACAAGATGTATATGAAACATAAATTGATTTTGTGTTAAGACTTGGTTCCCATCTCCAAGATATTTCATTATGTACACAAATGCAAATACTGTTATGGCAATGGTAATGCTTTCTGTGGATTTTGGGAGTGAGTGTCTACTTTTAGGGTTGTTTTTTTTCTCCAGCTTGGAAGGTTCAGCATCTGTATGTGATGGGCCCCATTGTTCCCACCTTATGTCTAATGTTATTTATATATATTTGTTTATATTTACAGTAATTTTCCAAGATTTCTAATCTTTTCTCACCTCACCTGCAGAATTAAGCTGATGATTACATTACATTTGTGCCAGTGGAGTTTCTTCTCCCCCCCCCTTTTTAATCACATAGGGAAGGCTTTATGTGCCATGCACCATGAGCCCAGTATGGATGTGGACAAACAAGAAAGTAATGCTTAGCTGCATGTATGGATGATTTTAGAGAATTTCAGAATTCCAGATATGGGATCAACCTATGGTAAAGTGTAATAATCACCTATAAGATCCTCTATTATAATAGTTCTTTCTCATTCCTCTCCAAACCTGTTTCTATAGCTCAACACCAAGACAGTGTCCTCCTCAAACTACAGTATGTTTGGCTAAAATAATTTCCTGAAGTACCAAAATGGTCCAGAAAGGAACAAAAAGATGGAGAAATTGCTTTATACTCTCCCTGATAGGTATTTAGGAGGGCTTGGAGTAATCATTCAAAATAAAATTATTTAGGGTAAAGCAGAGGGTGTGTGGCTCTCTAAGGTCCCCAGGACGGTAAATGTTCCTCCCACCCCCCAATAGTTGTCCCTTTGCTTAAGTAGATGGCAAGGGCGGTCTTATCACAAAGCTTTGTTTTATTTGTTCTCCTAAGTGCTTTGCCTTGTCAAAAACCTTGTATACAGAAACTCACTGCAAGTTTCCCATGCCTCTCTTTGTTATTAAACGATTCACCAAAGGTCACCAAGGCCATTGCAATAAATGCAACTACGCTGACATTTGGGGGAGCTCCCTAGTCCATTGCCACACATAGCTCATAATATCTTTATGTTGAAAGATCTTTGTTCTGGCCCTTTCTGACCTTTAACCCATTTAGCAAAAAAAGGTTGGGAAAATCCTTCCTCAAAAACATAATGCCCAAAGCCATCTGTGGGAAAATAAACAGGGTCAATCATTCAAGAGTACTGAAACGCTCTTGCAATTGCCCATAGAAATAGGGGATTTCCTTTCCATATGGAAGCCCAAGGATTTACCTAGATTTGATGAACTATCAGGCCCCTAAATCCATAAGGTTCCGTGCATGGCTCATTCCTTTTAGTTTATGTACAAACTGTAAGGCCATAACTAAAATAATTTATTTTGCTCTCTTATTAATGGCATAGACTTTCCATAAATGCCACAGATTGAAGGCCATGCTTCATGTGACATTTATCACATGATTTGGTCTTTGTATGGTTGATTCTCCTCCTACCTCAATTTTCCTAATAAAAAGCTAATAAATACAAACCAAACAAGAACTATAATCATAGCTGGAATACAGGTATACCTTAGTTAATTAAGTCTTCGAGAAAGATTATTTCTACAAAGGCTTTTTATATTTGCCCAGCTCCCACATGTCTTCTTTCTAGGAAGGTGGTGAAGGAGAGATTGAAAAATATAAGCATTCAGTGTCAGAATAAGGAAACGCCTTTTGATTTATTTTATTGTATTTTATTTTTCAGAGCTTGGGCTTGTTGCTCAGGAATGAGTCTGCTGAAGGATCAATGAGGCCCTCCACAATTGCCCACCCTACCCTGGTGTTCTAGATCCTGCCCCAAACTGAAAGCATATAAAGAATAGGAAGATTCTTCAGAAGGCGCCCACATTAAACAATTGTACTGCATTCATTATCATGGTTTTTATGCTATGGACAGCGGGATCTGCAATTCAGTGAACTATTTAAAATGTGCAGTTTAGAAATCTCTATTGCACTACTACTCTGCATTCTCCAAATTACAAATCCCATAATTGAACAGTATGGGGATATGGCAATTAAAGTGGCATAAAAGTGCTACAATTATATGCTTTTTTGTGTGTGTCAGGAGTGACTTGAGAAACTGCAAGTCGTTTCTGGTGTGAGAGAATTGGCAGTCTGCAAGGAAGTTGCCCAGGGGATGTCTGAATGTTTTACCATCCTTGTGGGAGGCTTCTCTCATGTCCCCACATTGGAAGCCGGAGCTGACAGAGGGAGCTCATCCGCACTCTCCCCAGATTCAAACCTGCGACCTATTGGACTTCAGTCCTGCCAGCACAAGGGTTTAACCCATTGCTTCACCAGGAGCTCCAACTCTATGCTAAAACTCTGTGCTATATTTATGTGCCGGAATCATCACCATCATAGGTGATCACTCGTGGCCAAGTATGATTGTCTTCCAAGGGTAGAGTCTTGAAGGTAGATTTGTAGATGACTGTGAATATCTTTTCTAGATCCACATGATCTTTCACATTGGGAGCGTAGATTTCCAGATGGAAGGTGGTCAAAGCAAGGGTTTGTTTATTGTGTCTCTTGGTGTGTTTCTCCCTTTCACCCTCTATTCATGCCTTTTCTAAATCCATAGCCCCATTGATAGCAGCTAACCTCCAGTTACAATGCTCAAGTGTCAGGGCTTCTCTGTTTATGCCACATTTTTAAAGGCTAGCTTTAAGCCCATTTTAAAATCTCTTTTATTATTCACTAACGTTTCATTTTCCAGTCTTGAGTTGAGAATAAAGCAACTGCTTTGAGATCAGACATTCAGACAACATAGCCAGTCCAGTGAAGGTAGCATCAAAGAACTACAATTATATGTTATAATTTTGTGTTATAATTATGTGATGTGAATGTATCCTTTGAGGCAGTACAGAACAGGTGTATTCCTGTTCCAGCAATGTTTTCTGGTAATTGTAGCAGCTTTTCATGGTTAGAGGGAGGAGGGATTAGTACTCTGAAAACAGGGGAAATGCTAGTAAGTAAGATCCTTGTGTATGCATAAAAAGCCATGCCTTTTACTTCCCGTATTATAGTGAAGAATGCTCTCACATAGACACTTCCATGTACAGAAGCTGGTTTGATCAATGATGACTCTTACTTACATAATGGCTGCTGGCTAGTTTAAGATACACAGGACAGACGGATTGGCATATATAGTAGATCTTTAGTATTCATTGCCGTTTGGCTTCAATATCCCTCATGAGTACCATCATCCATGAATGATCAGGGCCCATTATATACAACGACATAGAAATATTTATTTATTTATTTACTCTATTTACTCTTTTTATACCCTGCCCTTTTCACCCCGAAGGGGACTCAGAGTGGCTTTACAAACTACGGCAAAAATTCAATGCTGCATCGTGCACATAATAATGATGTTCCTTACATAAAATGGCAAAATCAAGATTTACTTTTTTGGATATATATATATATATATATATATATAAAAAGCTGTGTACAGTTGAATCAGTGGATGCAAAGCCCATGGGTATGGAGAGTCAAGTATATTTCTGTTTGCCTCTTCCCTACTCCATGTAGCAGCTCAGTGATCTGACTCCCTCTGTCCAATTATCATTTCACTAATTGTCTGGAACACATATATTTAGGGAACTGCATTGCTTCCAGAACTATTCCAAAATATATTAAGAATTGTCCCATTCTAATTCCCTCTTAATAAAGGTCAGAATTATCCCCTGGGCAAAAACCTCCACGTCGATAAACAGTCCAAGCCTATTGCCTCCAGTCTTCATTATAAATTTAATGATTATAAGCCTCAGCTCAAAAGAAAGTCAATAAAATCCATGGTCCAAGTATGAACACAGATATTCCCCTTTCCCATCCCTGCCAGAAATACTATTATGTGAAAGAAGCAAAATTGACCTAGTTAGGATTTTTAAAAAAATCTTAAACAGGAGCTTGGTTTGCCTCACTGAACTACACACATTGAATGAATCCCGTACATGTGAGATAGTGAGTGTGCATAAACACGCAACCAATCTGCCCTTTGCCAGGAAGTAAGGTCAAAGGGGGTTATTACCTCAAAAGTGTTTCCCTTTACCCACATGGCAAGATTTATTGCCTCCTTCTACCAATCAAAACAGCAGAGACGGAAGCCAGTCACATAAAGTTTTGCTATAAAAGCCCACTGGACCTGGTTACTTGTTTTATACAAGAAGACAACACAGATCACGAGGGAAGTTTTCTTACAAAAATCAGTCATATAATGCAGCTGTGCTGGGCCTTTGCAGTAGTTACCTGCAGCTTCTTGTCATTTTCCAGTGATGCTTTCCAAAGGTAAGACAATCTTTTTTTAAAAAAAAAAATCAAGAGTGGACATGTTGATGGGAAATGTGAGCCCTCAGATGTTGATGTGTTGCAGTTCACACATTGCCAAAAGGGTGAAGAATAATGGGAGTTCCAGTCCAGCAATATTCAGAGTGCTAATATTTTCCATCAAGGCCATAGGAAACAATGGCCAAGATCAAGATTGCATAACATTATCATATTGTAGCATAAATCCCTGCAATGCAGAATTAGGACTTCATCATACAAAGCAAGCAAACCAGCATTTGGTGACAGTCTCAGTTTTGCCATGTGCATCTCGCTTTGGTCTGTCTCCCCCCCATTCTTTTCCCATCTCTAACGACTAACAGATAAAAACCATTAATAGTTTTCAGTCCTACAACTTACTTGTCAGCTAACTTGTTGCAATGGGTCCCTTCCATTTATGTGCCAACATGCTAGCAGTAAAGTGATGTCAGGAGGTAGGATTCTCCTCCTCTCCATCCTCCCCTTCCCTGTTCCCAAGATGGCTTTTCCCCTTTTATTTTATGTTGTATATTTATAATAGCTTTTTTGTTTTTAAATGCTGGAATTGTGCCATTGTTAAAACTAGGCCATTGTTTTAAAGTTAAAATAAAAAATTATGAAACATTAATTTAAGGGAAAGCAGGGTTACGAGGGTGTGTGGAAGCAGGACCACAAATTGGTGTAAATGGCACCAATGAAGACAAACGCAATATTGAAGGTGCTCAATAGAGTATTTATCCACTATCAACGATATTGGCGCTCTAGGGGCTATATAATTCTTCTTCTGAATGGCAATATTGTGTAACTGAACTAAGACACTCAATATGCATGTGCAACCATGTGCACTGGGCATCTGCATATAAAAAAGTGAGTAATTCTGCTTCCACGAGCCTGAACCAAATGAAGAAATTCCACACTGAACAAAAAGTCTGCTCTTTTCTGTAGGAGAACTAATATCAACAGGATCCAAACCATTTTGCCTTTTACTATCATACTAAGTATGAATGCATGTAGTAAGCACATGGGCATATTAGAGCCTCTCAACAAACTGAAGGATAGCATTTATCCTAGAGCTGTGGCTTTGTTGAATTCCATGATTTCGCACTGATGTGGCATTGGGGCTGTGTGGTGGTGGTGTGTGTGTGGAGGGATTGGTGTGTTGTTTTGTAGTGTGTGCAGGGGAAGGCATGTAATTTCATTGTGAAATAGCACAATGACAAATAAAGCTATTCTATCTATTCAAGGAACAGGTAAGATTGAGGTAAACAAACATGTGTCCATTTGCATTTTTCTAAGTTCAGTTTTGCAGGTGAATGGTAGCAGGTACAAGCTGTTAAAAACCCATGTAGGAGATAGAGGTTGTGAGCAGGGAGATTTTGAAGAGAAACATGAAACATGTATTTCTATTATGCTAGGTTTATACTTAAACATCACTAATGAATATGGAGAGACATTTCAGTTCTAGCAAGATACTTCAAAACCAATAAGATGACAACCAGGAAAAGTGTTGCTTTTCAGGTTTACTGTTTAATCTGAACTAGATCTAAGTAGGTGTGGCAGAGATGTTCTCATGGAAAGGAACATGGGAAGCTGTTTCAAACCAAATCAGGCTAGGGGTATATCTATATCAGTGGTTCCCAAACTGTGGTCCGTGACCACCAGTGGTTCGCAAGAACTAAAATAAGATCAGCTGCCTCACAGTTACTACACCATTGCAACAAAAGTGACTGATCTCACAAAATCCTCTTATAGTGCCAAGGCTTATTAAATATGGTTTTCTGTGGGTGAGCAGATGGTGACTACTGGATGGCATATGTTCTGTATCAGAAACTAGAGCTGATGTGGTCTATCCAATCCAATTTTATGAATCAGCACCTCAAATAACCAAACTGACTCTAAAGTTGACCAAAAACTGATTTGTAACCCTTTTGGTACTAATGTTGTAGAGTGGTCCCTGGTCATAGTGGTCCCTGGTCAAGTGGTCCTTGGTCAAAAAAAGGTTGAGAACCACTAATCTAAAGAATCACTTCAGGGTTTCACAGAATTTGGTCTCTCTCTCCTGCCTACATAAACTGAATAAAAGATCTCTTCTATGCCAAATGTGGGCTGTACCACTGAGCAATTGCCATTGCCCATCACGAAGGGAAAGGGTTTGTAACACAAAATGCTTAATGAATTGTGATTTTGACCCATTTTAAAGAATCAAATTATTTTTGAAATATTCTTTGTAAGGGCAAAATAAAGTAATAATGATTAGTCCATAACATAACCATTTGCTGAAGTTTCAAGGCTTTCGTGCATCACAGGAAATGAATCCAGGCATTAGACAACCTACCTGTTGAAAAATTTGATTATCTTCCACTGCATTTACTAGGAAATAAGCTTGGAATGATAGAATATGGGATCCTATCTAGGCATAAGCTAAGGTTGGGTCTCTACCACCAAGGAATGAAAAAGATCTGAATGCATCTGGGCTAGCTAGGCATGTCTCTGAAGTTTTCTCCCCAAGGCAGCGGGCACTGTTGGACTGCATCTCCCAAGAGCCCTAGCCCACATAAGTGTATAGTGAACTATTTAAAGGCTGAAATTCAACAAGATTTGGAATGTGGCACAACTTCCATTGTTCTAAAGAGGCATGTAGGATTTGCTTTTCATTCAAATAGATCCAACCCAATGCCAGCTGCTCCACAAAGCAGGCACAAAGAAAGGCAGCACAACAACTGGGACCCAAATAGCATCTGGCACAGAGGAAATGCAGAACCAAACATAAAAAAGTGGAGATTGAGGAAGAACATTGTAAACCAAAGTGGGGCTGTGACAATCAGGAAGAGCATAAATGAGATAAAAGATGCCCATTGAGATTTTTTAATGATGCATTATTTCCTTTATCATTGGGAAAATGATGTTGTCTTTCAAATAAAACATTCTAAATTTATATATGAAAAAGGTTTAGAGGACTTGCCAGACTATTGCAAGTATTTGCTGCCACCTAGTGCAATAGAGTGCTGTGTACCAAGCTAAGTCAGTTTCGCTGTGTGTATCAGCTGGTTGCAAAAGTCTACGCTTGTAGCAATGACTATAAATGGTCCTGGACTGTATTTTCCATCAACCTGGCTTTACCCGAGTCTGTTCTTACTCCAGGACTCAGCTTAATAAGGATTTTTCAAGAAAGAAAGAAAAAAACATCATAGATTTGCATGTGAATAACAACATTTCAGATATCCTAACAGTCCATATTAAATTGAGATGCCATAATTCCCTGTATTCATAGCTCATTTTCAGTGCTAGGTAAGTTCCTTTGTTACACAGTGACTACTTAGGATATAAAGCTAAACCATAGTTTATTACATTAAAACAGTGTTTTGACATTTATTAACTACTGTTTCTCATGCTATCCAAATCTAAAGAAACTGTGGCTCTCTAGTGGAATCAAACTGGTTTGTTTCTTTAATCATAGTTCGGATCAGCTACAGTGTAGGATTCTAACATTATGTTAAACTCTCTTTCATCTGATGTAGAAATTGGAATTTTACCTCACCTCATCGCAAACACACTAGAGGAGAAGGGAATGCAGGGCACACATCGAGGATCAATTTTTTAGGAACCACTGATCTAGACTTAAACGTGAGCTATTGAATACTATTTGCAAAATATATTCGGCATCTTATAACCTATTTGAAGTTCAGACTTGAACCTGAAGCAGATCCATTGCTCTGTTCACATGGGAGCCATAAGATGCTAAAAGATGAGCACATTGTTTTAACAATACTTTTTTTAATCCATTATACATCCCAGGAAATCTGCAGCTTAGTACCATTTGTTTTGAAAATGATGTTTTCTGCCTCCTTATGTTGTCTGTGGTTTTTCGATCAAGTTTTAATTTTGCTTGAGGTTTTGTCTGGTGGTCACTAGTACTTACTTTCTGGGATAGTGTTGTCTGAGTAGTGTAGGTTCATCACCAATAATGGATAAGATTCCCTCCCCACTCACATCACAAGCCATTAGTGGGAGTGGCAATTCAGCATTGATATTTGCTAACCTTTGCATATATTACAAATGTGACTGTGCCTTATACTCACGTTTCAAAATTCTCTTTTATATATATTTATATGCCTACTCATCAGAATTCCACTCAAGAAAATGCCCTCCATACGAGAAACTCTCCAAAAGATGGGCATAAGAGTGGCAGACTTCTTCCCTTCCTTGAAGCACGGTATATACTTTCTAAATGATGGTTTTTATAATGGAACAGCTCCTACCATCCTCACAAACTACCTGGATGTGAGTACATGATATGATCCTCTGCAAAACTGTCTGCATTTTTAAAGAAATAGTTATGGGATGAGCTATGTAGGAGTCTGACATCCCATAACTTCTCCTTTTTTTACAACATGTGTTTCAGATGCAGTATTATGGCGAAATCAGTATTGGCACACCAGCTCAGATCTTCAAAGTAGTCTTTGACACAGGGTCAGCCAATCTTTGGGTGCCATCTCAACAGTGTTCCCCATTATACAGTGCTTGTGGTAAGTCTGGATAAATACAAGACTCATACATTGAAACCTATTGGCAATACAATATGGAGTTGAATGCATATTCATGTTGAATCATTCCCAATATTAGATGGATTGCCATGTTAATTCTCCAGTTCTTTTCCATATCGAGGTGAAAGAACTGAAAGTCAACAGGAATAAAACCGCAATGCCAGCATGACTGCTGCCATAGTACCTGAAAAAAAGCGTAATGTGTGCACACTTATGAATAGGTTGCCACATAGGATTCTATACAGAAGGACAGGAATAATGTATGTTGCCACTTTATTCCAACTGTATTACAGACGTCACATAAAAAGAGCTTTTGTTGTTTAGAATTTTAACTTGTTTTTAAAACTCAGCACAAAAATGCCACCAATTATCCCCAGACCAACACCTCTTCCCTCATCCTCATTACTAAAAGGTAAAGGTTTCCCCTTGACATTAAGTCTAGTCGAGTCTGACTCTGGAGGGTGGTGCTCATCATTTCTATGCCAAAGATCCAGCATTGTCCATAGATGCCTCATAGATCGTGTGGCCAGCATGACTGCATGGAGCACTGTTACCTTCCCACTGAAGCTTTACCTATTGATCTACTCACATTTGCATGTTTTCAAACTGCTAGCTTAGCAGAAGCTGGGGCTAACAATGGGAGCTCACCCAGTCACGCAGATTCAAACCGCCAACCTTCCAGTCAGCCAAGTTCTGCAGCTTAGGGTTTAACCCTCTGAGCCACCACAGCCCTCTTAAGTAATCCTATGTATATACTCAGGATTAGGATTAATTCTCTAATGTATAACCCATTCACATTTACAAACATATATGAGTCAACACGATGCAGTGGTTTGAGTGTTGGGCTATGATTCGAGATACCAGTGTTTATTCATATACTTGCTCAGCAAATGGAAAGCACACTGAATGAACATGAATACATTACACTTCACCCCAGAAGACTGCCAAGGAAAGATCCTTCTGAACAAATCATGTCAAGAACACAATCACCTTATGGCAGGGGTGTTCATTAGGTAGCTCGGGAGCTACCAGTAGATCTTCGGCCCTCTTCCTGGTGATCTTCGGGCCTCACCAGCCGGATGGGGCGCTCCTACCATGCGTGAGCACACCCTGCATGCACGCGTGCCTCTGCTGCTGGCTTTCACTCTTGCGGTGCTTCTTTTGCCTGCGGGGCATTGCAGGAAGAAGGAAGCATGAGGCGGGGCCTCTGGAGGGAGCGCCCTGCCTCTCTCTCGTCCAGAAGCTGCTGGGCAGCCTCCGTTGCCGGAGAGACAGGCAGGGCGGAGCGCTCCCTCTGGATGCCCCGCCTCGTGCTTTCTCCTTCCTGCAATGCCCCGCAGGCAAAAGAAGTGCTGCGCGGGCGGAAAACAGCAGCAGGAGCACGCGCGGTGGCAAGAGCGCGTGGTGGCGGGAGTGCGCAGGAGCACATGGCGGCGGGGACAGGTAGATCTTTTGGACTTGCTTGCTTTAAGAGTAGCTCACATGCTGAAAAAGTGTGAGCACCCCTGCCTTATGGTCATAAATTGGAAATACTTGAAGGCACACAACAAAGACATGGACAAAATAAGTACACAAAAGACAAAGTAGGAAGGGACAAAAAGGGAGGGAAACAGAAAAGGTGACATTGATACTGCAACTTCCATTAGTCCTACATATCTATGTTAACCATCCATCATCTTCCCAAAAAGATTTGGCCACAGTGGTCCATGCTCTAGTTACATCCAGGATAGACTACTGCAACATGCTCTATGTGGGGCTGCCTTTGAAGACTGTTCGGAAGCTTCAGATTGTTCAACAAGAGTCAGGCAGGTTAATAACTGGGGCGGCATACAAGGAGCACACAACTCTCATGTTGCGTCAGCTCCACTGGCTGCCAGTTTGCTACTGAGCACAATTCAAAACCCCTGAATGGCCCTGTCCCAGTTTACCTGTCTGAGCACATCTCCCTCTATGAACCACCATGGAGATTGAGATCGTCTGGGGAAGCCCTGGTCTCCGTCCCACCATCATCACAGGCGAGATTGGTGGGGATGAAAGAGCGGGCCTTCTCCGTGATTGCCCCTTGGCTATAAAACTCCCTCTCTGGCAAGATTACATCAGCCCCCTCCCTCCTGTCCTTCAGAAAGAGGGTAAAAACTTGGCTGTGGGGCCAAGCCTTTAGGACAATGCAATAAGATGATAATAGAAAACCCTCCCCTGCCGACCAGATCCGGTATGGCTGTTTTGAGATGGTTTTAACAATTTATTTTAACTTGGACATGATTGATTTTAATGTTTGTGTATATATATTGTTTGTTTTATGTTCTGGCATTGAATGTTTGTCATATATATGTTGTGCTCCATCCTGAGTCCCCTTCGGGGTTGAGAAGTACAGAATATAAATGCTTTAAATAAATAAAAGTGGAACATAGATTTAGAGTTCTTTTTCTTTCCGGCTTTTCTCTTGGGACACATTGTTTAATTTTCATGGTGAGGTCCACCAAATCTTTTGTCCAGGGAACAAGGACAGAGAGAATGCCCAGATCTGTTGGACAATATGCTTTGCTGCCATAGCCATCTATGAAATCAAGATTCTAGTGTGATCCTGTTGAGTGACCTAACTATGCACGCATAGATGGTAGTGCAGTAGCAGGGCTAAAATTACTATGGATATTGCAATGATGGGGGAGAGCCAGCAGTGAAAAATGTCTCTATCAGGAGAGATCGACTCCCTGACATCTCTCTCCTTTTGATGAGAGAAAATGTTATCTACCTTGCTAAAGATATGCCCTGCTCCAAAGAGTGCTTGGAACCATTATAATGAACTCTTACACTGCTGTGAGTCACTGAGAGGATTTCAGCCTCTTTATCTACATTCTAACATCATACCCTCCTAATATTATGGGAATAAAATGCATTCAGTGCAGTGCAATGTTGTATCTATTAAAATGGTGGTATCTTTTCTCCTGCCTAAAGGAACAATGCCAGAATATGGTGATAACATGTGGGTTAGGATGCCTGCATTTTAGAACACGTTCAAGATTTGTTATGCTCCAGTTAGTAAAATTTCTCTTCTGTCCAGGGCATCCATAAGATGTTATATTCAGTTGGTTAAATCTATCCTATGAACTTTGGCTGGGTTTAATGGATTAGCAAAAATAAGGAGGATTTTTTCACTTCTAAGAAAACAGTTTGAGTGAGAGGTATCAAGTTCAATACTGTTTGATCCACAATTCATCTAACATGGGTCGTACTTCAGGTATAGCCTAGGACAGGGTTGTCCAACAGGCGACCCGCGGGCCGTATATGGCCCCCCAGCCTGTTGGACATGGCCCCCGCTACCCTCCGCTACCCTCCTGAAATATTTTTTGGAAAAAAATGGCAGCCAGGGGGGGGGAGGAGGCGGGGAAAGGAGGAGGAAGGGAGCCAGCTCCTCCTCCCTGCACCGCCCCCTCCGTCCCTTTCTCCGCGCCGCCGCTGCGAGATCACAGCGGCGGGGGGGGAGGAGGAGGCGGGGCAGGGAGAAGGAAGGGAGCCAGCTCCTCCTCCTTGCCTCGCCCCCTCCGTCTCTCTCTCCGCCCCGCTGCTGCGATCCGGTTTGCAGCGGCGGGGGAGGGGAGGATGGCTCGCTCGAAGCGGCGCCGGTTCTTGCTTCCCCACGAGCCATCCAGGCCTGCGGGAGAGCTTTCGCCCGGCTCTCGCGTCCCTCTGACCAGAGGGACGCGAGAGCCAGGCGAAAACCCTGGTCAGAGGGACGCGAGAGCCGGGCGAAAGCTCTCCCGCAGGCCTGGATGGCTCGCGGGGAAGCAAGAAACGGGCGCTCGCTTCCCCCGCGAGCCATCCTCCTCGCGGCTTCGCCCTCTCCCCCAAAGCGTCTCAACAGCTGTTGTGATGCTTTGGGCGAGGGGGCGGAGCCGCGGAAGGCTCCCCGTGGCTCCTCCTTCTCTCCCAAAGCGTCACAACAGCCTCGGAAGCGGGCGAAATCGCCCGCTTCCAAAGCTATTGTGACGCTTTGGGAGAGAGGGCAGAGCTGCGTAGCCGGGGGCATGGCCGGGGGCGTGGCCGGGGGCATGGCCGAGTGGTCGGCCCCCAGGTGATCACTCACCAAAAGTCTGGCCCTTGGGCTGGCAGAAGTTGGACAGCCCTGGCCTAGGAGTATAAAAACTTATGTGCTGTGGAAATGACTCCACTGGGTAAATTAATACAATTATCCATGTAGTCCATGGTGCTTCTGGTGTGTTCAGAATAATGCAGTGCTGAAATTATAGATATTGCCAGAAGACAACTTTGAGAAGTTTGAATATTGACTTAAGGTCATCAAATGACTTGAGGTCTGGCACGTATTTTCAAGATACCATCTTCAGTATCACTGGCATTTCTGAACTTTAGATAATTGCCAGCATTTTTCAGGCTGCAATCTTATAGGATACTCATATATGTTTTAGAAGTCAGACTAAAAATAATAACTATGTCTATTGGATAATCCCGACAGCTATATATTACAATAAGAGCTGAAATAGGCAACTTTTTAAATTTTTCATCTTTGGTTGCAATCTTTGGAAGAAAATATCTCATTGACCCAGTAGGATTTACTTCTGAGTAAAGAAATTTAGGCTTATATTGCAATTACTGCAGTCTTTCATTGAGGAGTGTGAAATGTCAACAACAAGAAATGATCAGTATAATTTCCTGTGATATTAATATTAATTCTTTTTTTTTAGTTTCACACAACCGCTATGACTCTTCCAGATCAAGTACATATAAGCCAAATGGAACAGAAATTGCAATACAATATGGCCAAGGATATGTTAAAGGTTTTCTTAGCCAAGACATCGTCAGAGTAAGTGCAACAAAAAGAACAAAATGATTCCTTCTTTGACTCAGGTGCCTTTATGCTTCTGAAAGTTGGAGGGTGGTGCAATAGTTTCCTTCTGCCTGGCTAGCACAGGGTTATTCATTAATCTCTCTCACACATAGGGTAACATGAGTATATCAACTCAACCAGGACGAATCCCAATACAGGCAGTCCCTGGGTTACAAACATCTGAATTACAAATAACTCATAGTTAAGAATGGGGCTGAGATTCTTTGGATGAGAAAAGGAAAGGGGAAAGGAAGAGAGATAAGGGAAGGGGGAAAACAGCAGGAAAAATGTCAGTTTAAACTAGTGTGGATGGGTTCCTTTCCTTTCCTTTCACTCCCGCGTCAGTTTAAACCAGTGTGGATGGGATGGATCCGTGTTAGTTTAAACCAGTGTGGATGGATTCCTTTCCTTTCCCAGCGGTTTTAACCAAAGTGGAAGTATTTATTCCCTTTACACCCCCCCCCCTTTCTGGAGTAAAACAACTACTTTCAAAGTAAAGACCACCCAATGAAACAAGAAATAACACTTTGAAACCATTAACAAAAGATTTGGAAGTTTCAGAAATTTTGAAGTTTTGAACTTTTTTTTTCTGTGAAAATCAGAATTGACTTTAGATCCGAACCACCAGCGCCCCCTTCATCCGAAGCAAGTTTTGAACCAATTTTTTAAATCAAACAAGCCTAATAGCCAACCAAAGGAATACACCTGATTCTACTGCCCAATATTAATGCTGCTCACCAAGACCTTTTGGTACCACAGCTCCAATAATTGTTTCATGGCCATGATAGTTGGAGGACACTGGCAATCTAATAGGGATATTTCTGGTCTCTGTGCTTGTCCAATTTCTCCTAGAAACTGTTGCGGCTCTTTTTATTGTCATTGGAAAGAGAACAATGTCAGGTTGTTGGAGTTTCACAATTATCGTGTTTGTATTTGTCAGGTAGATAGAAGAAAGAGCCACTGCTTCAGCATTTTCAAAGACAGCCCAAGTCCACTATTACCACTAAGAACTATATGCTTCTATGACCAACTAGCTAGAGTTTGTTGTTATGTGGTAAAACAATGCTTTACTGAAAAGAACAAAGATCAAACTGTTTTCTGATCCTAGCTTTTTACAGTAATCCATAGTACAAATCAGTATTGTGCCAGTAATAAATTGTTCTAGGATTATGTGAAAGAGTGGGACCAAGAACTTTGGCCTTACACAGCCCTTTAGCGACACCCTGGGTATTACTGAAGCAAGAGATGAAGATCCGAACCGCTCTCCCAGCAATTCCTTATTTTAGGCCAAAGCAAATTAGAAGAAAAGGAGGGGAATTGCTGCCCAGTATTGGAATATAATTTCTGGCTACTATGACCAATCATGAGCCCTTGGTGGCACAGTGGGTTAAACTGCTGAACTTGTCAGCAGTTTGAATCTGGGGAGCAGGTTGAGCTCCCGGTGTTAGCCCCGGCTTCCGCCAACGTAGCAGTTCGAAAACATGCAAATGTGAGTAGATCAATAAGTACACTTCAGCGGGAAGGTAACAGCACTCCGTGCACTCATGCTGGCCACATGACCTTAGAGGTATCTATAGAGAACACCAGCTCTTCAGCTTAGAAATGCAGATGAATACCACCCCCCAAAGTTGGACACAACTAGACTTAATGTCAGAGGTAACCTTTACCTTTATGTTTTAATATAAACACACGCTACGTGGGGTTGCCTCTGAAGACTGCCCGGAAGCTGCAACTAGTTAAACGCTAACGGAAGCTGGGTATATGGAGCATACAATGCCCTTGTTGCGCCAGCTCCACTGGCTGCCAATTAGCTTCTGAGCACAATTCAAAGTACTGGTTTTAACCTACAAAACCCTTTACAGTTCTGGCCCAGTTTACCTGTCCGAACATATTCTCCCCTATAAACCATCAAGGGTGTTAAGATTTTCCAAAGAAGCCCTGCTCTCGGTCCTGCCACTTTGGCAGTTGCGCCTGGTGGGAATGAGAGACAGGGCCTTCTGTGGTGGCCCCTGGCTATGGAACTCTCTCCCGAATGAAGTTAGATATGCCCCCTCCCTCCCGACCTTCAGGAGACAGCTGAAATCCTGGCTCTGGAAATAGGCATTTGCAGAGTGACGGTGGAGACTGGTATAGTTTTATGGACCACAATGCTGACTGAGTCGGATGATGTTTTTAGCTAGGCAAATGGTTTTATATGTATTTTAACTTACCTGTATTTTAACTTGCTGCTTTATGTACATTGTTTATAATGTTTTATATTGTTAGCATTGAATTTTTGCTCTTAGCCATTCGGAGTCCCTCCATGGAGGTAGAGAAGAACGGGATATAAAAGTTCTAAATAAATAAATGTCTATTTTGTCAAATGTTTTCAGGTGGCTGGTTTTTTTTAGCAAATGTGAGATCAATAGGTACCGCTTCAGTGGGAAAGTAACAGCACTCTATGCAGTCATGTGACCTTAGAGACATTTACGGACAACACCGGCTCTTTGGCTTAGAAATGGAGATGAACACCCCCCCCCCCCCCCGAGTGTCAGACATGACTACACTTAATGTCAAGGGGAAGCCTTTACTTTTACCTATGACCATCATGGTTTGAGGAATCTTGGCATACCCATTGCTCTTTTAAACCTATTTAAATGGTGTCACGGCTTTTTTTCTTGTTTAAAAATGGGTAAGGAAAGAGAACTTGCCTGCTGTAAAAGTTGCAGGGGTTTTTTTTTACAAGGAGTAACAAAACAAGAATGAACTTGCTCCAGAGCAACTGCACCATTGCAGCCAACATTTTACATGCTTTCAGACCACCTATTTTGATTGATATTCAGTGGTAAGCACCCAAAATAGCATGGACTATCCTCACCTGTATTTTTCCCTGTTAAAAATAAACTTTTTGGTCAAAGAATTTAAGTTGGGTGATATTTGGGGATCAGTAGGAGCTACAATGATAAATATTGCTTGTGGATCACACCATTCCCATCATACCCTGATTTAGGAGGGTGAATCTTTTTCACAGGCACTGAAGATACTAGGATCTCATTTGATGAAGGTCCAAAAGCTGGGAGATAGCGGAGGAAACGGGGGAAGCACCCAGCTGTCCCCTTACAATTGTGGGTCATGGACTGCCATCCAATGATTTTTCCCAGCTGTTGCAGTCTTCCTCTCGCACTGTCCCTGGCTTCTTCAATGTAGTCATCCATACCGGGATGGAGCACAACGGAGCTCTGCCAGAAGTAGCCTTGTGTCATATGATGGGCTCCATCAGACACCATCCTGGCACCATGCTAAATGGAAGAAAACCCACCACCTGATGAGGTCCTTAGGAAGAGGACACACGATCTGCTCCCACAGCAAGATCCTGCCACATCAAGTTCCTCTGCTGCGTGTAAACTGCCATTTTAATTACATAACTTTCTCCTTCCTAATTTTAGGCCTGGTCTGTCTGTCTGTCAGTCTACAGAGTAACATGGTCATCCATCCTCCTGCAAGTTTACTCTCATCTGCTTTGTTTCTATGTAGTTTTCAGATGTGAGAGAGGCAACTTTAAGACTTGTTTTTATTCCTGTTAATTTGAAATACCAACATAAGCAAATGACGTTGTTTCTTCACTGTTGTTTTTCTTCTGTCATTCTCTCCAGGTGGCTGATATTCCTGTTGTTCAGTTGTTTGCAGAAGCGATAGCACTGCCCAACAAACCTTTCATCTATGCCAGATTTGATGGGGTACTTGGTATGGGGTATCCCAGCCAAGCTATTGATGGTATTATCCCAGTGTTTGATAAGATAATATCTGAAAAAGTCTTGTCAGAAGAAGTTTTCTCAGTCTACTATAGCAGGTGAGTGGTTTTAGGCATATAAAACCCATAGACCAAGACAACAGAGGAGAATACATAATAGGCTCCACTCAAATAGTCTTTGCTTTGGGTGAAATGACGAAGGCTAATACACCTTCAAGGTTCACAACTAGATATGTTTCCATGTTATAGATCAGTATAATACTCTTTAAAAAGCCTTCAGATTTGGAGTTAAAGCAGGATGGGCAAACTTTTTGAAAGCAGGCTGCATGCTGGGCCTGGGCAGGTGGGGCCAGGAAAGGAAGGAAAGCCAAGGGTTGGCATAGGGGATGCCGGGGGCAGTTGGCACAGAGGGGAGGTAGGGGGCAGTTGACATGGGAGGGAGGAGGTCGAGGGGGTGGTTGGCATGTATGGGGGGGAGTTTCACACACGCATGTGCAGGGCTCTTCAGAGAGCCCCACATAACAATGTGTGGCTGGGAGGGCTGGGGCTGTGACACGCAGCTGGGGTCAGGGACAGGGTAAGACCCCAAGAGGTCACATCGAGCCCACAGGCCTGGGTTTGCCCATGCCTGGGTTAAAGCATGAGTTAATTTGTGCCAGGGCTGTTTCTTTAACTGCCAGTATTTCATTTACTCCCAGAAAATGAACCTCTGTACAAGCACAGAGTGCATATTTCTCAGCAATAAACACATCTAAGATTTGAGGCACAATGGCTGTCCATTGTGGAGACCCCAACATCAAAACAGAGATTTCATTTCTAAAGTTGAATTTATGGGCTTGTTAAAAACTTAACTTTTAGTAAGACTGACTTCAATTTTGTCTCAAAATACATTAGCAACAAAGCAAGCAACCCCCCCCCCCCCCCGGAAAGAAATGAATATTCACAACAATCTGTATTTAAATATCATTTCCATAATTATCAAGTATATGTGTGCATCCAATCTGTTTCCGGAGTGTTTCCTGTATGCTATAAGAATTTCAGTGTGCTTGTCACCATATTACAGAGGGATGTTATGCTCAAGGGATTGACTACCTTAAAGTTTTCTGTCCATTTGAAATCTGAACCAAGGTCTCAGATCAATAGTCACAGAGGATTTTTGTCATTACCACTAGGGCAGGATCTTTGCTTGTATCTTTCAAAGATGTGGAGTAGAGGGCATTTCAGTCAAAAGAAAAGCAAAATTTCCTGGCCCTTCATGACAGTGAGCCTTTGTTACCTATTGGGGTTTGGTTCCAGGTCGCCCTCCTCCCCCGTGGATACTAAAATCCATGGATGCTCAAGTCCCATTATATACAGTGGTGTGGCAAAATGGTGTCCCTTGTATAACATTGATTCTTAAAAGTATTGTTAAGCCATGGAGGGTTGAAGCCAAGGATATAGAAGGCTGACTATAGCTCAGTCTTGAATCCTAACCCAGGGTGCACATTTCTGATGGCTTCCACTGGAAGTAGTTATTTTTTTACTAGGAGTTTTGCCCCATGGCTTGGTAATTTTTTGGATAATAACTTCCAGAAATCTCAAGTTGGCTATGGTCCACAAACGATTTTTTTCCCCAAGCGTTGCTCTTTCTGTACTAGTACTGTTAATATGAATCTAGATTTGGAACCTCAGCTGGGACAGTAGTATACCAATCTCTTACTTACAACTAAACTACCCTGTCTTGTATAACCTCTAGTTTTCTTGCCCATGACAACTAGATTCCACCAGAATCTTGAGTCAAGGAGAAATAGTGCGGTATAGTGGTTAATGTTGGATCAGCACTTAGGAATTCTAGGTTTTAGTACCCATTGACCCATGAAATGCTGAGGCCACAACTCGTACTATCTCTCAGGTGAGTTTGAGGTATGAGGAAGCTGGGCACTCAATCATCCTACCCAGAGGTCATTAAACAGGTTATAAATATAACAAACACTCTGTCCTCTCTAGGCTTCTTTGGTCTATATTTTGTAGACAGGCTAGGGATTGACTCTATGATTTTGTTTTAAATTAGAAACTCTGAGATGAATACTGGGGGAGAGATCATCTTGGGAGGCAGTGACCCATCTTACTACACTGGAGATTTCCACTACGTCAGCATTAGCACACCAGGCTATTGGCACATTGATCTTAAAGGGTAAGTGATGTGCATGTTACAACCAGGAGGTGGGAAAGGCAGGCTGATCATCAGACAGGGGTCACTAAGCCCCAGTGACCATGTCCCCTGAAACATGAAATTGGGGGGATATAAGAGTCTGTCTGAAAATTGAACAGCTATTTGATTTCTTTGCAGGGTGTCTCTGGGCAGTGAGATGCTTTTCTGTCATGAAGGTTGCACAGCATCAGTAGATACTGGATCCTCCTTTATTACCGGCCCAGCTAGTGCTGTGTCTATATTGATGAAATCCATAGGAGCTACTTTACTTGAAGAAAGAGATGTAAGCAAATTGAATATTTCTCCCCATCAGCTTATCCTGTATCTAGTGATAGACAAGATGATGACTTTCCAAAAAGTTCTCACCTCAAAGGGGACTCAGGGTGCATCATGGAACATACATATGCGGCAAACATTCAATGCTGTTGTATGCACAAACAAGGCAGACAATTATACATAGAGTGATATATTGGCTTTTCCCATCTTCGGCATCTTGAAGAGCTTTGTTCGTAACTTCCTCCTTTTGATTGAATTGCCAGCATTCCTTATGGGTGCCTCAGAATACCTCCCCACTTTTAAGTGGTACCTTTTTATCTACTCACATTTGCTTTTGGACCACTAGGCAGGTGGAAGCTGGGCTAAAGACCAGGAGCTCACCCTGACCCAGGCCTCAAACTGGCAGCCTTTTGACTGACAAGATTTACTGCAGCTAGTGGTTTAACCTGCTGTGCTAAAGAACATAACATAAGAACATAAGAAGAGCCATGCTGAATCAGACCTCAGCCCATCTAGTCCAGCATTCTGTATCACACAGTGGCCCACCAGTTGTACACGGGGATCTCGAGCAGAAGGGAGGGCAAAACCCTGACCTGCTCCCGACCCCCCCACAACCTCTTCTGGAAGTGAGTTCCATAACCCAATGACCCTCTGGGTGAAGAAATATTTCCCTTTATTAGTCCTAATTTTCCTACCTTGGAGCTTCAGGGAGTGCCCTCTAGTCCTAGTGTTTTGTGACAAAGAAAATAATTTTTCTTTATTCACCTTTTCTATCCCATGCATGATTTTATACACTTCGATCAAGTCACCTCTTAAACGCCGTCTTTCAAGGCTGAAAAGACCAAGGCATTGCAACCTGATTTCATAAGGGAGCCGCTCCATCCCTTGGATCATTCTTGTTGCCCTTTTCTGTACCTTTTCCAGTTCCGTTATATCCTTCTTAAGGTGCAGAGACCAGAATTGTACACAGTACTCCAAATGTGGCCTTACCATAGATTTGTAGAGAGGTAATACAACATTTGCTGACTTATTTTCGATTCCCTTTCTGATCATGGCTAGCATAGAATTTGCTTTTTTCACTGCTGCTGCGCAGTCTAGTTGCCTTCCTGGGTATACAAGTACACCCTTTGTGGGCAGAATTTAACACAAATTTGCTTGTAGATTGCCCTGGAAAAAGAAATTCCCATAGGAATTAGGAATTAAGCAGTTTTACCTTCCTATAGGCTCTAAAAGTTTATGTGCATACGCTCTAAAGTTTCCCTTTTCCAATAATTCCTCTTTTTTCTCATGCAGTATGTTGTTGAATGCAAGAAAATCCATTTGCTGCCTGATATTTCCTTCCATCTTGGAGACAGATCCTACACACTCAGTGGCCATGCCTATGTCCTCCAGGTGAGGTGCTTGAAAATAGTTTGCAATGAGAAGCAAGGGGGGAAAAATCGTAGTTGGAAGAGAGACACTTATTTCTCCATGGAAATCAGAATATGCTGATTATTGCATGTTATTCCTTCTAGCAAATTGAAAAGTGCACCTCATTCCAATTCACACTTTTTAGGTATCCAGTTTAAATATAGTGCCATTTCCTCCAAATAAGGCATTTTTAGAATCCATTTGATTCTTCAACTAAATTTTCAATGTAAATATTTCCTTTTGCCCAATATGGCACTTTACGTGGCTTAAAATTACCGTAAATGATGATACTCAACCTAAAGTAAAAGTATTTCCCTTTTCATAGAGGAATGGAAATGACTGCAAGGAAGATTCTTAAATAGTCAGACTTCACAGTCATTCCAAAAATTGAAATTGGCTGTTTAGAATAACTGGATTGATTACATCACAATTTTCAGTCATCCAAAAAAAAGAGAGAAAGAAAACGCACTGCATTTCAAACACATGCATAAGAAAGCCCTTTTCGGACAATCAATTGTACACAAGCCTATGAAAGTTAAAGATATATGAGCAAATTCTGGTATGTGCTTTTGGTATCTAGCAGGTAGAGGAAAGTTCAGGCAACCAGAATATGGGGGAGCAGCTTAGAGCACTAATTTGCTAGGTATCTCCCAGCGCACTGTACTACCTAATTCCCTTGTTTTGTTGGATTATTTTCTTTACAGTTTTCTGACTATGGGAAAGAGCTCTGTGCTGTGGCGTTCTCAGCATTCGACATTCCTCCTCCTCTGGGTCCCATCTGGATTCTGGGTGCTACCTTCATTGGGCAGTACTACACAGAATTTGACCGGCAGAACAACCAGATTGGCTTCGCCAGATCCCTTTGACACCAGGAGCCTACTGTTTTGAAAGTTGCTTTTTATGAGAGACTGCTTAAACTGTGAAAAAGAAATGGCTTAATAATATATTATTTTCAAAAGCACGAATAACTTGTGCCAGTGTTGTCTGCAAAATGCTTATTATTATCCTGTTTTACAACAAAAAGCTACGTATAACATTCTGAATCATATAATCCTTGGGTTTCACTCTCATCCTTACTGTCCACTAAAGTCAGATAGGTGAAATCTTGTGTCTGAATCAGGATGACTGTGATCTTTCGATTTTACAGTGTGGTTTGTAAAGAGAGGATTCATTGATGACTGGCTTTTGTACTCAGGGGAAGTGATTAGAATGTAGAAACACAATGATGTTTCTGTTATATTTCTTCATGCGGTTTTTTTACTTATGGCAACCCTAAAGTGAACCTTGGCAAGCTTAAAGGCAGACCCCATTACAAATGGATAGACGCAATCATGGATGCCACGGTCCCGAGTTTGCAAGACCCTGGTAGCACTGTTTATATCAGAGCAACTTGGAGATCTTGCTTTCATAGGGATGCCCTAAATCAAAGTCAACTTGTTGGCAGTTAACAAGAACAAGGTGGATCTATCACTGGGTTTTCTTGCCAATTTTGGTTCATAGGAAGTTTATGTCTGCCTTCCCCTGTGGTTGAGAGAGCATGAATTGCTCAAGGACACCCAGTGGACTTGATGGCCAAGTGCAGATTTAAACTCTGGTGTCCAAAGTCCCATTCCAATGCTCAAACAATTACAATACACAGGGTCTCTCAGTACAAGAGGACTTACTTAACAGTTCACATCCCATTAGATGTTGAATTGAAAGCTGATGTAAAAAAAACTGAGAGAAGGCAACTTTGAAAAATGGAAATATATCCATTTTAAAACAAGTTTCCTCTCTCCTAATCATCTATGGGCCCTTCCACACAGACCTATAACCCAGAATATCAAGGCAGAAAATCCTACAATATCTGCTTTGAATTGGATTATCTGAGTCCACACTGCCATATATTCCAGTTCAAAGCAGATAATGTGGGATTTTATTCAGCTGTGTGGAAGGGGCCCAGGTCTCTCCTGGAGTTTGAGTGATATTTTTATCTACAGATGCTTCTGGCAATAGAGTTTTACCAGTATCTTTCCCACACTCAGTTTTCCAGAGTCCATTGAATGTGAGACTTGATAGGATACTAGTGCTCCCAAAGCAAAGAGAGATTATGCCTTGCGTGATACGCACATTCTGGTATGGTGATCTATTTCATTTTGCATTAATATTGTATACTTTCAAGTGACTGCATAAGCAACAGATCTAGAAAATCATTTGATTCTTCGTTCATATTTTTACCTTCCTTTTGAGGCTTTCCTGCTTCTTTCTCGCTTAAATAGATCAAAACCTGCTTAGCTTCAGCAGGTAACTACTCAGAAATGTTACTTTTTTGTATTAGTAAAGGTAAAGGTTTCCCCTGACATTAAGTCTAGTTGTGTTTGCTTCTGGAGGAGGTGGTGCTGATCTCCATTTCTAAGCCGAAGACACCTCCAATATCATGTGGCCAGCATGACTACATGGAGCGCCGTTACCTTCCGGCCAAGGCGGTACCTATTGATCTACTCACATTTGTATGTTTTTAAACTGCTAGGTTGGCAGAAGCTTGGGCTAACAACAAGAGCTCACCTTACTCCCCGGATTTGAATTGTCAACCTTTTGGTCAGTAAGTTGAGCAGCTCAGAGGTTTAACCCACTGTGCCACCAGGGCCCCCACTTTTTGCGCCAAAAAATCCCAAAATGGCATGGCCAAAGAAGAATTTTAGCAGATGCAGTTCCAAAATTTAACATTCAAGATTATACCCTCAATCAAAATCATGCTAATCCACAAATGTTGGCCATTTGATTAACAGCAGGGTGAAATCAAGATATCTGTTGAAGTCAAACAGATATCATAATGGTCATGGAGTACAGAGCTGCTTCTTTGGTCACTCTCCTTTTAAATTTCTGAAAGAAATCAGCAATGCAAAAAAGAAAGCCATAATAAATACGTATTATTCAATTTTTTTACTGACAGGGGCCCCCAAATTTGGAGTCGGGAGGTGACCTCACAATCTACACATCAATAGAGTTAGCTACAAACTGATATTTCTTTCCATATTACTTAGGAAAACACAGCTTTATTGTAATGCAAAGTGTGTGTGCCACAATCATTTTTCATATTACTATACAAGAATGGGAAAGCAGCACGTGACTCCTTCTCTGTAGAAAAATAATACTGCATAAAACAGTGTTAGTGGCTGATGAGAAACTACATGTGATGCTGGGTCACATGCTTGTAACTACCACCCAACATGCACACGCTCATACACAAGTTCTAATACTAGGATTTGTCTGCCCTGTTTTAAATAACTCAAACAATAGCTACAAACAAATGGAGATGTAGCTTTATAGTTTCACTCATAGAAACATTTGCTCTTCCCTACATCTAATCTGTCTTTCTAAATAGCATAGATTCAGAATAGAACCTGCCATGCTGATCTAAATAAGCAAATACGCTTTCTTAAATCTCTATACCAGCTGGGAAGTGAGCAACAATACTAAAGTTGTCAAACAGTCTTCAAGAATAGACTACACAGAGTATATTATAGTAGCCAATCATGAAGATAACAATCATACATATGGGATAGGCAAGTCTTTAATGCTCGAATACAGAGTATCACTGACACATCATCACATGCATTTGATAAAAAGTGCCTGTCACCAGATCTATCATCCCTTTTTCCCAAACAGCTGGATCAAGGGATATGCACACTCTGTGAGTCTGGGAACTTGTACCTAAACAAGGATTTGTGTTGTTTTGATGCAGTAACACAAAGTATCAACCTTCTGTTCTAAACTATACATCTCCCTTTGCACCATCTCTAGCCATTTTAGCTCCTCAAAATGCTTCAATAAGAAAGAAAATAAGAAATTGTTAAGGACCACCACACAATATTCTAATTCAAGGCAACATGGCCCTCTGAATTTGTTGGACCAAAATGCTCATAGCATGGCCAACCTTAAGAATAATGAGATTAGTAGTCCAAAATATATTGGGTTGGGAACACAGTCTCCCCACCCCTGCTGTGACAGATAGGAAATAATATCACAGCCTACAGATTTAGAAGAATCAGTAGGGAGGAATTCCCTCAGGTGTTGGGTAAAGATCACCAACTAGGATAATCAAAGTTGTATGTTCCTGCCCCCAACTGAGATGCTCAACTGCAAGAGGAATTCAGTAAGAGCTGGAGCTGATCTATTAATAGGTCTTCTTGAGAACACCTGACCTGGATCAGACCAAAGGCCTATTCAGGACCTCATCCCATGCAATCATTTCTCCGTTTCTCTGTGCTGCAGAAACAGAGTCCCATGGAGGCCTTTACATGATGCAAGGCCACTTCCGGTGGTTGCCCATGGGACTCCATTGTGGCAGTACAGGGAAACAGAGGGAAGACTGTGTTTTCAGGAGTTGGGTGCTATCCAACTCTCAACGGGAGAAGACAGATAGAAAAGGCAAACAAAGAATGTGTGATGGCAATTAACTGTTGCCATCACAGAAGGTGGAAAAGCATGGGACCTAGATGGTAGGAAATGAAAGAAGGCAGTTTCCTCTGCTTTTCCCCATTCCTTTCCCCTCATGTGATGAAGTCTCTAGTTCAATATTCTGTTCACACTGTGGCCAACCAGATGCCTATGGGAAGTCTACAAACAGGGATTCCCAACAACAGCTCCCTCGCTGCTTTATTATTATTTTTTAAGGAGATATAATCACTATTCCCCTTCAGAGCAACTTTCTGGCCCAATCTCTCTACCATGAAACACTGATCTTGATTTGAAAGAATGTTTTCTGCTGCTTCAGAAACTAGGTCACAGAGTCATGGATTCAAACTACAGGGGAGGTGGATTCCACCTAAGCATTAGGAGGAACTTCCTGGTGATAAGAGCCGATTGACAGTGGAATATGCTTCCTTGGTGTGTGGTGGAATCTCCTTCTCTGATAGTTTTTAAACAGAGCCTAATGCCCATCCATCAGGACAGGTTTGATTGTGTACATGTTGGAGTAGATAGCCCTTGTGGGTTCCTCCAACTCTATGATTCTATGATTATTCCAATCAAGAAGTGACTCAGTTTCTCTGGTTGCTTGGAAAGAACCAAGATGGAATACAAAGACAAATTACACATGGTAGGTTTCACAACCCTAAGCAACATGAGATTTAATTGCACTGCAGAATTAAAGCACCACTGATCATTTCTGCCACTCCATTTCTTCAGATAAAGCATCCGAGTGACTCTTTGCCCTGCTATTATCACCTCAGCTGGTAAGTGACAGGACAATTTCCTGCCCACTATTGTGGAGGGCATGAAAAAGGTTTTGGATGAGAGCCACTAGTGACCTGCAACTGGGACAGTATTAGCACTTCAGACTGTAACCAACAAGGCAATTATGCTAAACTGAGCTCCGCAAAGAAACGAGGACAATTATATAGCCATTCTAATTTTAAAAAATTTAATGATTCTGCTTCATCAGAAAAGAAAATCACTCCCTGTTGTTCTATGTCACTTATTTAGCTAACCAAATTCATTTAGTAAGATGGGTGATTGGGGGAAGAAGTGCTTTTCTCCAACTTATACAAAGCAATCTTTATCTTGAAAAGAAAATCAGATCCAAAAGAGGATCTCCCCTCAAAGCGCTTGCAATATTCTATTCACCAAAGACTTGGCACCCCTGATTTATTAAAGTCTCATTTTCTCATTATGGCAATGTGTTTGTAAATTGCTTTAAGATTTCAGGTGGCATGCAACCTTTAAATGCCGCTTATATTAATGTTGACCTCATGTACAAGATGAAGGCAGGCTTGGGGGAAGGGGACACACCATTATGGATTTTGATATGAGAAGGGAAAACATCAGCATTGCCTCAGGGGGCCAGCTGTCAGAAGCCACTGACATTTCTTGCCCAAACATTCAAAAAGTTATTTCACTACTCAACTCAGAGAAGGAGATCCTTCCTTTTTTGATAAGAGTAAAAGTACAGTACTTTCATTGATCCATGTATTGGCTGATGCAGCTTTTGGGATCAATTTTTGACTCAAGACTTCTAGACTTGTACACAGGGATGTTAAATAAACAGGAGAAATTGTAATGCTGTTTCTTGAGTGCACCATTTCAGAGTGCAGATGAAGCTCACGTGCCTGAATGTTCCTGTCTATCAAAACAACAAACTTGCAATTGGAGAACCAACATGGCTGAGAGAAGATTTCTAGTTGAGAGATAGCTATGTAGGCATTGCGAAAGAAAATGCACAATCAAAATAAAAATAAAAACAAGAGAAATGACTACAAAGATTTTCAAAACATTTCCTGAAATGCAAATCTGAGGCAGTATTACTATGCCAGCTTTCATCTACAATACAGTACATCTCACCATAATGGAAAGACTGTGATCAGGTGGCCTGTGTCTTTGCTCTATATGCAGTCTGGCTAAGAAGCATGGATGGGCAACTTCTTGAAAAAAAGGGAAACTGCATTGCAGATGGATAGACTCAATCAAGGAAGGCTCGAATCTGCAGGATCAGAGCAAGGCTGTTGTTGAAAGGGTGGTATCTGTACTGTAGAATTAACACAGTTTAACACCACTTTACCTGTCGTGACTGAGTGCTATGGAATCCTAAGAGTTGTGGTTTACTGAGGTACCAGCAGACTAAAGGCCTCATAAAACTATAACTGCCTGTTACATGGTTAGCTTGGGTTGCAGTGCACATCTTGAAGTGGGGGCCCGAGGTTGATGGAAGGTGAACTCCCAAAGATTATATAGCACGGAAGCAAACAAAGAAAACCAACGTGTGACCCATCTCTTTTCCCATTCATTATGAAATCTCTGCAAGGAGGTTAGCAGCAAGGAAAATTGACTCCTCCAGCCACCATCTCTTTACCTAGCCTCAAACTAACAAGCTAATGAAAAATTTAACTAAGAAAGTTACTAACACAAATGGCCTCTTTCTAGGTCACTGAAAGAGGTTAACATTTGGTGATGATGCTAACAAGAACTCTAAAACCCACCTGACTGGTGGCAGAGGCCCAATGCACTACAGCTGTAGAAAACTAAGTATGGTTACTTGAAAGTCATTCCCACAGAGTTTAGTGGAGTTTATTTTCAAGTAAACATAACCAGTTCATTTGAAAACCAAATTTTAAAGAGTAGCAATTGATGTTATATAGGATAACTAACTACATCAGAACAAAGATGAAGCCCATAAAACCTGATGATATCATGTTTGTCATACTTCGAAGAGCCACAGGACTTACTATTTTTGTCAAATTCTTCTCACTATAAATCGTAGCCACATCCAAAACTAACAACTTGAAATCTTACATCACAGGTTAAAGAGCTAGCATATAAATGCATTAACCTGGGATGCATCTTCACTATAAAATGAATGCAGGTAGATACCACTTTAACAGCTATTGCTCAATGCTATGGAATCATGGGAGCTGTAGTTTGGTGAGGCACCGGCATTCTTTGGCAGAGAAGGCTAAAGATCTTGCAAAACTAAAACTCCCATAATCCCGTAACATTGAGCCATGGCAGTTAAAGTAGTGTCCAACTGGATTAAGTGTAGATGACCTTGACAGTTAAAGAGAACAGGGCTAACTGCCATTGTTCAAAGTTGAGACAACTTCCTCAGGAAGCAGATTTGGGGAGTCATTAAAAGGCCATAAGCATTCATTATCCAATTTGCCATTCTTTCATCATAACTGTCAGGGAAGAGGAGAGGCCAAAAGAATTTTCTACCAATAAGATCAACATCAACAACAACAATCTATAAAACAGCATACATTAAAATAAAAACATCATAAAGTACAACAACCCAAATAAAACACACTAACATTTAAAGTATAAAACAGATTGCATTGAAGCCCCATCAGATCAGATTCAACAAAAACCAATGAGCTAGATAACTAAAATGGGCATGACCAAGCTTAAAAAGGGCTGGGCAAGGCATAGTGCAAACAGCACACATAGGGCAGGGGAAGTGGATGAGATGTAGAACAGAGTAATGTCTGGCAATCTGGCAGCTCGGTCTATATCGCTAGGGACTAGCCATTCTCAAATGCTCACTGGAACATCCAGGTTTTCAGGTCCCTGCAAAAAGAGGACAGTGCGGGGACTTACCTAATCTCCCTGGGGAGGGTGTTCCAAAGTCGGGAAGCCACCACTGAGAAGCCCCCCCCCTTGTCCCCACCAACCGTGCTTGTGACGGTGGTGGAAGTGCAAGGAGGGCCTCCCCAGCAGATAGGGCCAGTTCATAGGGGGAGATGTGGAGAAGGAACCCCACTGGACATTCCACAGATATATAAACTCCCTTGCCTAGTTTCCAACAAACCTCCCAACCTCTGAAGATGCCTGCCTCAGATGTGGGCGAAACGTTAGGAGAGAATGCTTCTGGAATGCTTCGCCCAGAAAACTCACAGCAACCCAGTTATTCCGGCCATGAAAACCTTTGACAACACGTTCAATCATAATAAGTAATTACTACATATAACTATGAACTTAAAATAAATTAAAATCATTAAACCCGCCGTGGTTCCCAACCATTTTTAAAAAACCAGACACCACTTGACCAGGGACCACTTTCCAACATTTGTACCAAAAGGATTATGAATCAGTTTTTGGTCAACTTTAGATTCAGTTTGGTTATTGGGGGTGCTGATTCAGAAAATTGTATTGGATGGACCACATCGGCTATAGTTAATGATACAGAACATATACCATCCAGTAGTCGCCATCTGCTTGCCCACAAAAAACCATATTTAATCATCTCGAGCGGATGTGGCAGTAGTAATCTTTCGTGTGTAGTCAGCCTCTCTCCTCCCAACGTTCCCATTGCCTCGGCACCATAAGAGGGTTTTGCGCAACCAGTTGCTCTTGTTGCTATGTAGTAATGGTGAGGCCGCTGACCATATTTTTGTTCTTGCAGACCACTGGTGGCCCATGGACCACAGGCTGGGCACCACTGCATTAAACACAGGTAAAGGTTTTCTCCTGATATTAAGTCCAGTTGTGTCTGACTCTGGAGGTTGCTGCTCATCTCCATTTCTAAGCCAAATAGCTGGCACTGTCCGTAGACACCTCCAAGGTTATGTGGCCAGCATGACTGCATGGAGCGCCGTTACCTTCCCGCCTGAGCAGTACCTATTAATCTACTCACATTTGCATGTTTTTGAACTGCTAGGTTGGCAGAAGCATGGGCTAACAGCAGGAGCTCACTCCACTCCCCAGATTCAAACCTGTGACCTTTCAATCAGTAAGTTCAGCAGCTCAGCGGTTTAACCCACTCCACCATCGGGGGCTCCAGCATTAAACATAAGACAAACATTCGGACAAGGCATAAAATCATCCTAGTAGAAACATTTTCCGAGCGGGGAAATGTCTCAGGAGGAAGGCATCCGTTTTTGGTCAACTTTAGATTCAGTTTGGTTATTGGGGGTGCTGATTCAGAAAATTGTATTGGATGGACCACATCGGCTATCGTTTATGATACAGAACCTATACCAAGGAGCAGCATCCTTCCTGGCCTGGTGAACAACACCAGCAGTCTCCTTTTCCTTGGGAGGAAAGGAGGAAGGTCCAACACGCACCCGCAAACACTGGACGTGGCCCCAGCAGCAGGGATGCAGGAGCAGCCCCTCCGGCGCATCAGCAGCCTCCTTGGAGATCCATGGGGAGGGGGAGACCCGCCACATTGTCGAACCCGATCCCTCCTCGCCCTCTGACGTCACAATCGGGGCAGCGCCGAATACGCCAATGGGAGGCCTCCTGCTCGGGAGGGGGAGGAAAGAGGGAGGGGAGGGGGGCGGCGTGACTCATGGATTCCGCGCGGGGCCGGACCCTCCTCTCCTCTCCCCTCCTCCTCCTCCTCCTCCTCTCAACCCCTCCCCTCGGCCCCCTTCCGCGTGGGCTCCGGCCTCCGGGGGCTGAGGAGGAGGAGCTCCCCGCCTCCCTCCCGCCTGCCCCGCCTCGCCTTCGCGGGCGCACCTGAATCGGAGCAGCATCGCGGACGAGGCAGCGGCAGCTGGAGCAGCCCCGGCATCCGCCTATGGGGCATGGAGGAGGAGGAGGCTGCAGCGGCGGAGGAGGGGAGCAGCAGCAGCAGCCCACGCGCGTCCCCGGCCGTCCTGCGGGTCAGCCTCGCCGTGGAGGAGAGCAACGTCCTGCCGGGCGCTCTGCAGCTCATCCGAAAGCTGAGACCGCAATGGGAGAGCCAGCGGGTCAGGACCAAGGTAGGGACACTCTGCAAAAAGAGGGGGAGAAACCCCCACGACCACCACACACATCCACGCCCCCTTTCTCCCTCCCTCGCCCCCTCCCTCCCCTCACGCTTCGGGGTTTCCGAGGCCACGCGATGGGATTGAGAAGGGAAGGAAGCGCAACCCGTTCCTATCTCGCTTCTCCCCGACATTCAACAAGTCCAGCGTGGGTTTGGATGCCAGAAGGAGGACCCCACGCCTCCCCACAACACTCCCTGGCCTGATAGGTCTGTTCCTGCAAGGCAGGGGCTCGGATTGGTGGTCTCTTTCCCACTCGAGGATTCCACGATTCCAAGCAATAGTATCCTCGGAGGCTCACGCGTGGGTCTTTCCCAACAGGCGGGGAAAGTCGGGAGTCCAGAACAGAAAGTGAAGAACCGACCTGGTTCCCTCGCAGCAGGGATGGGGTCCTGAAGGCGCGGCGCGTGGCACACCCATTTCCCCCTCCCTGCCTGCCTGCCTGCCTGCCTGCCTGCTTTCTTCTCCGCCAGGGAAGCGCCTCTGCCTATTGGTGCCGCACATACTCATTTATTTTCTCTCTCACACACATAAACAAGCTCAGAGCAGTCTTAGGGAACTAATACACACACCAGAGTAGGATTATCCATTGTACTTGTTTAGACATGGGGACTGCTTAATAGGGGACACATCCACTACTAGGATGTTGTATCCTGTGTTTGGGGCAAAGGGTTTGGCTGTCTCCGTTTGTGTCTAGACCAGGTATGGGCAAACTTCGGCCTTCCCTCCATGTGTTTTGGACTCCAACTCCCAGCATTCCTAACAGACAAAGGTCCTTTCCTTTTCCCCCTCAGCGGCTTAATGTTAGAATGTTGATGCTGGCCAATCAGAAATTATATGCAAATTAGTAAATCGAGATAGCTCATGCATGGGCCAACTTGGGCCCTCTCTCCAGGTGTTTTGGACTCCAACTCCCAGCATTCATAGCAGCCTCAGGTCCTTTCCTTTTCCCAAGCGGCTGAGGGGGGAAACGAAGGGGCCCGAGGCTGTAAGGAGTGGTGGGAGTTGAAGTCCCAAACACCTGGAGAGAGGGCCCAAGTTTGTTGCGCAGTAAGCAGATTCTAGCCAACGTCCCATGCAAAAGACACACAGGCAAGAGGAAAAATGAACAGAAAAACTTTACTCTTATTAGCAGGGATGAAACATAAACTTGCAGTGTTGCGTTCAAAAATCAAGCAGTGCAACAAACTTACATAGTCCTTTTGAGTAACACAGAATAAGGCATCTTCAGCTTCAGTCAAATGAGAAAGCAAAACATAAATCTTGAGTAAATAGCTATTCCATCATAGCCTTCTTCAGAGTAGTTTCTCCAAACTGCTGCCCAGAACAAAGCCTTTGAGCATAGAGCTCCTCAGAGCAAAAGCTGAACTGTATTCTAAAACCCATACAGTTATACCTCACCGGGTGTGGCCCAAGCAGGCTGGCTGCCCTTCATTACCAGCTGCACATAATAATTACCATCTTAAGGTTTTTCTTCAACACACACTTGATCCTGCTGCAACTTACTGTAACAAAGTTTGCCCATATTTGTTCTAGAATAATAGGGTTGGAAGACACATCAAGGTTCACCCAGTCAGGGGCGGATTTAACAGAATGCAAAGTAAGCGGCCGCTTAGGGCGCCACATGGTTTGGGGCGCATCCAGCCGGAAGGTCCACGCATGTGCCATTGCTGTGGTGCAACTCCAGGTGGTTGGTGTTGCGAATCGCACACTCCACAAGCTGAAATGGAGGAACTTCTTGCAGCAGGAGGCTCCGCCCCAGCTGCAAGAAGTTCCTCCTTTTCGGCCTCGCTTAGGGCAATTGGCGTCTCGGTCCAGCTGGAGTCGCCTCGCACCGCAACAAAGGCGCATGAGCAGAACTAGCTGGTCCGGGGGCACAAAAGAATGTTCGTGTACCATTTTAAATTACCTTAGTCCGGCCCTGCACCCAGTCCGGCCCCTCTGCTATGCAGGAAAAAAACACTCCTGGCAGATGGCCATCCAGCCTCTGTTTGAAAACCTCCAGAGAAGCAGACTTCCTCACACTCGGTGGCAGCATATTCCACTGTGGATCAGCCAGTAGTTAGCACTAAGAAGGTCTTAGAACAGGCATCCTCAAACTGCAGCCCTCCAGCTGTTTGGGTCTCCAACTCCCAGAAGCCCTGGCGAGCCTGGAATTATAGAGTTGGAAGAGACCTCGTGGGCCATCCAATTCAACCCCCTGCCAAGAAGCAGGAAAATCACATTCAAAGCACCCCTAAGCGCCTCTGCTTAAAAGCCTCCAAAGAAGGAGCCTCCACCACACTCCAAGGCAGAGAGTTCCATTGCTGAACAGCTCTCACAGTTAGGAAGGTCTTCCTAATGTTCAGGTGGAATCTCCTTTCCTGTAATTTCAAGCCATTGTCTTCCTCGTGTTTAGATGGAATCTCTTTTCTTGGAGCCTGAATCCATGCTCTGTGTCCTAGTCTCCAGAACAGCAGAAAACAAGATTGCCCCCTCCCCTATATGATACCCTTTTGAATATTTAAACACAGTTATCATGTCCTCTCTCCACTTTCTCTTTTCTAGCCCAGATTGTGTCATTTCCCTTCTCTGTAGTTTTCACAGACATTAAAGGTGCCTTATTCCCCTGTTCATATTGGAAAATGAGCCCCCAGTGGCGCAGTGGATTAAACCCTTGTGCTGGCAGGACTGCTGACCAAAAGATAGGCGGTTTGAATCCAGGGAAGCGCGGGGTGTCAGCTCCAGCTTCTCATGCGGGGACATGAGAGAGGCCTCCCACATAATGGTAAAACATCCAGGCGTCCCCTGGGTAATGTCCTTGCAGATGGCCAATTCTCTCACACCAGAAGCGACTTGGAGTTTCTCAAATCGCTCCTGACAAGAGAAAAAAATATATTGGAAAGGGGTGTCAGGCATTCTCTAAGCCTGGGAGAACTTGGTTTTCCAATCCGGCAGTTACAGTCAATACAAGGCACATTAATCTGTGCACAATTCACATCTGTGTGGCAGTCCTGGAAATTTACAAGCTGGCCCTACAGGAGACAGTTCACACCCAGATAAAGTAAGTGTACCTTATTGTTGTTTTCACCAAGAAGCACATGCTCTACTTCCAATACATGTAAACATATAGAAGGAGGGATAGGCAGCCTGGTGATGTTGACAAGCTGGAATGTGTCCAGAGGAGAGCAGCTAAAATGATCAATGGTCTGGAGAACAAGCCCTATGAGGAGCGCCTTAAAGAGCTAGGCATGTTCAGCTTGCAAAAGAGAAGGCGGAGAGGAGAGATGATGAGGGCCATGTATAAATATGTGAAGGGAAGTCATAGGGAGGAGGGAGCAGGCTTGTTTTCTGCTGCCCTGGAGACTAGGATGCAGAACATTGGCTTCAAACTACAGAAAAGGAGATTGCACCTGAACATTAGGAAGAATTTCCTGACTGCAAGAGCTGTTCAGCAGTGAAACTCTCTGCCCCAAAGTATGGTGGAGGCTCCTTCTTTGGAGGCTTTTATGCAGCAGCTGGAGAACCATATTTTTGGGGGTGCTTTGGATATGATTTTCCTGCTTTTTGGCAGGTCTCTTCCAACTCTGTGATTCTTTGGTGACTTCCAGATATTTTGGATCAAAATTCCTAAAATCCTTGACTGTGCCATACTGGCCCTGGGCTTGAAGAGCTATAATCAAAAATATCTGGTGGGCCCTAGGCTGTTGCAAAGAACATTTCCATGCACTTTGACAACTCGTGAGATTCCCCAAAAGAGAAGTCTATAGGTTATAGAATTGTTGGAAGATCACCATTTCGGTTCACATCTTCCAGTGTTCACACAGTGCAGTGAGAAGTAGCTTGTCACGAAGGACGCAAACTGAGTTGTGCTCTGGTTCTGTACAGCTGTCTTTCCCCATTATATGGTCAGTGAAAATCTTTAAAATATGTTTGCCTTGCCATTCCTGTTTATCTTATGGCTGCGTTTCTTGGGATGAAAGAACCACTTTGTTAAGTATAGCACACTTAGTTCCTGGCTAAAAGGATGTAAGAGGACATTCTTGCATTACGTCAATGAGTGCAACTTTGTTATGCCTGCACTGAATAATTTGGCATATTAAGTCAAGCTAGGATGGTGACTTTTCTGCTTCAGCTAAGATGAGAAAGGTTTAGTGGAAACTGCTCCTAAAGAGGCAATGCAATGCCCTATCCCAATTCTGCTTCAGATTAGTTGGTTTACTTTCACTGTAACTTTGTTCATTTGATCTATCAACTCAGTCCCTTTGAGCAAAAGTCGGGAACCTGTTGCATCCCAGGTGTGGCTGGAAATCTCAACCCTGGGATGCCACAGGACTGTGTGTTAAATCCTCTGCTTTACACTTTGTACACATATGATTGCACCCCCACCCATCATAGCAGTATCATTATCAAATTCATGGATGACATAACAGTAGTGGGGCTTATCTCTGAAAGAGATGAGTCTGCCTACCAGCATAAGGTGAAACGGCTGCTCTCGTGGTGCAGAGACAATAATCTGATTATTAACATCAATAGGGTGAAGGAGCTCATACTGGACTACAGAAAGAACAGACCAGAAATCCAGCACTTGGTCATAAATGAAGACCAAGTGAAAAGGGTGGCCAGTTTTAATTTCCTGGGTGCCACTGTTAAGGACGATCTGACCTGGGGCATTCATAAGGCAGTGTTAAGAAGGCCCAGCAGATATTGTACTACCTGAGACTTAAGGAACTAACAACTGCTAGTGACTCTACCGCTGTACTATAGAGAGTGTCCTACTGCATCTGTGCATGGTTTGGTAACTGCATAGTGGCAGATAGGAAGGTGCTCCTGCACAGAGAATCATTGGTTGACCCCTCCCTTCGTGCAGCCTTAAGAAAGCTCAAGAACATTCTTACGGATCCATTTCACCCAGTATATTCTTTCTTTGAGTTATTACCATCTGGCAGATGGTACAGGGTGACAAAGACAAGGAAAACAGAGAGATAGCTTTTCTCCTAGAGCTGTAACTATATTGAACTCCATGGTTTCGCATTGATATGGCATTGGGGCTGTTTGGTGATGGTTGGAGTGTGGAGGGATGGATATGTCTTTTTTGTGATGTGTGCTGGGGAAAGCATTTAATTTCAATGTACAGTGTACAATGACAAAAAACCACTATTCTATATCAAGAAATAAGACAGAATTCAAAGAAATTGTTTTTCTCCCAGTATCTTTTATAAGCTTTTGAATTCCATATCTCCATTCATGTCACCAAGTGGCACGGTGATGGTAAGGAGAATGACAGCTCCTAGCTCCTGTTCCACCTTTGCTCAGGCTTCCTGTTGTTCCAACTTAGATTCAGGTGCCTTAGATTCAAGCTAAATAATTTTGTTCACAGTGTCTGGTCCTCCAGATTTGTTGAATTGTAACTCCTAAAGTACTCCCCATCCGCTGTGTTGGTGGGATTTGTAGGCCAACAACATCTAGAGGACTGCGTGATTTCTACCTCTGTTACAGTAGAGTCTTGTTTATCCAACCTTCCCTCATCTGACGTTCTGTATTATTCAACACAGTCTGCCTCCTGCCTGGATCCACTGCTCTTTCAATACATTCTGATGTGTTGGTGATAAATTCGTAAATACAGTAATTACTACATAACATTACTGTGTATTGAACTGCTTTTTCTGTTGATTTGTTGTAAAACATGATGTTTTGGTGCTTAATTTGTAAAATCGTAACGTAATTTGATGTTTAATAGGCTTTTCCTTAATCCCTCATTATCCAACATGTTCGCTTATTCAACTTTCTGCTGGCCCATTTATGTTGGATAAGCAAGATTCTACTGTACAAGTAATGTGAGCATTTCACCGCAGGTAAGAGGGGAATCTCTTGTAGTCTGTGTTATTCTCCTCTCACTTGCTCCAGATAGGCAGGGAAAAGAAAGACATTCTGATGTCCCAATGTTGGGGATCTAATCCTAGAAGGCAGTTTTTTTCCTCCCTATAACTCCAATAAAATATGTTCATTGATGCTCTACAGCTCCTCCAGTTCCATGTGCATTATTCTGTCTTGTTTCCTGCTTTATTATCATTTAATTGTTAAGAATTCTATACTTGAATCGTCCCTCTTTAACTCAGGTTCCTTTGAGAACTCATCTATCCCTTGGCTTCCACTCTCATCTCCTGCCTCCATTTCTCTTTCCTCTTCTCCGGGAGCACAAAGCTAGGCTGGGCAGGGCAAGGGCTCCATGAATGGGGGAAAGGTTTTCTGGCCTTGCTGGCAATCCTTCCATCTCCAAATCTGCTCCTTTCTCCTGTAGCACAAGTGAAGGTAGCATCTTTGAAGGGCTGGGAGGAACCAAGGAACCGCAGGAGTAGAGAATGATGGGAAAAACCTCCATGCTACTGCCTCAATTCATGGCTTCCAGCCAGCCCAAAGTGGGGCAAGGGTTGGGGAGGCAAGCCAGATTTGTGATGGAAGAAAAGGGTGACTTCTCAGGGGCCCTCTACTGAGAGGGACAGGGACACAAGGCAAATTTAATAGCCTGGCTCAGGTGGTGATCGCCCTGGAGGCTGCTGCTACAAGAATTTTTCCTACTAGTGCCCCTCTCACAGAAATCTGCAGGGCAGCCATGTGGAAATCACCCGTGGCATTCACCAAACATTGCAACCTTTGATTCTGCCCAAGCTGCCTAAACCAGTGTGATTCCAGGTGAATACAAAGCTACAGGAGATTCCCTTCCTTATCTGCTTGGAGAAGGATCATTGATTCCTGCCTGTGATATGTCTGTTTTCAGCTGATACGGGATGACCTCTTGATCTATCCTACAGAGTGTGAAATGGTGTGAAATGTTATTGATATGTACTTAATCATCTCCTGTAGGTAGCAGGCCAGCCTTCTCAATGTTGGCTCCGTATTGTAAGTTTTGTAAATGTTTGCAAATTACTTTCCTTTTTCTGGGACATTTGTTTCTTCAGCTGTATTAGCAACTGGTCTTCCAGAGTTTGCTCATTCATAGGAAGACTGGGAGGTCTTTCTTTTTTCATACCTGTTTAGAGCCCCCGGTGGCGCAATGGTTTAAACCCTTGTACTGACAGGTCAGAGGTTCAGATCCGGGGAGAGTGTGGATGAGCTCCCCTCTGTCAGTTCTGGCTCTCCATACAGGAATATGAGAGAAGCCTTCCACAAGGATGGTGAAACATCAGAACATCTGGGCGTCACCTGGGGCAACGTGCTTGCAGACAGCCAATTTTCTCACACCAGAAGCAACTTGCACTTTCTCATGTCACTACTGACACACACAAAAACTTCTTTAGATTAATTGGGAGGAGCATAACCCAAATGACAAAAAGTTTGTCCCTAATTGCTGGAAACAGATGTCTTACTTGTAAGAATCAAGGTGCCTTCATAAGCCAAACCAAATCTTATCCTAGGCTAGATGATTATAGACCTCTTTGGCCATCAATGCCTTGAATGTTCTGAATGGAAAGAATGCTGTACTATTGCTGTCATTCATGACTCTAATAAAATACCAAATTAAAGTAATTCCCATATTTATTTTGAGAGTGTTTATATTTGACCTTACCAGAAAAAATATTGTTCAAGGCATCTAACAATAAAAATAAAATCCACTGAAATGCAAAACTGAATCCTAGTCTAAAATCTTTTCTGAATCCCATGGTGGTGATAATGGAGAATTGGTGCACACCTCAGAGCCCAGAAAAGTCACAACCCCAAATCAGCATGGAAAATTCACTGGAAAGTAGTGGAAACAAATACATTTTCCCAATTCTGGCCGGTTTTAGCACTAATTTGCTACTAAAAGACACCTGTACTAGCAATCATCTTCCCACCAAAAAGGAAAACACAACCTCCTGTGGGGAGAACCCAAAGTCTGCATAGAAATGAGAGTGCCCTTTTGAAAAAGAGAGAGCTGGATTCTTTATGTTTGTCCGCATGACCAATTTGGCAGGGTGCCCTCAGCGAGCAAACTCCCAGGAAGCATGGGGAGTCAGTAGCAGAAGGATCATTACAAATTTATAAATTGTCAAGTATAATCAAACAGAATAGGCAGCATGAAAATGAATGCTAAAGGTTATCTTCAGAAAGGCAGGAAACAAAGTGCTAAATGGTCCCTGTAAGATCATTGGGGCAGAGATTCTGTATGTATATTATATAAATCCTTGAAGCTAAAATTATAGTTGTCTTTCTCCTTTATATATCATGATGGTCCTTTGAATCTGGGTTAGATGGGTAGTGGGGCCTCCTAATTTGATTACAATTATATAATGGGGTTGTAATTCCCCTTCCCCAAGCACAGGCCACCATCTTTATTACCTTCAGTTAAGTCTTGTAAATAATGTTCAGTGTTTTGGACTGCAATTTCGGATCTGCCATGCACAGTATTTGCCAGGATGGGGAAAGTGGGATTGTGAGAAATTGGGATGGAGGCATAGTGAATAAAGTCAGGGAGGTGGGAGAACATAAGAACAGAAAAGAATGCCCCCCCCCAAGAAAGAAAACTATTTTATTCAAACCCTATGTGTCTAAATTTGCAGCAGGAGCCCTGGTGGCATAGTGGGTTAAACCGCTGAACTTGCTGACCATAAGGTCAGCTGTTTGACTCCAGGGAGCGGGGTGAATTCCTGCTGTTAGCCCCAGCTTCTGCCAACCTAGCAGTTCAAAAATATGCAAATGTAAGTAGATCAATAGGTACCACCATGGCAGGAAGGTAACAGTGCCCAATGCAGTCATGCTTGCCACATGATCTTGGAGGTGTCTATGGACAATGCCGGCTCTTCGGCTTAGAAATTGAGATGAGCACCACGCCCCAGAGATGGACATGACTAGACTTAACGCCAGGGGAAACCCTTACCTTTTTAATTTGCAGTGAATGCTACAGTGTCTACAAGCTGATGACATTTAAGTAGCCTTCTGGCTTTAATAACCAAGAGTGTGTTTGCACTATACAGTTATAGCAGTTTGATAACACTTTAACTGTTACGGCAATATTCTATAGCAGGGCTGTCCAACTGATGGCCCTGGGGCCGGATCCGGCCCCCAGCCTGTTGGGCACGGCCCCAGCTATGCCCCCAGCCGCCATTTTTAAATTTTAAAAAATTCTAAATTTTGTTTTTTAAAAAATGGCGGCCGGGGGAGGGGGAGGTGGGGCAGGGAGGGGAAGAGAGCTAGCTCCTCCTCCCTGCACCGCCCTCCGTCCCTCTCTCCGCGCCGAAAGGAGTAGGCGGCGCGCCAAGGGCAGCGCGTCACGCCAGGCCTGTGATGCGCTGCCCTTGGCGCCGCTTTTGCCCTTTTCGGCTCCCGCCCTAGGAAGGGCGGGGGCGCCAAAAGGAGGAGTAGGCGACGCCAAGGGCAGCGCGTCACGCCAGGCCTGTGACACGCTGCCCTTGGCGCCGCTCTTTCTCCCTCCTCCTCTTTCCCGGACGCCGTGCCTTTCCCGGGCGCCGTGGCGCCGGGACAGCCACGGTGCCTGGGAAAGAAGAGGAGGAGGAGGAGGAAATCTCCCTCCTCCTCTTCCTCCTCTTTCCCTGGCGCCGTGGCGCCCGGGAAAGAGTAGGAGGAGGAGGAGGGAGAATGACAGCTTTAGGAGAGGGCGGGGCCTGGGCTGGGGGCGGGGCCTGGGGGCGGGGCCGAGCGGCCCCCGAGGTCATCAGTGACCTCTATTCCGGCCCTGGACCCGGTAGAAGTTGGACAGCCCTGTTCTATAGAATCAAGACATTTATAGTTTGATGAGGTAGTTAGAATTCCAGTCTAGGGAGATCTTGTGTTCTATTGGATAGTTCTCCATCCCTCAACAAATTAGGATTCTATTAGACAGTATTAAATTGTTGTGTGTAGCGTGGAAACAATCTGAGAGTGTGGTAGAAGCTTCCATCCAAATGATGTGACTTTCTCCTTTGCAGCTGGGTGAACAGAAACTTCCCTTGTGGTCTGGCAGGCCTTGGAAAATATTGTCCTCTCCCTTTTTGTTTAAAACCATTCAATCCTGAATCGGGTTTAGGGAAAATATGGGTTTGTGGCTTGAAAAAAGTAAACCAATCACTTTGGTCAACTTTACCGAATTTACAGAAAAGCATTAGGTGTTAGCATAGCAACCTTAATTGCTTAATCCCAACATAACTGGTACATAATCCTTTACAAATTTAACATTGGCATCAATCCATTAAGCCTGGTGGGACTTTATTCTGGGGGGAAAATATGTGCAGGATTACTCTCACACCTCTAAGTCCCTTTACAACAGTGAGGAGTAGCTTGTAGCCCAACTGTGGTGAGATTGCAAGTCCAGCAGTTTTAGCTATCACAATGTCAAGAAATGTGGGTGGAATGTACATACGTTTCCACCCCCATTTTAGCAGATTGGATCCTGATGCTTCTTATCTGAAAAGGAACTAGAGATTGTTGTTTTATGTTGGATTATTAGTTGGTATAAGAGGCTCCTTCTTTGGAGGCTTTGAAGCAAAGACTGGATGGCCATCTGTCGGGGGTGCTTTGAATGCGATTTTCCTGCTTCTTGGCAGGGGATTGGACTGGATGGCCCAATAGTCTCTTCCAACTCTAGGATTCTGTGATTCTAAGAAGAACCATCCTTGCTAAAATGGTCCCACAAAAAAGAGCAAAAAGGGAAGGGGGATTGATACTCTGTTCTAAACAACTTTAGATGTATGAGTATTTCCATTACATATGCTTAGACAAAGTTACAAATTGATTTATAGGAAGTCATGGGAACAAATAATACAACTAATGAAAACATGTGGAAATGGCAAAAAAGGAATCTGTGTTAAGGATGAGATTATGAATGAAGTGCAACTTTACTGGGAGTTGTATAGAGAGTCCCTTGCTAGTGTCTGGAAATGTGGGAACTATTTCTTGCATAATGACAAACACTGGTTACATAGACTGATTTTCCATGTTCTTTTTGAAAACAGAAAATTCAGATTGTAAAGATTCAGTACATGTTCCTGGATGTGTGCCAATAATAGATGTGGCATAATTTGTGACCACAGCTACTCATATCATTTTATTGTCTTACAAACAGTTGAGTGTGTAGCCATGGGCTCTAGCAAAGAGATTAGTGCAGAAGGCAAAAGGGGGCTTTCAGGCAAATAGCAACAGAGAGAGTGGTGCCACCAGAAGAAACTTGGAAAGACTACTACTGTTTTTCCTCTCAGAGAGAAGGTGTGCTTAATGCACAACAAAGAGAATGTTTGCCAGAGCTATGAAGGATTGATAACTATGCTGCTAAAATTCATGTCATGGAATGCAAGGGAAGGGATAAATATCAATAATCCTATTAATTCCCAGAGGAAGAAAAACCCCAATAAGCTTTATAGCAAAGAATAGTTCAAAGCAAAGTCAGAGTTCAGGTCATTGGCATTTAGGGGCATCAAAGGAATACAATTGTGGAAGTGTATGCAAAAAGAACAGTTTTACTCAGTTGTCCACTAAGAAGTTGTAACATTTTTCTGCTGCCATCTTATTAAAGGTAAAGGTTTCTCCTTGACATTAAGTCTAGTTGCTCATCTCCATTTTGAAGCCAATAAACCGACATTGTCCATAGACGCCTCGAAGGTCATGTGGCCAGCATGACTGCATGGAGCACTGTTACTTTTCCACTGGAGTGGTACCTATTGATCTACACACATTTGCATGTTTTCGAACTGTTAAGTTGGCAGAAGCTGAGGCTAACAGCAGGACCTCATCCCACTCCCCAGATTTGAACCACCAAGTTTTTGGTTAGCAAGTTCAGCAGCTCAGCAGGTTAACCCGCTGTGCCACCGGGGGTTCCTTATTTACCTTACATATTTTGTACACTTACGGGGCAATAAGGGTCTTTGGACCATAATACGTTGTTGATTTTGTTCTGCCACCTGGTCTATTCTGAAGTGTCAGTCACTGCCTACTTGCTTGATGGTTAGCAGAGTTGGGATCATTCCAACTTTTCCTGGGACACTTCTCCCTGCAGTCCTCCTCTTTCTGGCACAGAAGAATCTACAGGTGGATATCAGAAAGGTTTGTAGTCAATCAATAAGGCTTTCAAGCCCGAATTTAGAAAAAATATTGCAAATCCCAGAATCCACCAGTTGGTATGGTCAATGCCTGTTCTGGCAGGAGAAAACTAAGAGATGTAGTCTGGAAAAATAGCATTTTAGGCTTTGTTTGTGACGCCTAATTGGCTACCAAGAGTAACCAATAATTAGAATACATTCCCCACCACCATTGCCCAAAATTAGGTTCCTAAAGGATTGGTGGCATCTGGAACTCATTCTCTATACACAAGAAGACTTTGAACTTGGTTCTATTACATATCACAATTTCTCAAAAGATTGTGTGCTTAGAGGCACTCTATTCCTTAAGTCTTAATGAATGGCTACATTCCCGAGTCATCTTTTTATACCTGGCTCTAATTGGTGGATCTCAGTGGTGGTTGGAGTATATAAAGTGACATAAAGACAGATGCACAAGGGTGTCTCTGATCTTGTTTTTGAAACAAGAGTGTTTGGAGGAACAAGAGAATTTTATATACTGAGGCAGGCAGCCAAGTTAGGAGGACAGAACCAAATCCTTTGTCCATCTGTGAGAAGGCGTCATAGCAGAAACATAGCCGTCCTTAGTACAGATGTCTCCATTATCTGGGGCTCCAATGACACGCAACTACTACTTGTTTATGTCTCTGGAACAGAGCTTGGGGATGTTATTTTTTAGCCTACAACTCCCAGTATCGTCCTTTGGTCATCTCCTGGAGATTATGGGAATAATTTTACCCCAAATATGTGCTCAGAAACATAAGTTTTTGTTTGTGTATTTATGTACCTTTCAGTTGTCAATTGACGTATGAAAACATTATGAATTTCATAGGGTTTTCTTAGGCAAGAAACACTAGCAATTTCACATCGCTTTCCCCTGAAATTTAGCCTCTAGCGCCTGATATTCCTTGGCCGTCTCCCATTTGAGAACTAACAAGGACTGGCTCTGCTTAGCTTCCAAGATCAGTTAGTAACTGGTTCCTTTGGAGTATTGGCCTTGATTTACTGCATTCATATTTGAAGTTAGGGAGACAGTACTGTCAGGACTTTTTCCACACTTGTATGTGGAGATGTGACCCTTCAAATAACCTAGTTCCAAGTCATATAGGATTTTATATCAAACACATTGTGCCTGGAAATCTTTTCCCATGAACAGCCAATGTATTTTTGAACATGTCAACATAATGAAAAGAGGTATGCAAAATATTGTTTGCAGTAATTGTGGACTTTTGGGATTGACCATTTAGCACCAGCGCGATGTAAGCTGGGAAATTGCTACCATACTACCTATGAAAATTATCTATTTTGTTAATCTGCTTTTCCATTCCTGGTTCTTGAAGTTGATCTGAAATGCTTCCCAGTCCCATAAAACCTTGGTGCATATTAATTTAAAAAAACCAAGGTGGTTTGGAAGTCTCTGTGATTACTTTCTCATTTTATAGATCCACACAGTTCTAATATTAGGACTAGATTTACATCATCCCTGCCAACGTCAAGAGGACAAGATCTAATCGCAGTGATATTATATAATCCATCCTTTTATTCAGCCATTACTAAAGCAATACTAAAATGTCTGATAATCAGCTTCCAATTTTTTTTATTCCCATCCACTTCTGGTCCTTTGCCAAACCCTCAAAAATAAAGATAAACATGTGTCTGTTTGTTAAATTCTCACTTCTTATTTCAGTTCCCATTCAAACTTAATGACAAGACAATCCTGTGAATCTAGTCAAGTTTTGAATGTAAAGCATTACTTTTTAAAGGTAACTTATTGAATAACTCATTAGAAATCCTCCCAAAATCATTTGTTTCTGTTACCATACAAAGTGCAGTACTGAAAATTTAGATACAGCCCCTTCCTATGTTGTTTATGATGCCTCCAGATAGCCTGGATCATTTTGAATAGCTAAAACAGGTGAACTGCTTCTCCGTAGTCTCTAGGAGTCTTCCCTGAAGTATTTTTAACAGTAAAATAAAACCAGAGCTTAACTGAGCTTTCAACTGAACATACATTTTGCTGTATTTTGGAGATATTTTGACAGTCTGTGGAAGCCTGAAAGTCTCAGGGCAGAACAATGTTGCACAGATCCACCATACTGGCCCATTGCTATCCTAGAGCCCAGATCATGGGTGATCAGCTGTAGCCCTCCAGATATTTTGGACTGCAGGTCCCATCTGCCCTCACTTGATTACGGTGGCTTGGGTTCAGGAGAGCTGCATTCCAACAATATATGGGAAACTACAGTGCAGTAATAATGGAAAATGAGGAGGTGGTAGTTTTCACATCCAGTTGAATGTAGGATGAAGATGCTTCTTCTATTTTTAAAAACAGGAAGGCAACATACTCGCTCCCCCCTCCCACAATAGCATGTTTTTAATTGCCACAGCTGCTGCAGTCTTCATGTGATGTTTTCCATAATAATTCCTCCAAGCACTTTACTATAACATAGCAAGCTCACATGATTATGAAGCGAATAGTCTTCTGTTCTTCCCAGAGCCACCATAATTGTCCCACCATCCTGTTACCTTAACAACCACCTCTTTCCTCTTTCCTCACCAAGGTCTTCACTGAAGGCATCACCAACAAGCTCATGGCTTGCTTCATGGATGAGAACATGAAAGACGCAGTCTTGGTACGGGTGTACGGCAGGAAGACAGAGCTGATTGTGGACCGAGCAAATGAGCTGCGGAATTTCCAAGTGCTTCAAGACCATGGCTGTGCCCCTAATCTCTACTGCACCTTTGAGAATGGCTACTGCTATGAGTTTGTGCCAGGGAAGGCCCTGGGGCCAGAACATATCCGACAGCCAAATATGTTCAGGTTGTGTGTGTGGAGTGGGAGGTGTTATGTATTCACTCAACCAAACAATTGATCACTTCGATGAGTGACAACAGGGAAAACATTTTTCTAAGACATGTGTACACAATCTGTGGCCAGCATTGCCTCCACACTATAATTACCTCAGATACCCTTGTTGTCATGTTGCCACCATCACCAGTCACATTACACATTTTTCACTTTTACTAGGATCAAGGAAAGAATGATGTGTATGATCATCACTACAGAGAAGAAGAGTGATATGGATCAAGTCACTGGGCTGTTTATCTTCATGTACAACCCATGGGCTTGAACCAGCCACCCACCCACTGTTTTAAGATATTCCTGCACAGGAAGGTCTCCCCATTGGGCCCTACAATGCTTAAATCAAAGTGTAATTGAAGTACTCTGGTACTTTCAATCCTAGCCAGAATGGCAATGCTGACTTGAGATTATGGAAGTTATAGTCTCACATATTTGGAGAGCACATGTTTTAAAAAGGCTTCCTTGTTAATCTGATCAGAAAGCCATTTTATTCACCCCAAGCTTATTAATAATCTAATAGGACAGAGCCTTGTTAGACAACTACTTCATCACACTAGAGCAGGGGTGCTCACACTTTTTCAGCATGCGAGCTACTCTTAAAGCAACCAAGTCCAAAAGATCTACCTGCCCCCGCCGCCGTGTGCTCCCGCGCGCTCTCGCCGCTGCGCGCTCTTGCCACCGCGCATACTCCTGCTGTTGTTTTCCACCCGCGCAGTGCTTCTTCTGCCTGTGGGGCATTGCAGGAAGGAGAAAGCACGTGGCGGGGCATCCAGAGGGAGCACTCCGCCCTGCCTGTCTCGCCGGCAACGGAGGCTGCACAGCTACTTCTGGATGAGAGAGAGGCAGGGCGCTCCCTCCAGAGGCCCCACCTCGAGCTTCCTTCTTCCTGCAATGCCCCGCAGTCGAAAGAAGCACCGCGAGAGCGAAAGCCAGCAGCAGGAGTGCACGTGTGCACAGGGTGTGTGCGCGCATGGCAGGAGCGCCCCATCCGGCTGGTGAGGCCCGAAGATCACCTGGAAGAGGGCCGAAGATCTACTAGTAGCTCCTGAGCTACCTAATGAGCACTCCTGCACTAGAGAATGAATCCACTTTAAATCCGGTTTCTGCCTCCTGCAGAATTTTGGGGTTTGTAGTTTAGTGAGGCTGTTACAGGCTCCTCCCTAAACTACAAACCCCAGAATTCTGCAGGAGGCAGCAACTGGATTTAAGGGGGGTTTATTCTCTAGTGTGATGAGGTCCCTAAATTGAGTCTTAGTGTTAACTGTAGGGTTTTTATAAAATAAATAAGGAAACAGTGGAAATCATCTGATATCATAATTTTAGGGATGTGGAACCTGTACACCAGAGACTAGATACAGTATGTAGGGAGGTCTACATTTGACCCACAAACATACTTTCATGTGACCTCTAATCAGCTGTTGGAAAGAAGAGTATGCAGTGCAACCCCCTTATCCATAGATTCAATATCAGAGGTTTCATTTGTCCACACAAGCGTTTGTGGGCTTTTTTTTAGGACTTTCAATGCTATTCTATGGTATGCTTCTGGCTCGAGTATATAGAGTTCACTATTATCCACAATTTCAGGTATCCAGGGGATCATATTATATTTTAACGTATGCAAAGCACATACGGGGACCACACTATATTTAAAAGTATTTCATGTTTAAATGTGCAGAACATTGGTTGCCTATTTTCTTGTTGTGTAGTTCTACCAGGATTGGATAACTTCTGAGCTCCCAGGGGGCAGTTGTCAGATGAAACCAGTTTTCCAAAGCTGTGTACCAAAGAGCTTAGGAGGCTTGTTTTTATATCTGAATGCTATTATTATAACACCGTATTCATTATTAGTAATTAGATTCACTCTCCGCTCATAATTGACCAATTAGTACTTGGAAAAATTAATTTCATTACTTAATAAGTGGAAATGCTGCCATTCATTGTTAACAAATACAGTTCCTACATTCATTAATATTAAATTAGTATTAATATATAATTGAAACATAGATTTATTTGCATTCACTTTAATTTTTTTACTGTCACGCTGACTATTATGATACTATTTATTGATTGATACTTTGCTATAGTAAGTTCTGAACAAACTAGTATTGATTGATGTTTCTAGAACTCTCAATTTGCTTCATTTGGTCCAGTAAGCTTCTGTAATTTGAACTGTGAAACTGTTTGAATGGAGGATACCATTGTGATTATTTTCATGATGCTACATTTCAATGCCATTGTCAGCTTTTAGCACTGCATTGTCTCCCTGTTATTTGTTAAAGATTTATAAGTTTGACTGTAGATTTGCTGTTTACTATGTTTCTAGAAGTAGCAAAACTATAAACAGTCTAAAATGAAGGGCCTAAATATGCAAAATGGAATCAGGCTATATCATTTTAGTGGTCATTTGACTGTAGCTTTGGTCCATGTTTCCATCTTACCACAATAATACCCTTGTCACTGTGTTTTGTTGTAGGCTAATAGCCCAGGAAATGGCTAAAATGCACAGGATCCATAACAATGGGAGTCTCCCCAAGCCCTGCCTATGGCACAGACTGTATAAGTACTTTAACCTCGTGAAAACTGAGTTTACCCGAAAGACATCAAATCCCAGGTAAAATTAAGTTTATCTCTAGTTGAAGCCTAAAAGTTCTTATTATGTAAACATAACTTGGAAGATGTCTGGCCAAGCATTAACTTTGACATAGAACTCAGTACGCTGATTTAAAAAAATATTCCCATCATAGAACAGGAGATATAATGCATACTACCTTTTCAGTGTGGCCTATGGTCCTTCCAACTGTAATCTAAGCAAGCAATGGAGGAACAGGTCTTTCTGCCCAATGACAAAAATCAGAACAATTTGCCTGAATACTATGATTTATGATGACAAATTTGAGATCAAAACAGATGGTGAGTTGGTGGCTGCGATACAGATTTGGCTCAATTTTAAGGAGGTATAAGAAAATTCAGAATTCAACATGGCGAACTTCCAAAAACAGTTCCAAAGTAAGCAGCTCAAAATAAATTTGTATGTTAACCTTTTAACAGTCCGTTTAAATTTATCTTAAGGCTTTATTGCACAAGGCTAAAATTCCGTAGCAGTCACACAGTCACCAATTGTGGCTACATAGCAGCATGAGCATCTTTTCTTGATTCATGCACCTGCATGGATTTGCCAATCCATGGTTCACAGTTGTACTTTGGCACACCCTCATAACCCTGCAGTACTATATTTATACTACTCTGTATTTCTTTTTAAAATAGCTTTTAAAGACAATTTAGCAATTTAAGTACGTTGAATTTAAAAACATCCAAATATTACTTTGAAAGATTTAAAACATTGCAATTTAAAAGAATACATAGGTCATTGACCAAGTTTACTGGCTGATAGGTTCAGGATATTACCTACTGAGTTCGACCAGCAGCACCGACCTTTTAAAAAAGGAAGAAGGTAAGCAAGTAGCAAGAAAGAATGCAACAAATAAATTGATTATAGTGTTAAGGGTGTTTTAAAAAATCAAGGCAGAATCAAATTAGGAGTGGAAATTAGTCTTATGTTTGGAAAGACTGTAAGTCATTGTGTTAGTCTGTGTCTTCCAAATACCATCCTATCTATCAGTCAATTCAACCGTTAATCAACCACCACAACAATTGCTATCCAGTACTAATATATCATGGTAACCAGTGGCTGCATCACTATAAAGCTCTTTTTTCTATAATTATCCAAATGAATATCTGTGCACATTCTAAAACCATTCCGTGTTGAGTTTAGCCATATCGGTGTCTGATCTTCCTACAGCTTGGAAGGGTTATTTCCTGAATGTAGTTGCACTCAACATTTTCTGCCTTTCTGGTTTTTCCCCATGGAATGGTTTAAACTTGGATCCCACAAAGTAGCCACCTGCCATCTTCATTTCTGCCACCACCATGTTCCATAATCCAAGAACCCAGAAATAGTTTTAGAGAGAAAACAGCAAATGTGTTTTACCATATGATGGGCAACCTGCTAACCTATACTTAACATTTTGGGCAACTTTTAGTCCTAGGATTCCACCAAGCAAGCCATATGGTGAATTGCTCCTTTCATAAAAGCCATTTTGTGATGACACTTTCAAATTTGAAATTTGGCCTTCAAAGGCAGGGACTCATGTAGAGTCACAAGTTGTCCTAGCAGACCTTGCTTTCAGAAGAAGAGAAACTTGAGATATCATTTTTAGGGAGTGGTTTACAGAGCAAAATGCACTTAGGTCATTCCAAGCATGCCATTTTGCCAACCCGTGGATTACAGTTTAAAGTCATTTTAGGATTCGGAATTTCAAATCTCATGATAAAATGTTTCTTTCGGATGAGATTTGTATTGTGTATTCATCCTGCCAAATACACATACCTTTTCTGACATTTCATGTATTCTTATCCTTTATTCTCCTGTGTTTTCTCACCCTTATCTAGCAAAAATATGTTGTGAAGTAAAAAATAAAATAGCTATTCTGTGTCTTTTGACTGGTTGTGCTAGGACCTGTTTTTTATAAGCATCCAGGGAGTAGTGGTTGGCAGTCATTTTTTAAAAAAATAGATAGAAGCTCTAGGTGTATACAGGTACCAGACTATGATCAACTTCTTGACCTGCCAGTGATGAGAATGATGGAAGTTGTAACTATGTAACTATTGAGTCAAGTCTGAAGAATTGTATTATGTTAAGTCCATAAAATGGAAAAGGAAACTTATATCATCTACATGATATAGAACTTCCAGTATTCCCAACTAATTTCATACTATGACCAATAGTAAGAGATATCAGGATTTGTAGTCAAAAATATCTGGGAAGTTCTTCACCTCTGCCGTCTGGGTTTGCCCATCTAACCCCTAGTTTCAGACAGAAGCTGCCAGGGCACCAGAGGGTCCAGTTGGACATGATCTGATCCTTCAGACAGGTCATGCTATGAGTGTATAATTTGTTCACTGTGACCCACTGAAGATTTACATGTAATGCAAAATGGACATGATAAAAATCTGAATGCAAGTGGGTTCATTTATTTTGAAGTCATTTTATAATGAACATTAATGAAGAAATATTCTCATGGAATAATCTAGGATTTGTCTGCCAAAGGGCATGTCTCCCCAGCTTGATACACTCTAGATATCTTGGACGACAACTCATCCTCACCCAGCCCAGCTGGTGAAGGTGATGATAGAAGTCATACTGCAAGATGGGTATGACCCCAGTGCCATACCCGCCTTTGCAATATGGGTTGTGATTGAACATATCTGGTGAGTGCCAAATTTGGCCAGGAATGTTCCAGATAGTGTCTTTCTCCAAAATTAAGGACCTCTGCTTTGAAAATCTTTGTACGTATGGAAAATGCATCTCTTGTGCTAAGAAATGTTGATTAGCTTCAAGTGGACATGGCATCACTTTGTCTTCCTTCCCAAGCCTCCATCAGGAAATGCACATGCCCAGTCTAGAGATGTTAGAAGAAGAAATTCGCTGGATGAAAGAGCATCTCTCCCAGCTTCGATCTCCAGTAGTCTTTTGCCACAATGATCTTTTGAGCAAGAACATCATCTTCAACAAAGAAGAAGGTTTGTTACCTTAATCTCACAAATACATAATGCTTTGCCAAACTCACAGAACCTTCTTGCCCTGCAAAAAGCATTCAAAACAAAAATACCAGATAAGTCTTCTTGCTTCTTTAAAAATCAGCCATCCTGGTTCATGTGTTGCTCCCAACTATTCCTCTCTTTGGCTTTTCAGGTCATGTTCGGTTCATAGATTATGAATACACTGGCTACAACTATCAAGCATATGACATTGGGAATCATTTCAATGAATTCGCTGGTGAGTTGAGCTCACTTGATGTTTTTCTTCCTTTTCATATTATCTGCCTAAAACAGAACTTGGAAATGTTGACTTTAGTATTAATATTTTAATATGAAACTTTTTAAAAGTTTCAATTTGTAAATATTATAATTTTAGGAGCTTTTTCTAAAATGAATTTGTTATCTTAATAGCTAATGAAGCATTCAGAATTACTCAAAATGCTTTCCCAAACTAACCCATTAAAATCAATGCAAAACTTTTGCTGTTAGTCAAATGAAAATTATTGCTCTTAAATGAATTAAATGACTGATTAAAACCCAATGTAGAAATGTAAATAAATTAGGGATATTTATTTTAACCAATTATTTCCAAGCTCTGGTCTGAAGAGACATAAACTAAATCTCCTACTAGGGTGAGGGAAATCTGATCCTCCAGATGTTTTTTATTCCAGCTTCCACAGTCCGTGCCACACAGTCTTTCTGTCTATGGCTGTTGGAAGTTGTTGCCCAAAACATTTGGAAATCCAAAACTGTCCTATCCCTGATGTATGTTGTATTGTTTGTACAACTATGCTTAATATGAGTGGGATCTTGAGGCAGACCTCAAGTTTTCTGTAATTATAAATTTGATCCTATATCAGCATATAATCGGGCCCATAAGATGCAAGTACCTGTTGCTCACCTGTCTGCTCCCTCCAATGGAGCCTCAGAGTGCCAGCCATTACAACACGAGTCATCAATCTCTTGTGACATCTTTTATTTACAATCCACTATGCCTTTTTACCTGCTCTCATTTTTCTCTGCTAAGAATTTCTGGAATGAATTATGTTAGGTTGTAGTGGTAGTGACTGAGGCCTTCCTGATGTTTGACTCCTTTAGAAATTTGGAGAGTAATAGTCCCCTTGTCAAAGTGGCTTTTAGAAAGTCATGTTTTTAAATGAAAAAAAATCACAAATATCTGGCTGACCAACAAGGATATTTTTTTCTGATATATGATCAAGGTACCTTTACTGCCAATCATCATTTCAGGTTGTTGTGTGATTATTTCCCTTCCCCTAATTGTGACTCAAGAGATGGATTAGAAACAAGCTCCTTGTGAAGGACCTGCATGCAATTACCCAGGTTTTCTGTATTTATTCTCTGCTGAGCTTGTATAATACAGGAAATCATTGTATGGCTAATTATGCCTGCTATTCGCGCAGCTTGTGCTCTGTTCCGCAGGGATCATAAAAGCCAAACAAGGTCAATTTGGAAGTTTTTTTAAGAAGGAGGCTGTCAGATCTACCACAGAAAGCCAAGTCAGTAGTATTTCTTCAGAACTAGAGCATGTGAACCACTTTATTTTTTAAGTCCATGCACTTCCAGACAAGGATGCTCTTGTCTAGTTTTATTGTATAATTTTATGGACAGGAGCCAAACATCTTTCACTTCTTGTGCTGGGCCTATCATCTTTCCTTGAAGAAGAGAAAGAAAAATTAGATTTACCATGATTTTTATTGGTATTGGTAGGTGTTTCCTTTTTAGAAAAGCTTTCAATTTTTGTTTGTGCTGAGCCAAAGACAGAAATATCTTAAGAATAAAGAGAAGGGAGAATTTGAAGCAAGAGCACAATAACAGGCAGTTAATTCAGATCTGTCAAATCCTTGGATAGATATTTCAAAGTTCAAATTAAAACTTGATTCCAGCCTTCAGAATTCAGAGCTCTACATTTAACATCCATGAAATGAGTTAATATTTCCTTATCTGAATGCTTTTGTTGAAGTCAAACTTGAACCATGGAAGCAAATTTAGCATGGACTGACATCCTCACTGAACCTGATATTATATGCTTAAGGGCCTGGTTTTCACCCATTGTCAAGCTTTTTGCCCATAAGGGCCATGCCATTTATGTTTCTTCATCATCAACAGGGTTGAATGAGGTAGATTACAGCCTGTATCCAAGCAAGGAGGTTCAGATCCAATGGCTCAGATACTACTTGCAGGCCTACAAGAAACTAGGTCAAGAGGACCAAGAAGAAGAAAGCAAAAACAGAGGAGGGAGTGGAGTTGTGAATGAAGAAGAACTGGAGAGCCTCTACGTGCAAGTGAACCAGTTTGCTTTAGTGAGTATGCACATGGTGAAGAAAGGGCAAGTGAAAAGTGAGCAAAAACAATATACACTAAAGATAAAGAATATGGTATTCAAATGCTTTCACATTTTTTCAGTTAACAAAATGTTAATCACAGGTGGTGTTTTTTGTCTCTCTTGCTGATCTTTGGCAGGATCAGTTTTCAGAATCAGTTTTAAATAGTTTGGATTATTATAAGCAGGGAAATACATTTTGGTCTTTATGTCACCAAGAGCATTTTCACACCACTCCACTGCTTTTCAGTTGTTATTATATATATATAATCTTGGATAATTTATATGCTTTTCCTAGGCCTCCCATTTCCTGTGGGCTTGCTGGGGATTGATTCAAGCCCGATTCTCTACCATAGACTTTAATTTTGCCAGGTAAGTGTGTATTTTGCTCCATCTGGAAAGGCTGATAGAGATACATTTGTGGGTATCTATTCTTTCCCTAGCTGAAGGAAGATTTGCCATCACAATGCCAGTCAAGTTGCTTGTGATGGCCTCTCTTCCATTTGATTTGAAAGCTGGATATCAGTCCATGATTTTTTAAAGAGTGCGGTCCTATAACAAATTACTTGGGAGTATGTTCTAGTCAGCTGAATGGGACTTACTTCTGGTTAAATATGTTTAGGATTGTACAGTAGTGTTTAAAACTTTTTTAAATCAAAGTCGGCTTTCAGTCTTCGTAACTGTACTCTACTCATACAGAGTTGTTGGACAGAAATTCAAATTGGCCTCAACCTTAACTTGCTGTTATCTCAGCAATTAAGAACTGCTTCAAAATCACTTAAGCCCCTATGACCTTTGATGATGTCTTGTCCCAGACATTTTAGTTGTGCATGGAAATGGAATTATCCACCTGTCCTCAATGTATGAACCGTTTTCAGCCAATCTTTTAATGATTTTAAGTGGGGGGAGCATGGAGAATTATGGGGTGTGATAAAAGCAAACTGTTGCAGGTGATATTCAGAGCATTTTTCACCCAGAAAACATGTTTACGGGGACTTGAGGATTTTTAAAAAGGGTGTTTCGCTCTATTTCTGGGAGTTGTAGGCCAAAACACCTGGGGGCCCACAAGTTGAGAACCACTGTCATACAGATACACAGTATGGAGATCATGGCAAAGTAGCTACCCATAGTTGTTTAGGCATAAAGGTGGGAACAATCCAATTAAATGTCTTGCCATTAATATCCAGAGTGGGCTTCTGCGCAAGATCTGGGAGCCAGCTCCCTCTCACATACCTTCATGAGCAGTAACAACCCAACAACATGCCAAAATATTTCCATTTTCATCAGTAAATTGTTTAGAAATTGCACACATGTACAGTTGGGAGGGTTTCTGAGCTTTTGGAGATAATTGGAGAGACCTCAAGAACTACAAATGTAGGTGGGGGGGGGAAGGAAAAGGAAATCGATCAATCTGCAGCCTGTAGTCTATGCTTTCCCATTCCAGGATAACAGTTCTGTCTGGGTTTTGTTGTGCTGCAGCTCCCTCACTCCATTAACATTGGCTATACTATTGATGAGTCACAGCCCAATATTTGGGGATGTTTTTGGTGTAGATGTGGAAGTGCAAGGAAATCTATAGGCAGTGTACAGTGAACAAAAAGTGCACCCACTAATTAGTATCTTCTCAAACGGGAAAATACATAGCACTCCAGCTTCTGTTCAGTTGCAGTCCCCATCTACCCTAGCTGGCATAGGCAACTATGAGGGACAATGGAGATTTCAGTAGTATGTCTGGAAGGACACAGAGAGCTTGAGAAAGTTACATTTGAGCTACCAGAATCCTCTAACCAATAAAGATCACAAAGAATAGCAAATCTGAGTGTATGAAATACCTTTCAAGGAACTATAACAAAAGTCTGTTTCTGTTTCTGTTGTTCTGCAGGTATGCGGACATAAGATTTAAACAGTACTTTAAAACAAAGCCTGTGGTGGCATCCCTAAAAATGTGAAAAGTGAGGTTGAAGTCTAAAATATCTTCTGGTACTCAAGATTCCAATCCTTATTTTCTCTGGTGTAGAGCACCTGCCACTCTGTCCTCCTGAAGTTGTTTCAATGCTAAGTGGTCAGACATCATGAAACGGACGGAAAAGGAAAGCACACCTTCTATGAAGCCAAAAAGAAAAAAATTAAAACAAGCCTCCTTGAACATGGCTGTACCATCCATGGATTTGCTGCCACACGTTTTTAGAAAGTGATGTTATGACAGGGCTGCTGAAAAGAGATTTCATTCACAGCCCCTGGGGTATTAAGAACTGATTCAAGTGCATCTTGGCTTAAAAAGTGGGTTGCAAAGATGGCAAGTAGCTTGTTTGGAGATTTGTGTAGCTTTAAAGGTCAGAAGCAGATGAAATACCTTCTTTTCCTTGGTTGGGAGAATCCATTGGGTTGTACTCTTTTGATCTTAAGTGAAAATGTTGAATGTTTGCATCTCTTTCCCATCGGGAGTTCCCAGTCTACACAGAGAGGCAAAATCACCACTCCACCCGCAGTTTCTTTTGAGAGGTTTACTCAAAGAACCAGCAACAAATTATTTGTTTGCCCAACAATGATTTTTCAAAGATATAAAGGCAGCCGGAAAGCCCCAAACATGAAAGAAATGTGTGTCATTTGGTCAAGATATTAGCTGATGGAGGAGCACCCTTGGCCATTAACTGGAAAAGGTGTAGTCTACACTGCAAGTGTTGCAGTCACAGTTTTGGCCTGTATATGTAAATGGTAAATGTTTGAGAATCAGTGGAAGCTCTATAAGCACCTTTGGTTCAAGCTTAGTACTTTAAAAGGGGCAACCCTACTAGATGGGAAAACACGCAGGCACACACAGCTGTAATGCTAGGAAAGAGGAGGCGGTATCAAGTTTACTCTATACTGTCTATAGTAGAATATAGACAGTATATTCTGTGTAGAATATATTCACAGGTCTCCCTAATTTTAGTTCACTGCCATTTTAATGCAGCACAACAGTGTTTGCATTACTGCAAAATAATTTATCACATTGCCCAGATCTACACCATAGTTTTATACCATTCAGTATTTTGAGCATGTGACATGACTTATTTCCCCGTGAGACTGGAACAGCTATTAAAAAATGATAAATTGTAAGTATAGCCATGTAGTTAATGGAGACAACCAAGCCAAGGGAAGTCTCACAGAGGAGTTCTTTACCCAGGATGGCTCCTGTTGAATGAGTGTTTCACTGAGAGTTTAGCATCACCCTGAGTAAGTTAATGGTTTCATTTAAAATGTTAGTCCTGTGGCAAACTAGTGTAGAGAAGCCCAGAGAGGAAGGCCTGAACTCCCCTCAGCACCTGGCCTTACTTAGTTTGTAAATAGTCGTTATAGTCATTATTGCTAGATTGTTCAAAACAAAACTGGAACCAACTTGAAACATTCCATATGAACTGTGAACATCTCACATGGTGCTTTGCCTCACAAGAAGGCCATTTGGGTTCTTTCGACAAGAGGCCCAAACCTATGCCCACCTTGTTTGAGTTATCCAGTTAGTATGAGGAGAACGAGGCTTCTCGTATACCCTAGGCATCCTACTTTTTCCCAGCATGGAGTAAAAAAGGATAGGGGAGGCACTGTGGGAATGGAGAGAGCGGTGTTCCATTTTTGGGTCTAAGCTATGATTTGAGTCAATGTAGTGCAAAGGTACTAAATAATATTTTACTACCTATGTATATTTTTTCCTCATGAGCTTTTATTATGTTTAGTCGAGAACCTACAATCTTTCACTTCTTGGTGATGTTTCTGCTATTTAGTAGGGTCTTAACTATCGTCAGTGATCATGTTTTCAATGAATATATGCTCTGAAACAAAGATAGAAACAGTCTCCTGCAGTTTTTTTTAAATTAGATGTACTATTATAATTAACCTCCTAACCAACAGTTCCAATGATCCTATTTCCTGTGGTTTGTCTGCACTGGATGTACCTGGTGTCATTAAGCATCACCTAGAAATTGCCTCTACCAATATGAGGATCTGTTTTCTCATTAGTTGGAAAAGCTAAAAAAAAAAAGCAAAGTTGAGGAAATGGCACTTGTCCAGGTATTGAATATACTGCTCCAACAATCTCCAACATTGGCTAGCCTGCTAAAGGATGGTGGGAGTTATGGGCAAAAGCATTTTGAAGGCCAAAAGCTCCCAACCCTGGTACAGAAGCTGGATTTGGGATTATGTGAAAATACATTGCAGGGCTTTTAAAAAAGAGCTCTCCCTTCCTATCCTGGAATATTTAAATGTTTTAACATGTCTTCTTTGTATTGTACTGCATTTGGTTCATTCGGGTATAGTGTGCAAAGATAGCAAAAGTGATGTCACTGCAGTTTAAAAGCCTGTCTAGACCAGGGGTGCTCATTAGGTAGCTCGGGAGCTACTAGATCTTCGGCCCTCTTCCAGGTGATCTTCGGGCCTCACCAGCCGGATGTGGCGCTTCTGCCATGCGCACACACACCCTGTGCGAATGCGCACTCCTGCTGCTGGCTTTCGCTCTCGCGGTGCTTCTTTCGCCTGCGGGGCATTGCAGGAAGAAGGAAGCACGAGGCGGGGCCTCTGGAGGGAGCGCCCTGCCTCTCATCCAGAAGCAGCTGTGCAGCCTCCGTTGCCGGCGAGACAGGCAGAGAGGAGTGCTCCCTCTGGATGCCCCGCCTCGTGCTTTCTCCTTCCTGCAATGCCCCGCAGGCGGAAGAAGCGCTGTGCGGGCGGAAAACAGCAGCAGGAGCACACGCGGTGGCAAGAGTGTGCGGCGGCGGGATTGCACGGGAGCGCAGGGTGGCGGGGGCAGGTAGATCTTTTGGACTTGGTTGCTTTAAGAGTAGCTCGCTTGCTGAAAAAGTGTGAGCACCCCTGGTCTAGACTATAGAAAAACAAGGCCTCTTGGCTAATGAGTGTGTGCACTTCCCACACAGTTGTAACACAAACTGCCAGGTCTTGAAGATTGGTCAAAAGGGAACTTTAAGTCAAGAAAACACAGTGAAGAAACCTGTTTGGCTAGATATGTGGCGCACAGGCCCAGAAAACCTGTGCACCTGCCTGCAGCTGAGCACCTCCTTTAGAGTAAGAAACCACTTGCCTCCCTGCCTTGGAAAGTGTGTGTGTGTGTATGTGGAATGCAGGCCCAGAAAGCGTACATGGCTGTCTATAGATAAGTGTCTCTCTTCCAGAATAAAGAAACAGTAAAGAAGCCTTCTTAAACATGTTCCTGCTTGCAGCTGAGCACCTCTCCTCTAGAGTAGAAACAGCTCAAATGCCTAAAATGATGGGAAGTGGAGCCTGGGAAGCCTACACACACACCCATAATGGGCCAATGGAAAACGGATCTTTTGGCACCCCAGATCAAAAACTGATATCTGCCTTCCCAATTTCAGGAGACTCCCAAAATGGGTTAGGGCCCCCACCAAAAACTGGGACACGAAACAGTTGAAGGTTACCTGGATTGCACAAGCCTACTCACTATAAAGCCAGTGTAATTTTTAAAAAGGAGATACATGGCTTTTCTTTAAGCATCTAATAGTCTTGTATATCATGCACATCACTGCAAAGTTGACTGTGTGGTTGCATTTGTTCCTGTTTGCAAAATAATGGTCAAACAGTTAATGTTTGTTTTTCAACAAAACAGTTACAGGTGCTTTCTTGATATATGGATAGAATAAATAACACAGACTTTGGGGCTACAAGGAATAATTAAGATCCTGAACAAACCTTTTTTTAAAAGAGAAAGCTAGAACTCATGAATAAGTCTAGACATACATTAGATAGAGGCTCTAAAGAAAAGAGCACACAAATATACCCTATTTTTGCATATAAGTGTCACTTTGTTAACTTTTTCAATGTTATTTTTTCAAGGATTTTTCCCAAGATATTTTAACAGGATTTTTCAGGTATTATTCTTACCAATTCTCAGGGATTACACACACACACCATTTCCAATAATGAAAAAAATGAAGAACATAATGAATGCTGAGTCACTTTTAACATTTCAAGCCGTGAGTGGTTATAAGCATGAAGCACCAGCAGATCATGTAGGCCAAAATCCTATTATTACACAGTGAAATAAACTTATTTCAAGGCTGTTCCTTTTCTCCAGCTTTGAGATTGAAGCATGGTACACTAAGAGTCAACTGGGTTGTATGAGGAACTGGTGGAACTCCAAACTGCACCATGAGCCAGCAAAAATATTACTGTTGGGTACTTTTTTTGCAGTGCCTAAACTATCTACACTGGAATAACCCATCAGTAGTCACTAACCAATCTAACTTCTGCCAGCCACTCAATATCTTTGTGGTTTTTCTTTATGGACCTGAAGTGGCTAGTTCTGGGATAGCTATGAGGAGGAAACTGTCATCACAATACCTAGGAAGCAAACAAATGGTCATATCCCTGACAAGAAGAGACCCCAGAAATACTCTCTTCCACTCCTTACTGTATTTAAAAAAAACCCACTTCTGTGCAGCTATTTTCATCAGTGGTTTGCCAGAACATACTAGAATGCAAGTCTTGTCACTTCGATCATATTTCATCTTTCTCACACCACACTATATGTCATATGCTATGAACGAATGCTTTAAGAGGACAAAGCTAACCTTTTCTGGCATATTATCTTTGCTGGAAGCAACTGATATGTTTTACAGATTGGGTTGAAATTTCTCACAAAACAAAGGCAGCTTCTGGCCTTCAGTGTTGCAAACTCCCATCAGGCTCCAAGTTAAATATTATAGGTGGAATTCATAATTGCAGTTATAAATGCATTCAGAACATATTCATGTTTGTGATATTTACATCCACAGTAGTGTAGGAAAAACATAGAAATTGTGAAAGGCCCCAAGCCTAACTTTCTGGACAAGCACCACTGCAAGCAATAGGAATCTGTTTAGGCCATCGGGATGCAGCAGACTGACCTTTCCACCCCTCCCTTGGAAACTGCCTCTCATATGAGGAATTGTGATAGGGATTTTGCTTCTGTTTAGTCAGAGATTGGTGGAAGGGAATGGAAAGAACATCAATCTTTTGAGTCCAGATCAACAGAACAGATCCCTATTCCTACTGCAGATGTTGCTAGGTAAGTCAGGACAGGAGAGGGAAGGTGTGACATTACATAGTTATGCTATGAAGGTGGTTATATAAAGTAGCACATCTAGAATCCCAGCTTGCATTGGTCCTATCAAATAGGAAAATTTCAGCATCATGGGAACTGGGAATTCTGTGGTATACTACACCAGTACGATTGCAGCAAGAGGGAAAAGACTAGAGGCACTATGGCTGGGAAGAAATTATGGTACTAGATAAAAAGGCTACTCAGCATCAGCAATCTTTACAATCTTCCCTGCCCACTGCTACATTCTGGAATCATGAGACCATCGCCTGTCACCCTCACAAAAGAGCTGAAGCTGGAAACCTCAAATCAGAAAACACTTTCAAGAATCCTGGTTCTCATTGTAAGTGCATGGTTTAACCAGAAGAGTTGCTTACAGGTTTTTTGTGCTGGGGGGGGGATACCCTTATCAGACTTCTCCCCAACTAAATGAAAATATTCTTTAATCCTTTTCTTGAACGATAAACATCCAAATATTAGCATGTGGATTTCAAACATTTTAAGCCCCCGAGTATGCCTCATAGGAGTGAAGTTTATGGGATGTTATTGTGCAGATGGAGGAAAATAAATCATCCCATTTTGAACTGGCTCCAATCCTAAACACACTACTGAACAAGACTTGTCAGGTTGCAGTGGCATACACACCTCGGAGTAAGTCCCACTGAATATAGTGTTGTATGAATATGGCCTTCATTGGGCTTTAGGGCTCAAACCTACAGCATTTAGGCAGCTCTATCATTTCCAGATAAAGGAGAGCAGCTTAGTCTTTTCCAACACAATTCTTGGGTTTTGAAAATTGTTCGATATCACCAGCATTCAGCTGTGGGGGATAAGCATCTTCAAAGAAAAGGGACGAGGCTTTGTGGTCTCTGCTCCAAAACATTCTTTTTATTGTACCAAGAAAACAAAAACTTACTATAAACATATACGTTGAAATATACAGGTTAAGTTACTAATCTTAATAACAAAATAAAGCTCTATCTATATGTACAGGCATTTTAGAGTTGGGGGAGAGACAAAACGAAACAACAGCCAGTTGCCAAAGCACACCAGGATGGGGTAGTGAGGGGGAAAAAACAAGTCTATAATAACAGGAATGGGCAGTCTAACCCATTCCCAAGATGCCTCTGCCCAAGAGAGGAATAAACTCATTGTATCCACGAGTCTCTTGCAACCCCATCTTTTTAGCAAAGTTGTTTTTGATGAAAATGAGACAAATAAATAATAGGGATGAGAGGAATAAATGCGGCTCTTTCCCAAGCTAGTCGGGGAGCCAAAGCAGCTAACCAAATTCCTAGGAATGGTGACAAGATAACAAAAAAGCAGGCCATGGAGTTGAGAACTCAGACAACAAATGTATTGTTCTTAAGAAGAGAACAGACCATCAGCCTTTTCCTAGATAACACTAAGATCAGTTCCTCCTACTGGCATCAGTGCTTGGAAAAGTTGCTCTCTCTTTTTGAGTTCTTAGAATCCCCAAACTATTATTTTAACATTGAAAATTTACCCAAAGAGGAACTCTTCTGAAATGACTAGGGAAATTTTCTTGAAAATATATTTCCTTCCTATTAAAAGTGGAATGGAGGCGAGTCTCAGAAAGAGACACTTTTACTTACATCTATTCTTTCCAGTTCCACTTTAGTTCACTTGAAATAAAATACCGTAAGAGAGGAATGGCCTGAAATTTAAAGTAGCGTATAAAGGCAACCTTTCCTAGGGAGTACTAGTAGTTCTACTTCTCTCTCTAAAACATAAGGAAACTACCATCCTGTCCAAAGAGAAGATTTATTGTGGGAACAGGGGAGAGTAAACTCAGGACCTCTACCAATGTAGCTGCCTTGATGCCATTCCAGCGTCTGCCAGTAGAGAGCAAAAGCTTTCCATTTTGAGATTTTAAAGCAAGTTCATATATAGTGCACTTCTTTATTCACTAGAAAGCAGCCAAAGGCCAATAGAAATGCACAAAATGTTGAAGGCCCTCATCCAAATATGATTAGAAGATAAAAATATAGGGAAAGGTCATATGCAATTGCAAACACACACACTCACACACTTTTATTTATATATAATTTTAAGAGACAGACCCTCTAAATCCCCAGTGCTCCTTACTGGCCATGGGGGTAAAGGACAAATGTTGGACTTTTCAGACATTCCTTTTTTTAAAAAAAAGTTTATTCAACCCAAGTGTGAAGTGCACTCAGAATGAAAGATTAAGAAATCTCTGAGCACAGATAAACCTTACCAGTGCCTGAACTGAACTTTTGGTTTTCACTGGAAATCCACTCCTGGATATCCTAATCATTTAATCATTTCAATAGTTTAGGTATTCTCATGCGTATGCATCAGAAATCCACCATAAATCACACAAAACTCTACTAAAAGATCCTGAACCTCTTTCAGTTTTCCTGGTTCAGCTAATTTACATCAGCCAATGCCACAAAAGGAGCAGGAGCTGGTAAAACAAACCCAAGAGTATCCTACACAGTCGACCCAGAACTCTTTAAGCAGCAACAAGTCACTGAATTCTGAGATCTGACACTTTAAAAGGTGTTTAGCATTCTCAGCCAGAGAACTCTAGTGTTTCCCAAAACTACAAAACCCAGGACTCCACAGAATGCATCAATAGCAGTTGAAGTAGAATCATAAAGTAGAATCAACACAGCCAGTTTTAATCATGAATTTTAAACTTGAGTCTTATATTTAATCTTTGTTCTGGGTATTTTAATATGTATTTTGTTGAAATATGTTTTAATACAGACCCCTTGGTGGGGCAGCATGTTAAACTGCTGAGCTGCTGAACTTGCTGACAGAAAGGTTGACAGTTTGAATCTGGGGAGCGTGGTGAGATCCCGCCGTTAGCCCCAGCTTCTGCCAACCTAGCAATCTGAAAATATTCAAATGTAAGTTGATCAACGCAGGAAGGTAATGGCACTCCATGCAGTCATGCTGACCACATGACCTTGGAGGTTTCTACAGAAAATGCCAGCTCTTCGGCTTAGAAATGGAGATGAATACCACACCCCAGTCGGACATGACTAGACAATGTCAGGGGAAACCTTAATCTTTATGTTTTAATATGTGTACTTTGTAGAATGTTTTTAGATGATCACGTGTTTCTAGCAATGGTTACATTTTAGTGTGAAAGAGCCTGTGTATAATAAGAGAGCAAATAATGTGTTATGGATATGAGCATTAACATATTTTGCAATGGGATGTGTGTGTGGGGGGGGGTTCAATTATTGAGAGCCCTACTGTTATTCTAATAATCAAGATTAATCCAATTAAACTCTCATTTCATATACATTCCCAGAGGTTTCGAGTTCTGTCCCTAAGGAACCTAGTTAGGCTGCTCTGATGCTGCCAAGGAGGCCTCCTCTCCTGCCGTGCATACCGAGAACTGGCAGGCAAGAAGTACAGGAGGGAAAATAGGCAGTGGCTTAATTTGCAAGCAGGGCCAAGACTGCCAAGGATATAAAGGGGCCCCTTTGAGACCTCAGTTGTTATTCATTCAAGTCCAGAGCTAAAAATGGCTCCATGGGAATTTACTGGCAGGACCAGTGGGAGTAGAGAGAAACAAACACAGGACAAAGTAAAGTTGGAAAGGGAGGGGAAGTAGGAACAAGTAGAACTGGTTGACATCCGGAACAAGTGTTCCGCCCAGACTTTTGTTTTTGGCAAAGTGAAAAGAGAAGTCAGCAGAGAGTGGCAACTGTGTGGGGTTAATATATGCTGGATCAGCTGTCCAGGATGTGAAACAGGTAAAGGGTTCTGTTCGGTTGGATGGACACCAGTGTCAAGAAAAGGTGGCTGTGAGTGTGGAGAGACTGAGAGGGAAGGAGAAAGAGCACAGGCGCATGGGCAATGGACACAAGAGCTGGCATCTTTCTCGTGCATTATGCTTGTGCGTTATACTTTTGTCAGGTTTGTACAGCAATGATTTGAGCCTGAGTGGTGCAGTGATTTGAATCTTGGGTTAGGACTCTGACAGAGCCAAGTTCAAACTCCTACTCAGTCGTAGAATCCTACTGGGAGATCTTGGACAAGCACTACTCTCAGCTCAGAGGACAGCAATGGCCAACATCCAGTAAATGAAGAATGTCAAGAAACTGCTGATAGGATCAACATAAGTTCGAACTGTCTTGATGGCACCTAATATGCAGATAACACTGCAGTGGTGAGGGAAGGTAGACAAAATCTGTCAGTTCCAAGGAATCTTTTTCTCCAAGGAAGCCTTCCTTCCTTGTAACCACAGCCTTTTTCTTCATGACACCACCTACATCAGTGGAATTAATCAACCCGGTGAGGCAACAGGTTCCAATCAAGAACTGCTCAACCACTGAACTTCTTTGCCATTGTTACAATGTGCCTTCAAGTCATTTCCAACCTATGGCAACCCTAAGGAAACCTTATCACTAGAGTTTCGTGGCAAGATTTCTCCAGCATAAATGAGTGCTACAAGGAGGGCAAATGCTATTGCAACCAAAAGGAAGGGACTTTGCCCATTTGCTCCTGAAAATACAAAGGGTATTCGCATTACTCAAAAAGATGGTAGTTTCATAGAGAATCATTTCTGGACCTGTTGTGATGAATTTCATCATTCCTTCTTGATGTCACCATACAATTGCTCCCCCTCATTTAACAAAGCACGTTTAAGAGAGCCCCATGCCTCAGTATGAAGGGTAAGATAGGTTTCAGCATTAAAACATTTTCAATCATTCATGTATCACTGTTCTAGTCTAACCCTGGTGTATACGTAGTGGGGCAAACCCAATATCCCTTCCAAGAAAGACAATGAATTAGCAAGAAGCCCTGCAAATGTCATGGGCATGGATCCAGTTCTTCTTGTAAATCTGCATCCACATTAAACATAAAGCAGGGGAGGAAACTATGTGATCTTCAAGCTATTGTTGTACTACAATTTCCAACAAATCTAGGCAACCCAGCCAGAGGAGTGCTTGGAACTGCAGATTAACAACATATGAAGGGCTGCAGGATTCTCACATTTAACATACATAAAGCTGCCCTATACTGAATGCAACCATTGGTCCATCTAATCCAGTGTTATCTACTCTGGCTGTAAGGGGCTCTCTAGGATAGATCACTGATGGCATTGGGAACTGAACCCAGGGCTTCCTGCATGCAAAACATGTACTCTAACACTGTGTTATGGCCCCTGTCCTAATATTAGATTGATACAACCATCATGGTTGGGCTGCTACCTTTTTCAGTGACAGAAGATCATGGCCTCTCATTTTTCTTAGCCAGACAGCCTAAATGAAGTGACCCTATTATTGTCCATCCAGTTATATGTGTTGGAAAGAGTGGAAGAGGCTGATGAAGTCCCCCCACTCCCAGATATATCACCCCACTCAGCCAAAGTTCATCAGTTCAGTCTGTGAGAACCACCAACTCGCTGTCACTCTTGTCTTCCCCTTCTGAATCCTCATCTTCGCTATAATGGTACATCTCCCCATCAGGCACTGAATGACTGTCCTCAATCCCATCTCCTTCCTCTGGCTTTAGACTACGTGTGTTGACAATAACAGGCATGTCTGGCTCCATGCCTCGAGGCAAGTAGTGATCCATAAGAGGTGGGGCTAGCTGAAGCCCAACAGACCGCTGGTACATGAGATCTGAAGCAGAAGGCGCCATCTGACTGCCCTGGGGCCTAGAAAGAAAAGATACACACAATAAGAGGTGCAGCTTCCTTTTAGTGGATCTCTCCCTGCATCCATCATGTTTCTCCTACCACCACATATGCCCCTGGGGTGCAGATATGGGAAGTGGCAAAATGAGGACATTGTACCTCCAAATGGGAATTCTGCCCACAATTATACTTTCCTTCATTTCCCAAATTTCTAGGATTGCTAAGAGTGAAACAATTAAATTCATTCACACCTAGAACTTTTATTTTTGCTATGGCTGCATACGCTTCATAAGTTTGCTTGCCACTTTTCTTGATATATGCCTGAGTGATATTTCTAGTTTCAAAACTGAAGTTTTAAGTTACTGCAATGCTAGAAATGTAGGGACTAAAGGAAAATTTCAGGAAGGGGGGGGGGATTCCTCTTTTGGATCCCTCACTCCCTAGTATCCTAAACTACACACTTATGACAGGGTGGATACCTGTGCTCTATAAAGAGCTGAGGAAGCTGATGTGACAAAATATTTAATCAAATACAATTCTTTCAAAGTTAGTGAGGTTTGGATATGCTTATAGTTAAAATCCTCTGAGATAACATTTTTAAGAATACAGGTGCACATACCACTATACTGACTAGCAAAAAGCCTTTATATGAGCCAGTAAAACCAGCAATTCACCACATAAATCAGGAACATTGTCCAGCTAAACTAAATGGGAACCCTACACAGGATGTACTATGTCGCCTTCCTAAATCAGCTGCATATTCTTACGTATTTGGGAAAGTTACTTTTTGGTCTACAACTCTGAGAACTGTAGACCAAATTATATGATACAACTCCCAGAATCCCAGCAAGAGATTCTGAGAACTGTAGTCCAAAAATGATCTTCTCAAGACCTGACTTCAGCCACAGGAAGCTCCTGCTTCTGAGGACTGCTCTTGGGAGCAACTGGGGAAAGGGACACGGGAGCCTCACGCAATCAAGTAGCCCTGCCTGGCGTCTTGCCGCCGGTTCCTCATCAGTGCCTTGTATTCGCCAACACGAAGCCGCTTCCCTTCCACAATGCAAGTCCGTTTGGGGCGAGGCTTATATTTGTAGTTGGGATATTTCTCCAGGTGCTGGCGACTGAGCCGGGCTTGTTCCTCATAGTAGGGCTGCTTCTCCTGGTTTGACATTGACTTCCACCGGGAGCCTACCAAGGAGAGCAAAAGGTGAGAGAAATTTACTTTTCTTTGAACTCCAGGCATATAGTCCACATGAGCCTTAGAGCAGATGAAAACAATGGTTCTTAATGGAGAACAGAAGAGGACTCCATAGGAAGGAGAACAGGAGAACACAAAACCAAAGGGATGCAAACTGACAACTGATATATTTAATCTGAGATGAGAAATTCACATTAAATAATTTGCTGATCTTGGAACATCCTTTAAGCAGTTTTTTAAATCCCTAGGACACGATAGGCAGTAATTACTCATTCCTACTGATCTGATTCCATCTATCATGCTGGTGAGGGACTGGATGCTACATACCAATCAGAAGAACTGCAGCAGCACTACCAGTACACTGAGAAAATGCAAAGGATTTTGGAAAGGGACAAGATGTGGTTTGATGCAGCAAGATGTGTGGCAACAACACATCTTGGCCACTTTTATTGGATCAGTGTAATGAATAAAATCAAATTAAGGAGAAAGGTCATTTTTCTACGTTTGGTGGACAGGTACAAGACTTTTGGAAAAATGTGATTAAGGAAACAAACAAAATTATTACTAAGGTTAAGAAAACCCCAGAAATGTGCCTTCTAGGAATATTTAGAAAGAGAATGAAAAAAGGGAAAAATTTGTCAATATATCCTTTTTGTAGCCAGATTAACAATAGCAAAATCTTGGAAAGGTGAAAAAGAACTATCTAAAAAGGACTGGAGAGGAAAGTTATTACACTATATTCAAATGCCCCTGCTGTCTAACACTATCCAGGGAGGAAATAATGAAGAATTTGCCAAAAAATGGAGGCTGGCATTTTAATATTTGACAAGAAAAATGCTGACTTTAAAATAGCCATAATGGGAATTTACTAAGGTTGTTATAAGGGTAGATTTCTTTAGATATGGGATTCACAGTGAGTAGTGATGGAAGTCGTGGGTGATGGGTTCACAGGTGAGAAGTAGGAGGGAAAAGATTTGTTAGAATGCTACAATGTATTTGTTTTGTTAGTTAATATATTTTTTGCTTATGGCTGTCAGTGGTATTTAAGAAAAAAATTAAAAATACATAAGTGTAATGAATGGAATCAAAGGAGGAGGAAGGTTATGCTTTGAATGCAATTTTCCTGCTTCTTGGCAGGGGGTTGGTCTGGATGGCCCATGAGGTCTCTTCCAACTCTATGGTTCTATGAAAAATAGAGTAATTCTTCCTCCAAGAACCAACAGTCTCTTTATTAAGAAACCACACTACATGATTAATAAAGTATGACTAAAATTTCAGAAAAGGAAATAATAATAATTTTTATTTATAGACCACCCTATCTCCCTGAAGGGAATCAGAGCACTTTCCAACAAATATGGCAAACATTCAATGCCAAAAGAAAAGCCATACAGTTTACATCAGGACAAGACACATTAGACAATACAGAACAACATAACTATAACTTAATCATCAAAATGGCAGGAAATACAGTAAATATAAGAAATAAAAATTTAAAAATAAAATAAAAACATCATAAAATACGAAAAGCCTTGATAAAATACACTAAAATAAAATATAAAGCCAAATGCATTGGAGCTCCATCAGGTGAGCCCATGGAATTCCAAGGACTATGGCCTATTTATACATTTCAGCTCTCAAAATTAACCTGGAAAAGAGGGTTGTGGGCACAAAATTTAACATTTTCTAATTTTGCTACATTTTTACACTAGTTAAGTTAGCCCCAGGGGCGGTCTAAGGTAATTTGAAATAGTAAGCGAATATTATTTGGGCCCCCCCCCAAAACATTATTTAGCCCCAAAACCTGACTCAGGTGCTTGGGTCCAAAATTTGCCCATGCCTGGCATATAGGGAGGGACACTCTGCATCACTACTTCTTAAACGGTGGGGTCCTCTTTGCTCAACGCTGGGGTCAGGAATGAAGTGCCCATTAAGGCGACTGAATACCAACCAATGGCACGAATCTGCTGGGGACAACGAGCAGTGTTGACAGCGGACTCTGCAGAAAATCATGCTTCCAGGGGAAGGAAAAACAGCCTGTTTCACAAGCTTTGCAGATGCTGAATTGTTCTCAGTCACCGTTTGGTGATTTGCCTATAAACCTGGGATCCTGCACAGATCTCCCAGGAGGAAAAGGGTGGTGAGCAAGGGGGAGAAAAGTTGAAGCAGCCCTGCTTGTAGATCATGGAAAGGAGGCTTGTGTTGTGTTGTGTCGGGGGCTGGTGCGTCCGTTGTGAGACCCCCTTTGGGGCCACTCTTCGCCGCCCTCTCCTGCCTTCCTTCCTCGCGCAGCGCTTGTTGCCCTCCCCCTTGGCGGTCTGCTTGCAACAAGAAGAGCCGCCTGGCATTGGCGAGCGGGGCTGGCGAGGGTGAGGAGGAGCGCCCCGAGGAGGAGGGCTGGCTGAGCCACAGTGAGACTCTCTCTTCCTTGCCAGTCTGGCCCCGGGCCGAGGCGGAGAGTGTGCGAGCCACGTCCCTCGAAGCCTGGCTGCCCCAGGACTTGGAGGAGAAGGACAAAGGAGGAGGAGAGCTTGTTGTCAGGCCGGACGCTGTCTGGCGGGCAGGGGGATTCGCCCTTTACCAGATGGCGCCCCAAGCGGCAGCGTCCTTGACCTACCAGTAGGACTGCCCTGGTTAGCCCTGCAAAATCTCTGACCCAACATACTAAACAAAGAAAAGAAAAGGTCCACTAGAGACCTTGATTTTTTTTCATTTTGCTGACTGCTTGGAACTGCAAAATTGGTTGTTAATTTCCTGGTAGATCACTGTACACAGCTAATGGACTGCAGTGGAGTACAAGCTGTACATACATATCCCATCTGGGCAAAGAATAGATCAGATAGAAATCAAGCATATAATCTCATTTCAAAAACGATTCAACATCCATCATGTTTCTTTCAAAAGTAATATACGATCTTTTTTTTAAAGTCCCACAAAAGATTTTTAATTCGCTTCAGCAAAGAACACAAACTCTTCTAGGTGCTAAATGTGAACACTTTAAAAAAGATGCTAATGTATTATTTGCACATATGTCAGTAGTGAACCCCAATGTGCTGATAAATTGTGTTCCTGACAATGCAAAGGACTGCATATACCTAGACAAAATTATATAGGTTTTTGGAGAGCCCTTTCTTCCAGTAACACCACCTCCACAGGGAAATTAGTAGAGAATATGAACGAGAGCTTTATCAATGACTGCGTCCAGGCAGCAGAAGTCTTTCCAAAGGAGACCAGGTTAGTGCTCTCTACCTTCTTATCACCAGCACTTTTTGAAAATCCAAATATATTTTTGCAACTTAACATCAGATGAGGAAGAGGTCTTTAACAGACATTCTCCACCTTTTTCTCTCATGTGCTTTTGTAAAGGAACAAACTGCTCTCGGTCCCGCCTCCTTCTCAGGCATGACTGGTGGGAACGTGAGACAGGGCCTTCTCAGTGATGGACCCTCGGCTGTGGAACGCCCTCCCCAGTGATGTTACATCAGCCCCCTCCCTCCTGACCTTCAGAAAGAGAGTGTAAAGGTGGCTCTGGGATCAAGCCTTTAGAGAAGACCCATAGTGCAATAGACTGATTGAAATTATGTGCAATGACTACTGGAATGACCTGGATTGCGATTGCAGATAACATGGTTTTATAGTGATTGTAATGTTTTTAAAAATGTTTTAATGTATTTCGATTTTGATCTAAATTTTAATTTAAATGTTTACTTTAATTGTACATTGTTGTTAAGGCATTGAATTGTTGTCTATCTGTGAGCCACCTTGAGTCCCCCTCAGGGTCGAGAAAGGCGGGATATAAATATAATAAATAAATAAATAATAAAAATACACTACTTTTAAAACATAGCATTCATTTTGAGTGAGGAGCCGTATGGGGTGTAAGATAGGCCAATAGGAATGTGAATGGCCAGAAACTGGTTGTCGTTCAGGGAATGGGGGTAGAATGATGCACCCAAATAAGAATTCTCCCCCACTCCATGACATTTCACTTAAATCCACAAATGTCTAGCACTGCAGAGATTGAAATACTGAAATATGTCTTCACCTAGAACTCCTGTATTTAGTGTGTTCACATCCCATTGTAAATGTTGTTTGCTCATTTGGTTTGTTGCATAAGCAGCCTTTCTAAATGATTGACTAAAGTTACTGCAATGCTAGAAGTGTGGGGAATGTAGAAAAGTTTCCTGGATGAAATTATATTTCTTATTGGGGAAATGCCTTCATTTTGAGCCCGTAGCTACAGCTCTGAGATACAATATTTTGCCTTGGCTGCTTTCTCTATATAAATGGGAGACAGCCAAGCCCTGGTGAAATGGTAGCCTACAAATAGCTAATTAGAACCTCTCCCTCCAATTGACCTTCCTGTTCACCTTCCTGTGCTGCTCTCTGGGTTTTTTCCAACACAAGGTATGGTGAGCAGGTGCAGTGGCTAAAATAGGCTATCCCGCTGATTTGAATTCCCTGGGCTGCATGACCTTTACCATGATTCCCACAAGAGTCCAGGAAGCATGTAGGCTGTAGAGATAGGGAAGAGCAAATCGGGGCCAAAATTATAGGAAGAGGAGTAGTCTAAAATGCTGAGGGAATTCAAAAGCACAGAAAATGTTACTTTAAACAAAATTAAAAGCTCTAAGCTTGGACAGTTTTGCTCATTTAAGGGCTTTAGAAAGGAAGTTACTGCAAAAAAGGGCGAAAAAGAATGAGGTGGCATGGTCCTGGGACAGTAGAGTGGACTTGTGACTTCAAGCAAAATGCTGCCATTTTGAATGCTCTCCTAAGAGTTTTTTTAAATCCCCTGTAAGCAAAAAATAACATAGTGGTAAGTGAACTTTTCTTTCTAATGGATTGGCTTCTTTTGTAGGTTTTTAAGAGCTTTGGGAATATTCAAAATAACACTATCGGGAATGGTTCAGTCATTAGACCATCTCTTTCTGCTTAATGTTGCCATTAAACCAATGAAACAACCAACTACAGTTGGTAAAAGTATTTGGCAACACAGGTGACACAAATGGATTTTCACATCAAACCTTGTAAAGTCAACACCTACTAGATGTATGACTATTGAGATTAAGCCATTCACTGTAGGCTTTTTGGTCACTTCAAGGAGCTTTGGACTACAATACCCATTGGCCACACTGGCTGATGTTGGTAGGAGCTTTAATCCTAACTGTGTAGAACGTGGACACTCCTGCTCTAAGCTCTTGAGTACTTTTCAAGTCACTCTCAGGCTTATGAACTCCTGAACATGGGTACCTTTCTCTAGTAATTTTTTTTCCACCACAACTCCCAGAAACCTCCAACCAACACAGACAGTGACATTGTCAGGCCCTGGTTCTCCTAGAGCAGTGTTTCTCAAACTCTACTCCTCTATATTTCAGACTTCAGCTCCCACAACTCCTAACAGCTGGTAAGCTGGTTGGGATTTCTGAGAGCTGAAGTCCAAAACACCTGGAGGAAGAGAGTTTGAGAAACAATATTCTAGCATATGAAACAAGCAACCACCACAAGGTTCTTAATTACTCTAGGTCAGGAGTTCTCAAACATTTTCAGCTGTGGAGCCCTTTTGAAAGCAAAAGTTTATCATGGAGCCCCAAGGAGAGAGAGAGAGAGTGTGTGTGTGTGTGTGTGCGCGCGCGCATCAGGCATACTTTTTGATGCATTGTGTTTTAAAATTTAACAGACAAGCCAGGCCAGTGAAAAGTGGATGGAGAGTGTTTGTATGAAGTAATTGGGGGGAAATGAACAGATTTCTATGCAGACTGAACACATCTACTTTGTAGTGCAGAAAAGAAAGAACAACACAATATTTAAAATGAAGAACAATTTTAACCAACATAAACTTTACAGTATTTCGGTGGTAGATCCCAGGGGCCATCCAGTCTAACCCCATTCTGCCATGCAGGAAATCAAGGCACCTCCAACATATGGCAATCTGGTTTAGTAATAATAATAGGAGTGACCCAAGGTCACCTCCCTTCTCCCATGCAGAAAAAGCACAATCAAAGCACCCTATGAGTAGTGGAAGGGAAATAGAATTTTGGAAGCAAGGAAGGTGAAGGAGGAAGGATCTGGGCAGTGAAGGAGGTGGAGGAAAAAAAATTGGGGCAAGGGAGGCCCTCCAAAAGGCTTTTGTGGTGAGGGAGATGGGGGGAGCAGGAAAGAGGAGGGAACCCTTGAAGCGGGGAGGAGGAGGAGAAGGGAGGATGAAATAGTGGAGCCTCTCAGTATGCTTCACAGAGTTCCATGGGCTCAACAAAGCACACTTTGAGAACCACTACTCTAGATCAATGTGAGTTGCCAAAACACATGCTAATTCTACCATCCCTGCCCTAATTTATTTTAGCAACAATGCAGGATCCCAAATTAAACATGCCACGAGTGACCCACAAATCCCAAGACTGAAACATATTAATCCTGTGAATGAACTCTTGTGAAGGCACATAGCCAGCTAGCCTAAACTAACTATGATGATGAGAGACTGCAGCACTAGGCTACATCGTTAAAATAGATGTTTGGATCATGTAATACCACCAAAATAATCCAATGAGATTATTCTTATTCAATCTACAAAACACAAAAGCTGTATTTCGATTTATGATGTATGGCAAGGGAACCACTGTCTTCATAGGGAAGCTGATGAAGAAACACAACATACAAACTATCTACAGACCCACTAAGAAAATCCAACAAATGCTACGTTCAGCAAAGGTCAAGAGGGATCTTCTCACCTCTGCAGGAGTCTACCATATACCATGCAGCTATAGACAAGTCTACATAGGGACCACCAAACGCAGCACCCAAACACGAATCAAGGAACATGAAAGGCAATATAGACTACTTCAGCCAGAGAAGTCAGCCATAGCAGAGCACCTGATGAACCAACCTGGACACAGCATATTATTTGAGAGCACCGAAATGCTGGAACACTCTAACAACTACCATGTCAGGCTACACAGAGAAACCATTGAAATCCATGAGCATGCGGACAATTTCAACAGAAAGGGAGAAACCATGAAAATGAACAAAATCTGTCTCTAAAACTCCATAAAATTATAACACATAAAGGCAGTGTTTGAGTTCAGCAGAACCATGGCCAAATCGTGCAACTAGCATGAAAGGTGAGAAGGGACAACCTTGTCTCCTTCTGTTTTCTCTCTAATAATGGACAGATTTAAGAGGTCTGAGCATACCTCAGCTAAGAAAGCCTGTAACAAAGAAAAAAATAATCTCAATATGCATTTTGGAAAAAGCTTTCAAGTGGTCCCTTGAAATTTTAGTTTACTTATTCCAGGCCTGGCTGATTTGGTTGTTTCATTTCACATGTACTTAATGTTAGTTTTGAATAAAAGGTTTGCTGAAGCATTTTGAATAGCTTTTTTGTGGTGGTGTTTGAGCTAATATAACAACGTATCCCTATTCTTTCCATGCTACTCTAAAGTAAACCAATATACTTTGTTAATTAAGGCAAACCTGTATTGCTGCTTGGTCTAAAGTAGCTATAGTATATATTAGGGGTGGGTATCTCCAGTCGTTATCCTTAGAAAACCGTTATTATTTCGTATTAAAATTAATTTAGATCCTAATTCGACCCACGGCCAGCAACCTGGAAGTGACATTTCTAAATCAAAACCAGGTCCACCATTTCCGTAAAGGACGTGTTATTATGTCATGATAATTTCCGCCCTTTCTTTAACCAGCGTTGGTTGTCAGCTGCTGGGGGAGAGTGGAGGTGATGCCTCCACTCTCTTCTGCCAGCTGACAACCAACACGGGTTAAAAATAACCCACGTTGGTGCTCAAGTGGCGGAGATGTGTGGAGGCGATGCCCTCCACACTCCCTCGCCAGCTGAGAACCAATGTGGGTTAAAGATAACTCGCGTTGGTTCTCAGCTGGCGAGGGGCGAGGAGAGCATACACTCCATCCTTCCTCGCCAGCTGAGTATCAACCCACGTTAAGAGATATCACGGGTTGATTCTGAGCTGGCGAGGGGGCGTGGAGGCGGGCATCCCCTGCGCATTACCCATGTGTGGCAAATTTCGTTATTAAATACAAATCAATTTCAACTTTTTCCAAAAAATTTCAGAATAGTTTCTATTTTGAAACAACAGCGGCTCCCCCCCCCCCCCCCCGAGTTTAGAAACATTTTTTATGGATCAACCAGCCCTAGTATATACACCAAACTTGTTTCCATTTTATAAGATTGTGAAATCACGTCTCCAACTTTACACTCCTCACCTTTTTGCTACTACCTACCTGTGCAATGGAAATGTAGAGATGTTCCTGCCCCAGTATAGCTTACTGCATTTTAGTCTTAAATCATTCTTATCAGTTACCATTTCTACTGAAACAATGAGTGGCTTCTGCTTTTAGATCATGGAAATAATGTTTGCTACCGATTATCTGAAATACTTGCAAAACACTGCCTCGTATTTCTAAAGAAAAAGCATAGCTCCTACTATAATATTTTTGTTTGGTCCTTTAGGCAACCTCTTGTGGTTGTTATATTCACTAACAAGGATAATTGTCGGACATTGGATTTTCTGCTGAATGGTAAGTACAAGGTAATCACTCGCAAAGTGGTTCAGCTTCCTACGACCACTGCAAAAAATAAACAAAAATCCAATACTATTTTGTCAATTCAAATGTTGTGTGTTGTCATGGTGATGAACTTTGTAATATTTAGATGTTGCCTCTTATATGGTCATTACTAGACCTTCTAATCCATTATGTTACAAACACACACACTTGCATGTATGTATATGTGTCTGTGTTCTGGCTGTTGCTGTTTTTATTTTTGAAATAAGAATAGATATTATGACCTTTACTGAAAGAGCAGCATTACTTGCTTGAATGATTGATTGTTAATGCCTTTATACTTTTGCAATATACCTGTGCTGCATATGAAGCTTAAAAAAACCACATAAGATGTAAAATTAGTTGATGGTGAAGAAACATGACATCTTGTTGTACCTGGTAGAGAAAATCATCTAGCCTGTCTTTTAATATGCACAAATCTAGACATCTGGTTGAGGGAACTGCTGCCGAACCCTTCTTGAGATTACAACTCAGAAACAACAGGTATAAGCACATTGTGGCCCACCAGATGTGGCCAAACTATAAGCTTTATAAATGGTTCTGGCCCAGCTTACTTGTCCGAACGCATCCACCCCTACGTCCCACCTCGAAATCTAAGATCATCAGGGGAGGCCCTGCTCTCGCTTCCGCCAACAGCTCAAATGCGCTGGCGGGAACGAGGGGCAAGGCCTTCTCGGCGGTGGCTCCCTGACTATGGAATGCTCTTCCAACTGAATTAAGATCGGACCCCTCCCTTCTGGCTTTCCATAAGAAATTAAGGACATGGTTTTAGGACCAGGCTTTTGGGCAATAGATATAGCAGCACGTTAAGGGACAAATTGCAATGGTGATATGACTGTCGAGACTGGTTTTTATTGTTCAATCTTTGTATGGTTTTTAACTATGTATTGTTTTTATGTGATGTTTTAATATGTGGTTTTATTGTTGTAATTTTGTAAACAGCCTCTAACTGGGCTTAATTGTAATGCCGTCCTGAGTTGAAAAGTGACAGGATTGTATATTCGCACACAAATATTGTTAGCATTTTGTATTTGTTTTCAGTGGACTCAATGAGATTATCGTGTGGTGGTGACATTAAAGTATATTCTATTTTTTAAAAAAGTGACAGGATATACAGTAAATGCGATAAATAAATAAACGCTAATTGTTGGTATGGGCATTGCAGTCCAAAAAAATATAAAAGAACCATAAACTGCCCACTCTTGCTTTAATGATAACTACCAGCTACATACTTCAATCCATAGAGTACACATTGGAAAACTCCCAGATCCCCATGAAACTTTCTCTCCAAAGAAATAAGGGCATGAATCATGTCTTGTCAAGATGTTGCCTGGTCTGCTGTTTTTCTAATAGTCTCGGAGTTTCAGTTTGGCATAAGCAACTATTCCATGTTTGTTGCTGAGAAGAAAGAATTGGTTTATTACAGCACAAAGGCTGGAATAATACTGTTTGATAGAGATGGTCTTAAAGAAAGATCAATCTAAATAGTCAAGAGCAGTAGTTTCCAACCTGTGGATTCCCAGATGTTTTTACCCTCAACTCCCAAAAGTCCTAACAGCTCATAAACTGGCTGGGATTTCTGGGAGTTGTAGACCAAAACACCTGGGGACCCATAGGTTGGGAACCATTGGTCAAGAGTCTGGTATACAAGTCCCTAGAGAATTCAGAATAGGTTGCTCAGTTTTCTCTAGAACAGGGCTGTCCAACTTCTACTGGCCCAAGGGCCGGAATTCCGGTCACTGATCACCTGGGGGGGGGGCCTCCGCCCCGCCCCCGCCCCTCCTCCTCCCCGCCCCCGCCCCTCCTCCTCCCTAATTAAAGTAAATGTGTATAAAATTATATATAAAATGTCTGTCATAACTATGGCTACCTGGCCATCTCTTTGGAAGGCTTTGATGGTGTCTTCTTGCAGGGCAGAAGAGGGTTGTCTTAAGTGGCTGAGAGGGGAAAAAAATAAAAATGGAAATGGGCCTGAGGAATGGTGGGGCAGTTAGAGTCCAAAACACCTGGAGGGCCCAAATTGGCCCATGCCTGCTCTAGATCCTATTTTTCCTCTCTCCTCCTGGGAATGGGGGTAGTAAAGACTGGGAGAGGAAGGGGGAAACTAGTAAAAGGAAAGACTGGTGTGGAAAAGGGGTGCTAGAAAAGTGGGGGGGGATGAGGTGGGAGGGGAGGAAGATTGTCGTCTGGCTCAGCCAAGGAGACACAAAGCCTGGGGGTTGCCTCCTGCTTCTCTCCCTTGTCCCCAGAAGTGAGTCCTGGAAAGCAGGAAGGGGAATCAACGGCTGGTTGATTGCAGGAGGGGGCTCTCTTCCGCGCTTCCATTCCCCTCCCCACTTTGCAGGTCTCCCTTCTGGAGGCGGGAGGGAGAGGAAGAGGTGACTCCAGCCAGCTGATGGATCGTGGGAGGGGAATGAAAGCACGGAGGAGATCCCTCACCCCCTTGCAAGCTACCACCTGCCTGCCTCGATGGGGTGCTGCTGCCCCTTCTCTTCTTACTCCTCTTTCTCCAGTTGGTCATCGAGGAGGAAGAAGAAGAGAAGGGACACTGCTGCAGTTTCTCCTCTTTTCCCTCCTCTTCCTCTTCGATGGCCAGTCGGGGGAGAAGAAACAGCAGCAGTGCCACTTCTCTTCTTTCTTCTCTATGGCCATCTGGAGGAGGAAGAGGAGGAAGAAGAGAAGAAAGGGCAAGCAGCACCCCTTCTCCTCCTCGATGGCCATCTGGAGGAGGGGTGGGCGCGCGCGCACACACACACTCGTTCCCTCCTGGCACACCACACGCACCCACTCTCTCTGTCTCTCTCGTTCCCTCCTGGCACACCACACACACGCACGCGCGCACACACACACACACTTTTTTGTTCCCTTCTGGCACACCACACACACACACACACACACACACACTTTCTCTCTTGTTCCCTCCTGGCACACCACACACACACGCGCACACACGCACACATTTTCTCTCTCACCTCCAGCAGCCTCCTCCGCCGCCGCCGTGAAAGGGAAGGCCGCAGCCAGCCATCCCCAGCCTAATGGCGGCTGCACCTTCCTTTCACTCCAGCTGCTCGGAGCACCTCCAGCAGCCTCCTCCTCCGCCGCGAGGGGGGAAGGCCGCAGCGGCCGCCATGAGGCTGGGGATAGCAGCTGCGGCCTTCCCTTTCGCCGTGGCGGAGGAGGAGGAGGCGGGGAGCACCTCCAGCAGCCTCCCTCCTCCGCCGCGGCAGGGAAGGCCGCAGCGGCCGCCATGAGGCTGGGGATGGCCGGCTGTGGCCTTCCCTTTCGCCGTGGCGGAGGAGGAGGAGGCGGGAGCACCTCCAGCAGCCTCCTCCTCCGCCGCCGCCTCAGCAGCCGCCGCCACCGCCGCCCCCTCAACAAGGCCGCGCTAGGCCTCGAGCAGCAGCAGCGAGCGTGCCGATTGGTGGGGGGGAGGGAGGGAAGTAGGAGGAAGAGGAAGGGAACCTGCTCCTCCTCCCAGCTCCGCCCCCCCCCACACCCCCACCCCCCCCGTGAAAAAAAAAAAAAAAAAAATATTCAAAAAAATATATAAAAAATATTTTTTAAAATCTTAAAAAAGCAGATATCTTGCAGGAAGGTAGGGGGCCGTGGGGAAGGGGCTGGGGGGCTGTATGCGGCCCGCGGGCTGCCAGTTGGACAGCCCTGCTCTAGAAGATCTGTGTCCACGAGATGCTATATGTAAGAATAAGATGCATGGGAATGAGATATAAGAAATCTAGCGTCAAATTCCCACTGAACCAGAAACCTCTTTGGGTGATCATGGCTCAGTCAGTCTCTCTTAGCCTGACCTACCTCATAGGGTTATTCTTGTGAAGATAAAGCATGGGGGTGACCAACGTACACTGCCTTGAGCTTTCTGGAAAAAAGGGGGTGGGGTGCAAAATGACCACAACCAAAAATGACTAACTGAACAGATTTAAACCTACCTCCTTTGTTTTCTCGAAATATTTCTCTGCTTTTATAATTTAGGATGGTTTGGGGATGAACTCATCATTTTGCCAGAAAATCTGCAGATAATCCTGCAGTGTTTTCAGAATCATTTCAGGTATTTGGTCGATTGCTGCCTAATTAGCACCAGTGGGTTAGAATCTATCTTTCATGATCTAAATAGTGCTGGTACTGCAAAACAGTGGATTAAAAGTTTGTTTGTGTGTATATAAAGAAATGGTGGCTGCAAGAGATAATCTTCGCAAAAGCCAGGTGGGAAATCTGGGTCCTTCCAAATGTTGCTGTACTGGAACATCTATCATTTCCTATGCTGACAAAGCTGCTGGAAAGTGCAGTCCAGCAGCATGTGCTTCCCTTACCTAACCTACTGGAAGTCTTTCTTTTCTAGATGCTTAAGCTCTCGTTTTTTGGACTGATGCCAATCTGCATTCTGCTTCACATCACAAGAGAGTCAAGTTTAGCATCTTCCTCCTGGGCTTGAAACTTCCTTTTCCCTTTCCTCTAACAACAAACTAAACGTGAAACAACAAGATGCAAAATCATCTTACTACTCATGCCTAGGAGAAACGGAAAACCTTGCTACTGGTTACAGTCTTCAGGGGAGTTTAGAAATGTTACAATATTACTCACAGAATTCCCCAGCTGTTACGTCTGCTAACTATGCTGGATGAAGTATACTAGGACAGCGTTTACCAACCTTTTTTGATCCACGGCACACTTTTAACATTAAAAAAATCCGGGGGCACACCACCAACCAAAATGACACAAAATGACACTCTAACACAGTAAAGAACGGCTGGGTGATGGTGGCCTGCTGGGAGCAGCTGCTGGGAGTGCCAAAGCCAGGTGAGGGGCGGAGCCAGGCCACACCATGCCCCGCCCCTCCTCCCCCGGCTTCAGCTCTCCAAGCAGCTGCTCCAGCCTTGAGGGGCCAGTGCCAAGCCAGCGGTGACAGAGCCAGCACAATGCTGGCTTGGCACTGCCCCCTCAAGGCTGGAGCAGCTCCTGGGAGTGCCAAAGCCGGGGGGAGGGGGCAGAGCCAGGCCGTGCCATGCCCCACCCCCTCCCCGGCTTCAGCTCTCCCAGGAGCTGCTCCAGCCTTGAGGGGGCAGTGCCAAGCCAGCAGTGGCAGAGCCAGCACAATGCTGGCTTGGCACTGTCCCCTCAAGGCTGGAGCAGCTGCTGGGAGTGCCAAAGCTGGGGGAGGGGCAGAGCCAGGCAGAGCCATGCCCCACCCCCTTTCCCCGGCTTCAACTCTCCCACAGAGGAGGAGCATGAGTGGTGTACGGGCTTCCGTGGGCGGGGCTCTGGCTCCTCCTCCTCCTCCGCGCGGCTTCAGCGAGCGAGGGTCGGGAGTCATGGCAGATTGGAGGCTGGCTGGGGAAACGGCCGAAGGAGGCAGCGCCCCGGTCCCTTCTTTTTCTTCGCCGCTGCCCGGGGCTTCCTCCTCCCCCAAGCAGCAGGAGTTCGGTAGGAGGGGGGAAGGAAGGGGAGCAGAGAGCTTTTCTCGCAGCACAGCAGGAGGTCCGTCATGGCACACTAGTGTGCCACATTACAGCAGTTGGGAAACACTGTACTAGAAGATTTAGAAGTTCCTTTTCGAGGTGAGTGCCGAAGCTACCATTCATATTGAGAAAATGCCCACAACCACAACTGTAATATAATTCTCTGAGAAAGGGAAAGTCTTTGCTTTATGTCTGCTCACATGTAAGTTTTTAATTCCCTTTTTTGTTATTTTTTTTTTAAACCATTGCTTTTCCATCTGTTTCTCATGCTTAGGTATCAGAACTGAAGAACCAGACAGTTGTGATGGACTATCACCAGAGACAGAGGCGAGGATTTGCTTGCATGCTTTTATTGCAGCACACAGCCAACTGGCAACCTGCATGAGATTAGCAATTGTTCCTTGCCTGAGGGTGTATGGGGCTAACAATGTGCCAAAGCCACTGGGGAGCAGATCTAAAAGGATGTTTGCCAGTGCACACTCCCTCACCTAGAATCTTACTGATGCTTGAATTGTGCATATCTGGAAAAGCCTGCAGGATCTTGCGCCTCTCATCCTTGGCCCACACCATGAAAGCATTCATGGGACGCTTTATGTGGTTGTTGTTCCTGGATTCAGGAAAATGCCGAGAGCCTATGAAGAAAGAAACAATTTTTAAAAATTGCAAAGCACAACTCACCATAATAAACTAAATTTGAGAGAGTTTATGAACAACAGACTGTCCTCCCACAGTCTCAGCAGGTTTCCTTGCTGGTCTGTAAATACTTCAATAGCCAGGCATTATCATCTTCCTTAAAGGATTGCCTCTTCTTCCATTTAATGTAGTGGTTCCAAACCCATGAGCCACGGCCCACTGGTGGGCTGCAAGACCTAAAATAAGGTCTGCAAGACATGCATTTTTAGGCCTGTTCCTGGGGTTATTTGGGATGCTGATTCAGAAAATTGCATTGGATAGACCATATCAGACCATATTAAATATGGTTTTCTGTGGGCGAGCAGATGGCGATCACAAACTAGATATGATGTGGTATATCCAATGCAATTTTCTGAATTAGCACCCAAATAACCAAACCGAATCTAAAGTTGACCAAAAACCAATTCATATCCCTTTTGTTACTAATGTCAGGAAGTGGTCCCTGGTCAAAGCGGTCTCTGGTCAAAAAAAGATTGGGAACCATTGCTGACTATTAACCCCAAACAGCTAAAATTACACTATGTAACATGGTTTTTGTTTCTGGGTTATAAATGTAATTTCCTAATTTATTTTATCAGAAAAACATGGGAAAAGTTCATTGAACTGCAAAGACTTTACGGAACATCCTGCAGCACATTTTGCTATAGTTTTTCAATGAATATCTAATTGAGTCTCAACCAATTCAACATAGTTTGAGGCAGCCACAAAAACAAAATTTTTGGAGTATAACGACTACTTTCAAAGTAAGTACAGTACAATTAAACATGTTCAAACCTGAAACAGATTTTTTTTTCAAATTTTGTTACATAGTGTTATTATTAGGCTTTTGCAACCTCTAGATCTGTGACATTTTTGTGCATGACAAAGCTGGAGGGTCTTCACATGGGCATTCAGAAGACAGAGATGTTGAAGGCATAGCTTCCTCAAGTAATGAAACACAATTTAGAGACAAATTGCAGCTGGCAAAACCTATCCCTCTATTTTCATGGTAATAAATTTGGCAACCCTATCTATTGGAAAGACCTCTCTCAGGTCCTCACAGTAGATTTTTTTTTTTAAATGTCAGGAGTGACTTGAGAAACTGCAAGTCGCTTCTGGTGTGAGAGAATTGGCTGTCTGCAAGGATGTTGCCCAGGGGACACCCAGGTGTTTTACCAGCCTGTGGGAGGCTTCTCTCATGTTCCTGCATGAGAAAGAAGCTGGAGCTGACAGACGGGAGCTCACCCACTCCCCAGATTCAAACCGCCAACCTTTCAGTCAGCAGTCCTGCCAGCACAAGGGTTTAACCCATTGCACCACTGGGAGCTCCAGTAAAGTGGATGACATAGTGAGTTGCCAATTCCCACTGTGGAAAAGAAATTGATGTTGAAAATATACATGTGGGCTAAGTAAACCACTTTGAAGGAAAATAGAACATTTCAAGGTTTTGTAAGAACTGTGTATTTCTGAAATTCCCAAATTCTAAATAGTATATTTCACAACCAGAGGTGTGTGAAACTGTAGTGCAGGTTTGGAATCACACAGTTCTGCAAATGTTGTTGGATTGCACAGTCCAGCAACCTTAAAAGGCACAGCCAATGGTGAGAAACTGCAGTCCAACAATTGTTGGAAGTTTCACAGTTCCCATTTCTATTGTAGAAAATTTAGGAAACTGTGGAGTTTATGACTTGTGCCCATCCACACCTTATAGGGCTTTGATGGTCTTCAAAGTAGTCACTGAAACGATGAAAAAGCCCAAATTATACCCTGGAGAAATTCTTATGAAGAGCAACAGTCATTACCATCACTGTCGCAGGCTAACATGGATTCATCCAGTCTCTGGAAAGTCTCATCTGCCTGTTCTTTCACAGGTGAAGCGTCCAAGCCAGTGTGGTCCTGAAAGCAATTAGCTGCATTTTATAAGAGCATGGAAGTTTAAAAGAAACTAGCAATGATATATTTCAAAGAAGCATTTTATGGCATTCACTTTATGTTCCAGAAAGAGTGGCTGCTTTCATCTTGTGTTATTCAAGAGGTCACAAAAGAATGTTCCCAGTTAACCCTGGGGAATGTAAGCCCTGAAAAATATAAAAGCCGCTCTTTGGTAAGATAGCAAAGGACCACACAAAGATCAGGATGTGACCAATCTACAGGATTCTGGGTCCTGGGAGGGAAAAATGTAAGATTTTCTCCATTTCAGAGGAAAGCTTTTTTCATTGAAAAAACAACCAGAATTCTTAAAAGCTCCTACTGCCGTTACTCCGAGAAGTTAAAAAAGTTAGATGACATTTGACCAATGTTATGACATTCCTTGGCATAACAAGCCTGTACCAGTTAGTGGTGTATCTAAAGTTTGGACTTGATGCATTGGTGAGTTCATATACAAGCTCTTCTAAGCTAATTATGAACTGAACCCTCCCTAGGTTTCAGATTTAAGTGTATAATTTTTTGGGTTCAAGCACCAGCCTTCATATGGCCCCAGCTTTCTCTTACTGCAAAGTTTGAGCAGCCTGTAGCTCATGGGACACATTTGTCTTTGCAGTCTTTTTCGAGGCTGCTGTCATATTTGTTGTTGTAACTAAAAGGAGCATGCCTGAAAATTTTTGCTGCAAAAAAGTAGCACTTAGAGAGAAGGAGAGAGGTTCTGCCAATCAATTTTTGCATATTCCTGTCACATAAACAGGCTGCATAGGAGCCCTCGGTGGTGCAATGGGTTAAAAACCTTTGTGCTGGCAGGACTGCTGACCAAAAGGTCGGCGGTTCGGATCCAGGGAGCTCCTGTCTGTCAGCTCCAGTTCCTCATGTGGGTACATGAGAGAAGCCTCCCTCAGGATGGTAAAACATCCGGGCGTCTCCTGAGCAATGTCCTTGCAGACAGCCAATTCTCTCACACCAAAAGTGACTTGCAGTTTCTCAAATCGCTCCTGACATGAAAAAAAGAGCCATGAATGGATCTTACTGAGGATGGTGTGGCCCTCAGCAGGCACTGAGAATTTGACCATCTCTCCTTCATGTATTTAACTTCTGTGGCAGGGAACCAATGAAACAGGCTACCACTGAAGTCACCACTGATAACACAGTGGATGATGCTACTCCATGGAAATATTGGGGCTTCTGTAAAGTATATGAGACTGGTGAAGCCCTGGGAATGTATAGTCCCCAAGGATCCCACTGATGACCTGCTACTAGATCAGTGATTTTCAACCTTTTTTGAGCCGCGGCACATCTTTTACATTTACAAAATCCTGGAGCACACCACCAACCAAACTGACACAAAATTACACTCTAACACAGTAATACATATAGTAGCTAAATATGTGTGTAATACAGTCGAACCCCCTGTTAATCAATGGATATAAGAACAAAGAGGCAATGCGATGGGCAGTCAAACATAAATCAATATTGTATTATAAACATCAGCATTGTGATACACAAGTATCCAAACATGAACAAATAATATGGTGCAATCCTCTCACTTTAAAGAAATCAACGGCCGTTGCATGCAAGCGTCCCTCTATATATAACAAAGCAAAATACAAACAGGTAGTACTGGGACTTCCCAGCAAAGCAGTCAGTGGCACTACAGGACACCAAATAGGTCCTTGCAATGAAAATGAAAATAAGCAAAGCCCCCCGTGTGACTTGTGGCTGAAAGCCTTCAACCCGGGATTCCGGGCAAGAGCGCAACAAACAGGCGCGTCGGTCGGGACGTGTCTCCGCCCTCCCAAAGGTGGGGGCCGGAGTGCAGTTGACTGTAAACAGGGATGCTCGTGAGCGTTGCAAACGGCCTGGCAAATGCAGCGTGGAGAGGTTCCCAAGTAAATAATAGTTCCAAGGTGGAGGAGGTGTGTCGTCGACGGGATGAAGTGCCTAGATCTTTCCCGTTTTCGGTCCTTCCTCAGGGACGATCGACACCCGGGAATATACACAACTGTACATAAAATAAACACAATATAATGCCTCTTAAAGGAACATAGGTGGGTCGATGGGCAGGGTAGGAAAAGGTAAGCTTACCAAATGTTGTTTTCAGGTCCCCCCAATGGGAGAAAGCCGCTGATGCGGTCGAAGGAAAATAAAGGGCCAAATGGCGCAGTGACCGAAGGTCCGGTCCAGGCTAAAGCCTCCCTGGAGGCTATATCCTAACAGGAAGATGGGATACAGCTGGAGCCCCAGCGGGTGGGTCTTGGTGCAGTAGTTTAATTCAGTAAAGCATTTAAACTGACAGGCTCATTTAAACCGAAAGGTTGCTCACAGGCACATTGTATAATATGTTTCAATTCAGTTTTGAGTAAGGTGGATTGTAGGTCCATGTGGGGTTGCATCTCCACTTTTTCTAATCCAACGAACTTAAAATCCGGGATGGATTTGTGGACTTCTTTGAAGTGTTTGTATAAGTATACGTCTTCATTACCAGAGAGGATTTTCAGTCTGTGTTCCCTAAAGGGGGCGTGGCCATGGGGTCCCCGGCCGCACCCACCATCGCGAACTTATTTGTGAGATCACTAGAGGATCGTTTTCTTCATTCCCAGGCGGCATCCGGAACAACTGCCACCAATGTCTTACACTGGTGGAGGTACATCGATGACGTCCTGCTCCTACTCAAACCGGACACCCGTCACAGAGATTGTGACCATTGGCTGGACTCTTGGCACCCCAGCATCAAATTTACCACCGTTTATAACAATGTGGAAGTGAATTTCCTGGATATAACCATCTTTAAACACGAGGATGGCTTGGGAGTGAAACCATTCACGAAACCCATTGCAAAGAATTCTCTTTTGCATTATGGAAGTTTTCATCCATCACCATTGAAGAACAATCTTCCATATTCACAACTTATCCGGATAAAACGGAATTCCACTTCCAGTAGGGACTACGAGAAACAAGCCACTGTTCTGATGGACAACTTCAGGAAGAGGGGTTATCCCTCTTCCTGAATCACCCGTGCCAAACACAAAGCCGACGCAACACCACGAGAGGATCTCCTCAAATACAAAACTAAAACCACACCAGATAGGCTCATTTGGCCTCTTAAGTTCACTCCTCAAAGTAGACAAATTCTCAATGTGGTCAAACGTCATTGGCCCCTTGTGGCCGATGTTGCAGGATTGGATAAACCTCCGATGCCAGCATTTAAACGTACCACCAACATTGGAGACTGGCTCACCCACTCAGATTTGGGGGCCAGGAGGAAGACCACCAGCAGCTTCCAAGCTGGAACTTTCAAGTGTGGGCATTGCATTTGTTGTGACTTTGTGAGCCCCTTGAAGCAGATTCAAATTCCTGGCACGCCCAAGACCATTAAACTCCATCAGTTCTGTACATGTGCCACAGAAAAATGTGTGTACCTCCTTTTTTGCTCGTGCCCCCTCCTTTATGTGGGGGTTACCAAACGCCAGCTGAGGGCGAGGATTAGGGAACACAGACTGAAAATCCTCTCTGGTAATGAAGACGTATACTTATACAAACACTTCAAAGAAGTCCACAAATCCATCCCGGATTTTAAGTTCGTTGGATTAGAAAAAGTGGAGATGCAACCCCACATGGACCTACAATCCACCTTACTCAAAACTGAATTGAAACATATTATACAATGTGCCTGTGAGCAACCTTTCGGTTTAAATGAGCCTGTCAGTTTAAATGCTTTACTGAATTAAACTACTGCACCAAGACCCACCCGCTGGGGCTCCAGCTGTATCCCATCTTCCTGTTAGGATATAGCCTCCAGGGAGGCTTTAGCCTGGACCGGACCTTCGGTCACTGCGCCATTTGGCCCTTTATTTTCCTTCGACCGCATCAGCGGCTTTCTCCCATTGGGGGGACCTGAAAACAACATTTGGTAAGCTTACCTTTTCCTACCCTGCCCATCGACCCACCTATGTTCCTTTAAGAGGCATTATATTGTGTTTATTTTATGTACAGTTGTGTATATTCCCGGGTGTGGATCGTCCTGAGGAAGGACCCGAAACGGGAAAGATCTAGGCACTTCATCCCGTCGACGACACACCTCCTCCACCTTGGAACTATTATTTACTTGGGAACCTCTCCACGCTGCATTTGCCAGGCCGTTTGCAACGCTCACGAGCATCCCTGTTTACAGTCAACTGCACTCCGGCCCCCACCTTTGGGAGGGCGGAGACACGTCCCGACCGACGCGCCTGTTTGTTGCGCTCTTGCCCGGAATCCCGGGTTGAAGGCTTTTCAGCCACAAGTCACACGGGGGGCTTTGCTTATTTTCATTTTCATTGCAAGGACCTATTTGGTGTCCTGTAGTGCCACTGACTGCTTTGCTGGGAAGTCCCAGTACTACCTGTTTGTATTTTGCTTTGTTATATATAGAGGGACGCTTGCATGCAACGGCCGTTGATTTCTTTAAAGTGAGAGGATTGCACCATATTATTTGTTCATGTTTGGATACTTGTGTATCACAATGCTGATGTTTATAATACAATATTGATTTATGTTTGACTGCCCATCGCATTGCCTCTTTGTTCTTATATCCACAGTAATACATATAGTTAATATGTTTTAAAATGTATTTATACCCTTCTCAAAAACTTCTCCATCACTGTCACTCACGTGTCTTGCTGTGATCCCAAATTGCCACTGTCACTTGATGCGCAGCTGCAGCACTAACTCTAACTTTGTTTACTTAGCCACGTCTGAGCGAATCCAAGATGGTGCGACCATAGCACTCTCGCGTCACTTCTTAGGTAACGCGAGCATGCTATGGTTCCATTTCTTAAAGGAACAGATGCGCCTTATAGTTTATATATGAATGAAGTTCGAAAATAATTTCCCACGGCACACCTGATGATCTCTCACGGCACACTAGTGTTCCGCGGCACACTGGTTGAAAATCACTGTACTAGATCTATAACAACAGCTCTTATTTGTTGACTCAGTCTGGAATTCTTGGATACAGATCAAAAAACCATGCAAGAGAGGCTACTTTGTTCATTAGCAGGGTATAAAAAATGGAGTCATGGAAGCAGACTTCAATATATGGCAACAAGTGCAAGATTATTATATGCCCAGAAGTGGAAAAGTGTCTTATTGCCTACCAAGCAGTAATTAAAACTAAACAATTTCATGGAAACTGATACATTGTTTATTTTGAGTAACATTTTTTTAAAATAGCAATTCCAATTGGCTTTTTCGGGACGGGGGGAATGATGGTGATTTGGTGACTACTGGTTTTGTAAATTAGTTAAATAAATAGATGAAGTGTAATTTCAAAGGGGAGATGTTAGAATTTAAAATATATCCTCAGGAAATATCTTTTTCTCTTTGTTACATTTTGTTTGTTTGTTTTATATTTAGGTACTTAGTAGATTGTGTAATATTTTGTATCTATTTAGTAGTTTTGTGTGTTGTCACTGAAGTTTTCAGAGTTTGTATTTTTATTCAGTGTTTATTTTCTGTATATTTTAATGATTTCAACAGCCAGGGTAATTCAAGCTCAACCTAAAGTGAGGCCAAATTAGGTCGTTTAAGTGAGCCCACTCTTTAATCAGAGCACCCAGTGACGCAGTGGGTTAAACCGCTGGGCTGCTGAATTTGCTGACTGAAAGGTCGCTGGTTCAAATCGGGGAAGTGGGGGGAGCTCTCACTGTTAGCCCCAGCGTCTGCCAACCTAGCAGTTTGAAAACATGCAAATGTGAGTAGATCAGTAGGCACCACTCCAGTGGGAAGGTAACGGCATTCCATGCAGTCATGTTGGACACAAGACCTTGGAGGTGTCTATGGGCATTGCTAGCTCTTCAGCTTAGAAATGGAGATGACCACCAACCCGCAGAGCTGGACTCAACTGGACCTAATGTCAGGGGAAAACCTTTACCTTTACCTACTCTTGAATCAAGCCTTGAACTTTCCTTCATCAGCACTTTAGAAAAGTTACTTTGAAAAACCCAGATGCCATTCACTTCTTTTACAGATTGTGCTGCATTCCACATTAGAGTTGCACACATCTCACTTAAAACCGAATCGCACTCAGGCTTTTAAAAAAGAATATCATTTTTATGTTGCCACACTTTGAAGACTGGATCAGAAATGGAACTTAAATGAAGAGCTACATACCTTCCTAAAATGATGATTTGGGGAGCCATCTATTGCTCTGCTTTGGTTGTGCAAAAGTTGCCGAGCATCCTGAATTGCTTTGGTTATAGCATCTCCCTCTCCAAGGAACCCTTTTTCAAAAATAAAATAAAATAATAGTTGATGTCCTGAAGTCAAGTAACAAGATCTGAGGTTCTTGAAAAAAGTTACACACAGATAAAGGTTTGCCAGTTCTGGCAGTTCGATGTCTATTTTTTCAAAATGCTCAGCTATGTTCCTCTTAAATTATTGAAAGGGTTTTGTGTAAAATAAAGGTTTAGTTAAAATCATAACTTCCCTGAGAGAATTTTCCAGAGGCCAGAAGCCACTAAAGTCCACAATGGGAGGCAAGATAATTTTTGGTCACTCCATCTGACCTACTGTGTTGGGATTAATAGCAAACGGAAGCACGTTCTGGGGATATTTGGGGGGAGGCTTTGAATCCATCGCAACCAAAGACCCTTCACTCCCTGGATGCACCTCTGAAATGAGGAAAATGTACTTGTCCTGAAGCAGGCTTATTGAAATTAGCTCTTGTTGGAAACAATAGGAGGGAAATTTTCAATACCCTCAAGGAAGAGATGCACCTCCCATCCTTTCAACTCTAAGAAGTGCAAGCCACCATGGATTTCCTTCCCCTGCCCCCATAACAGTACTTATGTTTATTATTTTGTTCAGTTTTCAGCAGTTACTGTGAAATTCCAGACTTATTCTTTTGCTGATGCAAAACGTATTACATCATGTACTCTATATCAATTTATTTCTATATGCTAAAACCACTTGGTTCAATTTTGACTATAATTACTGCAGACTAGAATCCACTTTTCATTGTCTGAGGATATCAGACAATGAAAGAGAAAATACTTATGTGATTTTGAGTGTGTGCGCCTCTAGAATGAAAACTGCTTTCCATTGCCATCTTCCTGTTCACTAGCACAACAGAAGCTATCACCCAAAAACTAAACCTTTCTCTATTTCAAAATCACCAGTAGCATCTTAGATGGGAATGTAACACATCCAAAGTGAATGTGTTGATTTTGGACATATTAAGTTGTATTATTCCATGACAAATTATTGGTGCAATACTAGCTTAATATTATCCACGTTGATTGACTAGGGTGTTTGAAGGAATCTTTCACAGCTTTTCTTGGGAATGCTGCCAATTGATCTGTTACCTTGTACATGCAAAACAAATCTTAGAAACCCTATCATTTGAATCACAACTGCCAGAATCTCCATGTTGGAGAATTGTGAGTTACAGTCCGAAAATATTTTTTCCAAAGCGGGTGCAAAGAATATGCTTCAACAGAGAGTTTCCCCCCTTTCATTCTAATACAAGAATAACAATTATGGGAGAATAACACCAATTTTGAGTAATGTCCTGTTTGGACCTTTCTTGATTCCAGGATGGCATGAAATTGAGAAATATCCAGAGAATACTGTAAAGTGTGAACTATTTAAATGTGCAATCATGTTTGTACCAGCTCAGAACAAAGCAAGAGAAATCTCTATGGTCTTACCCAAAGGAAGGCTGGGAGGGTTGGTCTGCAGCTCCTGACAAACACCATGGTTAGGAGCAAGGGACTGACAGTTACTGATCTTTAAGTTAGGTGAACTGGAGGAATTGGGGCACTCAGAACCTTTGGATTTTGCTGTTAAGTTCAGTGGCTGCGATGATTCCTGCAAAGGAGAAAGAGAGGAGATTGCATCCCTAGTAGAGTATAGGAGGCCAAGAAATTAAACAGTTCAGGAGTTTCACCTGGATCTGCAGGTGGCCTGAGCTTGCAGGTCTCTTCACCGCTGAAGGAGGGGGGCTGTGCAGCAGTTGCATTGGGTATTCCACTACAGATAATACAGAAACAGAAGGATTTGGAGTACATAATTAAGCAAAAAGGCCAATTTTACACCCAGCAACTATTCTCAAGTAAATAACATTTCTGTGTGAAGAAATAGGAAACTGAAAATCAGCTAGTAAATGTATGCAAATTAAGCAGATTTCAAAGCTGTTCTTGTTACAGTTGAAGAAGGAAGTATCATGGTGAGGATCACAAAGCTCTGGCAATTACACCACAGATCAAACTTACTCTAGAAACAGTCAATCAAATCCAAGTGCTCTGACTTCTTCGTTTTTTAGTTATTGAAATCTAAGGAAGTGATTCACAAACTGTATGGACTGATGTAGTTATCACAAACTCCAACAGAAACATTTGTTAATGAAACACCACTCATCTGAAGACAATTGTACAAAGGCACCCAAGAACCCTGCTATCCATTACAAAGAATTCTAAATGTCTTGGCCTCTTCATACCTGGTTTACAGGGAATTGGCTGGAGGGGAAGTGCCACTTGAGGATCAGAGGTGACGGGAAGAGGCTGGTGACTGGGAGGAAAGGCTGGAATCATTACATATGGCATATTGACCTGCTGAAGAGAAAAGAACAAGGGAAGTGTACAGCCAAATAAAAACTGCCTTCAGGAACACTAAGTGACCAGAGCTATCCAAGATCACATAGAGCAGTGGTTCTCAACCCATGGGTCCCCAGGTGTTTTGGCCTACAACTCCCAGAAATCCCAGCCAGTTTACCAGTTGTTATGATTTCTGGGAATTGAAGGCCAAAACATCTGGGGACCACAGGTTGAGAACCACTGACCTAGAGGGATTTGACTGGATCTTTTTAAAGTTCACACCCAAATGAAAAATATCCATAAAGTTTTCTTCATATTCTTCAATTAAGGGATTTTTTTAAAGCATTTTTCATATTTTGGAATTTTTCACAAAAATGTAGGTAATTTTGCCATTTTTTCATCAAAAAGTGCCCATTTTAAAAAAAATAATGTTGCCACAATTGACCGAATTTCACAGCTGCCAGGGTTTGTTTATAAGAGGATGAGAAAATTAACAAATAGTTTTCCCATCCTAACAGAGAAGTCTACATAGACCTTTCCATTTTCTACCCTATTAGTGTAGTATTTAAGTATTAAAAAATGAACGTGTGTAACTACCCAATCTATGTGTCAACACAGAAATATGTACTTACGTCACATTGTAATGAAAAAAGCTGAAATTTCAGGTCTAACTCTAATGATGTTTGAGATGTCCTTCAAGGAGGGCTGGTTTGGATTGGAACTGAATTGCAGGAGGAGGCATTAACCACATTTAAGTCAACCTTCCTGACTGTTCCTAAAGGAAAAAAGAGCTCCCCTTTTACCTGGATCTGCTGCTGTAGCAGGTTGATCTTGTGTTGCTGCTGGATAAGCTGCTGCTGTTGCTTGGCAATCTGCAAGAGGGAAAGACAATGATAGATAGATATTTATTTACGGTCAAGGACCAACGTCACATTGTACAGAAAATAAAACAATATAAATGTTAAAACTCCGTTCAACTCTACGGTTTAACACCAACAGTATCTAGCCTATTGTGTTTCCGCGTTCAATTTAATATGCAAGAGGGAAAGGCAATGAAGAATCAGGTTGTGTCTAGCTGGAGGCCATGTAAGAAGAATGAGAAGTCTCTTAAACTAAGAGATAATCTCTGATCATTTAGCACTAGCAAAACAAGCAAGTTATCAATACAGTTAATGTATATAGCTGATAACACCTGATATATGATAAACAAAACGAGTAATGCTCTCGGTTCAGGTCACATCACATTTCCCTTTGTTTGTTCAACTACTCCCTCATATCCACTATTATGGATAACCTCCTAATCACCTTGCAATTCAGAGAAGAACCAGAGCCATTTGATAGAAAATGGGTTTTAAAGGGTGAGTAGTGGGGTGGAGAGAGACAATGCAAAGAGATAGGAGATGAATGAGAATATATTTGAGTCTTTATGTTAACAAAACATTGAAAGTCAAATTATAAAGGAGACAAAACAAAACAATCAATATAAAATAGCACATCAAAATAGGTACCAGAAATGCTAGTATATCATGGTTTCAGAGAAGTTGTGAAATATCACGTGGTATATCCCACACATTAGAATCTTATAGTATAAAAGTCAGATGTTTACGCTGTGATCTCCAAACAGTGATCAGAAAAATAAGGATTTTGAATGATATTAAACTTTAAGTATAAGCTCTACTTGACAAGCAAAAAAGCTGTCTTGTGGAATTAAGCCCTTCTTTGCAGGCAGAAAAGGTCTTGCATGCAGACTTATTGCTGAGTAAATATTCAAAGATCTGAACTCTACTTTGTGAGAAAATGGCTAAACTCCAACAAATTACATCAGGATGTGCCCACATTGTTTTCTGTCAAACTCTCCACCCCCAACTTGTTGCTGGTGCCATTTAGTTGTTTCTAACTTATGCCAAGCCTAAAGTGAATTTATCACAGTGTTTTATTGGCAACAGCAAGATGTATTGGGGGGAGGGGAGGGAGAGCTCTGCCTTCTACTGTGGCTGACAGGGGCATGAATTGTCCAAAGTTACTCATTGGGTTTCCATGGTTGAGCATGGATTTGAAACGCGTCCTCAAGAGTTGTAGTCCAAAGTTCAAACCACCCCATTGGCTTTTCCTGCTACCCTGCCCTTCAAACAAACATGTAAATGTGACTATATCTTTCACTGAAATGTGTGCCTCAGCAAGGAGTGGGCATATGTGACACTCCAACCCCCCTTTTTTGGAAGCTGTGGATAAATAATAATAAAACTTTAATTCTATCCCGCCCTATCTCCCCAAAGGGACTCAGTCTGGAAAACACAACTTGAGTATAATTCCCATCCCTTAGCCAGTATATGCAATGATGTGGAATGCTAGTAATTGTAGTTCAACTCTTGAGGCTATAGTTATTGATGCCCCAAACTAGATTTTTTTGTGCTCTGTTTTAAAGGCTTTGGGGGGGGGGGTTCAAAAAAGCATAAAGATGTGCAGACCTTTCTCACACCTGCTCTATCTTGTTCTATCTTCATGTATGAAGGAGCAAACTGCAAAATTACATCATATTTAATGTTTCACAGGACTTTTTATTTATTGAAACTGACTAATGTGATTTCTCTGGATCCACCAGCAATACCTCTTTAATCACAAGAGCATCATATTGCATGAACCTTGCAATCATGTTCACTTTGAACAGGTGTATTTTCCTATGCTGAACATGCATGAATGTTACAATCTTTGCAGTATAACACTCAGTGTTTAGGGTTTTATGTTACATCATGTGGGTGGCCCCTATCCCACAATTCACTGTGCCTCTCACAGCATAATGTAGATAAGCAGCAACTTTCCTAGGTTGTTTCCTGTTCCACTATCACTCAACGAAAAGTGCTGCTAAAGTCACCAGCTCAAGACAAAATTGATAAAGATTCCTATCAGGTTTATGTAGGTTCCCAATTTTCCAGTCACCTTCTGAAGATGGTTCTGAAAGGCAAATTCAGTTCAATTTGCTGTCTACCTGTTCCTGCTGCTGTCTGGCCAGCTCCATCTGTTGCTGCTGCTTCTCAAACAACATAGCTGCCATGTTCTTCTGTTCTGAATGGGCTGTCAAAAGCTGGTCCCGTAGGATGGACAGCTGGTTAATCATGACCAACAGCTGCAACTCTTTCTCTGCCAGGCTTTCTTGGGTTCCTGGGCCATGCAAGAATCCAAAGACAGAAAAGAAAAGGTGAAGTCTAACTCTGCAATATGATGGCAATAACCACATTTTGCAACACAAATCGTTCTAACCATTAAATTTCAACCTATATTGTGAGATGCCTTGGGTCCCATGCTGGGAGAAAGATAGAATATTACTTAAAAATCAAATTAGTCAAAAATCAATAACGTTCGCAGATAATGTAGTTTTTTAGATTTTGCCTTTAAGAGTGGAAAACCACTGTTGGATTGATACACTCCACCTTCCAAGGTGTGGAACAGTCTGTAGCTTGTACTTCTCCAGTGCCATAACTCCAATCTTAAAGATTACAGGATAAAAATAGGCTGCCGTCTCTATAGGATAAGCCAAATGATATCTCATTGATGTGGTCTGGTCCCTAAAGGACTAACAGTCAAACTATACCAACTATACCTTTTACTTCTTTGGATTCCATGGGGTTTTTCCCCAGAAGTCTCTCCTTCCAGTCACTGGACAATAACTTCTCAATGGTCGGCATTACTGTTGGGCAACATTGTGGAAGTAGTCATGTGATTTGAAAAGAAAAAGTTTCAAAAATCAATGTAGTTGGAAATAAAGAGTTTCAAAAACTTCTGTAAACAATCTACTAATAATACAGACTAATACAAATGAAAACCAGCTTGCATCACTGAAGAGCAATTTCTCAAAGGCCAAGATGGCCAATCTTTCAAAAGCCAAGATGAAAATTAATGAATTACAAAATTCACAAGGTGATCTTAAGCATATGATTGCCAAAAGCTAGGATTGAAAATAAACTCCATCTGATCTAATATAATATTGTTTACTCTGTAAGACAAAACATGGCTAAATGTTTTGTTTGTTTTGATGCAATAGGAACATAGTAAAGTTATTAAGCAAATTTTGGTATAATCAAATAGGCCTGTAGCCCCTACAAACTGCCTTGAATAACGATGGGGTAAAAGGATACATAAGAAACTACTTTTTGAAACAGATACGTTGAATTATAGTAATAATGGAGGTATGAACAAAAGCAACAGTTTCATGACATACTACATATATTAATACAAAAGTATTTGCTACTGCACATGCAACAAAAGGCATCTTCTCAGAGAAGGATTTGAACCTAAGGAAAACTAACTTTTGATAAACAGGTTTATTGTTTTTGCACATAAACCCTGACTGTACTGACTACTGCAAAGATCTGAATGACCTGTACTTTATTTAGCACTTTAAAAATGGAGTATGAAGGTCATAATTTGCATCTTTCTGGGTCTTATTACATTCCATCCCATTTCCACAATTGTCTAAATATGTTTTATAACCCGAGGCTTTCATTTCATTGTGCCCTGCATCTGAAGACGCGGGTTTTCACTTATTTATTATTTCGATTTCTTAGTCGCCCCTTCCGACTGGCTCGGGGTGACTTACAAATCAATGAAACATGCATGCTATAATAAACATGCATGAACATGCATGCTATAATAAAAATAACTTAAGTCTTAAAAATTCTGAAACAGAATTTTTTTTCTATCCCCCACTATACCTATCACCTGTGCAGGTCAATTGTACAGGTTTTGTGTCTTCAATCTTCACCTTGAGTACCTTCACAAGAGACCTCAAGCAGGATCGTTTACAGCCTTACAAGCTGAGATACTTTAATTAGTGCCAAGGGCTGGATTTTGGGTCCCATGAACACAAAGCATATTTGCAGCAAAGTTATGACCTCTGAGGACTGAAAGAAAATCCAAAGCAGGGGCTGAATTGTTTTTTTTAAAATAAAAAAAAACACCTCAAAACTGCCTACCTTCTTTTAAGTTTTTATTGAAATCCAACTTTTCTCGGCTGGAAACTGTAGACTCAAATGCAGAGTTCCTGCAATTCAATAAAGCTTTGTCTACTGGAGATGCAGGTTCCTAAAAGAATGTGAGCAATCATTAGCCATCAAGAACCACTCTTCTCAAAATCTTCCTTTTGTGCAAGGTGCATCAGAACATAATGTCAAGCAAAGGTGACCAAGTTGAGATCCTCCAGATCTTAGACTGCAATTTAGTGAAGGATAATGGGAACTGCAATCCAGCAGTACCTGTCCCTCTCTGTTCTAGTGAACCTACCTAGTCATTAAATTAGTGGCTTAAGGTGCTTATTTTACAGATGGGAAAGAGTTCATCCTGCTCCATCCCTCTCCTTTTCAAATGGTTTTACACTCACCAAGTACAGAATGTATTAAAATGCTGTGATGGATTGCAGATCACTCAATAAATGAGCAACAGGGAAGAAAGACAGTGGCATTGTGACCATGGATAAGAGGAAGTATATCAGTTGGATTCTAATGGGGTAATTGAAAAAGAAATAAACTCTTATGCCTGTTGCTTCTTCCATTTCTTATCCCACCAAAAGTATTCTTGCATGCCTCACTAGCAATTGACTTGTTGGAACTAAAGCTGAATATCCAGATTATTCAAAATAAAGCTTCTCTTGTGGATGATGTAGTTGTGGAAGTTTATATATGCCTGAGTGTGCGGAGGAGTAGCAGGTGGTTTGTATAACCAAGGGAGATATCAGTCCTTGCCAGATGTGCCCTCTTGAGTACTCAATATAAACTCAAGGATTGGGATGGGACCTTCCTTTCCAGATTTGACATCAGTTTGAGTAGGTATTGGGAATTCATGACAGATTGAGGATTCTTCTAGTTTACTGCTTAGCTAGGGTTCATTCTTACTAGCTAGGAGTATCATTGGCCATACTTTTCTTCTGGGTAGGTTCTGAAAATTGGGATATGATGACTATGGAATCCTGGTTTTGAGGGGAAGCAGACTATATATGTATTGTCGAAGGCTTTCATGGCCGGAAACACTGGGTTGTTGTGAGTTTTTTGGGATGTATGGCCATGTTCCAGAAGCATTCTCTCCTGACGTTTCACCTGCATCTATGGCAGGCATCCTCAGAGGTTGGGGGACACAACCTCTGAGGATGCCTGCCATAGATGCAGGTGAAACGTCAGGAGAGAATGCTTTTGGAACATGGTCATACAGCCCAAAAAACCCGCAACAACCCAGACCACATAGGAATGGGCATTTGTATTTCAGGTAAGTATTTGTACAAAGATGGCTCTTTGCTTGTTTCTATTTAAATGAGTAATTCCAGATGTTGGTACTGCAGGATTATTGTTATCTTTTATTGTTACCTTGTGGTGTTCCACAGAATTTATTTTTGTATTCTATACTTTTAATTTCTATAGGAAACCACTGGGTGAGGTCATAAGGGAGATGTGGGATGACATGTGGATTGACATGCAGAAGACACCCAGCTCTACCTCACTTTTTTATTGACTAGAGCCATGTGGAACCATTGCTTGAGCAGGGTAATAAATTGGGTCAAAACAACTCAAACTTTTAGGGGTAGTGTATCTGTCCAAGGTAAGTAGAATTCACCCATGTTCTGGAGGAGGCTGTCCTCCTCCTAAAGGATGTCGGTGCCTAATCTGAGAATGCTCTAGTTCTAACATTGTCACTAGAAACCTAGGTGGCTCATAGTGCTTCTTGTCAATTTAAGGCTGATATATAGCAAGAATTGGGGGTCTCTCTCTCTCTCTCACTCTCTCTCTCTCTCTCCCTCCCTCCCCCTTCTTAATACTAGAGTCATGGGGTCATCCACTGAAGCTGAATGGTGGAAGATTCAGGATAAAAGGAGATGAACTGTGAAACTGAATGTAGTGATGACTGTCAACTTGGATTATTTGAAAAGGGGATTACATAGGTGCATAAGTGATAATGACTACTTCTCATGAAAGCTATACATTACCTCTGATTTCACAAGCAGTAAGTCACTGTATACCAGTTGCTGAGGAACATGACTCAGCATGACTAATGTCCTGCATGCAGACTTACCATATATAACTGGCTAGCTAGACAGAAACTACACTAAAAAGAAAAGTATTTGAATGGATCCAAAATGGCTCCTCTTATGATATAAAATCATAACTGTTCCATAACTGTTATGAAGTTATGGAATAACAGTTATTCTGATCATGTCAACCTCCCATTCAGATTATTGCAATGTGCTCTACATGGGTCTCCGATGGAAATGATCCAAAAACTTCAGCTATTCCTGACTGACTGTTGCTACATGCCTTCAATTCATTTCTGACTCATAGAGATCCTAAGGCAAACTCATCATGGGGTTTTCTTGGCACAAATGGTTCAGAGGCTGAAAACATATGACTTGTCCAGGGTCACCCAATGGTTTCCACTGCCAAGTGCGGATTTGAATCCTGATCTCCAGAATATTAAATATTAATATTTTATTATGGTATTTTTAAAACCACGTAGAGGATTTTGAACTTGGTGGCGAATCTTTAGACCGTTAGAATTTCCCTCACCTCATCCAATTGAACTTTAGGTGAGTGTTTTAGTTAATGGCATTCACCCCTGAAGGGGGTGTCTTGGGTATATACCAAATTTAGCTTTTCCTAACTCTTTTCCGTGATCGCCTATTTAATGACACACCATCCCAATTTACCCTGCAACAGTATAGGGTAGGTGAAAAAACCCTCCTAGAACATAAGAAGGGGGGAAGAATTCCTACTCAGCCCCTTAACGGCAACTCTAATACAGTCTTTCTCAACCAGTGTGCCGGGGCACACTAGTGTGCTGTGACGGACCTCCTGCTGTGCCGCGAGAAAAGCTTTCTGCCCCCCTTCCTCCCCCCTCCTGTCGAACTCCTGCTGCTTGGGGGAGGAGGAAGGGCTGGGCAGTGCCGAAGAAAAAGAAGAAGGGACCGGGGCGCCGCCTCCTTCAGCCGTTTCCCCAGCCAGCCTCCAATCCGCCATGACTCCCACCATGACTCTCGCCCCTCGCTCGCTGAAGCCGCGTGGAGGAGGAGCCCCGCTCACTGAAGCCCGTCCACCGCTCATGCTCCTCCTCTGTAGGAGAGCTGAAGCTGGGTGGAGGGGGCGGGCATGGTGTGGCCTGTAAGAGAGCTGAAGCTGGGGGAGGGGCGGGGCATGGCGCGGCCTGGCTCTGCCCCCTCCCCCGGCCTCGGCACTCCCAGCAGCTGCTCCAGCCTTGAGGGGACAGTGCCAAGCCAGCATTGTGCTGGCTCTGGCACTGCTGGCTTGGCACTGCCCCCTCAAGGCTGGAGCAGCTGCTGGGATAGGTGAAGCTGGGGGTAGGGGGTGGGGCATAGTGCAGCCTGGCTCCGCCCCTCCCCAGGGGGCAGGCCAGTGCAAAAGGCCTGGCCCCGCCCGCCCCCTTTTTAGATAGTTTACAAAACGGAACTAATTGTCTCTCCTCGGTGGAGGAGTCAAATATCTCTCTCACCCTAACTGTGTCAGGGTGAGAAAGGTTCTTGTGGCTAAATGTATCTTTATATTCTCTATGTGTTGGTCACCTCTTTCTATACACTTCAATCAAATAGTTTATTGTACAAGCCCAAGGCCATGACAAAAAGGTACACAGAATTGTACTCTCAAAGCAAACAGGAAGCAAAGGATCACAAACAAAGGCCAGCTTCATGCTCAGAAAGAGCAATAAAAAGTGAATTATCGATAGTTACTGGGGGAGGGCCTTTGTTTTTCTATATACACACAGTCTTCTCCCCTATTCATGGAGAACACATTGCAAGATATCTGTTGTTATGTAAGTGTAGATACATTTCTTGGCACTGATGGCTCAAAGGTAAGAAAGATGTCACCTGAAACCATGTTTTTGGTATATTTCTGAAGATTGTGCAAATATATAGAATTAAATATATATAATACTAGCAGTACCCTGCACGCGTTGTTGTGCCAATTTGTGTTTATATGTGTGTATGTGTATTGTGTGTGTGTTCTTTTGTATATGTGATTGTATGTATATGTGTGTATGTGTGCTGATGTGTGTGTGTATATATGTGTATAATGTGTGTGTGTTCTTATGTATATGTGCATGTACATATGTGTGTATGTGTGCATGTTTTCATTTATATGTGTGTGCGTGTGCTGATGTTTGTGTGTATATGTGTATATGTTTGTGTATGTTTTCTCTCTCTTTCTGTCTCTCCCTCTTTCTCACTTTTTCCTCTCTTCTCTTTGTCTTTCTCTCCCTCTGTATCTCTCTCTCTGTATCTCTCTCTCTCTGTCTATCTCTCACTGTGTCTGTCTTTCTTTCTCTCTGTCTCTTTCTCTGTCTTTCTTTCTCGCTCTTGTCTCTCTCTCCCTGTCTCTCTCTCTCTCTCTTTCTTGTCTCTTTCTCCCTATCTTTCTCTCTCTCTCTCTTGTCTCTTTCTTCCTATCTTTCTATCTCTCTCTCTTGTCTCTCTCTCTCTCTCTTTCTGTGTTTCCTTCCCCTGATTTCCTTCCTTATCCCCCCCCCGATCGGAGCGGCGGGGGCGGTGCTGGAAGGAGGAGGCGGGCCTAAGGAGGAGAAAAGGAGCCGCTTCCTTCTCCCTGGCCGGCCCCCTCCCTCCCTTCTTCTTCCTCTGTCTCCACCGTTCCCGTTCGGAGCGGCGGAGGCGGAAGGAGGAGGCGGGCGAGGGAGAAGGAAGCGGCTTCTTTCCTCCTCCTTAGGCATGCCTCCTCCTTCCGGCACCGCCCCCGCCTCTTAGATTGAGAATGGCGGAGGCGGTGCTGAAAGGAGGAGGTGGGCCAGGGAGGAGGAAAGAAGCCACTTCCTTCTCCCTGGCCCGCCCCCTCCCTCCCTTCTTCACCCTCCGGCGTAGGGAACCCCCCCTTCGGGCCCCCCTTCCTGCCTGCGAGGACAGCGCCGCCGTGGCCGCCTCCTCTGCCTGCTCCTCGGCCTCCTCCGCCGCCTCCCAGCCGGCCCGTGCGGTCTGTCTTCCTCTCTGTCTCTCGGTCTTTGTGTGTTTCCCGCAGTCGCTCTCGCGTTGCCTGTGAGAGCGGGAGACACACACAGACCGTGAGGGAGAGAGACCGTGCGGGCTGGGTCCGGGAGCGGCTTGGAGGAGGGTGTGGAGGTGGCGGAGGAGGGGGCGCGGCAGCGCCGTCGTCGTAGTGAAGCCCCCCCCTTCGGGCCCCCTTCCCTGCCTGCGATGACGGCGGCGGCGCGGCTGCCTCCTCTGCCTCCAGGCCAGCCTCCGCCTGCTCCCTCCTCCGCTCCCTTCTTCTCGGCGACTCCGTTGCCGCGCTGGCCTTCTCGGCCCCCGGCTCGGCCTGGTTCTACCAGGGCCTTCCTGGCTCTAACGGCTTCTCTCCTTCCCCGCCTCTGGCTTGGCCTGTGGTGATGAGCTTTTTTATGTTTGGTAGAGGGGGAGGAGAGCGCTCTGGCTGTCATACATGCATGAACGTTCCAAACGTGCACTGGCAGCAGAGAGGTAGGGTTTGCCTGGTTCCGTTGGCCGTTTTGGGGGGTTCTGTTTGGGAATGTTGCCAGGGACTTAGGTCCAGTTTTTTGGCCGAAGACATACCTTGTGGTATGTTTGCATGGGTTGATGATTTCAGTGCACTGCGGCTTATAGTTTGGTTGTCTATTTGCCGAGTTGCACGACGTGAAGAAAAAAATATATATAGATAATAACATAGGAGTTATTTTTTCTATGTATGGTAACTTTTGGGACACTTTATACTCCTCTGTTTCCTTTTTTTCTCCTTGTCACTAGGGATGTTCTGAATACAAAGAAAACTGGGACACGATCTTAAAGCTTTTGCCTGACCTGTAAGAGAATTTGGGAGTCAGTAACTTCATTCAGTGGCAACGGCGATTTCTGTAGTTTGTCAGAAACAGGTGTGGTGCTGGTTGCCTCCCCCCATGTAGACTCGCAGCAATTCTCGTTTTTCTCTTCTGTCTTAATGGCACAGTTCACCATGTTCCCAGCTCCATTGAGCTCCAGCTGAGGAGAGGCAGGGCTCCTCATGGACATCCTGTGGGGAAAATGAGATACAGAAAAAAATTAGCATGAAAAAAAGGAAGAGAAAGGTGGATCAGTCGCACATTTTTAAAGAAAAGTATATGCTTTCCACAACATGATTTCCACATAGGAAAAACTCCCTGGATATTGATATGGCTTTTTCTCACTCAAATATTTAGTAAAGGATTAAATAGTGAGGACATTTTCTCACTATTGAATTGAATGAGAATTTTTCAAACCCAAAGGTATATAATATTTATGCATATGCACATATATTGAACTGTTCTTTTCTGAACTCCCATTTGCCACTAAAAGATGAGGTATGTAATATAACAAAAAATCAGCAAATAACAGAACTGTCCACCATATCAAATGCTCCAGACCACTATTAACCTCAACATTAAGAATATTGAAAATAAAATAAAATTATAGTCCCTCTTTCACACACACACGTGTACACCCTGGTATATGCAGGACCACTTTTTGTGGTTTAATTTATTCACGTCCAACAAAATATGTGTTCTCTAGGCATTATCATATATCTATGCAAAGTCAATATTCCCTGAAGATACAGGATCTCACTATATAGAATAATACGTACAAACTCTAGATGTAAATTTAAAAAGATGTGCTTTACATTTTCTCCTCCCTGAGAACTAAAAGACCTGTTGCAATGTAAAATAAGTCCTCCTGAACCGAATCAGCTTTACTCATTGGTGCCATTGGTATGGTTTATGTCAGGCATGGGCAAACTTTGGCTGTCCAGATGTTTTGGACTTCAACTCCAACAATTCCTAACAGCCAGTAGAAATTGCCCATACCTGGTTTATGTACATGAGGGAGAAAAACAGAATGTGTTTAAGCATTCCTGTGTACCCGAGAGAACTAAAACAGTCAAGAAGAAAATGCTTTCCATTAGCTCTGGATGGCCTACTTGAGTAGCTGACAAGAAGCGGGGAGACAAGAAAGTGAGGTAGATTTCAAAAAGAAAAGAAAGGGACTTGGCTGGGTTAAGGGAAATGAGTAGTATTAGAAGTAATTGGCAGGTCAGGCTGGGCTAATCCTTCTATTAATTTAGAGAAATTAATTGTAATGGAATTTATCTAGAATTACTTGAAGAAAGTAACTGGCTTGTTTTCTGTGAAATGGGTGTCCTGTACGATTAAGTTAAAAAGCCTGTTTTAAAGGGATTCGATTTTTGGTTTATATCCATGTGGGTGCAAGTTATTTGTCACTAAACCTCACTAGTTTGTTTTCTCTGAAATTACAGAAGTTTTGCACAGTATCTGTGGTAGTGCAGGGGATGGCCATTAGTTATCTGGTTTGGTATTTGGAACTCCAACCAATCCTGTCCTTTGTAGGCAGGTCCCATGGTCCTCTTGACCACCTACACCTCAACAGTAACCAACAGTAACTATTAATACCTGTCACAATCACCGACTTAGTACTGCCCCTTTAACACACACACGGAGACGTAGCAAAGGCTAACTAGTTTTATTGAATATAAAAAGTCCGAAAGGCAATTCTCTTAAAGAGATCAAAGAATAAAGCAATCAGCAAAGCTGTAGTCCAATTAAGAAAGCAAAGTTCCAAAAGATAGTTCCATAAGCAAACGTGGCAAAAGCTTGGCAAAGTTTCCGGATTGACTCCGGATCAAAGCAGTGTATCCGCAGCAATGCGAATCAATAACAAGGCAAGGTCTTGGTCCAGGGCGAGCCAAACCAGGCTCCAAGATTCACTCCGCTTTCACGTCCTTCAGATCAGACGTGGCCGGAGAACTGAGGATCAGTTCCCACGGGGCCGTTCTTAATCCTTCGGCCGGGCCCTCGACGATCTAGGGCCCGGCGTCTCCAGTCGCGACGGTCCGACCGGCGACGGTCTAGGGACAGATGCCAGCTCCTCCTGCCCTGCTCTATGTCCCTGCGTCTGTTATGGGAACGGCCCCGCTCTTCCAGCCCAGTATCGCTATCTCCTTGAGAAGCAGCCTCCCCCGAACTTTCCCAGCCGCTGGCCTCCATCTGCTGCTCGGCCAGCTCCTGGGAACCTCGGCCGTTTGGGAATTCATAACTATCTCCGCTATCTGCTTCGCTGCCTCCCATCTCCACCTGGTCCGCTCCTTCCCGGGAGAATGCTCCCACTCGAGATCCCATGCTAAACTCTCTACAGGTGAACTGGGCAAAGGCACTGCTGACCAATCTTGCTCTGGGCCTTCCAACTCGTCCCTCCGAGTCCACTTCAGCATGTGCGGGTCCCAATGGCATCGGGACCCCGCGCCTCACCCCTCCCAGTGGCACGAACGGACCCATGGGTGCTTGGGCTTGTCAGGATACTGGGCCGGTGGGCTTGTCAAACGGGCCACCAACGCCGGCGCGTGGACATCTCGAGCCTTGACCCAAGCACGCTCTTCCGGGCCAAAACCCTTCCAGTCAATGAAATACTCCAACTTCCGGTACCGGATGCGAGCATCCAAAATGTCCTGCACTTCGACCTCCCCTCCCGCCCTCCCGCATCACAGGGGGGAGGAGGCGGCTGCGCCACATCCGGCCGCACCCCCTTCGCCGGGCGGAGCAAGGAGCGATGAAACACCGGGTGGAGTTTCATGTCCGCAGGGAGCTGGAGCTTGAAGGAAACAGGCCCCACCCGCTCCAAAACTTTGTATGGCCCCAAAACCGGGCAGCCCACTTTCGGCTGGGGCGGTGCGTGGGCAGATTCTTGGTGGACAGCCAAACTTTATCCCCACCAGAATCGCAGGACCCTCCTGGCGCCGCCGATCAGCCATCCGCTGTAGTCGGCCTTCGCCTGATCCAATTGAGTACGTAGCAAGTCTTGAAGCGCAGTGAGCTCCTGGAGCCAATCCTTAGCCTCCGAACGTCCCCAGACGGGTCCACCGGAGGGTAGAACCGAGGGTGGTGTCCATAGTTGGCAAAGAAAGGAGTCTCCTTGATGGATTCCTGCGTCGCATTGTTGTAAGCAAACTCTGCCAAAGACAACAAGGACGCCCAGTTGGTTTGCTGATAGTTGACATAGCAGCGCAGGTACTGCTCCAAAGTGGCATTAACCCTTTCGGTTTGCCCATCGGTCTGCGGGTGGTGAGCCGTGGACATCCGCACATCAATCCCCAGCAGCTTCTGGACAGCCTTCCAGAACTGGGAAGTGAATTGGGTGCCCCGGTCCGTCACCAGGCTCTGTGGAAGTCCATGCAGCCGAAACACATGTTGCACAAACATATCAGCAGTCTCCTTGGCAGTAGGCACCCCCACACAGGGGATGAAGTGTCCCATCTTGGTGAAACAGTCCACCACGACCAGTATCGTGGTGAATCCCTGGACTTGGGGAGGTCGGTGATGAAATCAGCCGAAATCATCTTCCAGGGAGCGGAGGGAGTCGGAAGGGGCTGGAGCAAACCAGCCGGCTTGCCCCCCTGGTTCTTAGCCCGGTGGCACACAGGGCAGGATCCCACATAGTCCTCCACATCCTCCGCACTTTAAGCCACCAAAAATCCGTAGAACCAGCTGCAGCGTCTTGAAGAGCCCAAATGGCCCGCCGCCTTAGAGTCGTGGCAAAGCTTGAGAATGTCCCCCGCTCAGGGCCCGGAGAAACATAAACAGAGTCCCGATGATAGAGCACCCTGCTCCGCACCTGAAACGGAGCCTGCACCCCCTTGGACAGCTGCTCGCGCACCCAAGGGTCTTCCCGCTGGCGGGCCTGGACCCGCACACTCAACGGCCGCTTATCCACGGGACCAGGCGGGCCGCCGGAGCCGGCGCGGGGGCCGTTCGGGCGGCTGCAAAGTTCTCCGCTTTGAGCAGAGGCTGCTCAGAGAGGACCTCCCCTCCGCGGACATACTCCGGCTTCCGGGACAGGGCATCAGCTTGCTTGGTCTGCTTGGGGGTCACATAGTGAATGCGGAAATTGAATCGCTCAAAGAACAGGGACCATCTCTGTTGCCTCTGGTTCAATTTGCGCTGTGACTTCAGATGCTCCAAGTTCCGGTGGTCGGTGTGAACCTCCACCGGGAACTTGGCCCCTTCAAGCAGGTGTCTCCAGACTTCGAAGGCCACCTTGATGGCCAAAAGTTCCTTCTCCCAAATGGTATAGTTCTTTTCCGGAGCCGTCAGCTGCCGGGAATAGTAGGCACAGGGCAACAAATCCGTACCCTGAGGCTGTAGCAGGATCGCTCCCACCGCCACATCCGGCGCCGGCCTGGACGATGAAAGGGGTGCGGGGGTTGGGGTGCTGCAAAAGCGGCTGAGTGGTGAACAGCTGCTTCAACTTGCGGAACCCCACATCCGCCTCCGGCGTCCACCGGAACGGCACCTTACCCCGCAAACACTGGGTGATCGGATCAGCCCACTTGGCAAAGTCAGGAATGAACTTCCGGTAGTAGTTGGCGAAGCCCAGGAATCGTTGAATGTCTTTTTTGCTGGCGGGGGCCGCCCAGTCAACTACGGCTTGGACCTTGGTGTCATCCATGGCAATGCCCGTAGGAGAGATGCGGTACCCCAGAAAGTCCACCTCACGCAGATCAAACGCACATTTCTCCAGCTTAGCATAGAGCCCGTGAGCTCTGAGTCTCTGGAGGACCTCCTTGACATGACGGTCATGGGTCGCCTGGTCCGGAGAAAAAATCAGCAGGTCATCCAGGTAGACCGCCAGATAGCGGTCCAACAGGTCTCGGAAAATGTCATTCATGAAGTGTTGGAAACAGGCAGGGGCGTTGCACAACCCGAATCCCATCACCAGGTATTCGAAACTGCCCCACTTGGTCTGGAAAGCCGTCTTCCATTCATCACCCTGGCGGATCCGGACAAGGTTGTACGCCCCCCTCAGGTCCAGTTTAGTGAACACCTTAGCTCCCCGCATCCGCTCCAAGAGCTCGGGGATCAAGGGCAGGGGATATCGGTTCCGGATCGTGATCTTATTGAGTTCTCTATAGTCATTGCAAAGCCGCAACTCCCCCGATTTCTTCTTGACGAAAAGAATCGGAGCCCCGGCCGGGGTAGTCCACATCCTGGTAGGGCTGTATACTGAGTGACAGCCCCGTTTTCAGAACTCTCCCATCGATGGTCTGGACACCCTTGGGCTCTTGGAGGTCAAGAAATTTTAATCCCGCAGACTTGGCATAGTCTGCATCAATGAAGTTGTTGGTCGCTCCCGAGTCAATCATGGCATGGACCATCATCGGCCCCTTCTCGGGCGACCACAAGCTGACCATGACAAGGAACAATTGTCCAGTCTTGGGTTCAGGGGAAGGTTAGCGACGCCGGCCGAGTGAGCGAACCCTCTTACACTCGGCCGCACCCTTCCCCCGCCGCCTGAGGGCTTCCTCAGGCTCCGGAGGGCCGCCACCGCTGCAGAGGCCCGAGGAGTCTTCCCCCGCGGTTTCTGGGGCAATCACGAGAAAATGACCCGGCCCCGCAGTACCAACAAAGGTTGAGTCTTTGACGCCGAGCCTTCTCGGCGGCATCTACTTTGGGCCGCACCGTACCCAGTTGCATCGGTTCAGAGTCATCCACAAAAGGGGTGGGGGCAGGGATCTGGCGGGCACAAATTGGCGGTCCCGCCTCCCGCTGGTCGGTGGTTTCTCGGGCGGGCCGCCCCCACCTTCTCTTGTATTGCGCGGCCGCCTCCGCCCGCAAACTCAAGCGATGGCCTCCTCCAGGTCGGCCGGCCGGGCAATTGTAACATCTGTTGCTGAAGCTCGGGCGAGAGTCCCGCTAGATACGTAGCGCGCAAGGGTGCCCCTTCCCACTTAGTCTGGCTGGCCAATACTGAAACGGGAAATATACTGAGACACTGTTCGGTCCTTCATGGTCAGCCGTGCTAAATCCCGTTCCGCCCGGTCCTCGTGGACGGGGGTCCCCAGGTCGCCCGGATCGCATCTAGAAAGCGCCCAAAGTCGCCATATGAGGAGACGCGCATTGAGAAGGGGAGTTGCCCACGTCGCTGCCATCCCTTCCATACAGTTGAACACGAACCCCACCTGGGCTCGAGGGGTGGCAAACTCATTGGGCCGCAACTCCAGGTACATCCGAACCTGGGCAATGAAAACTTCCACCGCCGCCGGATGTCCATTGAAACGAGCCGGGGCATTCACCGACGGGTGCCGCCCCGCTCGGGTTCGCAGCTCCGCCACCTCCTGCTGCAACGCCACCACTTGCTGATCCGCTGTTCGCCATGGCGGCCGTGGAGACAATGGGAGCCTTGGTCCGCAGCCGGGCAGTTCCTGGTACGTCCCGTGGTGCAAAAAGGGGTTCGGGGAGTTCTCCGGCCAACTGTCACAATCACCGACTTAGTACTGCCCCTTTAACACACACACGGAGACGTAGCAAAGGCTAACTAGTTTTATTGAATATAAAAAGTCCGAAAGGCAATTCTCTTAAAGAGATCAAAGAATAAAGCAATCAGCAAAGCTGTAGTCCAATTAAGAAAGCAAAGTTCCAAAAGATAGTTCCATAAGCAAACGTGGCAAAAAGCTTGGCAAAGTTTCCGGATTGACTCCGGATCAAAGCAGTGTATCCGCAGCAATGCGAATCAATAACAAGGCAAGGTCTTGGTCCAGGGCGAGCCAAACCAGGCTCCAAGATTCACTCCGCTTTCACGTCCTTCAGATCAGACGTGGCCGGAGAACTGAGGATCAGTTCCNACGGGGCCGTTCTTAATCCTTCGGCCGGGCCCCTCGACGATCTAGGGCCCGGCGTCCAGTCTCTACTTTCCGAACGGCGACGGTCTAGGGACAGATGCCAGCTCCTCCTGCCCTGCTCTATGTCCCTGCGTCTGTTATGGGAACGGCCCCGCCTTTCCAGTCCAGTATCGCTATCTCCTTGAGAAGCAGCCTCCCGAACTTTCCCAGCCGCTGGCCTCCATCTGCTGCTCGGCCAGCTCCTGGGAACCTCGGCCGTTTGGGAATTCATAACTATCTCCGCTATCTGCTTCGCTGCCTCCCATCTCCACCTGGTCCGCTCCTTCCCCGGGAGAATGCTCCCACTCGAGATCCCATGCTAAACTCTCTACAGGTGAACTGGGCAAAGGCACTGCTGACCAATCTTGCTCTGGGCCTTCCAACTCGTCCTCCGAGTCCACTTCAGCATGTGCGGGTCCCAATGGCATCGGGACCCCCGGCGCCTCACTCCCTCCCAGTGGCACGAACGGACCCATGGGTGCTACAATACCCATACCCTACAGCTACCATTTCACAACTATTAATGACCCCTCGTTGCAGCCATTTTGTGGTGATGCCCATTGCAGATAGTCAAATTTCTAAATATACCTGCAGACTAAAAAAGTTTGGGAATCTCTGTTCATGAAGAATAGCACATTTATGTTGTCCCTCCCCAATACAAAAGTATGTGGAAACATGACCAGAATTAGAAGAGAAAAATCTTGAATCAGTTATGAGAAACATGGGCAGAAAGATGTATATTGTGTATATGCATTCTTTGTACATAATTACATGGATACACTGCACATTATTTTTCTTGAAAAGAAATTACGTCAGTTGGATTAAGATGTTAAATATATGTGTATGGCATTTTCCCTCCAAAATAAGATGTATTCTTCCATCATAGATATTGGTTCTTTATTATCGCATTTTTGGAAAAATAGTTAACTGTATATTCTGATATTTAATTAAAATTAATAAATAAAAAAGAAATAATATCAATATATAAAATCTGTAATGAGCAAATTGACAACCCAAAGCATCTTGCATTGGACCTCTCACCTCTCCCAGAATGGAAATGAATGCAAAGCAACCACACAGGCTACACCAAGACAAAACAGGAGCATAAGCATAACAGGTTTTGGGCAAATGCAGCCATTGCAACTGGCCAAGTGCCACCATCGCTGCCACTCGGAGCTCTGGAAAAGCGCAGGGCAGTAATTACATAACAAACAAAGCCTGTCTCAAGCTGTGAATTAATCAAACTGCTGAAAATAAAACCTTCCTCTCAGGAACTTCAGACAAAAGAAATGAAAACAACAGGGCTGGCTGGGTAATGAAAAGCCAGCACACTGAATAGGGGACAAAAGGAAGTGGAACAATAGGGTGTTGGACAAAAGCAATAAAGTAAAGGGAAGTGTGACAGCTGAACAATGGGGCACTGTGCACGCCAGAGTTTCTGATCTTAGCAGGGCTTTTTTATCTCAGTTCCCTGCCCTTCTGTGAACAAATCATTGTGCTTTTCAGGCTATTGGGTTTCCTTTGCCACTTGCCTTTTGGCTCCTACAGCCATTCTGCTCAGAAACCTGCATATTTCCATTTCCATCCCTGGTACAGTCCTATCCATGCTGCAACTCACTAGAGACTAAATAGATTTATCTTCTGGAAACAAAAGCCATCCATGTGTCGGGGAGGAGTACTGATAAGTGACAAGAACTCAGCCCCCACCCCAATAACAGATGCCAACTGCATTATGTAGTCTTTGGCTCTCACATTAGATGGCAACAAAGCAGGTCTCTCTGCCATTGGCACGACACTGTCAAAGGAAAAATTCTTTAGTCTCTATTTGCCCTAATTGTTAAAGGGCTTGGCTGCGGTGTCTGAGCATCATGCCGGGTAATTTTAAATTCCTTTTGGGGGCAAAAGAAGAAACCTTTCAATCAGAGAAGTCTGTGTGTTTGTGAACGTGTCTGATTGAGAAGGAAAGTGGAAGGGAGAGAAGGGCTGATTTGGTGCATCCAAACCCACAAGAATTATATGAATCCCCCTCAAGCTGAAATTTTAAAAAGTAGGATCAGCGGGGTCAGCACACATGACAGGAACTGAATACATATAGCTACCACTGATACATGATGGGCTGGATCTAGATTTAGGCATGTGCAACTGGGTTAGTGCAAGCCCTCAATTTTTTACTCTATCCTGAAAATTCTTCAGATAGTATTGTGGGACCCTACTGAATAGGCTAAACCGTGAAGCAGGGATATAGGGGGAGCAATTCCTGAAAACCTGGTGGAAACACCTTCCAGTAAAACAGAAGGTGCTGCTCCATCACCAGCATGCAAGACAGTTTCCATTGATACACTGCAAGACCCCCAGTGGCACAACAGGTTAAACCCGTGTGCCGGCAGGACTGAAGACTGACAGGTCGGAGGTTTGAATCCGGGAAGAGCATGGATGAGCTCCCTCTCTCAGCTCCAGCTCCCCGTGCAAGGACATGGGAGAAGCCTCCCACAAGGATGGTAAAACATCAAAACATCCAGGTGTCCCCTGGGCAATGTCCTTGCAGACGGCAAAGTCTCACACAAGAAAATACTTGCAGTTTCTCAAGTCACACCTGGCACACAAAAAAAAGAAAAATACTGCTATGCTATGAAGAGCTGGTATGGTTTAGTTGGGGTTGCCAGATTACAGAGACTGGCCTAGCTCTAAACTGCCAGTTTTTATAGGAGTGCATGATCCTCCAATTTTGTTGGGCTAAAATCCAGGCAAGAGAAAAGGCTATGTGCATGATTCATAACAATAGCAAAATTACAGTAACTTGCTACAATGTTAAAATTTCATTTATTGTTGCTGCAACTTGCATAGACTCCCTATGGGTGGTAGATGTTACTGAGCTTCCTCCTTCCCTTCCAGTCTTTAAGGCACAAAGACCCCCACCACTCCCCTCCATTCACCTTCTGGCTAGAAGCAAGTTGGATAGATTAAATGTTCCTTATTTGGCCTACCTAAAAAGTAATAAGGAATAACCCTCTCATTTCACCTTGATTTGGGAACAACCTCTTTGGCTAAATCACCGGTCTTAATTTCAAAACAGGATAATATAGTGTGTGTATTTGAATAATGACGTGTGAACAACTGCTACTGGTACTAAATGCTTGATGACATCCAAGACATCACTAAGAGCCCTTGGTGGTGCAGTGGGTTAAATCGCTGAGCTGCTGAACTTGATGACCAAAAGATCAGTGGTTTGAATCTGGGGAGCGGATTCAAACCAAGCTCCCATTGTTAGCCCCAGCTGCTGCCAACCTAGCAGTTCAAAAACATGCAAATGTGAGATAATCAATAGGTACCGCTCTGGCAGGAAGGTAAGGGCAATCTATGCAGTCATTCCGGCCATATGACTTTGGAAGCATCTATGGACAATGCCAGCTGTTTGACTTAGAAATGGAGATGAGCACCACATCTCAGTGTGGGACACAACTAGACTTAATGTCAAGGGGAAACCTTTACCTTTATCTTAAGACTTGTAGCAAAGTTTTAGATTCTGGCTCAGAAAACTCAAGGCCTGAGATGATAATGAACTGCCAACCTGAGTTTCAGGGGTCTGAATGTTGGACTAGGACTTTGAAGCATGCCACAATAGACATGTTACATGCTGCCAGTCTTAGAAGAAAGCAATGGCCCTTCTCTGTACAAATCTTGTCAACAGATTTCTGAAAGGTTTGTCATGTCAGAATTAACTTGAAAGTACAGAACATAACAATGCTTCAAATACATGCTTCTTCAGCTGTAGTCTCAAGAACTGACCAAAAAGAGTTTGGGTTAGAAAATGTGTGCCCTATTCTGAGTTGATTTATATGTATTATTATTTTATTTCTATTCTATCTTTTCCCTAACATGGAACCCAAGGCACCGTACGAAAAGACTAGAACTGGTAGATTTCTTATATTCAAGGCACCTATTGACTTACAGCAACCCCATGGATTTCATAGGGTTTTCTTAGCCAAGGAGTATTGAGAGGTGGTTTGCCAGCATCTTCCTCTGTATTCCATTAAGTCTAATGGGAATTGCCCTGAGTCCCTTCAGGAAGAGAGGGCAGGTTAATAATAATAATAATAATAATTGTTATTGTTATTATTAGAAACACAACAATATTAGTACACATCAAACAAGATCACTCAGCTGGCTGTTGTATTGGATCACACGACTGACACTTCCCAAGTGTCTAGGAATGTGTGATGTATTGGTGAATAACATGTGCAGATCCAAGTAGGGTGGCCTTTTCTAGCTGATAGATGCTCATTTTGTTGGGGCTGATTGTTTTAAAGTGCAGGCCAAGGTCTTTAGGCACTGCACCCAGTGTGCCAATCACCATTGGGACCACCTTTACTGGCTTGTGCCAGAGTCTTTGCAGTTCAATCTTTTTATAACTGCTACAAAAGTGTTGTCAGTTCATGAGAAAGAATCAAATTACATACTTTTAAGAAGTTTGAGGGCTACTTCATCTTCCAAAAAGAGGAAATGAATTACCAGAGGGCATTGTTATCTCCATAGGCTCATTTAGATAAACACTTGCATAAACAATACATCTCAGCATAGTGAGGAAGACTGTGGCCAAAACAGCTCAGTCTGCTGTCCAGGTGACAACAGCTGGTGGTAATTTTCAAAGTCCCTTGTTATGTATTTAGACTGGGCTCTGAGAACCCTTCAGACAGAAGATGCAAAGTAGGGCAGACTGTAATGTTTAAATTGGAACTCCTTCATTCTGAAAACCCAGCTGTGGTCCCTCATTCTGAGGTATGTTCTTGATCCAAACTGCTATTTGTCTCATTTTTTGGTGCAAAAGCATCAACATCGGTTGCTTCACTATGGTTATATGAAAGGGCAAATTCTTCTCTATGAAGGTTGCACAAAGTAGGATTCCTAGGCTTGTCTCGGGCTACACTTGCAAATGCGCCATGCCTGCCTCTTCCTAATGCTTACAAAGTACAGGCCTGAAAACCAAAGTTGAGCTTTAGCAACTAGCCCCCCTTATTCTGGATGCAAGGGACGTTGGCAGGGAAACAGCCCACGCTGCAGTAAATTGTGCGTGGAGGGCCTGAGGCCACTATTCTCAAGTTATCACACAATTCATTTTATAGAAGAGCTCAAAGAATCCGCAGAAGGTCAGAGCAGGAGAAATGTAAAAAGGATCTTCTGGGCACCCTGTCCTGCAAAGATACAATGAGCAGAGATGAAAATGAACTGAGCATAAAGAAAGATATGCTTTCGTTCCAGTCCTTATTACTTCAGAAACCCCATTGAATGCATAACCCCATTATGCTGAGGGGGAAAGAAAGCCATATTCTTGTTGCAGGTCTCGCTCGCTCACTCACTGGTATGTAGCCACGTAAGAGGGTTGCATTGTCATCCGGACAATGGGGGAATCAGGAACAATCAGTTGGTGGTGAGCTGAAAATGTATTCATTTTAAAAGAGCACACAAAGGGAAAGTTCCAATCCTCCGGCGGGTCAGATTCCTATTGTACATAACCTTCTGGTACCACTGGAAGTTTACTCTCAAAATGGGTCCATTGCTTTAATAGGTGTCTGTTTGAAAAAGGAGTCATTGTATTTTTATTACATGGTTTGCTGAACAAAAAAATGTGTTCAGTTATACTTGTTACATGGCTTGCTCTAGCGATGGGCCCATTCCTCATTCTAATAGTCTCAGGTAGTTACCTCAAGGGGAGCGCTCTGAACAGCAAACAATGGGAACGGGAACAATTGGCCTGGTACATGGAAACGGTCTTCCTGTAACAGGGTTTTTCTTTTAATGTTTCCTTTTCTTCCACCGGGTGGGAGGGCTAAGCAAAGCTTGAAGTCTTATAATGTACAAGACAAAGGGAGAAAATATAGCAGCGACTATGAATTCCAGAAAGATTCAAAGACAAACTGGCATTTATGTGGCTAATGAAACAAGTTAACCAGTCCAATAATTAAGACTACAAAACACTATGTTTTGAAGTATTATTAAATCATTATTCTGTATTTATATAGCATATATGCAAAGGAAATGCACTGTGACAGACATCCTTTTTACACCCTATTCTCTAGAGTAATCTCTTATCATGGTCATTTCCATTTCATAGAGCAGGCAATACTACTTAAGATTCAATGACCTATTGAATATTTGAAAGTTCTTTGTTCTATCAGAATACTGGCTATCTAGCCAAGAATTGGGAACTGCTGCCAATCCAGATGTTTTGAACTAGAACTTCCTCCCACTTGAAACCATTGCCTGTGTTGGATGGACCTGATTGGAAGTATAACTCAAAACATCCAGAGACCAAAGACGCCTTACTAGGGTCTAGCCAATTCAGTCTAGTCCAACTGGTCACAGCTTTCACAGGATGGCATTGCATGAGCTCTGCAACTTGAGAACGTCTGAACTGGAGAGACCAATATTCACAAAAGGTATAGATACACTGCCCATAATATAATATTATAGATAGATGGATGGATGGATGGATGGATGGATGGATAGAGATAGAGATAAGAGCATGAGATCTCAGTGCAGCATACAAAGGTTCGGCAGACGAACATCATCGCTTACCTAAACTTTGGTTTCCTAGCCAGGGCCAAAATCCAAGACACCCCTCATGATGCCACAGGATGTGAGTGCCAGGAAGGTTCAAAGTTGATGTTAAAAGTCACAGCATTTGGTGATGTCATTAAACATGATAAAGTAAGCATCAAATGCAGTTTATACAATTCAAATAAAAATATCAAGACTAAGTAATGAGGAAGAGGAAATTAAGTGCAGGCACACTTTTCAAGGTGATGTTCTTACCACTAGATCAGTGTTTCTCAACCTGGGGTCAGGACCCCTTGGAGGGTCACGAGGGGAGTCAAAGGGGTCACCAAAGACCAGGGGTCACCAGAATTTTCTGTTGGTCATGGGCATTCTGTGTGGGAAGTTTGGCCCAATCATATCATTGGTGAGGTAACATCAGAATGCTCTCTGGTTGTAGGTGAAGTATATATCCCATCAACTACAACTCCCAAATGTCAAGGTCTATTTTCTTTAGATTCCACCAGTGTTCACATTTGGACATATTGAGTATTCGTGCCAAGTTTGGTCCAGATCCGCAGGGCTCTCTGGATATAGGTGAACTACAACTCCAAAACTCAAGGTCAATGTCCACAAACCCTTCCAGTATTTTCTGTTCATCATGTGACTTCTGTGTGCCAAGTTTGTTCAATTCCATCATTAGTGGAGTTCAGAATGCTCTTTGATTGTAGGTGAACTATTAAACCAATAAAATCACTACTGACCGAGAGGTCGTGAGTTCAAAGCCAGCCTGGGTTGGAGTGAACTTCCGGCCATTTGTCTAGCTTGCTGTCGACCTTTGCAGCCCAAAAGACTGTTGCATCTGTCAAGTAGGAAATTTAGGTACCGCTTATGTGGGGAGTCTAATTTAACTAATTTATGATGCCATAAAAACTCTCCAGCGTGCAAAAGAATTGAGGAAGTACTCCATAGGTGTCACAAGTGGATGGTGAGCCGGCAGCTTCCCCAGTGGCCGGAATTCAAAAAGCATACCCTCATGAAGCTGGAAAGTTAAGTATCCTCTGTGTCTTTGTCTATATATGTTGGTTGTCTATGGCATTGAATGTTTGCCATGTATATGTGCATTGTGATCCGCCCTGAGTCCCCTGCGGGGTGAGAAGGGCGGAATATAAAAGCTGTAAATAAATAAATAATAAACTACAACTCCCAAATGACAAAATCAACCGCCATGCACACTGGTATTCAAATTTGGGCATATCAGGTATTTGTGCCAAATTTTGTCCAGTGAATCCTCCATATCAGATATTTACATCATGATTCATAACAGTAGCAAAATTACAGTTATGAAGTAGCAACAAAAATAATATTATGGTTAGGGGTCACCATAACATGAGGAACTGTATTAAGGGGAAGTGGCAATAGGAAGGTTAAGAACCACTGCCCTAGATTCTCCCTCACACTCTTAGATTAAAAGAAGAGGGTCCAGAACCAGAGATATAGCAATCCTAACATAAATCTAACATATAACACATTGCTGGGGTCTTTACCTCAAAGAACCTTGTCCTCAGGAAGTGGGCATACACATCTGTTTAAAATAACCACTGAGAATAATCAAAACGGGGTCAATTAATCTCTAAGCCCCCAAACTAAAAATTGTGAAGGCGCCAGGCTCTCTCAACACGGCCTATGAAACTTTTTTCTCCTTCCATTGTTATTTCTTTGTGGCATGCATCCTGCTATTCTCCCTCTTTGCATTGCCACCCTTCCTGGCTAAAACCTAGATCCACCTCTCCTGTTTTTTTCTGCAAGGGTGGCTCCAATGCCAACAGCAAAAATAACCACCCTGGGACTGGCACCATGAAAAACTTTAAAGACATGAAATCAGAAAAAGATACTTCCTTGGAACAGGGTAAGATCTTTAAAAAACATTTAAACTAGAGCCACAAAAGTGTTTTTAATTGAAAGAGATAGTATGGCTGTGAACATTTCGATCCAGGAGGACTGGCCATCCAATTCTGTAGCTTCAAATGGGCAACCAATAGGGTTCAAATAAAACTTTCCCAAATTGTGCTCTTCTTTTAAAGTAAGATGTTTTGACAGAATTATACAGGCCATAATATTTTTATGTATTCTAGACAGTCTGAAATGCTGTCAAGGCATCAAATAGAAATATGTAAACTTTAACACTACAGAAATGTTAAATCAAAGGATAGCATTCATAGTTTCAAAATGCCTTGGGGAAGGAGGAGCTATGTGACTGGATTCTTATTCTGAAATAAAGTTCCTTTGTCCATCCAGATAGATGAAAGCTTTATCCAGATAGATGAGAGCATTTCATTTCTTTCTAATGCATTGGTCAAGTAGCCATGCTGGGTCTACTTCCTCTTGCACATTCCCAAGGGCTGCATTTGACAACAATGAGGTATCAGTATGAGTTAAAACTTATTTGGTTTCAAAGCCTACTGATTTATTTCACTCTTTACAGGACCTCGATCTTTTATCTTAAGAGATATCAGAAGCACTGGAATATGAAATAAAAATAATCCAGAAATTACGCCTTCCTCTAATCCTGTGGTTCCCAACCTTTGGTTCTTCGGGTGTTTTGGATTTCAGCTCTGACAACTCCTAACAGCAGGTAAACTGGTTGGGATTTCTGGGCGTTGAAGTTCAAATCACCTGGAGAACCAAAGGTTGAGAACCCACTGCCTAATCACTGCAACTGAAACTAAGGAAAACCAAATTATGTGGTATATTAAACAAATGGTACCTACACATTGATTATTGCAGAAGATGCCTGTCACCATCAATAGCTTCAGAACAATTGTTTCCAAGTGAGAATAGTTAAAACGGGTGGTAGCAAATTTTGTTATGCATTTCGTTTTCAGTATCTACAGCTAAAAGAATAATCTGCATCAAATTTATTGTTTTGCAAGTTATCAGATTTCTGGTATTTGAAGGAAGGTGTAGAGCAGAATATCAACCCTGCTCACTTGACTCCTTTGCCTCAAAGACAACTATTTTCCCATAGAATCTGAGAGAAAGGGGCAAAGCAAGTGTAGGATACTATACAGAGCTAAAATGACCATCTTCTCAAAGAGATACTTTTGCTCAGGCTTAGAGACAGTGTGCCAATAGTACCTCTTTCTCACAGAGGGGAATAAGGGAAGCAAGGGAAATGTCACAATAGTTTAGATATTAGTAATGTGAAGATCCTACTATCTGACAAAGAATTGGTTTGGGAGCTGGGGTGAAACACTTCATCTTTGTGTGTTTCCTTTTTTGCTAGAAGCCTTGCTTGTCAACCAATAGGAGGCACCGATCTCATGAACTACTTGGCCGGACACTATTGGTAATCCCAATTAGAGTAGACCAATCAAGTCAACTGTTGAATAGTGACCAGACATTTATGAAATCTCACTGAAGATGCATCTGCTGTCAAATAATGCTGGTGTCTCACCAAACTACAGTTCCCATGATTCAATAGCACTAAGCCATCACAGTTAAAGTGCTGTTAAGATGTATTAATTTGACACTATAGATGCGCTCAAAGTCAATGGGTCTACTCCGATTGCCATTACCAATAGCTGTCAGAGAATTATGGGTTAGAATGTCCTTTGCTTTGATGCACCAGAACTATTATTTTCATATAGGCGCTTCCTGGAAGGACTCCCCAGCAATACTGGGAAATTACAGAACTGTTTTCAGTAGAGTACCACAAAATATGTTTCAGTAACCCTCACAATATTTCTTGTTTTGTTGATGCCATATCCAATACATGTAAATGATAATGACACATGTGGGAATTAAAATATGTCATTCAGCTTCATTTTTGAGTGGGGCATCTTTATTTTATTTATACCCCACCTTTTTCTCAATACGAAACTCAGGGCAGCAATATCCTGAACACCATGGTACCATCAAAACTGCCAGAGCAGCTTTTGCTCCCTCACTATATGAATGAATATTGCTGTTTTTCCATGTACCAATTGCCATCACTCAGAATAATAATAGTCTATGAAAAAGAAAATACTGTTCTCATGACAAGGGGTTTATACAAATAGCATATAAACAGCCTATGATAGCATACAAGTAGAGAGTATTTAGGACCAACATAATAAATGCAAATTGTTGATTGTGCATATCAAAATACTGTCCTTGACTAGGAGGCTCAAGTAAATGACAGATGAAAGTGTAATTTGTTTATTTTTATGGTATATTTATTTAGTCATGTCCAGACAAACATTCAGAATGTACTTTCTGCCCTTTTGTGGGTTTAAAAAAATTCTGAAGACCTAGAGAATTCCTAATTCAAGACACATTTTACACTTTATCAAAATTTATTTTTAAAATTCGGGAGCTGAAGCAATTAAAATAAACCTCTAAAGAAGGAAGAAAGGATTTTTAAGAATTTAAAACAAAAAAGCATCAAAATACTTTAAAAGACACTAAACCTGCAAAATAAATGTTCAATTTTTTTATTGTAGGGGGTAGGGGTTTTAAATTGGTTTTATGATGTCGTTTTTATGTCTTTTAACTTGGTATGTTTTATGTGCTGTAAACCACTCTGAGCTTCAGATAGAGCAGTCTATCAAGCCGAAATAATAAATAAATAAAATAAATAAATAAATGTTCGATACGAAAGAAGAAGATCATATTGTTAATTTTACCAATAAATTAAATTGTGTGTCTATGTTTCATGATTTGGGTTGTGTTCATATGTTACAGACAATTAATGTTGCTTTCTTCAAATAAGTCAAATGGATTTCTCCAAACAAGTCAAGTTCTGCCTAATCTGGATAGCTAAACAGGATTAGCTCTGATTAGTACCTGGATGGGAGCTGCCAGCGGATAAAAATGGATACTATAGGCTATATTTCAGCTGGACTGTCAAAAGCACATCTGAGTATTCCTTACATACAAAAACTCAATTTTGACCATTTCCAAAAGAAGCTAGAAAACATCTGACCCTGACCTGTTTGAAGGAGGGTCTCATGATGAAGATGTCTTAAAATCTTCATTGATTGTCCATCAGATTAAGTCTCATTCATTCATTCATTCATTCATTCATTATTCCGACTTGTATACCGCCACTCCCCGAAGGCTCGGAGCGGTTTACAAACAACCAAAAAACAATATACATAAACACAGTTAAAACAACAAAGTCCTAATCAGCAGGATCCGAATGCTTGCCGGAAGAGGAATGTTTTGCACGCCCTCCGGAAAGAAGGTAAACTTCGGATGGCTCGTGTTTCTATTGGCAAAGCATTCCACAGGTATGGTGTCACAATCGTGAAGGCTCTGCGCCTGGTGGCCAATAAAGGAAAGGTCCAAATATTAGGGACTTCAAGCAGATTTTGGTCCTCCGACTGAAGTGATCTCTGGGGTTGGTAGGGGGTAAGGCGGGCCCTCAAGTACACCGGCCCTAGACCATATAAGGCCTTAAAAGTAAGAACCAGCACTTGAGTATTAATTACTGGTGTTTACATTTAAGGCCATACATGCCCTGGGACTGGAGTCTCCAACGGAACATTACTTCAACAAACCATCCATGCACTATCATTGTGGAGTCTGCCACCCACTCCTTCCCTTATATTGTCACTGCTACTTGCTGAGCGACAGTTCACTGCCTGTCTTGCCATCATGGCCCATGGCACCAAATCTCATAAACTCCATTCTAGCATGTTATCAATACCAGCCATAGCCATGAGCTTCCCAGACAAGTTATTGTGTTTTTTCTCTGTCTGACTGCGACATCATGGGGCAGTCAATGATTCAGAGGAAACTCCTGCAAACAATGGATTTAAGTCAGGCTGGACTGCATAAGGATATCCATCAGTTGATAATGGGAAATTGGAAATTTTCAGCAGAATGTGTGAACTGATTTGATTGCAAAGCATTGTGATGTGACAACAAAGTTCTGTCTGTGGTGTTTGAGCAGTGATGGCTCATTCACACATGCAAATCATCACCAGCTGCTACCGTTATCAGGAGATCAAGGTGCAAGAAGGAAGAAGTCATGGCTGCTCCAAAACAAGCGAGAGAAAGTTTGGAAAGACTATCCTTCAAATGCAAGATTTGTTTTTGGTATTTTATAATGATAACGATAATAATGATAATTGTATTTCTTATCTGCCTCTCCTTGTGGCTCGAGGTGGGTTACAACATCGCTACAAACGCATAATCCTCTAAAACATTCTCTAAAATACACATATTAAAATGTATATCTACAAAAACATATTTAAATACATCAAACAAAGCTAAACATAAGATGCATGTTTAAAATTCATGATTAAAACTGGCTGGGTAGGTCTGCCAGAAGATATAGGTCTTCAAATGTGTTTTAAATTCTGATATAAGGGATACCATTTTAGTCTGCCATTGTATATCATGGGACTTGGGCATTTATTTTTCATGATACTCTTGAAAAGAAAATAAGATAAATTATTAATGGTGCTACATTTTCTTTGCCATTTAGTCCCTTGAAAACTTATGGTAGGAACTCCTGATTTACTATTAGTTTGTGTATATAACTACAAACGCAGATTTGCCACTTGACAAGGAGCGAACAAAGCCCAACTCTGAGAAAAGTATGCTACAATGAAACCTGCATTTGTCACATTCATACCTTACATTGTAGATGTGCGCTTAAACACATAATGCATGAAGAAGTCCTAACACAGCACTCTATCCATTCCTCATACCTGCTCAGAGTATTCTACATTATGCAATTACAGCACTATGATTCCATTTTACCTGCTATGGTGCCAATCTATGGCATTCTGGAATTAACTGTTTGTGAAGATGTATGAGAATTCTCTGCCAGAGAGCTCAATTCCTCACCAGACTAGAAATACTTAGACTACATAGGTTGCAACCATAGCAATTAAATTGGAAGTATAGTGCTGTAATTGTTTAGCATGAAAGGGTAAAAAGCAACTGTTGATTACCTATGAAATCTGAAGCTGTATAATAAATAAATACAAGGGGAAAATGCATTTTTCCAAGTTTTCTAGTTAAGTATTCTGCTCTCATTTTCTCAGAAATATAGGTTATTTTGCAGCTACGAAAAAGCCCCTATTGTGCTATTTCACACTGCATCTCACTAGGACAGATTGTGATAAGATTAAAGAAAGGAATTGTCTGGTACTGAGGTGTCACTTAAATTGTATTAGCATTAATCCAGGAGTATTTTCACATATAGGACCCCAAATGAAACATTACCCAGTTGCTTTGTAATGCAAATCTAAGTTCTTTGTTCTCGAAGAAGCATAGGACTGGCTCAAAACGACCTGCAGAGCCATGGTGTCCAGTGGCTCCAACATTAGTGCAATAGTGACTCTTCACTGAGATTCAGTCTGAAGGTCAAAGGAGATACTATAGGTGCTTAATTCGATCCCCGGTGGTTTTAGCAACTTGGATAGTACCTTTAAATTTCAGACTAAAACTAGGAATAGAATCACTGCCCCACTGGCAACAGAGTAACCAACCTCTACCATGGGGGAGCAAATCTACTTTGGTGATACCACATTATTGTTTTGTATCCTCACGTTGTTTCTGACCCTAAGCCACACATATATAATAGCCCCTAAATACACTAAAGGCACCAGATCCTACCTGATCCTGGAAGCTAGACAAGATCAGCTCTCTTTAGTACGGTGTTGGACTGGCTATATTATATATCTAATCTACGTATATTTCTGAGGTAAGAACTGGCAAAACCTCATAGAATCGTAGAGTTGGAAGAGACCTTGTGGGCCATCCAGTCCAATCCCCTGAGAAGAAGCATTCAAATCCCATTCAAAGCACCCCTGACAGATGGTCATCCAGCCACTGCTTAAAAGCCTCTCAAGAAGGAGTCTCCACCACACTCCAGGGCAGAGGGTTCCACTGCTGAACACCTCTCACAGTCAGGAAGTTCTTCCTCATGTTCAGGTGGAATCTCCTTTCCTGTAATTTGAAGCCATTGTTCAGCATCCGAGTATCCAGTGCAGCAGAAGGATTCCTTGCCTGAAGAAACTCTATGAAATTCACGGGATCACCAAAGTCGACAGGTAACTTGAAGGAACATATACACAATTCACATTCAGTTTTCGTTATTCATAAAACTACTGAATGCTGCGTAAGTCCAATTTGGACACATATCTTACAGAAATCTAAGGTTACAATACACATGCATAAGGTGAACCTATCACTGGGTTTTCTGGGCACAATCTGTTCCCAGAGGGCTTGTGTTTGTTTTCTTCTGAGGCTGGGAAGGTGTGACTTGCCCAAGGTGGATTTCTATGGCTGAGTAGAAATTTTAACTCTGGCGCCAAAATCCATTTCAACAGTCAAACCACTACATTATAGTATACGTTGAAGGCAGGGACCTGCTTTGTTGCTCTTTAATTTGGCTGCGAACACTGGCCAATTAATTTGAAATCTTCATTTTTCTGGCCTTGCAAAACCATTATTTAGCCACACAAAAACAAATCCTATTTAAAGTTCATACTCACTGGGCAATATTCTTAGATGTTGTATCTGTTCTTATTCTACCGTCAAAAGCCTACAGTTTTGATGAATGCTCATCTCATAATGCTTCTTTCAGCTTCTGTACACTGTCAGTGTACAAATAACCCCAGGACTATTCCTGCTTCATTAAAAATACTTAGTTGTGTCTTCCAAAATTCAGTGTTTTTGTTTCTTGTAAATCTCAATTCAAACTATAAATGAAGGTAATTACTTTTTAAAAAAAATATTTTTATTCCCTGGGTGCCCAACTTCATATAAATATTCTCAGAATGGCTGGTGGGATAGGATACTTCCAATTCCTGAGATGTTAATGTTATATACTCTATAGTTAGTTATCAAAACTGTAACTGTGAGTAAATTGGAAGTATAGTGCTGTAATTGTTTAAAAAGGCACTCACACAGAAAATGCAATCCAAAGAATTTTTGGATTATTTCAATATGAAGAAGACACATCACCCTGTCTTTTTGTCCCACTGACCTCTTAAGTCCCTAATAATGTCTCTGTTCCAAAGAAGTATCTTAGACTAGGGCCAAACCAGAAGACTAAAGTCCCTTCTACACTGCCATATAATCCAGTTTGTCAAATCTGATAATCCACATTATCTGCTTTGAACTGGATTATATGAGTCTACACTGCCATACAATCCAGTTCAAATCTGGATTTTATGTCAGTGTAGAAGAGGCCTAAATAGATTAGAGTAGAACTGGAGATTGCTTTAAATTTACTTGCGATTTACTCCAGCAGTTTTTACCAGATCTTGACAATAGATGCATAGAGACAAGGAAGGACATTTCTATAATCTCCAATGGAACCTACATTGTTTCCTTGTGGTAATTGGGAATGCAGGCTGGACAGCACCCCTCTGAACCCCCATGCCCTTATCAGGAAAGCTTAATTGGAGCCCTTTCACCAATACAAACAGCGGATTGAACGCAGAACCACCAGACCTAGTGTATTAAATAATGGGACCAAAATGTAGACTTGATTTTGGACCCAATCCATCAATTATTTCAGATATCTCTTGAACAAAAACTTTGGTGTTCTATCACTGTTGCTTTACAATGTATATTAATGAATTGGTTTTGATGAAATTTAATATTTACTTCAGCTAGTATATCATGCAAGATTGGGACCAACTATCAAACTTTGGTTTGTTTAATGAAATGGATGGTTTGGTCTACTTTGAACAGGACTTAGTATGAAACAAATTGCAGTCCCTGAGTTACAAACATCCGACTTACAAATGACACATGATTAAAAATGTGGTGAAACAACAGGAAATGAGAGAAATCTAACTCTAGGAAGGGAAATTAACTCCTGGAAGAGTTATCATGGGGAAAAGGTATCTCCACTGAGGTTTTATCACCAATCCTTGTTTCAATACAGGGACAGAAAGTAAGGTGAAATCTTCTGAACAGGGGTGTTAACCCTTCCCTATGTTATCCAAAGCATGAGTATGTTACACTTCTAAAATGTGCCTGTACCTACTTACATACAAATTAAACCTACATGACCTATCTTGTTCATAACTTGAGGGCTGCCTGTATAAGCAAAATTACTAACATCAACCAAGGCAATGCTGGATAAAATTCCTAGCCATTTATATGCCCGTCTGGGTTGTTAGGATGTTTGCAAAACATGTTCTAAATCAGTGGTTCCCAACCTTCTTAATGCCGCAACCCCTAAATACAGTTTCTCATGTTGTGGTGACCCGCAACCATAAAATTATTTCTGTTGCTACTGTTATGAATTGTAATGTAAATATCTGATATGCAGGATGTATTTTCATTCACTGGATCAAAATTGGCACAAATACCCAATAAGCCCAAATTTGAATACTGGAAGGAGGGGATTTATTTAGTTATTTGGGAGTTGTAGTTGCTGGGATTTATAGTTAACTTACAATCAAAGAGCATTCTGAGCTCCACCAATGATGGAATAGAACCAAACTTGGCACACAGAACGCCCATGACCAATAGAAAATACTGGAAGGGTTTGGTGGGCATCGACTTTGAGTTTCAGAGTTGTAATTCACTTACATCCAGAGAGCACTATGAACTCAAAACAATGATGGATTTGGACCAAACTTGGAATGAATACACAATAAACCCAAATGTGAACACTGGTGAAGTTTGGGGGAAATAGATCATTCTGAACCCCAGCAACAATAGAATTGAGCCAAACTTCCCACACGGAACCCCCATGACCAACAGAAAATACTGTGTTTTCTGTTGGCGTTTGGTGAATCCTTTGACACCCCCTCATGAACCCCGCCTCCCCGAGGTCCCAACTCCCAGGTTGAGAAACGCTGTTCTAAAGAAAGACACAAGAGAAAGGCATGTTTCTACACAGTTTCCATTTACCAACTCTTTTGCTTCTTGTCATGTTGGAAATAAATTTGCAATACTACTGTGTTTCTCCCCCATTTCCCAACAGACTTATGGCAATTTACAGCAACCATATCATTTCCATCTATCCAACCTAGGGGAAGATCCCCTTCTTTATTGTAGTGCCTTGGAGATCACAAGAACCCCAAGCTTTTTTTATGGAAAAGGAGGTCTTTTTATCACAGAGCAATAAACTGAGAGAGTTTCAAGAGAGGAAACTTTGCTTCTGCATTGTTTGCAGGTTTTCAATTACACATGATCCACCCTAAAGTTTAGGGAAGAATGGCATTTGTTTTGTTCCAGAACTCTGGACAACAGACAAGGGGCTCTTTGTGTCTTCAGGCTTCCTGAGGCACCTGTTCCCAAACCACTCCATTCCTCACAGTGTGCCCTTATTTATCTCCCCGCTGCTAGTTCTCTCCAGCAAAACAGCTTTGGCAACCCTTCCCACACCTGCCTTGATCTGGCATTGTGTTCGAAGCAGAGACTGTGGGCAAGGCACAGTTGCTTTGCAAGCAACATAGCTATGCTTATGTCACACATTTGTTATGGGGAGCACATGGCACCAGGCTACAGACCTGAAAGGGAGCTGTGAGAGCAAGTGGGAGACACTCACTGCTGCCTTGGCAAATTGGCACCTAGCTGAGAAACCCTGAAAGATATGCAGCTGCCACAGTCAAAAAGAGCTCTGCAGGCGGAGAGCACACAGATAGCTCAATGGCACAGGCCCAGGGACTGTTACCCTGAAAGAGAACACACAAACTTTCAAGAAAACGCTTGGCCATGCTAGGGGATTGTGGGTGTTATAATCTATTAAAAATCCTTTCCCAAACTTTCAAAACACTGGTCTACACTATAGTGGCTAAGAGATTAATCTAGGAAGAATGACTTCTCTATCCCACTGCATTGTTATGGTGCTATTATTCCACTTGCCTTGGGAACACCATATGAAATTCTGGGATTTGCAATTAGAATTGCAAATCCAGCAGTTACTTTTTTCTTTTTTCTGTCTTGATCTGAATTCAGTGATGCTTTTCAAAATAGTACAGATTTAATATCATGCTTTCATGTCTGTGGTTAAAATCTGCAGTGACCAATCTGATTAATATGTGTGTGCTGTTGTGGCACTGTGAGATGATGCAGGATGTTGTGCCAATGTATCAAAATGAGTTGGTACCACTGCACAGTCAAGAAAAGATACCTTTTTAAAAAGACTGTCACTATATAAATCCATAATGGCAGCTAGAAAAATGAACAATTGAGGAAAACCTATTTATTCACCATACTAGTCTCCATTTTATTTTTCAGGAAGCTGTAAAAATACACAACTTATATTGGTAAGTAAATTAGATACGGAATTATAGTTGGTATTGGGCACAGAACAAGACTGACTCAGTTTGACATCACTTTCTTTCAAAACTGAAGTCCCAAAGAATATTCTCATTATTCTCAGACTATCTCAAAACACTAAACACTACAACTTGAATTCTCTCCTTTTCGACATCTCAATTGATAATATTCTGCCTCACCACAGCAGCCTTCCTTTTCATTCTCTTAGCATTCAACTTCCCAGAATTATACAGTGAGCATATCTTTGTGATCAAGGAGGCACACAACCACATATCTGCAAACTTTCCTGTTTTGCTATCATGGAGCTCAAAACTTTCAAAAACATAAAACAAAAAAGCTGATCTCAAAATGGCAAGTTCTTTACCAGACCCCGATATTGAAAAGGCATTCCTCTGTTTTAAGCCTCTTTGTTCTAAGCCATTTTTGGTGAGAGTAATTAACCTGAGAATATTCCTGCATTGTAGGGGCAAGGTTCAGGCACCAAGGTGTCAGAGATCAAAAGCAGAAGAGAATCCCTGCTCTTTCCCTCCCTTGGCCCCTATCCTCCTGTATCCTAGCAAGAAGGAGGTCTTGGTTATAAGCAAGGGCACTAGCAAAGAGTGCTGTAAACCCTTAATGACTTTGCACCACCAGGAACCATATTGTCCCTGCACAAATCAATCTTGCTGCCCTCCCCCTCAGCAAACGGGGTGGCGGGGGATATACACAAGGCTCTTTCTGCCCCAGCATGAAAAGGAGTAGTATTCCTTAAAGGTGACACTTTAAGTGTGCTCAGCTGGGATTGCTCTCTTCTGTAGACTGGTATCCTTTTTACGGACTGCAACCCCGCTGAGCTCCAGGTCAGTTTTAAAAGATTTGGCATTTCCCCCTGTCTTTCTCTACAGTTCTTTTTACAAGTGTGAACAGTGGCTACAAGTAGCTATAAGACTCCTACTCTGCAGCAATGTGTTCTGGCTCTAAGCCCTGCCATGGGTTTCCCACTGTGACATGGAATCAAGAAGCAAGCCCCTTTCTTTGTTCACAAATCAGACTTGAATGTATGTGCTTTCAAGTCCCTAGTTGACTTATGGCAACCCCATAAATTTCAGAGTTTTCTTATACAAGGAATACTCAGAGATGTTTTTGCCAGTTCCCTTCCCTGAAATATAGTCTAATGAACTGGATTTTAAGTTGCAGAACCCAGTTCATCCAGAACCCAATTCAAAAGCATGTGTTGTGCATAAGGTAAAAGTAAAGGGAAGGCTTTCCCCTTGACATTAAGTCTAGTCATGTTCAACTCTGTGGGGTGATGCTCATTCCCATTTCTAAGCCGAAGAGCCGGCATGGTCCGTAGACACCTCCAAGGTCATGTGGCTGGCATGACTGCATGGACTGCCGTTACCTTCCCACTGGAGCGGTACCTATTGATCTACTCACATTTGCATGTTTTTGAACTGCTAAGTTAGCAGAAGCTGGGGCTAACAGAGGAAGCTCCACTCACTTCCTGCATTCGAACCACCGACCTTTTGGTCAGAAAGCTCAGCAGCTCAGAGGTTTATTGGTGCATATTCCACCAATATTTATGTACATTTGATCAAAGCCTAAGAAATAACCTTTTTGTAGCTATAGCTAGGTATGGGTTCATCTCACTTACTCTCAGTTGACCTGATATTTTGTGGAAAATTCTTCCTTTTTATATAAATATTTCTCATTTTTATTTAACTAGACTTCAAGCTACATTTTAAAAATAGATTCATCTTGTTCTCTTTTTTAAAAAAAATACTGTTTGTTACTGGTTCTGTTTATTGATATTTATTTATTTATTTATTATTTGCACTTGTCAGTCTCCACTCCCAATGTGGCTCGGGGCGACTTACAGGAGTGAATCACAGTATAAAACATCATAAAAACACAATAAAAACACAATAAAACTAGCAATTAAAATGCGATTAGTATAATAAATGGTACTATTATCAATAATATTGATTCAGTTCAGTAATATTAATTCAATAATAATAATTTTATAGGACATTCTTAACCTATGTTATATAAGAGAGGATTTTACAGGATGGCATATATGGCATTTCTGAAAGATAACAGGAACAGCTCTCCTCTGTGTTTCCCATTGTAAATATGCAGGTGGCTGTAATTTGCTAAGGATGCTCCATCTGTATAGTTATGCTGTCACTATTGTTTCTGGAATGATTATTGGTCTGCTGCATTTTCTAATGATAAATTAATTGGTGATTTAACATTCAATTATTAACTTGGCAGAAATACACATTGTTTAAATCCTAGGTGCATGCATTAAGAAAGTGAATTTTAGTCCAAAGCTCAAGCCATCCCTAGTTACCATATCATTCACTGTAATGAGCAGTATACCTGTACAGGCAGTACCCAAGTTACAAACAAGATAAGTACTAGCTTTGTTCTTAAGTTGAATTTGTATGTAAGTTGGAACTGGTACGTTTTTAAATGTAACTCCAGCCACATACATACATATTAATTTTGGATAGCATAGGAAAGGCTAACACCCCAGTGAAACTTGCTTTGCTGTCTGTGCCCATGTTCAGAAGATTTTATCTCACTTTCTCACTTTCTGTAATTGGATTTTGAAAAAAGGCTTGTTGTGGAAACAAGGATTGGTTTGGTTTGGTTTGGTTTGTTTTCTCATGTCAGGAGCAACTTGAGAAACTGCAAGTTGCTTCTGGTGTGAGAGAATTGGCTATCTGCAAGAACGTGTTTTTTTGTTTTTTTAAAAATAAGTTTTTATTGGGTTTTTCCCCTTATCCCACCGCCTCCATCTTGTACATACAGTTTATACATCAAACTACAGAGGTTACATTTGAAATATCAGTCCCAGTCTTAATTTTTCTACTCCGCTATCTGCAAGGACGTTGCCCAGAGGACGCCCGGATGTTTTGCTGTTTTACCATCCTTGTGGGAGGCTTTTCTCAGGTCTCCACATGGAGAGCTGGAGCTGGCAGAGGGAGCTCATCTGTGCTGTCCTGGATTCGAACTTCCAACCTGTCGCTCTTCAGTCCTGTCGGCACAAGGGTTAACCCATTGCACCACTGGGGCGAGAAATCTTAACTGGAGATACTTTTCCCCATGAGAACTCTTTCAGGAGTTGATTTCCCTTCCTGGGGGTAGATTTCTCTCATTTCCTGTTGTCTCACACCAATTCTTAACTATGAGTTGTTTGTAAGTTGGATGTTTGTAATTTGGGGATTGCCTGCATTTCATAGTTGCTTATATTAAGAGAAACTGTTTACAAAAACTATTAAAACACTTCAACCCTGAGTTACATCAACTAAGTATACATCCATTAATGTTTACAGTACTACCATGTTCTAAAGTAAACGGATGCAATAATCAATTTGAAGATGAAGAGAACTTTGAAACATATTGACCTGCAGAACCACATCGAAGTGCTACGGTTTGACAGCTTAATCCTGATGGGGGACTTCAACGGAGTGATTGAAGCCCGACTAGACAGGTCAATGGGATGGAAAAAGGCAGCAGGACCGAATTCGGCCGCAAGAGGCACGCTTCCGAAGGGGTTCCTGCGAATTAGAGACAATATGGGGCTCCAGGACGCCTGGCGCACCAACAACTGCGGGGAGAGGGACTACACGTTCTACTCCCACAGGCACCAGAGTTGGTCGAGAATCGACATGATCTGGGTTTCCAACTCACTGGTCACAAAGATCTCGAGGGTCACCATACTGCCAAGGGACATATCCGACCATTGCCCGCTGGAGATGCTACTAAACCAAAAGCCACCCACAAGAAGATGGAGGTTAAACAATAACCTGCTGAAAAAAGAGGAGGACATTAAACGATACAGGACAACGACAGCTGACTACTTTGAACACAACGATGTGCAAGAAACCCCGCCAGAAATTGTCTGGGACGCCTACAAGGCAGTACTGAGAGGCCACTTTATCCAGCACAATGCTCTCAAGAACAGAATTCGCAGAGAGGAGATGCAAGAACTGCAGGGGAAAATCAAGGTAGAAGAAGCGAAGTTAAAGGTGTCCCCAAGGAACCGGGAGCTGGTCCATAGGTTGGCTGCCCTGAAGCAGCAGAAGCACCACCTAGAGCTGGAACAGATGTCCAAAGATTTGAAATTTTTGAAGCAAAAGACTTTTCAGCACGCCAACAAGCCAGGGCAATGGCTAGCGAGGAGGATAAGAAAGAAGCGGCAAGCGGGCTTTATCACCAAGATTAGATGCGGTGATAACCTATCCTCAAGAGACGCAGACATCTCGAAAGAATTTCAAGGCTTCTTCGCCAACCTCTATGCCAGGGACCAGGTGGAAAGGAAGGACATATTAGGCTACTTGGGGGAACAAAACTTAGGGAAAATCCCAGAACACCACAAACTCCTCCTCAACAGGGAAATCTCGGAAGAAGAAATCAGGAAGGCGATCAAGAGCCTGGGTACCAACAAGGCTCCGGGCCCAGATGGGCTGACTGCAAAATTTTATAAGACACTGGCCAATGAAACAGCCCCCTTTCTACAAAAGATTTTCAACAGAGTGCTGACCGAAGGGGTGATCCCCGAATCGTGGAGAGAGGCTAACATCACTCTAATTCATAAGGAGGGATCGGACGCCACGAATGTGGCCAACTACAGACCCATTTCCCTTCTCAATAACGACTATAAGATCCTAGCCAGTATCCTTGCAGAAAGACTGAAAGCCTGGATGCAAGAGTGGGTGGGGCCGGACCAGAACGGCTTCCTGCCAGGCAGACAGACCAGGGACAATGTGAGAGTGGTCGTGGATCTTCTTGAATACTATGGGGCACATCCTAAAAAGGAAGTGGCCTTTCTGGCTCTGGATGCTGAAAAAGCTTTTGATAATCTAAACTGGAGCTTCTTTCAGCTACTGATGTCGGAACTGGGCATGGGCGAGTCCCTTATGAAGGCCATTGGGGCGATCTACCAAAGGCAGAAAGCGAACATCTGGATTAACGGGCAACCAACGGAACAGTTTGACATCCACAAAGGAACGAGACAGGGCTGCCCTCTATCGCCCCTGATCTTCGTGCTCTCGATAGAAATTCTGTTGAGAAAGCTCAGGGCAAATCAACAACTGCATTGCCCGAAGCTGGGGCAGCACGAGTTCAAAGTCAGGGCATTCGCAGATGACCTGATCTGCTTCGTAGAGGAACCGGTGACAAATCTGCAGGCATGGCTAACAGACATTGAGGACTTCGGCAAACTAGCGGGGCTGAAGATCAACAAGACCAAGACGAAAATCCTGACAAAGAACATGTCCAAAGCCCGACAGGGGAGGCTGGAAGATTTGACAGGCATCCAAGTCGTAAAGTCCATCAAGTACTTGGGGGTACACCTGACCGCCCAAAATTCCCAGCTAGAAAAAAATAACTACGAGACTTTATGGGCAAAAGTACAGGCAGATCTGGAAGGCTGGAAACAGGCGGGCTTATCCCTCATGGGGAGAATAGCGGCAGTTAAAATGAATGTGCTCCCGAGACTGCTCTACCTGTTTCAGAACATCCCTGTCATACAGACAAACCGAGCATTTGACACCTGGAAGAGAGACATATTGAGGTTCATATGGCAGGGAAACAAAGCGAGGATCAAATATTCCACGTTGATAGACAGTAAAGGAAGAGGGGGCCTGGGCCTTCCGGACTTGAAGCTTTACTTTGAGGCCTGCAGCCTGTCCTTCCTGACGGACTGGATGGATCTAAAAAGAGACGAACTGCTGGCGTTGGAGGGCTTCGATCTCCAATCGGGCTGGCACAACTTCTTATGGTATGCTACCTCGAAAGAGGGGAAGCGCCTTAGGAGACACCCCCTCAGAGCAGCCTTAATGAGAGTGTGGCAGAAGTATAAAATGAGATTCTACCGCTTCACTCCTCTCTGGGTCTCTCCCCTGGAAGCGAACCAGACAAAGCTCAGGGGAGAGAGCGTATGGCCCGCTTACACAGACCTTACTACCAACGTGGGGGGGAAGCGACGCCTAAAGACACCAGACCAGATCAGGGCCGAATTCAACAAACTGACGTGGCTTCACCTCCACCAAATTAGGGAGCACTTCAAGCAGGACGACCTGGTAGGATTTGAGGAGAAAGATGACCTTTGGAGATCCCTGCTGAAGTCCCGCAAAAAACAAATTACGAAGCTGTATTCCAGACTGTTGGAGTGGTCCACCGAAACAGAAGTGGTGAAGGACTGCATGGTCAAATGGGCCAACAACATCGGTCGGCCAATCACGCTCCATGAATGGGAAAAGGTGTGGAGAAAGAGGATAAAATATACATATGCGATGGAGCTCAAGGAAAATTGGCACAAGATGTTCAACCGCTGGTACATGACACCATACAAACTGGGTCTCATGTACGGAGAAACACAAAACAAATGCTGGAAGTGCAGCTCCCAAACAGGCACCTTCTTCCACATGTGGTGGACCTGCCAGAGTGCAGTGACCTTCTGGAAGCAGATCCACCGGACAACGCAACGGATCCTGGGCTGCCCTGTCGAATTTAAACCGGAGGCATTTCTACTGGGCCTGCTGAATGAAGAAGAATGGCCGGAAGAGAACGCTGAGAGACTTTTCACATACCTATCGACGGCAGCGAGGATAGTGTATGCAAGGAAATGGAAGACCGCAGAGACTCCTACCATCGACGACTGGCTGCTCAAGATAGGGGAAATCATGAGTATGGACAAGCTCACCTTTTATCTGACCGAAATAGATGGCCATCCGCTCAAACTAACCAATTGGTCGCCAGTGAAAGACTTTCTAACGACACGGAGCAAGGCTGGAGGAGGGACAACCACGAACAGTACTACCAGCCAAACCTGACACAACATAAACCCCGAAAACACGGGTAGCGGAAGGAGGACTATTCATGACCAGGAACAGGCGGCCGGTAACGAAGAAGAAAGGACATACACCAATTCCTCCCCCCCTCCAAGAGAACACTTACAACTGGCTTTGCCCTCTCCCACCCGCCCCAGAGCACCCAGTTCTCTTTGCCTCCCCCCCGTACCTCCCCGCATGACCCAGGACACCCCCACTATCCCCCCTCCCTCACCCCCCTGCCCCCTCCCCTTTCTATCTTTCCTACTGTCCTGTCCCTGACATTGTTCTCCCACTTTTGTTGTCCAGAAAAAAAAGAAAAAGCTCCAATAAATATGATTTAACAAAAAAAAAAAAATAATGTGTGTAAATAAATTGATATAATATAACATTCATATTTAAACTATACTATTTATTTATTTATTTGTCACGTTTCTATACCGCCCCTCTCAGCCCGAAGGCGACTCGGGACGGTTTACACAGGTTTACTAGACCATTATAAGAGTGTTTTCTGCTATCAAGTCAGCTTCAGCTTATAGAAACTGTTGGAATGAGACATCTCCAGAAGACTCTTGTAAACCTAGGGCCATATCTTAACTGAATGAGCCAATAAACGTGTAATATGTCATTTCCAGTTGCTTTCTATTTTTCCAGTGAGTTAAGCCATCATGGTGTGTCCAAAGTATGATAATCCCTGTTTAGTCATTTCGGTTTCTAATGATGGTCCATGCTTGATCTGCTTTTGGATCCATTTATTTGTCTTTTTGGTGGTTCATGGCATCTATTGCAACAACACATTTCAAATAAGCTTACTGTTTGCCTGCCAGATTTTTTCATTGTACAGTAAGAGAACTACTGTAGCAGAGCTGATCGAAGAATACACCAAACTCATGGACCTGTTTGCCAAGTTCGGCGACAAGTATGGTGGCCTCCTGGGAAGATTGGACATCCCCACCCCACGGGTCCCAACCCTCAATACTAAAGCCGACAATACGGACTACCTCCAGTGCGAGGCCCTAACCGGCCCAGACCTCGACTGGGACCGGTCATGGGATTTCCCTACTGGGGACCCAGAGATGGAGCCGAGGAGCAGAGGCCCCGAGACAGGCGGCGACCAGACCGTCACCAAGGATGACTCAGAGACGATCCCCGGGGGAAGCGTGACCCTAAGACTGGAGGATCTAGGTGAACCCCAAGCTCCCCACCTACCTAGTTTGGACGAGCTTGCCACGAGCCTTGGAGGCCCGCCGCCGGTGGGGACCCATTGTCAGCGGAGCTGGACATTTCGGCCATTTTGGCCAATGCCCAGAACCGCCGACCCCGCCGACACTGCATCGTGGGTGGATGGGGGAGCCAGGTCGAACTGGAGCAGCTCAACATGGTGCCCGTCCTTGAAGACGCCCAGCCAGGCCAGGTGTTCCAGTCCGGGGAAGAAGGGAGACCCGGATGCAGTCCACAGCGGAAGTCCCCGCCCCTGGAGGACTCCAAAACTGGAAGCAACACGCAGCGGAAGTTGCAAGGCCCCCGGAGGAAGCGGAAACGATGCCGGAGGCCCAGACATGGGGCCTGCCCCTCTGACCTGACAATAGGGCACCGGACAAGACTGGCATCTCACCTAGATCACCGATCCGGCGATGCCAGCAGGCAGTGGGCGCCTCTCTCTAATGGATGGAGGCCCAGACCAACTGAAGTCAAGCCTCATAAAGGCCTTCCGGACCAGAACTTTTTGGAATCCACACCATGGACAACTAGAGCCCCGAGGGTTGCGCTCTGGCCTTAACAAGGCCAATAAGGACACTCCTGTGGCAAACCAGGATAGCCCTCCTGGACTGCCACAGAGCAGAATGCAGGCTATCGAATCTGCTGGTGGTCAGCCACCGGTGATCCTGTTAAGGCCGCATAGTCTTCCGCCTTTTGATGGCAAGACGGTGCCCTGTTAGGACTGTACTGTTTGTCATTGTCTGTTGTTGTTGTATTGTCTTTGTGTGAATTGTTCTATGTCAAGCTTGTGAACCGCTCCGAGCCCTCGGGGAGTGGCGGTGATAGAAGTTTGAATTATAAATAAATAAATAAATAGGAGTGCTGACAAGAAGGAACAGTCTAAGAAAACATAGGAAATGGAGAGCTGCTGAAGTAAGAGGACATTTCAAAAGGATCATTTATGGAAGTATATTATAGCACATTGTGGAACTATATAACAGGGAAATCTACAGGACGGTATAAATGGCATTTCTGAGAGATAACAGGTCAGCTTTCTTTTCATCAGCTTCCAACAGAACTTTCTATAATATGCACACAAAAGCATTTTGTCTTCTTGCTTAATAAAGATTCAAAACAATGGGCAAAAATCTAGATATATTGTTGTTATCACTTATCTTAAGTTTAACTTAAGTACTTGAAATCACACCCATCTTCTTTGGTCATTATCATCCAATACATTGGCTATAGTTATGTAGATAACTATATAGGGTCACGGTTTTCCCTTAAGTCCAGTCGTTTTCGACTCTGGGGGTTGGTGCTCATCTCCATTTCTAAGCTGAAGAGCTGACATCTGTAGACACCTCCAAGGCCATGTGGCCGACATGACTGCATGGAACGCCATTACCTTCCCACCGGAGCGGTACGTATTGATCTATTCACATTTGCATGTTTTTGAACTGCTAGAGTGGCAGAAGCTGTAGCTAACAACAGGAGCTCATGCCGCTCTCCAGATTTGAACCTGCAACCTTTCGATCAGCAAGTTCAGCAGCTCAGCGGTTTAACCTGCTGCCCCACCAGATGGACTGTGTTGGCTCTCTAACTTTTTCTTACCTTTCTTCAACTCCTTCTGACAAATGGGTAGGCCATTCTTGGAGCCATTATGAGGTGTGGGGTAACACTGTGACATCCTCTCATATCATAGAGAGAGGCAACACTCCAACTGGGGCAGGTTGAAGAGTGTTAATAGTGGACATCCAATTTCATCAGCAGTAACAGAGCCTGTGGTGATGTGGGGGGTACTTGGGGCATTGCCCACCTCTGTATTACCCATAAGGCAGCTATGTGTCTAATTTAGGAGGGATAGATCTTTATATGACAACATTTCCTATTTGAAAGTACGGGTCTAATTTAGCAATGCAGAGCCCTAAGGAGGTACAGCAGGAATCTTGGCAACTGCCCATGTTGAGTCTGCCAGACCTGAGCAGGGCTGTTGATGACAGGGTGACTTGGAGATCTCTCATGCACAGAGTCACCATAATTTGAAATCAATGGCAAAACAATCATAATGTTTGACTCCATTACTACATTGGTTCCCAACCTTTGGTCCTCTGCTCTGAGAATTTCTGACATTTCACCAAGCTGGTTTGAGCTTCTGGGAGTTGGTCCCAAACACCTGGAGGACCAACGCTTGGGAACCACTGCATCATTCTAATCAATGAATCAACTCCGTGCTTTATGGTTCTTTAAAACATCAGCAGGCTAAGCAATCCTTCTTCATGGGTGCTTTGACTCACACTTATGAATTACTCACATTTGTGCACTGCATACATGTGTGCAAACAGTGACTTTCTGTTAATTCACAGATGACCGGTAAAAGAACTCTGATTCCAGGTTAACAACATATTATTGCTATTGTTATATAAACGAAACCTTTAGTATAAACAGTATAAGCAGTTAAAGCATGCAATACATCCCTCTCAGTCTTTACTAGTAAAACATGAGAATAAAGGGACTTGTTAAGAAGAGCCAAAAATACTATGTGCAGGAACTATACATGTACTCCTAAGTACCTGTATATTGAGAGGCAGAATAGGTTTTGCCATCAAGAAATGTGAAGGAAGGCTTTTATCGCTTCCTTTATCTGGTGAAAGCAGCAATGGTTCTGATTTATGCTTTTCAAGACAACAGCATTGTTATTACATGGGACCACTGAACACTGGGGACTTCTTCAAATACTGCATTTTTCATACTGCAAAAGTGTGATTCTGATCATGACTTCATTAGGTGAGTCAAAGAGAAAAAAATCTCTCATTTTATAAATTACAGTGGACACACATTTGGTCTGTGTGTGTACTAGAATCATCCTTGTTTGGTCCTTGCTTTTTGGATATAAGGACCTTTTCACAAGGGGGGCATGCATAAAAGCATAATAGACCTAGCACAGTTCTTTGTGTTTGAAGAGAAGAGAGGCTTGGATTGTCTCGTTGATATTTTTTTTTAAAAAAAAACCTCCCAAATACAGCCTGGTGAGAATATCCTTCAATGAAAACAGACACTAATTTCAGGCTCTAAAGTACTGCTATCATCTTCATTCAGCCATGCATGCAAAATCCCAGTCAATTGCTTTTATCCCCCTCCAACTGTGCAAGTGAAGCAGTCCTGATCATCATAAAAGGTTATAGGCCAACCGACTACACAAAGGGACCAGTAAACATTATTCCCATTTCCACCCACCCAAGGCAATTCAAAACACCGTTTCATTGCTTAGTAAGAGTCCAGAAAATAGTAACCAGCAGTGAGTAGTTTTGATTGGAAAGACAGCGGTATGTTATGCACATTGAAAGCATGGATGTTAAGGAAACATTCTGTTATGAAAAGACAGAATTTCAGATTCCTGTCCCAATTTGCATTTTTCACACAGAGACTCAACTGAATGATATGCTCAAAGGTGAGAGAAAACAGGGAAACAGATCTCCTCTTTTGCTTTGAATAGGTTTCATCTAAATAGATTTTTAGCTGGAGTTGTTATAGAGGTCCCGTTTAGACTGCCATATAATACAGTCAGTGTGGACTGTGTTATATGGCAGTGTAGATGGGACTCAAGTCAGTGACACCCACTTTTTTCGTGTCAGGAGCGACTTGAGAAACTGCAAGTTGCTTCTGGTGTGAGAGAATGGGCTGACTGAAAGGGCATTGCCCAGGGGATGCCCGGATGTTTCGCCATGCTATGGGAGGCTTCTCTCATGTGTCCACATGAGAAGCTGGAGCTGACAGGCGGGAGCTCAACCCGCTCTCCTTTTGGTCGGCAGTCCTGCCACCACAACGGTTTAAACCATTGTGCCACTGGGGAATCCACTAAGCATTTTTTACTACATTTTAGTTAAAGGAAGGCAAACATTGTTTAGCTTATCATCACAATTGTAGCTTGTGGATCGGTTTAATCTTCTAGAAGCTATGCATGACCACACTTCTCTAATTTTCTTGGTATTTTAGCACCAGTTGGCCCAAGCTCTAGTCAATGTGTGAGAGTATTCAGTTCATTCCATTCTCCTCTTCATTCTGTCTTTTTAAATATTCCTAGTAGTCCCAAATCAGACCAAAGGCTATTGTTTAGGACTGGAAACATTCCAGGTTTGGGCATATGGTGTTGTAGCAGGTGGATTAAGTGCAGTAAGCATGAGTGTTGCTTACAGACTGAGAAGAAGTGTTGAGTCCTTTGAGTCACAACTTCATTTCCAAAAAGTTTCAGCTTCTAGCTAGGCCAACGCTCCTCCTGCATGAAATGAATAGAGCTCTTTGAACGCAACTGCTTCTCAGCCAAGAATCCAATGATTAAAAACTCATTAGTGCAAAGGAAACAATCTGGTTGGAGGTGTACACAGCTTGCAGCTAAGTCGGCAGCCGTGTGGTTCCTCTACGCATAGCAGGGAGCATATTTCACTCAGTGGGGATAGTGCGATACTCTTCAAAGTGAGGGAAGAGGGTCAGGAGGGCCTATTGATTAGTTGCTGTGTGAAATAACCTGTATTCCAGTTGTTGGGCAGTTAGATAGCTTACATCTGTCACACACAATCTGTCATGGAAAGAACAAGATAAACAGGATACCACCACCTTTTGCCCCTATAAATAGTTCCAAAGATCAAGAGGTTAGGGGCCAAAGCCTCATCTTTAACTATTTAAGAATACAAGGAGGCCCAATAATGTATTGTTCCTTTATTTCTAGCATTGGCATTCCATTTTTCTCCCCAAATTGGGATTCAGATTGCCCACGATATGCTTGAATTAATAAATATGATTAACTAATACAATAACTTCAATCATTAAAACATAGTTAAAATACAAACACAATTTAAAATACATCAATAAAACAATAAAAAGACACAACATGAGTCTACAGAATTTGAGCAAGGCTATTGAGCAAGGCTTTTGGAGGACTTTCATTCATAGGATGGACACAAGTCGAAGTTGACTTGGAACAAAATAATAATTGTCAGAATAATGTCTATATCTTACTGTCAAGAAAAAGTAAGGATATATATGAACTCTACACAACTCAAAATGTACACTTAAGCCTAAATTCAGTAATTAGTCCCAAATAAAGCAAACCACTGAGTTTATGGAGCTTACATAAATATTGCTGTATCAAGGTCTTGTTGATTCAAGAGTCTCTTGTATCTGCTACTAATAATTGGATGTAGGCCTTAGGTTTCAATCCTAACAGACTGTTGAATAAGCCACACTGGAACCAATGGTTCACCTTGTCAAACAGATAGATTTGGGATCCAAATGTAAGTATGGAATACAGATGTGAAAAATCAAAACTAACCAAAAGATTAGATACAAAGCACTGAGTATCGGAATCAGCATTGATTATATCAAATTCTTCAAGTTCCAAAACATTTGCTCACTCTAATCTACAAGGTCTGTTACATATTACATTATGTTTTAAGGCATCCAATTCATATGCATACATGGACAATTGAGGCTTTCGGCTTTGTACAGGCAGTCCCTGAATTACAAACATCTGACTTACAAATGACTCATAGTTAAGAACAGGGTGAGACAACAGGAAGTGAGAAAAATCTACCTTTGAGAAGAGAAATGCCATCCTGAAAGAGTTATCATGGGGGAAAAGGTATCTCCACTGAAGCTTTATCTCCAATCTTGTTTCCAAAACAAGCCTATTTTTACAAACACCACAGGAGTGTTAACCCTTCCCATTGCTTGTAGCAACCCCGTTCTCATTCGTGCCTGGGGGGCAGGGGGCGGCCCCGGGGGTCCCGCTTGCATTAGGGCCAATTGTGGCTGATGGGGAGATAGATGAAGGGGATGATGAGGTAGCTGGGCCTTCATCTCCCACAGAGAGTTTGGAATGGGATGATGGCTGGCCCGATGGGTATGAAAGCTGGGAAAGTCAGGCCGACACTGAAAGTGCTGATTCCGATAATCAGTATGAGAGACCAGGTGGTTTCGGTTCGCAAGAAAGGGTCAGGGAGATAGTGGGGGATGAGCCCATGGAAGCTGAAAGGGAGTCTGGCTCTCACGAAGATAGCGACCCAGGTGCTGGGAGGCAAGGACAGAGCTTTGACAGGAGACGGAGCATTGAGTTCAGTAGGAGGGAATGGCACCGAAGCCTAGAGCGCCAAAGGGGCGTTAGGTCCCGTAGCACAGATTGGCGCCGAAGCCTAGAGCGTCGGGGGTCTCACCAAGGGAATTAAGTATAGGATCAGTGGGAACGGATCCTCAGTTGCTCGGCCACTTCTGATTTGAAGGGAGTGAAGTGAGTGAAGATCCACGGAGCCAGGATTTGGGCTCGTGCCTTCCCAAGAAGTTTCTTGGGCCTTGATTCCCTGAACTTTGCCTTGTTTGAATTGCCACGGACAAAGTCTGTTTGATCCGCATTGTTTTGCGGAACTTTTGCCAAGCTTTTGCCTTTGGATTTACCTACGAACTCTTTACCATTTTGATTGAACTTTTTGATACTTTTTTGGACAATTTACCTTTTCACCTGTTTTTCATTATTCAATAAATAGTTAGCTGATTACCGTCTCTGTGTGTGTGATTAAGGGGCTGGGCCGAGACCCTGCATTGTGACATTGCTATCCAAAGCTTATATACTCTTAAGTTACACTTTAAAATTGTACCTGTTCTGACTTACAACAAAGAGGGTAAGAAATGGCAAATGATCAAATAACCAACATTTCAAATACATACATTGCTTGGAAACCTGGGCACATATGGTGTTAATATACAGGTCATTATACATACACAGTTACCTCCATGGCCATTTAGATGAAGATCCAAACGTTCATTTCAGAATCTCCAAAGAATTTGTGAGCCCATCACAATGGTTTTCACTGTTTTAAATCATTTGAATGGTAGATCTCTCCATCATATAACATTGCCAAAATGGATGAAATGTACATTGGATTCTAAGGATGCTTTATCACATGATGGGATGCTGTACAAAAATCTCACATCCCCATCAGTTGAGTACATAGCTATGTGTACAGTTGAGTTTGGAATGCTACTTTTTAAGACTATAAATCCTACAATCTCCACCCCCCACCCCACCCCACCCCACCTTCCTGCCACTTCAAGACACTGGCAGCTGATGTTATGACTTTCCATACAGCATCTTTCCCAACCAGGTAGGACTGGGAGTTCCCTCACCTTGAACTATGGAACGGTTTTTCATACTATGTAACTGCTAACCTGATAATGATGTTGGCAACAATGATAAAAGACAATGATTTTGATACTTAAGATCCTGAAAATAGCTTACAAAGAAAATAATTTAATTGAATTTAAAATACTCATAACAACACACAAGACAAAAGTGACATAAAAAAAACAATTGCAACCTAATAATCTACCTATAATAGCAGAAGCTATTCTGAAAGCCTAGGGCAGTGGTTCTCAACCTTCTTAATGCCATGACCCCTTAATACACTTCCTCATATTGTGGTGACCCCCAACCATAACATTAATTGTTGCTACTTCCTAACTGTCATTTGCTACTGTTATGAATCATAATATAGTATGGAGGATGTATTTTAATTCACTGGACCAAATTGGGTACAAATCCCCGAAAGGCCCAAATTTTAATACTGGTGGGGTGTGGGGGGGGGGAATTGATTTTGTCATTTGGGTGTTTTAGTTGCTGGGATTTATAGTTCACCTACAATCAAAGAGCATTCTGAACTACACCAACAATAGAATTGGGCCAAACTTGGCACACAGAACAACAGAACATTGACCTTGAGTTTTAGAGTTGTAGTTCACCTCCATCCAGAGAGATCACTGTGGACTCAAACAATGCTGGATCTGGACCAAACTTGACATGAATACTCAATATGCGCAAATGTGAACACTGGTGTAGTTTGGGAAAAATAGACCTTGACATTTGGGAGTTGTAGTTGCTGGGATTTATAGTTCACCAACAATCCAAGAACATTCCGAACACCACCAAAATGATGGAATTCAATCAAACTTGGCACATGGGACTCCCATGACCAACAGAAAATACTGGAAGGGTTTGGTGGGCATTGACCTTGAGTTTTGTAGTTCACCTACATCCAGAGAAGACTGCGGATTCAAACAATGATGGATCTGGACAAAACCTGGCACGAATACTCAAATATGAACACTGGTGGAGTTTGGGGAAAATAGACCTTGACATTTGGGAGTTGTAGTTGCTGGGATTTATAGTTCACCTACAATCACAGAGCATTCTGAACCCCACCAATGTTAGAATTTGGCCAAATTTCCCACAGAGAACCCCCATGACCAACAGAAAATACTGTGATTTCTGATGGTCTTTGGCAACCCCTCTGACACCCCCTCGCGACCCCTCCAGGGGTCCTGACCCCCAGGTTGAGAAACAGTGGCCTAGGGATTAATTTCTAACTCAATAAGATAGAACCCCCCCTTCAGAAGGAAGACACAAAGCCGCCACCACCAGTCTGCCAAAGTTCAGGGAAGTACAACGTGTAACAAACAAACAAAAAGAGTTAGAAATAAACACAGATCCAACATTTTAAGTTAATAGTCTCAATCATAGATGACTCATCAAGATACAAATATAATATGCATACACAAGGCACATTATTTTGGACTTGTGCATTTATGCTTAATCAATGCTCCATATGGAATGCATGTCATGGTTTTCTGTTAACCTAATACTAGTAAAAAGTCAAATATTAAGACTCTAAAACAGTGTTTCTCAACCTTCCTAATGCCATGACCCCTTAATACAGTTCCTCATGTTGTGTTGACCCCCAACCATAAAATTATTTTTGTTGCTACTCCGTAACTGTAATTTTGCTACTGTTATGAATCGTAACGTCAATATCTGCACCAAATTTGGCAGAAATACCTGATACTCCCGAATTTTAATAGGGGGTTGGGCGGGATTGATTTTGTCGTTTATCTGTTGTAGTTACTGTCATTTATAGTTCACCTATAATCAAGGAGTGTTCTGAACTCCACCAATGATGGAATTGAACCAAACTTGGCACACAGATCTCCCATGACCAACAGAAAATACTACTGGAATGGTTTGGTGGGCATTGACGTGGAGCTGTAGTTCACCTATATACAGAGAGCACTGTGGACTCAAGCAATGATGGATCTGGACCAAACTTGGCACGGATACCCAATATGCCCAAATGTGAACACTGGTGAAGTTTGGGGACAATAGACCTTGACATTTGGGAGTTGTCATTGCTGGGATTTATAGTTCATCTACAATCAAAGAGCATTCTGAACCCCACCAATGATAGAATTGGGCCAAACTTCCCACACAGAACTCCTATGACCAACAGAAAATACTATGCTTTCTGGTGGTCTTTGGCGACCCCTCTGACACCCCCTCGTGACCCCCTCAGGGGTCCCGACCCCCAGGTTGAGAAACACTGCTCTAAGATAACAGTAGGGGTGCTTGGCTTACCCATCAAAATGGGGAAGGGGGTGGCCTACTTCCCTTCCACAAACCACAATATTTCACCAGAAGGATTATTTCCAGCCAGGAAAACTGTGCATGGAATTGCTGTGTTGTGCAGTCTAGGCAGATGCTGCATGGAACTAAGCAGTTCTCGATACAAATATGAAGGCTAGAGTGGGGAAAATTCATGAAATTTATCTTTTTATTGAAACCTTTTTTCTAGATCTTTAAAGAAATTACAATGAAGGATAAAGCATTTAATGAAAAATATTCATATAATTTTTGTGGCTTTCAATAATTTCTCACTTATGGTGACCCTATCATGGTGTTTACTTAGCAGAATTTGCTTGGTCTTTAAAGTTTTTAAACAGAGAGTTGGTTCACGGCCCTCAGGCTGTTGGACTATAGTTTGGGGAAATAACATGAAATAATTGCTATGCACACTGTTCGTATCTTATTTCTACTGCAAAAAAGAAAGAACAATAGAATATTTTAAAAGAAGAAGCATTTTAACAAAGATAAACTTACCAGTATTTCATTGGGAAGTGCGGGCTTGCTTTTGGCTGATGAGATAGTCAAGTTAATTAGGATTGTTGTTGTTGTGTGCCAAAGTCGTTTCAGATGTAGGGTGACTCTAAGACTAAAGACCTGGTAAATTACTTTGGAGGGCCACATACGACCCACGGGCCTTAGTTTGGGGACCCCTGGTCTAGATACTGTAGATTCCAAATAAATAAATAAATAAACTTTATTTCTAGACCGCCCTTTCTCCCCAAAGGGACTCGGGGCAGTTTACACACAGAAACAGGCAAACGATCAATGCCTTACAAAGTGCAAACAACATCAGGAGTAATTCAAAATAATGCATAATAATAGTAGTAAACTTATAATGAAAGGATTAAATGCTTTCTATCTGAAAGAGATTCAAATTCTAGCCTCTCGGTGTCCTAGTCCAATGCTCAAACTACTACATCATACTGGTTCTCTGTTCGCATATTTACACTTAAAATATTTCTAAAAATTATGTGATAGGATTTTTTTGTGTAAGGCTAGTTATATGATGATAAGCTTATGATTTCTAGTGTTAATTTCCTTCACTGGTTTTTGACATTATGGAGGATTGGAAGAGACAAAATGATTTATTTTCTTTTGATAATACTGAGCTTCCTCTGTTGGTGTGGTTTTGCCTGCTTCTCATAAAGAAAAAATAAACAAATAAACAAGTACATTTAACTTGTACTTAATGTCTGAATAAGCTGTACTCTTTATGTTCCAGACATGATAATTTTATGCCAAGTCTAATGAGACATAATACATTTTATGTCCCTAACATAATCCACTTACTTTCAATCTGTAAAGTTTGCATCGTTTTCAAATTTTTTGAACAGCTATCATTTTTTTCAGGGGCTAAGCTGAACCTTTTTTCTCCCCAATCGTCAAAACTTTCCAGAAAGTTTACATTTCTCATTTGGGAGTCTGGAAAACTATTACAGAAAATAGTGCCAGTCTTTGCAGCCTTAGCAAATGTTGTATGGAATCAAGATTTGCCTTACATCCTAAGAAACACACTCCTCCCATTTCATCTTTGGATCTAAAGTGTCTTCAAGTTGCCTGTTAGCTTATGTCAACCATGAATTTTTCAGGGTTTTCTTAAGCAAGGAATACTTATGAGGCCTTTTCGCCAGTTACTTCCTCTGAAATGTGGTCCTGACAACAAATAGCCTAATCCTGAGCAGTGGTTAAGTCAGGTACACTCAAAGAGCTTGTGCCATGCTTTCCATGGACAAAGTGGTCTTTTGTGGGAGCCTCCTCTCTTGGAGAGCCTTGCCAACTGTGAAATAAAAAGCAGCAGCATTCCAAAGAAAACCAGGCATCTAGAAAGTGCCATTTTACTTCCCCAAAATACCCCATCACTAAGCCATCCTGAATCATAATTAGGAATGACAATGCTACCTACACTCAGGTGCTGAAACCAGATTTGTGTGTGTGGCATCTCAGGTAGGTATTAAGTGGGCATTTTCCGTATGATGGGCTCAAGGATAAGTTCAATTCTACAGTTGTGATGCCACAACCAAAACGGTTACGTTCTACTCATTAAGAGCAGAACCAGATATTACTAGAGTTCAAAGTTGGGAGGTTGATTAACGTGCATGGTAATAGTGTCACCTCAAGCACAGCGTGCCTAAACATCCCTCAAAGAAGCAGATGTAAGTCTTCTGCACAAAATCTGCTTCTCTTTTTGGAAACAGTATCCTGTATGTTAGTGTGCACATGTGAATGCCACACAACATTTTAAAAACACAGAAAGCCGTTGTGTGGGGAAAGCTAATCTCTGCAGGTTAAGGTTAATGCAATTGAAATGCTAAGGAACAACAAGAACAGAAGACCAGATAGCCAAGTAATTTTGGCCCATAATGGCTAGTATTTAATTTTCTCAACTTTATGTCTGCACTCTGCACGCAGCCACTGTTTCTTGTTGCATGAATCACTCCTAGGCCAAACGGATACTAAAGAGTTAATCAATTGTCTTCCTCTAGGACTAAAACAAGCTTCACTTGTCAAAAGTATATTATTTGTCAAACTTGGCACAGATACAAGGGCATCCACACCCAAAAAAAATATTGTTCATGGGGAGATCAAAACTGAGTTACAAAATTGGTTCAGAATGCAAAAGGTTGTTCTGCAATTTTAGATAAGGTTTCGAATTTAGGAGCCAGCATATAACTTGGGTTATTTGCCTGCTACTTCCAGATAAACTATACTAATTGGGTGGGGAATAACTCACAAATTCAGTCCCAGTGATAATGAGTAAGAAACCTGTTATAGCTAACTTCTAAATAAGGCAAAGCTTCTAAAATTATGTATGTCAAGTACAACCGTTTACAATACTTGTGTAATATAAACAAACTACAACTTGAGAACATACACAAATTATGATTCTGTGCATCCATTGCTGATCCAGAGAGTACCTACTTGCAAATAGGAACCTGTCATCAACAAAGCTGAAAAGACATAACATTTTCATCTTCATCTCACACATTCATTTTCAGTCCCTGGTGACATGCTTATTTCCACTTTAGCATTCAAACGATGAACTCTGTACATTCAGAAATGTCATTAGAGAAATTAAGAATTGTGTAGACCCATTTTACTACTTGTATTATACAGATTTCATGGAGGCAGGAATTACTTTTACTAGTAAATATATTTCCAGATGATATATCAAATCAGCAAAAGGATATTTGCCTGAGATATTTGAAGCTGTCACCTGAGTTCACCATGGACATCCAGCATGGCAGGAGCCACGGCGGTGCAATGGGTTAAACTTTTGTGCCGGCTGAACTGCTGACCTAAAGGACAGCAGTTTGAATCCACAAGAAAGAGTGAGCTTCTGTCTGTCAGCTCCAGCTTCCCATGTGGGGACATGAGAGAAGCCTCCCACAGGATGGTAACATGTCTGGGCATCTCCTGGGCAACACCCTTGCAGACAGCCAATTCTCTCACATCAGAAGTGACTGGCAGTTTCTCAAGTCGCTCCTGACACACACAAAAATCCAGAATGGCAATGGGGTTTGACTACGATTCTGGGAACCTTTGAAGTCTACTGGATTACTTTGAGTAGTCACACTGTCTTAGCCTCAGAGAAAGGCAATGACAACCCTCCCCTGAATGAACCTTACCAAGAAAATCGCCAAAATTTGCCAAAAGTTTGGAGAGGACTTGAAGGCATATAATCATTATTACCACAAATATATAGTACTTCACAAAATGCTGCTGACAATAATAGCTCATTGAGAAACAAAACAAAGAGATTTGTGGCATTAATACTTTACACTTCCAGGTGTATTCTGCTTCCTGGGCAGCCTTATAGAATATTTTATGGAGCAGTATTTCAAAAGATCCTTCCGTTTTTTGAACATCTTTTTCACAAGCAAGGATTGACATTCTCAACCACAAGAGATGCTGGAAAGCCCTGATGTCTGAACAACTCTGCCAGATCTCAGTCTAGAGCTAGGCAGGCACATTTAAAAGTATGAAAATGCCCTTTGCTGTAGATTTACCATTCCATTCAGTGGATGTATGCCCTGATCAAATGTCACATGAAAACCTGCTGCACTGGTAATCTATCTCCCTCCCCCTCTTTGAACTTTAACACTCACAGCTGTCTTGGGACTCTCTTGACAGTCCAATTCTACAGGTTCCTTCTTGGATATAGATTTATTTATTTATTTATTTGCTATATTTCTATACTGCCCCTCTCAGCCCGAAGGCAACTTGGGGCGGTTTACATATGGCAGTCAATGCCCACAAGATAAAAAGAATCAAAAACAATTAATGCAATAACTATATACAAACAGTAAACAATTAGCAATTAAAATCATAAAATACAATTATCAGCATCTCATCATTAAAATCATTCTCCGTCGCATCGTCATATTCCATAAATCACATTTAAACAATTATACTGCATCTGCAAATGCCTGCTCAAACAGTCAGGTCTTAACTTTCTTTCGAAATGTTAGGAGGGTGGAGGCCGATCTAATGTCCCTAGGGAGGGCATTCCATAGCCGAGGAGCCACCACTGAGAAGGCCCTGTCTCTCGTCCCCGCCAACCAGATCTGCAAAAAAGGCAGGACTGAGAGCAGGGCCTCTCCGGACGATCTTAAACACCTAGATGGCTTATAGCAGTGCTGTCCAACTTCTGGCGGGTCCAGGGCCGGATAAGAGGTCACTGATGACCTGCGGGGCCGCTCGGCCCCGCCCCAGGCCCCGCCCCCAGGCCCCGCCCCAGGCCAGGCCCCGCCCCCTCCTAAAGCCGCCGAAAAAGGAGGAGTAGGCGGCACCAAGAGCAGCGCGTCACAGGCCTGGCGTGACGCGCTGCTCTTGGCACCGCCTACTCCTCCTTTTCGGCGCCCCCTCCTTCCTAGGCCGGGGAGCCGGGGGCAGAAGGCGCCAACGGCAGCGCGTCACAGGCCTGGCGTGACGCGCTGCCTCCCTTGGCACCGCCTACTCCTCCTTTTAGGCGCCCCCTCCTTCCTAGGCCGGGGAGCCGCCGAAAAAAAGTGGAGTAGGCGGTGCCAAGAGCAGCGCGTCACGCCAGGCCTGTGACGCGCTGCTCTTGGCGCCTTCTGTCCTTTTTCGGCCCCCCGCCCTAGGTAGGGAGGGGCGCCGAAAAGGAGTAGCTAGCTCTCTTCCTCCTCCCTGCCCCGCCTCCCCCACCTCCCCCGACCGACATTTTTTACAAAAAAAATCGATTTAAAAAAAAAAATTTAAAATGGCGGATGATGGCATAGGTGGGGCCGTGTCCAACAGGCTACGGGCCGGATCCGGCCCCGGGGCCGCCAGTTGGACAGCCCTGGCTTATAGGGAGGGATGCGTTTGGACAGGTAAGATGAGCCAGAACCGTTTAGGACTTTAGATAGCAGAAAGGACCACAGGTGAAAAGATGCCTCTGCACTGTAGAATTACCGTATATACTCAAGTATAAGCTGACCCAAATATAAGCGGAGGCACCTAATGTAACCACAAAAAAATGAGTAAACTTATTGACTCGAGTATAAGCTGAGGGTGGGAAATGCAGCAGCTACTGGCAAATTTCAAAATAAAAATAAAGACAAATAAAAATACATTAATTGAGGCATCAGTAGGTTAAATGTTTTTGAATATTTACATAAAACGGTAATTTAAGATAAGACTGTCAACCTCTGATTAAACCATTATTCTAATCTTCTTCGATGTAAATGTGCTTATGTATTCTTCCAATAATAATAGAGTAAAATAATAAATGTAATTAAAAATACTAGACTAAATTAATGAAAATGTAATAGTAACAGTAATAATAGAGTAAAATAATAAAAGTAACAAAATAATTATAACAGAGTAAAATAATGTAAATGTAATAATAAAAATAATAATAGAGTAAAAAATAAATGTAATAATAAATAAAGTAAAATAAAAATGTAATAAAATAATAATACAGTAAAATAATGTAAATGTAATAGTGTAAAATAATAAATGTAATAAAACATTGATAATAACAAAAGTAAAATAATAAATAACTTTGACTCAAGTATAAGCCGCAGGGGCTTTTTCAGCCTAAAACGGGCTGAAGAACTCGGTTTATACTCAAGGAAATATGGTAATACAGTTTGGCAACACTTTAACTTCCATGGCTCAATGCTATAGAATTATGGAAGCCGGAGTTTCACAAGATATTTAGCCTTCTCTGTCAGAAGATCGCTGGTGCCTCACTAACTACAAATCTTATAATTCCATAGCATTGAACAATGATGGTCAAAGTGATGTCAAACCACATTGATTTTACAGTGTAGGTGCGCCCAATGCCTGAACTCCACCATGTTTATGGATCTGACCTATACAAGGCAACAACTGTCAGTGAGGCTTAATCTTTAAAGCACTAAATCTAAGAATGATGTTGAGCAAAGCTGAATATCAAAGTTTCTATAACTTCAGCGGACATACCTGTTCCTGCAATTACTGTTTAGGACAAATACTATTTGTTCATTTTAAACCATGTCTAACATGTTGACAGGATCCCATCATTCACCAGGTGTTTTGGACTTCAACTCCCACAATTCCTAACAGCCTACTGGCTGTTGAAGTCCAAAACAGCTGGAGGGCCGTAGTTTGCCCAGGCCTGCTTTACAGCAAACACAATTAAAATATGCTCCTCTAGATATTGTTGGATTTCATTCATATGAACCCTAGCCAGTGCAGCACGTGGAATATGGGAACTGCAGTTCAACAATCCCTGGAAGGCCACATGCTGTCAACCTGTTTTACAGACTTGTGTTCTTGATGTAGTCGTCCTCGCAGTTCCTATCTTGCCCTCTTTATAAGGAACATCTTGCAGGAATCAAGTTTGTCAGACACACCAAACAATCCCCAATGCACTCAAAATCCATACAAACAAACTAGAGGGGGAACATAGTGTGATGCTAATATAGTCATAATGGGAAGAAACTCTGAAACACAACCACTGCAAAGAAATTATGCTATAATAATATTATAATTAATAATCAAACTATATTATAATAAATAATCTCCCCAAAAGTAATCAGGGCGGTTTCCAATATATAATGGGAAGCAGTAGTCTTCCACAAAGGGCAGGAACAGATATGATTCAAGAACAGGCTGCCTTATCTGCACAATGTGGTCATTTTACTGACCGGGCCAATACTTATGCACATTGTAGAAATTAATACCAAGACATTAGGCATTAGAGAGATGGGCCAAAACTAACAAAATGAAGTTCAACAGTGACAAATGCAAGATACTCCACTTAGGCAGAAAAAAATGAAATGCAAAGATACAGAATGGGGGACAATGCCTGGCTTGAGAGCAGAACGTGTGAAAAAGATCTTGGAGTCCTTATGGACGACAAGTTAAACATGAACCAACAATGTAATGCAGCAGCTAAAAAAGCCAATGGGATTTTGGCCTGCATAAATAAGAGTCTAGTGTCGAGATCCAGGGAAGTCATACTACCCCTCTATTCTGCCTTGGTTAAACCGCACCTGGAATACTGTGTCCAATTCTGGGCACCGCAGTTGAAGGAAGATGTTGGCTCTAAGCTGGAATGTGTCCAGAGGTGGGTGACTTTAAAGGGTCTGGAGAACAAACCCTATGAGGAGCGGCTCAAAGAGCTGGACATGTTTAGCCTGAAGAAGAGAAGGCTGAGAGGAGATATGATGAGGGCCATGTATAAATATGTGAGGGGAAATCATAGGGGAGAGGAGCAAGCTTGTTTTCTGCTGTCCTGGAGACTAGGATGCAGAACAATGGCTTCAAACTACAGGAAACGAGATTCCACCTGAACATTAGGAAGAACTTTCTGACCGTGACAGTTCAGCAGTGGAACTCTCTGCCCCAGAGTGTGGTCGAGGGTCCTTCTTTGAAGATTTTTAAACAGAGACTGGATGGCCATCTGCCGGGGGTGCTTTGATTGCAGTTTTCCTACTTCTTGGCAGAATGGGGTCGGCCTGAATGGCCTACAAGGTCTCTTCCAATTCTATGATTCTATGATTCTAATTCAGGTTGCTCTCCATCAAACAGCATATTTTTCATGAAATAAGATAAGATTTTAAGCAAAATAAAAATTAAAAATGGGGCAGGAGAATCCCAGGTCAGGTTTTTAGTAGTGCCAGCAACTCTTTATTTATTTATTTAGTACATTTGTACCCCCGTCCTTCTCACCCCGGGGGGCTGGGGAGACTCGGGGCGGTTTCACAACAAGCACTCATTTGAGTGCTAACCACAGTCATAGACACATTTAAAACAAATCATTAAAATACATCACATTAAAAACATTTGGCTAAAATCGTGCCAGTCTAAAAATCATTGTCTGGGAACAGTCCACTGGCATACATTTCACATTGAGTCTTATTCCCAATTATTGCTGCTACTGTTCAAGACTGGTCCCACAACCAGGTCTTTAGTATCTTTCTAAAGGACGGGAGGGAGGTGCTAGTCTGATGTCACTGGGAAGGAAGTTCCACAACCAAGGGGTCACCATAGAGAAGGCCCTGTCTCTCGTCCCCACCAGCCACATTTGCGATGGTAGTGGGATAAAGAGCAGGGCCTCTCCAGCTGAGCTTAAACTTCGTGATGGTTCATAACAGGAAACAAGTTCAAACAGGTAATCTGGGCCAGGACCATACAGGGCTTTAAAAGTTAAAACCAGCACTTTGAATTGTGCTCAGAAGCTGACTGAGAGGCAATATGTGGAATAGACTTGAAGATGCTGAACTCTGAAGATGCTGAACTCATGTATATTTAATATTGACAAAACTTGTGACCTTAGCAGTATGTCTTCAGCTATTATTCTTGCATTTTAATCAGTGTTCTGTATTATGTAATAATAATAATAACAATAACAATAATAAACCCAGTTATGGCTCACTAATGGAACACCGAAGGAGACAGAAGGCCTGATTCTTGCAGCCCAGTAGCAAGCCATCAGAACAAATGCAATTAAGGTGAGGATCGAAAAATCAGCTGATGACCCAAAATGCAGATTGTGCAAGGAAACTGATGAAACCATTGATCATATCCTCAGCTGCTGAAAGAAAATTGCACAGACTACAAACAAAGACACAACTCTGTGGCCCAAATGATTCATTGGAACTTATGTCACAAGTACCACCTGCCACTAGTAAAGAACTGGTGGGATAATAAACATGCAAAGGTAGTGGAAAATGAACATGCAAAAATACCATGGGACTTTCGAATCCAAACTGTCAAAGTTTTGGAACACATTACACCAGACACGATTGTTGAAAATAAAAAAGTTTGGATTATTTATGTCGCAAAACAGGAAAAACTCAGCTGTTATCAAGACCTCAAAATCGAACTGCAAAGGATCTGGCATAAACCAGTACAGGTGATCCCAGTGGTAATTGGCACTCTGGGTGCTGTGCCAAAAGATCTCAGCTGGCATTTGGAAACAATAAACATTGACAAAATCACGATCTGCCAACTACAAAAGGCCACCTTACTTGGATCTGCGCACATCATTAGAAAATATATCACACAGTCCTAAACCTTTAGGAAGTGTTTTACTTGTGATTTTGTGATATGAAAACCAGAATATATATCTTGTTTGCTGTGTCATTCTGTGTTTTTGTGCCAGTAAAATAATAATAATGCTTGGGAATAATAATAATATGTTGCAATCTTAAGCGACAACAGGATTGAAGAGAAACAACTGGAAAATTTGACACAATACGAGGATTTGAAGATCGAACTGCAAAGACTCTGGCACATGCCAGTCAAGGTGGTCCCAGTGGTGATCGGTACAGTGGGTGCAGTGCCTAAAGACCTTGGCCTGCACTTATAGGTGCTGACAAAATTACCATCTGTCAGCTGCAAAAGACCACCCTACTGGGATCTGCATGTATTATTCAGAGTTACATCACATCGCCCTAGACACGTGATCCAATACAACAACCAGCATAGTGATCTTGTTTGCTGTGTACTAATCTTGTTGTGTTTATATTAATAATAACAACAACTCTTTGCAAGTAAGATCCAACCTCTTGGCCGGCTGGTGTCTGGTGGCTGATTTTATGCCATGCTTGGTGACCTCTGCTGGTGCCTACAACTGTCCGAGCGTCACCCTGCTGATCACCCATTGACTATGAAATCATTGTATGACAGAACCCCACAGACTGGCTGGCGAGACAGTGCCCCTAGCCAGTTATAAATATACTGTTTTGTTTGGGCCAGGAGATGGGGCAAGGGAAGCAGGCAGGAAACGGGAAGAAGAGAAAGTGGCTGGGAGTCTCCGGCTGGAAAGGGCCCCCACCTCCTCTGCTCCCTCCCTTCCTCTCTCAGTTCTGACCTCTGTGATGAAGTTTGATATATCTACCCTCAATAAGTGTGCCTGGCAATAAGCTAGATCTGATAGAATAGTCCTTGCCCACAAACAGGGGAGGAAGGCATGCTGAACAGAAAAGGTGGGAGATGGAAAACCTGATGGTCTGGTTTGAAAAAGAAAGAGAGGGAGAGGGAAGGAGGGAAGGGGATTGATAGACAGAAAGAGAGAGGGGGGGGAGGCTTTTGTTAACTACTTCCTTTCTGGAGCATATTAGGAAAGGACTGGACCAGGCATCCTCAAACTGCGGCCCACCAGCTGTTTGGGTCTTCAAGTCCCAGAATTCCTGACAATTGAACAAGTTTGTTAGGGCTTCTGGGAGTTGGAGGCCCAAACAGCTGGAGGATGCCTGGACTGGACTCACAGCGAGCTCAACTACATCTCTTGAGGTCGAATTCTTGAGGTCACTGCCTCCCACTGCCTTTAATGTCCACTCGCCAACGGGATTTATAGTTCCCCCAGCATCTACACCAAGCATGGGCAAACTTGGGCCCTCTAGGTGTTTTGGACTCCAACTCCCATCATTCCTAACAGCCTCAGGCCCCTTCCTTTCCCCCCTCAGTCGCTTAAACGGGTGAGGGGGGGAAGAAAAGGGTTTGAAGCTGTTAGGAATTATGGGAGTTGGGAGTCCAAAACACCTAGAAGGCCCAAGCTTGCCCATGCCTGATCTACACTGTCAAAATAATCTGTAGTTTGGTAAGGCCCTCCTTTGGCCGAGAAGGCGACAGACTTTGTGAAACTAAAACTCCCAGGATCCCAAAGCATGGATCCATGGCATTGAAAGCAGCACCAAACTGCATTCATTCTTCAGTGCAGATGAGGCAGGCTCCCACAAGGTCCCTTTTCTTTTTTGTCTGGCCACTCCAGAAGCATTCTCTCCTGACGTTTCGCCTGCATCTATGGCAGCTATCTTCAGAGGAGGTCTGCTGGAAACGAGGACCGTTGCTTTTCCTTTTTTTTATTTGAACCCCCTTGGGAGCAATTGCTCAGCCCAGGCGCTTCCCTCCACCGGAAGGAGAGAGAGAAAGAGACACAGAGAGAGATGAATGAAGTTCACATGCTGGGAAAGGAGGGAGGGAGGGAAGGAAGTACAGTGTTCCCTCACTTATTGCTGGGGTTAGGTTCCAGGACCTCCCACAATAAGTGAAAAACCGTAGGAGTACTCTATTTTAATATTTATACATTATTTTAGTAGTTATACACTATTTCAAGTCTTTATAAACTTGAAAGTGAAGGAAAGGAAGGAAATGCCCTTCAAGGCTGGAGGGAGGGAGGACTGAGGAGGGAAAGCGCCTCGGAGAGTGGAGGCAGCAAAAACCCACAAAACAGCGAAAATACCGCGATATATATTTTAAATCAATATTTTTTTTAATTCGCGAAACAGCGAGTCCGCAATAAGCGAGCCGCGAAGTAGCGAGGGAACACTGTAAACACAAAACAGAAGGAAGAAAGGCAGACGAAAGGAAAGGAGCCGGTGCGCGTTCAGCTGCGCATCCACGGCTAGATCAACACTTCACACTAGAGGGGGCGAAATCCACTTAAAATCCAGTTTCTGCCTCTTGGAGAATTCAGAGGTTTGTAGTTTAGTGAGGCTGATAAAGGTTCCTTCCTAAACTACAAACCCCAGCATTCTGCAGTTGGCAGAAACCGGATTTCAAGTGGATTTGGGCTGCCCTATAGACCAGTTTGGAACTACATTATAGGGTCGGTGCAGACCCATGTCAAGCAGTTTGCACTGACCCTAGATTCAGCCCGCACCTTCTGGATTCCGAAGCGGCAATCCGGCAAGACCACAAGTGAGCAGAGACCCACCCACCCCCACCCCCCCAAAGAGAGGAAAGGTGGGAAGACGCCCAAGAGAGACAGAGCCAAGAGCGAATGTCATATTCCCGCAAAGAGTTCCTATCCACCCGGGGCGGGAGAGAGCCACGCAGGGCTGTACATGCGGGGTCTCTTTCTCTTTCTCTTTCTGTGGGGCTTCCTTCCTTTCTTTCTTCCCACGCAGGACCGGCCGGCGAGACTTACTAAGCTGCGGGGCTGGCCCTCGGCGCGACTCCCTTCGTCGGCGAGCGGCTCCTTCTGGGCTCCGGACGGCGAGCTGTTGTCTTCCCCGGCGCCCCGCCCCGGGGGCTGGACGCAGGCCGCCTCCCTCCTCCCCTCCCTCCCTCCCTCTGTACACAAGGAGGGTGGAGGGCTTGGACCGAGCGGAAGGGAAGGCAGGGCTCTCTCCCCTCTCCTGCCTGCCCGCCCGCTCGCCCTCCCCCCGACGCGCCTTGGCCAAGGGGCAGCAGGCAACTAGGGTCACTCCGGGCTCCAGCTCTTGGCCTCCACCGAGCCCACTCCCCCAGCCTGGTGTTGCTTCTCTTCCTTTCCCACAAAGTTTCCCTTGTCCTGCCCCTTCCTAACTAAGGGAGGGACCCGCTGCTTCAGGAGAAGTTTGCTCCTCCGCCCAAACAGGTGGAAGGAAAGCTTTTCTCTGGGTTTTATTTTTATATATATATATTTTAATTAAACGTTTCCAAATTACATTTTTTTTAGAGTGGGGAAAGGGAGTAAAATATAGAGGAGAAGGGAAAGGGATAGTTGAGGGGAAAATGGGAGAAGAAGGGAAAGAGAGAAAGGGGTGGAGAATATGGGGAGCAGGGCCGTAGCCAGGATTTTGATTCGGGGGGCTGAGTTTGGTTCGGGGGCTGAGACTGGGTGGAAGAGGGTCTACCCTAGCAAACCTTTTGTATTGTTATCCCAATAGCCCCATGAATGTGGGATATAATGAGCATGGTGATCAGATCATGATATGAATAAACACAACAGTTTAAATAATGTACCAGTAAGGCCTTTTCGCGGACCACTCTGAGAATTTCGGGGGGGGGGGGCTGAAGCCCCCTTACCCCCTGGCTACATGCCTGATGGGGAGGTACAGAGAGGGTTAGGTACTCCTATAAGAGTATTTGGACTTCCATTCTTCTCTATATTGGCTTCAATTTTTCTTATAGCCCTTTCTGCTGCATTTTGTTGTATCCTCAACGATGGCATCTTCTGTCGGCTTTCTTCTATTTAGATTAATAATTTTACTTTATTTTCCTCCAGCCATTCTATGAAAGGAGTCCAGTCTGTTGTTTTTTATATATCTACCTTGTGACTTAGAGACGAATGATATTAATTTATCCATGCTCACAATTTCTAGCATTTTCTCAATCCGTTCTTCTCTTGATGGTAGGTCTTTTTGTCTCCGTACTCGGGCATAGACTAACCTCGCCACCGTAGTTGCATATGTGAAGAGTTTATCTCTGTTTGTATTCCAGTTCATGTTTGTCATCCCTAATAAAAAAAACTTGCCATGCATTGGGAACTTTTCTTTCAACATTTTTGGGCATAATTCATGAATTTATTTCCAAAATTCTCTTACTTTGTCACATGACTGCCACATATGGTTAAAATATCCTTCTTGTTTCTCACACTTCCAGCAGTTGTGATTGTAATCTTTAGTAAAGTTTGTGATCTTCTTTGGGGTCATACCACCGATACATCAGTTTTAGCCAATTCTCTTTTAAATCATAAGCGTAGGTGCATTTTAGTTTTCTATACCACATTATTTCCCATTCCTCTATTATTGTCCTTTTAATATTTCTTGTCCATTTGGTCATACAGGACTTAATCTGCTCCTTTTCCGGACTCCATCCCAGCAATAGCCTGTAGATTTTCACAGTAGTTTTATTTTCATTCCTCAAAATCTTATCCCAAGTTGATTGCTTCTTCTCAAATCCTACTTTGCTGTCCTTATTGTAATATTCTTTAATTTGACAATACTGAATAAAGTTTCCCTTCCTGCCCTTTCCTAACTAAGGGAGGGACCAGCTGCTTCAGGAGAAGTTTGCTCCTCCTCCCAAACAGGTGGAAGGAAGACTTTTCTCTGGTTTTTAGAAGACTCCGCCACGGAGAGCGAGAAATGCATGCTTACTTAATAAACTTTATATCCTGCCAACATCTTCCCGAAGGGACTCAGGGCAGCTTACTATTTTATTTATTTACATTTCTACCCTGCCCTTCTCAACCCCCGAGGAGGGACTCAGAGCAGCTAACATGGGCAACAATTTGATGCCGCAATATCGCAATAAAACAACAATATAAAACCATAAATACACAATAGATTAAAACGGTAACATTAATTATACAATCATAGCATTTTCCATTATCGTAACAATCGTCATATCGTCCAATTCAATGTCCCAAGTGCCGTTGTGCCTGCTAGCCAAAAAGCCTGGTTTCAGAACCACGATTTCAGTTTTTTTCCTAAAGGAAAGGAAAGAGGACACCGATCTAATCTCGCTGGGGAGCAAATTCTACAAGTGAGGGGCCACCACTGAGGGGCCACCACTGCCGCATACCAGTACTGCCATCTGTTGTCCCCTGTCCTGCTGGCATTTCCAAGGCCAGTGGGACCGAGAGCAGGGCCTCCCCGGTGGATCTTAAACCATGAGGGGAAACCATGAGGGGGAACATAGAGGGAGATATGTTCGGACAAGTAAGCTGGGCTTAAGCCACTCCAGGGTGCATATACGGGGGTTGAATGAAAAGTAATGCCTCCATCTTCGTAACTCAACAGATGGCAGTACTGGTATGCGGCAGGTACTGGCTTGTTCAGTAGACTCTCCTCTATAGTTCCATTTTGGCGGGAAACCTTAGCATTGAACAGTTGTGTTATTAAAGTGCAAAGTATGGAATCCCGCGCAGATGGTCAGTCAATACGACTTAAGCAACATGCAGTCATTGAATTCTTGAAAGCAGAAGGTGTCACCCCAAAGGAGACTCATCAGAGAATACAAACTGTTTATGGTGATTGTGTTGGTGTGAGTACTGTTTAAAGATGAGTAAGTTTAAAGATGTTGCGGTGGGAACATCTGACTTGCGTGACAAACAAAGAGTTGGACATCCTGTGACAGCAACTACCGAGTTTCGCAAGCAAAAGGTTGACAGATTGATTCAGGACGATTGTCGTATCACTTGGAGAGAAATTTCAAGCATAATCGGCATTTCAAAAGAACGTGTGGGTCACATTATTGCTTTGCTTGGCTATCAGAAGATCTGTGCATAGCAGAACTTCAGAGACTGGATCTCACCACCGTACGGCATCCTCCATACAGTCCGAATTTAGCACTGTCTGACTTCCATCTGTTCCTGATAATGAAAGAAGATCTGCGGAGACATCATTATGCTTCTGATGAAGACATTGAGAGGACTCTGAGACACTGGTTGCAGAAACAGAGTGTCGACTTCTTCCATTACGGCTTCAGAAAACTTGTTCATTGTTGGCAAAAATGTATCCAATTGTCTGGTGATTATGTGGAAAAGTGAATAGTGGTAGTTAAAGAACACATTCTAAGGATTATTTCTGTGTTTGATTTATTAGAATATTCCCCTCCACACCCAAGTAACGAAGGTGGGGGCATTACTTTTCATTCAACCCTCATATAACAGGTAAAAACATAAGTATAAAGCAAGTCACAAAAAATTATAACAACCACCCTTGTCCACACATATAGCATAAAATCAAAATAATACAAATTTTAAAACAACAGATAAAACTAGCTCCCATCAATTCACAAAGCGCCAAGTTTCAACTTCATATGGGCCCATTCAGCCTACTCAAGGTCAAAAAGCTTGTTTAAAATCTATGTTTTCGGGTTGGAATGGAAGAATTGAAGGGTGGGGGTTAATCTAATCCCTTATGGGAATGTATTCCAGAGTCAGGGGGACACCACTGAGAAGGCCCTCTCTCTCGTTTCCACCAACCGCGCTTGAGATGGTGGTGGGATCGAGAGAAGGGCCTCCCCTGTCAATTTCAGAGCCCACACCAGTTTGCAGAAAGAGATGTGGCTTTGAAGATAGGTTGACCCCGATGCGTATAAGGCTTTCTTCTTTCCAAACAAAAAAGAGTTACGAATTTATAAATACAATAGAAAGAAAAAAATGGACCATTGGTTTGGTTCCAAGAGAGACACACACCTCTTAGACATCAAGATCTGTGGGTGCTCAATGCACAATGGCATCCTGAAATGGAGCACTTTATATAATAATAATATAAACCGGGACCACGGTGGCGCAGTGGGTTAAACCACTAAGTTTCCAACCCAGTTTACCTGTCCGAAAGTATCTCCCTATATGAACCACCAAGGACCTTAAGATCATCCGGCTCGGCCCTGCTCTCGGTCCCACCACCATCGCAGTCGCGTTTGGTGGGGATGAGAGTCAGGGCCTTCTCTGTGGTGTTCCCTCAGCTGCGGATCTCCCTATTGAGATTACATCTGCCCCATCACTCCTGACCTTCCAGAAGAAACTCAAATCCTGGCTATGGGATCAAGCGTTTGCAGAATAGACTGATTTACTGGTGAAGATAGGTTTTAGTGGATTTCAATGGACTGATTTGGATGACTATTTGAACCGGCAAACTAATTTAATGTATATTTATAGCTGTTTTTAAATGCATGTTATTTGTATTTTATGTTATGTTATTATATTGTGTCGACATCGAATAGTTGCCTGTTGGAGGCCGACCTGAGTCCCTCTTTGGAGGTTGAGAGGGATGGGGTATAAATCTTCTAAATAAATAAATACATCCGTGGGATGGGGTGAGATCCTGTTGTTAGGCCCAGCTTCTGTCAACATAGCAGTTTGAAAACATGTAAATGTGAGTAGATCAATAGGTACCACTTTGGTAGGAAGGTAACGGTGCTCCAGACGGTCACGCCTCCACATGACCTTGGAGGCGTCTACAGACAACATTGGTTCTTTGGCTTAGAAATTGAATAGGTTCAAAATTTTTGGGGAAATGTATTTCAAGAAATAAGAAGACTCACCAAAACAGAGATAACAGGAACACCAGAGATAGCACTACTATCATTTATTGATAACGTTAATATACCAAAAGAACTAAAAGAATTGCCAACCTGTTAACAGCAGCAAGCTTGTTAATAGCTAAAAATGGAAAGAAGGAGGGGGATGTCAACTGGAAGAGTGGTATCGGGAGATTTGGGACATTGCAATAAATGATAAACTGACAGGAAACATAAAGGTTAAAAGCGGATTATTTTTAAAAAAGATGATTTGGGGAAAATTGATAGAATATGTATATATAGAAGGTAAAGGGACCAAACCTGTAATAGTAACAACTGATTTTTGGAAATAAGTATTATAATTGGCTGATCTGGGGTGAAGGGTCAGCGCTGGGTGATTGGACAATATGTAATGAAGCCGAAGGATGAAATACTATAGGCATTAAGACATACATGTTCTGTACAATTTGTTAAGGGAAAGTGTGAAATATAACAATGTTTAAATACTGAATATGTTAAAACTACAATAAAATAAAAGCTTCAGATTGGGGAAAAAAGAAATTGAAATCAGCACCACCTCCCAGAGTCAGATTTGACTGGACTTAATGTCAAGGGGAAACCACTACCTTTTAAAATAATAATAATAATAATAGGAAGAAGACTTTATTTATAACCCACCCTCTCTCCCTGAAGGGACTCAGAGAGAGCAGGTTATAAATAAAGACGTATTATTGTTATTATTATTATATAAAATGGCCAAATCAAATTTTAGAACCTTTTAAAAATATCTTCAACCCGTGGATGGAGAATACTTGCTGAATTTATGTACCTAAAAAAAAAATACAACCAAAAAGCAAGGAGAAGAAAAGGAAAGAAATTTTACCATGCCTTCAAACTTCTTTAGGGCGATCTAAAAAATCTTACATCTCCAACTAACACATTATTCATACACTCTTGTTATTAAACCAAGCCTACTCATCGTCAACACCCACAGTTCTTAAATTATTCTCTTTTCTCTGCCAAGGGTTCCCAGACATTATTAGAGAGTGCAAACTTTCAAATGAGAGATGACTTAGCTTAAGCAGTTGAGGGGGAAATTGTGGGGTCTGAGGAATTGTGGGAATTGAAGTCCAAAACACTTGGAGGGAGGGCCCAAGTTTGCTCATGCCTGGTGTAGAGGCATCCCTTGCCTGGAAAAAGACTGCCCCAGTTATCAAAGTGAACAGATCTTGTTATCACAGACCTGTTAAATATTTTTAAATGCTATCTCAAGAAATTGAAAAGTCTATCAATTTACTTGAGAGTTCATGCAGTATGTATGTAGCTACCCAATTCCATTTAGTTCAAGCATGGCAGATTTGGCTAGATTTTAAACAGCTTGCTGGAATAGCCTTCAGAATAACAGTTGTTGGAAGAGGAGAAGGAAGAGTTTGAAAAGTACTAAAAGAGAGCATGAGCATATTTCTTGTTATGTTTCTTCAAGTCAGCCTTAACTTATGGTAACTATAATATGGTCTTCTTATCAAGATTTACTCAGAGGATTTCTCCCATTTTTTTCCTCTTGGGCTGAAAATGAAGTTTTCCACCCACAAAGCGCACATTCCTGGGTCAAATCATGATGCTTTCTTCTGGGTGCAATTAGAAGGAGACATTAAGTTCTCAGGCTAATGCTCTTCAATTTAATTCAATAATAGAATGAAGTATGGAATTAAAGAAAACATAGGTTGATTCGAGTAAATGGCTTATATTCTGCTTTGTCTGGATCTTTAAGTCTTTAATAAAGTTTGAAGTAAGTTAGGTAGTGAATTTGCCATTTTCACAGGACACATCAGCAGCCCCAGAAATCTACAGTATTCTTTAATGTTTAATGCTTTTGGGGTCTACGACTGAATCCTACTCTTTCAAGTTGGAATGGAACACTTATATAGGAGAGAATAGCCTCTGCACACCCATTTGTAGTAGGAATCCCAGTCCAGATGCAACTGAGTGGCACTTCTTTGTTCCAGTTTCATAGATTTTGCAGCATTGATAGGCAAGAATGGAGCCATCTTTCCATCTGGGTCATGGCTCTTATATCCAAATAGCAGCTTAAGCCTCCTGTGCCTTAGGGCTATGATTTAGCTTTCATGATTGATGTTTGTATCTTGAAAATATGGTTCAAATATGTTATTTTTTTCTATATGTAGGAGTTAAGTTTTTCTTCATTGGCTTTGAAAATTATTTTTTTCATGAAGGATTAGGAAGCAGAATCGGTATTTCTTGGAACATTAGACATATAGGACAGGGCCTGCCACTCTTTTTGGCTAAGTGTTGCCAAGAATAAGAGAGTCCCAGTTAGATTTGTTGCCAGTTTTGGAATTGTCTAATTCGGACTACAGATTTGTTCAACTCATAACACTCAGATATAGTGAGAGATGAGGCCCATTTTCCCAAGATGTTCTTCTCTGGCTTAGAATGTAAAACAGGTTAGTTATAATAGTGTTTTTAATAAGATTTAATAAGTTTTAAGGGTTTTACCTATGTATTTTAATATGGTTAATATTTAATTCTAATTTTGTATATTTGTAGGTTTTAAACTGTGTTGCATTGTTTTTATTGTAAGCTTCTTTGAGTCTCTTTTGTAGGAAGATATAAATAAACTTATTTTACTTAGGTGATCCCTCATTGTGGAATTCCAAGTGTGGTGTCTTGGCAATGGGTATTCTTGACCTGCATATTCTTCCACAGTGAGGTCATCGGTTTCCAGGTGGAAGGCGGTCCCGGTCAGGGTTGGCTTGACACACCTTTCTCTTGGCACGTTTCTCCCTTTCACCCTCCATATGTGCCTCTTCAAATTCCACAGCACTGCTGGTCATAGCTGATCTCCAGCTAGAGCAGTCAAGGGCCAGGGCTTCCCAGTTCTCGGTGTCTATGCCACAGTTTTTAAGGTTACCTTTCAGCCCATCTTTAAATCTCTTTTCCTGTTCACCAACATTTCATTTTCCATACTTGAACTGGAAGTATAGCAACTTCTTTGGGAGACAGTGAACGGACATTTGGACAATGTGGCCAGTCCAGCAGAATTGATGGCGTAGGAGCATCCCTTCAATGTTAGTGGTCTTTGCTTCTTCCAGCATTCTGACTTTTGTCCGCCTCTCTTCTCAAGAGATTTGCAGGATTTTTGGGAGGCAAAATTTTCCTCAATGGATTGTCACCTTGTCATGGTGAGGGGGATTGTGTGTTCCAATGAACCTGCAGGTGTATAAATAAACATAAACATAATAATAATACTGCACATATAGAGAGCTGGACTTTGGGATGACTTTTATTTTCAAAATTGTGTTGACTGCTGTGAGTGCATATGAATTTAAAAGGACAAATGATTTACAGGGGCATGAAGAGATGTTCTTCAGCATTATTTATTCTTGAGAAAACTGTCATTGATTGATGCGAGTTATTTAATCCAGTCACACCTGGTGAGTTTCTTCTCTTGTTTTAATTCATCCTGGTTCATGCAATACAATAAAAGAAGACTCTTGTACAAGAAGACCTTTCTTCTCCTTCTCAGTTGTACTCAGGTAGGGGGAGAAATTTCAAGATAGCTCTCTGCCATGGATGATTCAGACAATGCCAAACTACAATATTCTGGTGCGTGCTTCAATATTATAAGCCAAGAAGTCTCTAGTATCTCAAAACTGATGTGCCTTTCTCAAAGAATTCCTTAAGAAACCTTGTAACCAAGTTTATTCTGAATCAGGATGAATGATTAATCCCTGTCCTTCTACCTGGATGCTTGGATACTCATCCAGAAGCAGCCTACCAATGCATAGTATTACTGCCCATCAGGCATGTAGCCGGGGAGGGGCTAAGGGGGCTTCAGCCCCCCCCCCCCCGAAATTCTCAGGGTGGTCCGCGAGAAGGCCTTACTGGTACATTATTTAAACTGTTATGTTTATTCATATCATGATCTGATCACCATGCTCATTATATCCCACATTAATGGGGTTATTGGGATAACAATACAAAAGATTTGCTAGGGTAGACCCTCTTCCACCCAGTCTCAGCCCCCCCCCACGAACCAAACTCAGCCCCCCCCCCCCCGAATCAAAATCCTGGCTACGGCCCTGCTGCCCATCATGCTCGTTATAGGCAGGAAGCCATAAAGAATATTGAAATACATTGGTTAGTCACTGGCAGTGGTGAAACAGCTTCATAGGAGAAATATGTCCCAAATACTCTTCCTTTCAGAACCAGAGCTTCATAGACTAATGATATTCACAAACAAATGCATTATTGAGTGTGATGCACATTTAAAAACTGCATTTCTAAACCACTTGAAACACACTTTTTGCCTCAGTTATGTAGACCTAGTTAAAGGTGAGGGAGCACTGATCAAATTGTCCTGGCAGTACTTTTTCAACCTCTGTTCATCCTGACACTTATAAAAAGGTGTGGAATATCACTAATGACTTCAATAATGCAGTTTTACTTCAACTGCATTGGAGATCAAAGATTCAGAAAGCCTTTCTAATGTTATTAATGAATGACCATTGAGATGGAAAAGACCAGGTATTTTCCCAATTAAAAGATAAAAGGAGAAGATAAAAGAATAGTTTGATTTCAAGCGGAGGTAATACGTTTCATGCATTATCTGCATATCTAATGTTTAAGTGATCTTCTCTGTATATTTATAATTTAAAATGCAATTCAGGAAAGTGAATTTAAAGAAAACATGAAGAACAACAGAGCAGAGGTGGGGAATGTCAGGTATTCTAAAGTTTATAGGATGACACCTTCTGTTAACCAAAACTGGCTAATGTTGGAGGATACTTTTATTTAATAATATCTGGAAATCCACAAGTTTTATAATTGCTTATTTAAAATATTTGTTATTACTTCCCTGCCTGCCAGAGGCCCAAGAGATTTATAAAAAGAAACATCCTATAAAAAGAGATTAAATAGAATTTTTAAAGCAAATCTTAAATTGAATTTTAAAAAGTAAGGGGCAGGCGGAATAATACCATTGTACTTTCCCACTAGAAACTCAGTCCCTGCCACAAAGAAGAAGCTGTAAACTGCATGGAGAGACTGTATTTTACTAGTGGTTTTTTCTGATAGGCATGGTGTCTAGTCTTGTGAATGGAAATAAATTAGAAAGCTGTGCTCACTGGTGGTTTCCATATGAAAAATGTGGTGCATTCCCTCTTGATGTTTAGTCTGAACTCTAAAGAAGCTTTCTTTTTTTCTTTTTTTTTTGGCAATATATTTATTGGGTTTTTACAGTATAATAGGTATACATACATATAGACATATATATATATATATACAGATGTTCCTCGTGGACAGAGAGGGGAAGAGACAAGGGGGGCTGGGAAAGGGGAGGGGGGAGGGGGTGTGTGGGGTGGTGGAGGGGTCGAGGGGCTGAAGGTGAGGGCAAAGGGAAAAGAAAAAAGAAAGTTAAAAGATAACTTCCCGAGAAGTTCCCCACGGATAACATATTTTTTGTTTATCTCTTAATATGTTATATAGAATCTTTGTGTGACTCCTCTTAAATTTCATTCAGGTCTATCAATATTTTGTTTCCTTTATTTTGCATATAAGTTCTGAAGCCTGACCAGTCCGTTCTTACTTTCTTGTTGTTCAGTTTTTGTGAAAGTGAATCCATCTGTATCATGTCCCATATTTTCAATATCCATTCTTCCAGGTCCGGTGTCAATTTTTTCTTCCAGTGTCTGGCCAGCGTTATTCTTGCGCATGCGCTTAAAATGAAAAGCATTTTATCCTGGTTGGCATTAAGTGCTTTGTTAGTGATCCCCAGCAAATAATTCTGTGGGTCTAAGCCAAATTTGATTTTTAATATTTTTTGGGTTTCGATGTGTATATTTTTCCAAAATTTGTTAACCCGTTTGCAGTACCACCATTGGTGTATAAATGTTCCTAATTCTTTGCCGCATTTCCAGCATCTGTTTGATGCACTTTTATCAAATTTGGCAGTTTTGGCTGGGTAGAGATGCCAGCGAAACTGCATTTTTGCCCAATTTTCGGTTATTTCTGTTGTCGTCGTGTATTTCAATTTCTTTTGCCATATTTCCTCTCATTGCTGTAGTAGGATTGAGTGGCCTAGATCTTGGGCCCACCTAATATGGCAGTCTTTGATCTGCTCCTCCTCTGTTTTCCATTTTAACAAAATCTTATATAACAGGCTAATATTTTTTCTTTTTTTTCTGTACTGCCGGTTCCCAAATCTCATCCTCCATAAATCCAATCTTTTTGTCTATCTTGTATCTTTCATGAACTCTAAAGAAGCTTTCTAAGGTGCTGAACTCTGCCCACCAAAGGTTCAACACCTTGGATAACTCCTTTAAGTTTGATTAGGAAATCGTTCAATTTTATATCCCATTGATGTGGAAAGTGGAAACTCTCAGCTTCCACTTTTAAAATGGAGTTAGAAAGGCGGGCTGAGGAGTTTGGACACCTGGGTGTGGTCTGAGTCCCCAATGTGTGCTGTTTGTGCCCTCAAGTCACTTAGCCAATTTAATTGACCTCATGAATTTAATAGGGTTTTCTTAGAGAAAGCATACTCAGATATGGTTTTGCCAGTTTCTTTCTCTGAAACACAACCTACACCACTTTGTATTTCTTGGCAAACTCCCATCCAAGTGCTAATCAGAACTGACACTGCATTATTTCTAAAATCATATGGGATCTGGTGCCTTTAAGGTATTTAGGACCCAGTGTCTCTAGTAGTTACCCATAAAACATCTTAACATCAGATAAAGCTCTTCATTATCTAGATTTTCCAGAGAGTAAGCTATGTCATTCTTTTGCAAGAAGTTACCTTTAATGAACTCTAATCTACAAAATATGTACTACAATAAATGTGTGAGTAATTAAAATGTCCTGTGTAAGTCTGTCCATTGGTTTAGTTCAGCATTTTTACTCTTTATGGCAGTCGCTCACTTGCTTGTCACTGCCTACTTATCTGGAAATGCTGAGGATTGAGATCCTATGTAAAATATATGTTCTACTGTAAAGGTGGGCATTCTACAGGGTGGTTGTATGTTCAAATGGAGTAACATTGTAGCATGATGATTTGGATATAGGGCTTTGACTTGAAAAATGTGGGTTCTTGCCTTCCACTGAATCATTAGGCTCAGGGGGTTACCTTGGGCTATTCACTATATAATAATGATGATGATGATGATGATCATCATCATCATCATTTTATTGATTAGCCCTTTGGCCATATCACAATACCAAGCCAAACAACAAGGCTTGGTAAGACTTGATTACACTCTATGTAGTAAGTTAAAATAAGACACTTATAACAATGCAGTAAATAAATATGATACATTTGAATATATACATCATATTTCCGTATCACCTCTACAATTTCCCCTGAATAGCCCCACAGTATTCACCATATCTTAATCTGGCCTCTCTCACAGGGTTGGTATGAGAAGAAAGGAAGCCATATATGTCACTTCAAGCTTACTGAAGGAAAGGCATGATCCAAATGTTACCAATGGAGGAACGAATAACTACATAGATAAATGTAGTAATTCTTACATTGCCTTGAAAGATGCAATGAACTCTTATTAGAAGAGAAGTTCCAGCAAAGTAGGAGGAGGTATATGTTGTCTCCATCTTTAAAAGGCAGCGGAGGGGGGAAGAGGACCCAAACAATTACTGCCCAGTCAGCCTGACAACAATACCAGGAAAGATTCTGGAGCAGATCATTAAAGAGACAATCTGTAAGCACTTAGAAAGGAATGCCATACTCACAAAAAGTCAACATGGATTTCTCTAAAACAAGTAATTCCAGATGAAACTTATCTCTTTTTTGATAGAGTTACAAGCTTGGTAGATGATAGGAATACTGTTGTATAGCATATCTCTATTTCAGTAAGGCCTTCAACTAGGTTCTCCATGACATTCCCAGAAGCAAGCCAATAAAATGTGGGTCCCAACTCCCTTAGCTCAATATTGAGGTCACCAAAAATCGCTAACAGTAAAAGGTTTTTAATGCCGCCCATTTACACAAGTCTGTTAGCAATAATGTATGTTTTTACAGTGGACTCTGCAGAAAATGCTTCAGCTGTACTTCACAAAAAGGAAAACCGGCCTGTTTAGCAAGTCTGGAAAATGCTGATTTTGTTTTTATACCTATTTTCTATACTTGGGGTCATGTAAAAAATTCTCATGGAAAGAAGTCATGAGCTTAAGAAAAAAGTTTAAGAAGCCCTGGGCCAGACGGTGCTTTTGGTAGGTGGTTTAGGTATTGGTTGACTGGCTAAATTCAAAGGGAACTTAACCAGGGGGGTACCATAAGGCTCTGTCCTAGGCCCAGGAATAGAAGGCATGCTTATCAAATTTGCAGATGACACCATATTGGGAGAGATATCTAATATCCCAGAGGACAGGATCAGAATCCAGAAGGAGCCCTAGCAGATTAGAGAGCTGGGTTCAAACTAAAAATGAATTTAATCATAATCAAAGATTTTGAAACCAAGCCCTATGAAGAACTGGAAATGTTTAGCTGGAGAAAAGAAGGCTGAGAGGTGACATAGTCATGTTTAAATGTTTGAAATAATGCCACATTGAAGATGGGGTTGTTTTCTGCTGCTTCAGAGACTAGGGCATGCAGCAATAGAATCAAGCTGCAGGGGAAAAAAAGATTCCATCTAAACACTAGGAAGCACTTCCTGATGGAAATAGCTATTCAACAGTTGAACACACTGCCTCGGGGAGTAATTAACTCTCTTTCTCTGGAGCTTTGTAAGCAGAAACTGGATAGCCATCTGTCAGGGATGCTTTGATTGTGTGTTCCTGCATGGCAGGAGATTCGACTGGATGGCCTTTGTGGTCTGTTCTACAAAGTATGATTAGTATCCAAAATTACTTACGTTAGGCTATCATCCTTTGGACATATCATGGAACACACTGAAAAAGATCATGTTTGGTAAAGTGGAAGGCAGCAAGAAAACAGAAAGAGCACATTAGGTAAAGGTTTTCCCCTGACTTTAAGTCCAGTCATGTCCAACTCTGGGGGTTGGTCCTCATTTCCATTTCTAGGCTGAAGAACTGGCGTTGTCCGTAGACACCTCCAAGGTCATGTGGCCGGCGTGACTACATGGAGCCAGAGCGGAGCCTATTGATCTACCCACATTTGCATATTTTTGAACTGCTAGGTTGGCAGAAGCAGGGGCTGACAGCGGAAGCTCATGCCACTCCCCAGATCCAAACCTGCAACCTTTCAGTCAACAAGCTCAGCAGCTCAGCGGTTTAACCCACTGTGCCATCAAGGGCTCCCTAAGAGCACATTACAGATGGATTAATACAACAAAGGAAGCCCTGGTTGCCTTGTGTTTGCAAAATATCAACAGAACAGTTGATGACTGGGCCTCTTGGAGGTCTCATATTCATAGAGTTGCCATAATCAATTGACAACAAATAACAAGAAAGGTGCAGTAAATAAACACTAGAGAAGTTCCCATACCTTTCTGATCAAGATAGTTTATAATTATTTTGTTTGACATGACACAGCCATATCATGTTGTTGTTGTTGATACAAGCTCAGGAGCATAATAGAAGTAGAAAGGAAAGAGAGAGAGAGAAGAGAGAGAGAGAGACAACAGCATACTGCTGTTTTATATGTAATGCATGTCTCCAGGACTGAAGGTATGCTGGCATTTTGAGTCAACGTTGCTCAGATGCAGAGCCAAACGTGGCTTTGATCGATGCTGCTCTTACTCTCTGTGGAGCTTCCCCAAGCGGAGTGCAAATGTGGGAGATTTCCTGAAAGACCCCAGTTTGGGAGGGGAGGCCTCACCGTGGGAGACAGGCCCCAGGAGGTCAAAGGGGCCGATTGCTTTGTTGAGAGATCACCCATCAAAGCCCTTTATCTCAGAGGTTTTCCTCCCCTAAACGTTCTTGGGGCCTTTTTATTTTCCCCCTTAAACCTTCTTGTGGGGGAACACTGTTAATTACTCCACCATGTTGCAGGCTCTTCAAAAACATACCCGGCACCCTTGATTTATCTTGGTTGTGTGTCATAAAAGGAAGGAGTCGGTGGGGGAGGACAGAGCGGGTGGGCACACTCATCCAGAGACAACTGGACAATTAAAAAAGGGAGGGGGAGAGGCCTGGAGGGGAGAACAAAAACAATTAACAGTCCCAAAGGAAGGAAGAGAAAAGGCTTTGTTCAGGTCGCTATAGCAACAGCTGGGACCCCGAAGAAGGGAGGAGTGAGCAGTCACCAGTGAACACTTTCACTTTCCTTTCTGCCATTCCAATCCTTTCTCCCATCCTCCCAGTCCTGACAGTGATGGCGGCGACGGTGGCAGCTTGCATGTCCTGGAGGCAGATATAGAATGGAAGCATAGAAGTGATACCCAGGCCATCCAATCTCATCTATGCACACTCTGCACTCAAGGCACTTTTGACAGATTGGCAGGGAACACTGATGTGGGGATTGTTGGGAAATAGAGGGGAAGACAAAGACACATCAATATTATTATTTGCTTATATTATCAGCCTTCCACCATATTGTTGTCGTTTTTTAAATGCGATATAATGTTTTTTATTGGAACCAATTACAACTCTATATGAGTGTGCAAGACTTTGGGTTCTCCAGTGAAACTTGATCATTTAGGAGCAGGGTGAGCTCCCACTATTAGTTCGAAAACATGCAAATGTGAGTACATCAATTGGGATCCCTTTGGCGGGAAGGTAATGGCACTCCATGCAGTCATGCTGGCCACATGACCTTGGAGGTGTCTACAGACAACACCGGCTCTTCGGCTTAGAAATTGAGATGAGCACCCCCCACCCACTGAGTCGGACACGATTAGACTTAACGTCAAGGGGAAACCTTTACTTTACCTTTAATAAAGGGGATGAAGAGCATGAGAGTCCAAAAAGTGGGTTAAATGTTTTCAGCCATGACTTCTGTAGTTAAATTCCATCTCGAGACTGATAAATCACTGGTAAGCATATAGGTGTCAAGAACCAGAGTGGTGTGGAGGTTTGCACTTCCGACGATGACTGAAGACTAGGGTTTGATTTGCTGTTCAACCATGGAAACCCAATGGGTGATCTTAGTCAAGACACACTCTCTGCCCCAGAAAGCCCTGCGATAGGGGCATTTCTGGTGCCTTTGTATCAGAGATTATTTAAAGTCACACAGCTACATGAAACCCAGCAATGCCTAATGAGAAGGAAAAAACAAAACAGGCAATCCCCTTCTCTTGGAAATACCAGACTTATAGCAAATTTTAAAACCATCACCATCATCATCTCTATTTATTTCAAACCTCCACCTTTCTCTTTCCCCGAGACAAAATGTTTGTGGTTAAAAGCATACATTCCTAAGTAATTAGCAGGTTGGAGGGAAGGAGTTAAAGCAGTGGTTCTCAACCTGTGGATCCCCAAATGTTTTGGCCTTTAACTCCCAGAAACCCGAACAGCTGATAAACTGGCTAGGATTTCTGAGAGTTGTAGGCCAAAACACCTGGGGACCCACAGGTTGAGAACAACTATTAAAGCAGCTTTATAATTTAAAATGGTAAAGACTCCTTAAAACACTTGGAAACTAGTAATATGATACAATATGAGGGTGTCAACTAGAAAGACTAGCACAGGTCAGGAAAAGTCAACAGCATTGTTAATAAATAGTATCAAAAAGTTACCAAATAAGGAATCAATCTATTTGAGAACATGGAAGCATTGCAAAAATTAGAAATAAAATGAACACAAAACCATCCGCCTATCTATCCATGGAGCATATTGCTAATAACATATTTGAATATACCAAAAGCAGGAAATAAGTTTAAAAGATTATACATAGGGACCACCAAATGCAGCATTGCCCAAACACAAATCAAGGAACATGAAAGGCACTGCAGACTACTTCAGCCAGAGAAGTCAGCCATAGCAGTGATGAACCAACCTAGACACAGCATATTATTTGAGAACACAGAAATGCTGGACCACGCTAGCCACCACCATGCCAGACTACTTAGAAAAGCCATTGAAATCCACAAGCATATGGACAATTTCATCAGAAAGGAGGAAACCATGAAAATGTACAAAATCTGGCTACTGGTATTTTAAAAAACCCCCGCTAAAATCAAAACATTAAATAAAGAACAACACTCAAAAACAGGGGAATTCCAGATAAGAAACAATCAAGGCCAGCTAATCACCTCCCAACAAAGGATTCCCCCAGGCAGGAAACAGCCAGACATTGAAACTGCAGGCCATTAAATGCTAATCAAGGTGATCAATTACAAGATTCACACCTGACTCAAACAGACAAGAGTTCTTTCTCCCAGCCTGGACATTACACAGATATATAAACCCCAGTTTCCAGCACACCTCACAACCTCTGAGGAGGCCTGCCATAGATGCAAGCGAAACGTCAGGAGAGAATGCTTCTGGAACATGGCCATATAAACTGGAAAACTCTCAGCAGCCCAGTTAAAAGATGATTGGTTGATTGGATGGCAAAGACATTTAAGTACCCAGGAAGCACAAGCAAAATGCACAGCAGCTGAATGAATTATTTGTGTCCATCTTCAATGCAAATATAGGCCAGATATTCGTGCCTGAGCTGACATTTTCAGAAAAGGAATTTTAGGAACTAAGTAACAGTTCCCAGGATATGGTGGATAATATCTTGAGAGGATTCTCACCAGAATCAATCCAAACTTTGTACAGAGCCTAGAATAACTGGATTATTCCAAATACTGTTTTGGGAACTTGGAAAACTTGCTGTAAAATTTACAGATAGATGAATCAATCTCAAAACCAGAGTGTCATTGCCTGAATATACTGGAATTGGCCAATGAGGCCACCTGATGATTCCTGCATAGCATGGGAATAAATTGAATGGCCCTTGTAGTCTCTACCATGATTCTGCTGTACCGCCAGTGGTGCCATCGTGTCATGGCCAACAGCTCCCAGCAGACTGCTTAGCCTAGCTCAGCCACTCTCCACCATTTGGAGCAAGCTAGTAAAGGGTTAACCATACTTCCCTCTCTGGAAGGAGGAAGTGATTAGTTATGAATGGGAGATGAAGTAAGCACCAGCGGAGACCTCATGATAAAGAGCCCTCAGAATAGTGGCTTTGGTGTTCTAGTCTTGCTGTGGACTCTAGTTCTGGGTTTGTTTTCAAGAACTCCTGGCATGCGATTTCAGGACTCTGACTATATTGCTACCTTTGTATTGAAACTTGACTCTACTGCTTTCCTGATAACCAACATTTCTGATTCTGTATTGTGACCTTGGCTTCTCTTTGTTCCTAACTTGACTGTGTTGCTTTATCACAGTGCTGTCCAACTTCTGCCGACCCAAGGGCCGGACTTCTGGTGAGTGATCACCTGGGGGGCCGAGTGGCCACGCCCCCTGGTCACGCCCCCTGGCCACGCCCCCAGTCACATGGCTCCGCCCCCCTCTCCCAAAGCATCACAATAGCCTTGGAACGGGCGATTTCGCCCGCTCCGAGGCTGTTGTGACGCTTGGGAGAGGAGGAGGAGCCACGGGGAGTTTCATGGCTCCGCCCCTCGCCCAAAGCATCACAACAGCTGCTGTGACACTTTGGGGAGAGGGCCGCTGCGGGTGCCAGGGGGAAAGGAGGGGAGGGGGCGGGGTCCTGGCAGGGAGGAGGCAGCGGATCGCTGCCCCTTCCTTCCAGGACCCTTCAGTCCCTCCTTTCCTCCTGGCAACGGCATCCCAAACGGAACGCCGCTGCCAGGGGAAAGGAGGGAGGCAGGACAGGGTCCTGGCAGGGAGGAGGCAGCGAATCGCTGCCCCTTCCCTTCCAGGACCCTTCAGTCCTCCTTTCTCCTGGCAACGGGCGTCCCAAACGGAACGCCGCTGCCAGGGGGAAGGAGGAGGCAGGACAGGGTCCTGGCAGGGAGGAGGCAGCGAATCGCTGCCCCTTCCCTTCCAGGACCCTTCAGTCCCTCCTTTCCTCCTGGCAACGGCGTCCCAAACGGAACGCCGCTGCCAGGGGAAAGGAGGGAGGCAGGACAGGGTCCTGGCAGGGAGGGAGGCAGCGAATCGCTGCCCCTTCCCTTCCAGGACCCTTCAGTCCTCCTTTCCTCCTGGCAACGGCATCCCAAACGGAACGCCGCTGCCAGGGGAAAGGAGGGAGGCGGGACAGGGTCCTGGCAGGGAGGAGGCAGCGAATTGCTGCCCCTTCCCTTCCAGGACCCTTCAGTCCCTCCTTTCCTCCTGGCAACGGCGTCCCAAACGGAACGCCGCTGCCAGGGGGAAAGGAGGGAGGCAGGACAGGTCCTGGCAGGGAGGAGGCAGCGACCGCTGCCCCTTCCCTTCCAGGACCCTTCAGTCCCTCCTCCCTCCTGGCAACGGCGTCCCAAACGGAACGCCGCTGCCAGGGGAAAGGAGGGAGGCAGGACGGGGAAGAGGAGGAGGAGGAGGGAGAGTTCTCCCTCCTCCTCCTCCTCTTTCCCCGCCCCGCGCCTGCCCCGATCCCGCGCGCCGGCGCACGCGGGGAAAGAGGGCGAAGGAGGAGGCAGCCAGCTGACTGCCTCCTCCTTCGTCCCTCCTCCCCCACGGACGCGCCGTGGCTCCGATCGCGAGCCGCGGTGAGGGGAGGGAAGGAGGAGGAGCTGGCTCCTCCTCCCGGCCCCGCCCTCCCCCGGCCACCATTTTTTTAAAAATATATTTTTAAAAAAATAAAATAAAAATGGCAGCCGGGGGCATAGCTGGGGCCGGAGCCAACAGGCTGGGGGGCCGTGTACGGCCCCCGGGCCGCCAGTTGGACAGCCCTGCTTTATCAGATTGACTTTGGCAACTTGGGCTTCAGAACTCAGCATTCACTCACACCTATCTGTCTGTGTTTTGTACTTCTTTATTCTGGCTTGCTAGTCAAGGCATCCTGAATGTGGACTTTGCTAATATTAAACTCTTGTCTTTGGCTGATTCTCCTGGTGTTTGTTGAAACCTAAGCTCTTGATAACAACACCATGTTCATGACGCATTGTATCATAGCACAGCCTGTCAATCAAAGTTGAAATAATACACAAAGAGTGTACCTATCCCCCTTACCATCATTGCTTTCTTCATAAGTCTGAAATGATCTCTCCATTGTTTGGGTTTTTACTTGTGTGGAGTATTCCCACGTGATCAAAAAATCATGTGTGCAGTTACTCTTCCTCTCTTTAATCTGTCACTTTGCACATGAGGAAACTAGAGATGGAGGGCAAGGCAGGACACCTCTCTTCTTGTGTATCAATTCAAATCAGGTGAAGTAACACCTGAATAGGGGTCAAATGCAGAAAATATGGTTTTGGGAATTTGGAAAACTTGCTCTGTCTCACCATATTTTGTCTTCTGATGAAGCAGGTAAGACACCAGATTCAGATGGCCACGAGCCCCATTTTGAGTCCCTCCTTCTTCCTTATCCCTATTCTGTAGATATTTGGAGCATTTTGTATTCAGTCTGACCCTTGTGGGATTCCCGTGAAGTACAATGACTGTAAAGCCTAGAATGTAATGGTGCTGTGTGTGAATAGGCTTACTTTTAATCAAAGTATCCTGCATGCACACATGAAGAAATGTTGTTCAGTCAAGACTGGAGTGACAGAATGCTAGAATTGTGGAAACAAAAATGCTGTACAGCCTTGATGGAAAAAGAAAAAAAAAGACTGAATGCCCGCTATTCTTTTCTCTTCCAAATTGCTGGGAGCGACTGTTTTGTCTGTGCCTCTTGCCATTGTAAGATTCCAAAGCATCACAATACCGCAGATCTCTTCTTTGTGCCAGAGCTGGCTGCAATTTTCTAGCAACCTAGTTTCAGGTTACATTCAACTGAGTCCTGGGAATGAACCAGACAATGACCTGCTCCTTTTATGGTTGCTTGGAGGGGAGAAATAGAGGGAAACATGCAGGTTTTTACTTCCTCTGAGGAAACAAACCATTGTTTAAAAGTGGGCATGGGCTGTCTTCCTTGCCAGCCAATGTGGAAACTCATATCTAAACAACTATATTTGCTTCTGCGTGCAGTGGTTGATTGCATTTCTGTAGATTTTGTTGATTTTTAGTCCCAAAACCTGAGTAGAAAAGCAAAATAAAGAGCAGTGCTTGGAAACAATCTGTTTAACAATTCTCATTATGTGCTAATTAGTTACCTTTTCTCCAAACCACAACTAAAGGGTTAAATAGTTGAATAATGAGAGTCACTGTCTGAATTGGTAATAACTAGTACATATAACTAGTTACATTTTGATCAATATTCTTGAGTGCAAATTTATTTTTTGTGTTCTCAAGAGGAATCAATAATGGCACTTGTTATTCCTCTAATGAAAGGGTTCACAACCTTGTTTTGTGCCACAGACTTCTTTGACATGCAAGTGAAAACCACAGATCCTGTCTCAAAATGTAGCAGCAAATACTTTCTGTTTGCTACTTTTCTGTGTTGCCAGATACTTGCACAACAGTTTGTACACAACAGGTTTGTGATCATGTGTGATTTAGCATTGAGTTGAATGGCTACTGTAATTTCAAAATAGTAAAGGTAAAGTTTTCCGTTCACCTTAAGTCTAGTTGTGTCCGACTCTGGAAAGGGGTGTGTGTGCTCATCTCCATTGCTAAGCCAAAGAACCGGTGTTGTCTGTAGACACCTCCAAGGTCATGTGGCCAGCATGACTGAATGGAGCGCTATTAGCTTCCCACAGGTACCCATTGATCTACTCACAGTTGCATGTTTTCAAACTGCTAGGTTGCCAGAAGCTCCTCCACATTTCAAAATATGGATGAAAAAAGTGATTTTTTCAAGATATGCAACAACTGTAATATGATATTAAATGAATACTATTATTTATTGCACACATTCATGTTTAATTGATTTTAAGTTCATAGTTATATGTAGTAATTAGTTATGATTTCTTTGTGTACTGTACGTTGGCATTACATTTTTGCCATTAGTATGTTGTAAACCACCTTGAGAAGGAACAAATAAAAATCGAATTCCCAAATCAGTATTTTATTCCCGAGAAGAAAATGGAGGATGGGGTGCTCCTAATTTACAAAATCATTTCGATGCCTGTCAGTTAGCAAAACTGATAGAATTAGATTTTGACTAATCGAGAAGATAGGCCAGAATCGGAAAAAAACTTTTAATGGATGGAACCATTGTTTGTGTTTGAAAGGATGGATCAACAAAAAAACTTTAACAGAAATTAAAGGGGGGCCATTGATCTCATCCCTGGAATGCTAGAAAAATGGCAAAACAAATTACAAATTAATAAGGTAGATATGCTCTCAATAGGGTTTCTTGATAATAAAAAGGAACAGACATTTGGCAAAGCTATAACAAATTTGAAACAGAATGAAATGAATTTGATAAAAGACCTCTTGAACACAGATGGGACAATTAAGGATTTGGAGTCAATAAAGGAAAAATGTGGTCAAGGTAATTGGCTTCTTTGGAATGGATTGAAACAAAGAATCATTAAATGGAGGAAAAAGGAAGGCCCCGAAACAGCCCTAGATCAAATTTTAAAATGGAAATTAGAAAAGGAGAAAGGCTTGATAGGGTTTATCTACAAGAAATGAATTGGAATACAATACAATCTGAAACAAGCTTTGATAGAAATATGGAAAGAGGATTTAAATAATAATGTTTCAGACATTGAACATTGGATCGATTCAATTAAAAATATTAAGCATATAAAGATTAGAGAAACAAAGGAAAATATTGACAAAATGGTACAGAACCCCAATTAAAATAGCCCACATAACAAAAACTACCACAAAACTTTGTTGGCACAGATGTGGGAAAATTGGCTCCTATTCCCATATTAGGTGGGACAAGAGTTCTATAAAGGTAATGAAGGAATTTACACCTGGTGCCTTTTGGTTAGGTGTCTGTATAGATGTGCCCATGGACAGTGGGGCAATTGGTCCATTTAGTTCAATATTGTCTCACTGGCTGGCTGTAGCTTTCTCTGGTTTCAGAGCATTGTCTCTCCTAGCCATATTTTTACATCAGGAATGGGAATTGTGTGGTCTATGAACCACACCTTGCTCACCAAGGCCCACAAGCAAATTTGAGACACACATTTCTGAATATTGTGTTGATTTTGTTTAAAAATAGATTTTGTGGGCTTTTGGGATTGCTGGGAGGTTCCAAGGTCTACCCAAATGGGCTGATATGAAGGCTGTGGTTGTCCCTTGGCCTACATATTAAGGTTATTGGGGAATTTTGCAAAGTTAAAATAGGGTTTATTTCCAGGTCCAATTTTTGCAGTAGATATCAAAATGTTGGTCTTGAACATGTTAAATTTTTATAGTGACAACCTCATCCCCTGGTTTATCACTCTTCAAAACCAATTTTCTGTTTCTGTAAATTGTAGAGAATTTAGAGGATCGGGGATTTAAAATCAAGAGATATTTTACAATCTTAACAAGTTTCTCCTCATTTAATTTTTTGGTTTTTTAGAGGAGGGAAATTGTTTGGATGGATTACATAGACACTGAAGTATCTCAAAGACAAAGCAGCCTAGAGGGCACTACTTAGCAGTACTGATAATTTAAGGCTACTCTTACATAAGTTCAGATGCCTTCAAAATATGTTTTTCTGTTTTTTCTGTGCAGCCATGAAGGCAATACATTTATTTTTAAAAAATCAGTAGGGTAGTGGATATATGTCACAGAAAAGGGGGATAAATTGAGATGTAATACAGGTGTTTAAATGTACTGCCTGTATGCTGGATAGAGAAATGTGATTCTTATGACTTAATTCCTTGGGAATAATTACGGTAAAGGTTTGACATTAAGTCTAGTCGTGTCTGACACTTGGGGGGGGTAGTGGCCAACATGACTGCATGGAGCATTGTTACCTTCCCACCTAAGTGTTACCTAACCTATTGATCTACTCACATTTGTATGTTTTCAAACTGCTAGGTTGGCAGAAGCTGGGGCTAACAGAAGGAGCTCACCTCACTCCCCAGATTTGAACCACCCACCTTCTGGTCAGCAAGTTCAGCAGCTCAGTGGTTTAACCTACTGCACCATCGGGGGCTCCTTCCTTCAGAAAAATTGACTTTTTATTGGAAATCCTGAATTTCAGTACAGGAAAATGAAGAAAGAGTGGAGGAAGGGAAACCCATTTCTCTCTCCTGTTTTTAAAGCAGCTGCCATTATTGTGCTAAAGTACATATAAACAGCTATTTGATAAAGCTTGAATAGTCTGACACATTTATGGCAGAACGTGTTTCTGCATTTTCCATCTTGGAACATCCACACTCTATAGGAGAAACACCTGAACGTTTCTGATATCATAGTGCCTCCTTAAGAACACAAAAGCTGGCAGAGCTACTTCTGTAGCAACTATTCTTCTTAGGAAGAATCGTTTTCCTCTTCTCCTTGCAAACAATTACGCTACTAGCTTTTGAGGATGCGGGGGAATCATAATCATGGCAAAGAAAAACTTTACAAAAGGACGTTGAGACGTAGCAAAGCTGCCTCCAAAGCAAAACAAATGGGGATTTAAAGACAAACAAGTCCAGGAACATGTTATTTGAATTTGGCACCAACAAGTGAACAATGCAGAAGGAAAGATAAAACCAGGACCAAAGTAATGCCAAAAGAGAAGCCAGTGCAAGCTTTAAAACCCTTGGAAAGGAAAGCCTGGTGATGAAGAGACCAACAAAGCATCAAAGAGAGGAATAACTAAAAGGCCTGACAAAGACCAAGCTGGAACAAAAGACCAAAAGGGAGAGAGAGAACAAAGCTAGCAGAACAAAGGCAGTACTTGGAAAACAAAGTGATGAGACAAACCCCACCCCCTCACCTCCAGAGATTAGGATTCTTTAAAAAAGAAAAGGAAAGAGGTGCAATGTTGTTGGGGGAGGGGGGTAGTCTGAACTGGTTTATTGTTCAATTGTATCCAGAGGAGACCCAGTGAAATAAAGAGTGTGATTAACTTTTTCCATTGACTTCAATGGCTCTACTCTAAGTAAGACTTAGATCCGACCTATTATGTGAAGGGGCTTGTGGTGTCCAAGAGTGAGCAAGAAACAAAAGCATAGGATTAACTACACATTATTGGGTTGAGCTCCCTCTGTCAGCTCCAGCTCCCACATGAGGGAAGCTTCCCACAAGGATAGTAAAACATCCAGTCGTCTCCTGGGCAATATTCTTGCAGATGGCAAATTCTCTCACACCAGAAGCGACGTGCAGTTTCTCAAGTCAGTCCTAACATGAAAAAAAAACCCCACAAATAATCTGAAACCCATTTCTTTTAGCAACTGTGGACAGGCAGTAATTGCTGGCATCAGGGATGTCATGGAAAATTTTGAATTGCAAACATTCAATGCTGTCTACTGTTTTTCATACTGCCTTCTACCTTATTAAGCATTAGTAGTAGCAATAATAGTAATGTCTTCTCATGATATGTCCAAAGTACAACAGTCTCAATTTAGTTATCTTGACTGTTCAGTAGTATATCTCTATAGGCTATGAGGATAATTCCTTCATAGCTGCCCTTCCATGTCATATTCTTCCTCTGATGTCTTCACTACAGTGTTCATACTGATTAATGACTAAGCCAAAATATGGAAAGTCCTAAACTGCCTGATTTCTACTTTAGTTAGACCCTGGACAGGTCTTCAAGAAAAGCAGTGGCAAACCTCCTAGGAAACTCTAGAATAAGATCACCCTAAATCAGTGGTGGCAAACTTATGGCACCCTCTCTCCTGGCAAGCACACTGTTGCCTGCCCTCCTGCTTGCCATCAACTGAATTTCGAAAAATGTGGCTTGCTGTGGAAACAAGGCTTGATGATAAAGCTTCAGTGGAAGATTTCTCTCATTTCCTGTTGTCTCACCGCCCCCCTTCTTAACTATGAGTTGTTTGTAAGTTAGATGTTTGTAACTCATAGACTGCCTGTATAAGAATATAATTATCCTTGAAAAATGTCTGGCAGTAGACAGAAGATAGCTCTTGTGTCAACTACTCAAAGTGGTGGCCTATAGACCATATTATTATTATTATTATTTCTGGCATTTCTATCCCGTCTCTTCTCTATCCCTGAAGGGGGACTCAGGACGGGTTACATATAGTGGCGATGCAATGTCACTACATAACATTTACAATAATAAAATCACAATTAAATACAACAGCAAAAATTAAAACAGTAATACATAAAACCAAAAAACAATATCACAATATCATCAACCGTAACATCATTCCAGTCCAGTCCAGTGCTCCTTAAGTCTATTGTTCAAAAGCCTGGCCCCAGAACCATGATTTTAGGTTTTTTTCGGAAGGCCAAGAGGGATGGGGTCAATGGTATCGAAGGCTGCTGAGATGTCCAGCAGAACCAACAGGGACACACTCCCCCTGTCTAGCTCCCGGCGTAGATCATCTACTAAGGCGACCAAGGCTTTTAAATTCACCCATACATGCTTTCCAGGATTCTCATAGTAAAGGTAATGGTTTCCCCTTGACATTAAGTCTAGTTGTGTCCGAATCTGGGGGGCAGTGCTCATCTTCATTTCTAAGCTGAAGAGCCGGCATTGTCCATAGACACCTCTAAGGTCATGTGGCCAGCATGACTGCATGGAGTGCTGTTACTTTCCTGCCAAGGCAGTGCCTATTGATCTACTCTTATTTGCATGTTTTCAGACTGCTAGGTTGGCAGAAGCTGAGCCTAAAAGTGGGAGCTCACCCTGCTCCCCAGATTCGAACCGCCAACCTTTCGGTTAGCAAGTTCAGCAGCTCAGCAGTTTAACCCACTGTGCCACCATACTCATACTAAGATTAATAATGGGAGGCTTGTTCTTCTTCCCATTTGTAGTTCTATTGTTTATTTCCAGAGTATTTTGTGTGATTTTAGAATGCTGTTGTTGTTTTATGCATTTGAGCATTTCTTTGAAACAATGTTAGATAACCTGTGGCCCTCTAGAAATTGGACTGAAAGTCACACCAGCAGCTACTAGTAATGGATAATGGCTTTAATACAACAGTGTGCAAGAAACATTTAGAAAGCTGGATGATCTCCCTTAAAATTTGCCTATAAGTAATGCAGATAAAATTAGCACTGCTTCTTTATTGCATCCAAAGTCACTTGGGAATCTGCTAGTGATCTTTACTGTCTGTTTACATTTGCATTTTCTAGATCTTCTTGTGGAATGCTTTTGGAAAGTCCATATTATCTAATGCAGCATCTGCTTATAAGCCGAGTGGTATTTGTCACATCTGTACAGTGCCTAGTAGCTAGCATATATTCAGCCTCATAGAATCATAGGATTGGAAGAGACCTCGTGGGCCATCCAGTCCAACCCTCTGCCAAGAAGCAGGAAAATCACATTCAAAGCACCCCTGACAGATGGCCATCCAGCCTCTGTTTAAAAGCTTCCAAAGAAGGCGCCTCCACCACACTCTGGGGCAGAGAGTTCCATTGCTGAACAGCTCTCACAATCAGGAAGTTCTTCCTAATGTTCAGCTGGAATCTCCTTTCTTGTAGTTTGAAGACATTGTTCTGCGTCCTAGTCTCCAAGGCAGCAGAAAACAAGCTTGTTCCCTCCTCCCTATGACTTCCCCTCACATATTTATACATGGCTATGTCTCCTCTCAGCCTTCTCTTCTTCAGGCTAAACATGTCCAGCTCTTTAAGCCGTTCCCCATAGGGCTTATACTCCAGTCTCAAGAAATATTATTTTACATTGCTTAATAAATGAGACCAATCTTAAATTTCTTTGCAAAATCTGAGTAAAGTTCATTTCAGCAATTGGTGTTAGAAGTGGAGAAAGGAACGGGTTTAGCAACAGGATGTATCTTCTTGATAAGACAATCAAGATGAGAAAAGAACCATTTAAACCTGAAAGTTTAAACGTATTTGTACAAACTGGGTTGATCTATCAGATTGGCATCAATGTGGGAAGCCTTGACCAGAATCTGTTAACAGTCTCACTTCTCCTTTTCCACACTTCCTTTAGAAATAATGTGTACATTGCTTGATCAAGTCCCCAACCTGTCAAGTCCAGAAGGGTGAGAATGCTTAGTCCATTTGTCAATGGGAGATTTTTTCACTGAGTTGTTACTTCAAATCTATTCTACACAAAAGTGTACAATAGGCTATTATTTCAGGCAATGCTTGCTTCATTGACTTGCTTCATCTGCCAACTTACAGGTTTACGGGGGAAGAATTAACTGAGATATTTTGCAACCACTGCGTGATAATTCAATAAATCATGCTGTACTGAATCATATGGATGGCTCTGAAATTTGGAGACAATCTAGAAACTATAGTTGACGATGAATAAGAATTTGCTAGGCTGGCCAACTATCTGGTAATGGGTTCTACTACATGCAGTTAATAGCTTGTACTATCTGCACCCAACAATGTACTCTGTTGCAATTTGTCTTTCACTTGCAGAACATTTTCTATGATAATTAAAGCCTTGCAAAACAGGTATAAACTTGACCACATTTTCTGTTACAGCTATCAATTGTTATTTGGATAAAGAGTTGCACAACTTCTTCCATCTTGTCATTTTTATCAGAGCGTCTATTTTATCTTTCATAAACATTTTTAAAATATGTCTAGTTGTGTCGCCCTCTGATTTAGCAATGTTTGTTAGCCAAGACCTCTTTTCAACTCTGCCTTCTTCTTTCTTTGGTTAATCTCATATCCTTATCTCTCTTTTTTACAGAGAGATGTTTTCAATGGTCTTGACACCCTCTTTTCTTTTACACATCCCTGCAAATATTACAGGGCCAAAATCAAGCCTGGATTGAATGAATCCTATTCTGCCAGAATAATAATAATAATAATGGGGATGTGGCAGCTGATTCAACAGCTTATTCTCAGAAAAAGTTCAACAGATCGATCTGGTTTATTCATAGTAGTTTAAAGTCAAGTTGAGGGAATGAAGTTGGAAGCACAAGCTTACTTGTTCAGATGCATGTAGTGCCTAGGAACAGACCATCACAGACAGAGTGTATGCGAATAGGCATGGAAATGCAAAGCTTGTGGGTATGGTGATGAGCTAAGAAGTTCAATGTTATGGAAGGTCATTGGGTGACCTAAGACTAAAGATGTTGCCTAAAGGCAAGATGACTAAATAATCATATGAAGAGTGAAGGGAGTTATTGGAATGTAGTGTTATGCTATCTGGGAATGAGAAAGGAGTTGAGATAAACTGGTTAGAGGCCTCTTCACACGGGGCTAAATAGCCCCATTTTGCCACTCTTCTCCGTAGCCTGGATGGGGACCCCTGAGCGCTATTAGACAATGCTTACATTCCTCCCAAAGTGGAGGGGAAGCGTGGGAAGATGCTTCCTTCACCACAGGGAGGAAAGTGTGTTTTGGGTAGCTCTAATTGAGCTACCCACACTTTCTTCCCACTTTACTCCATATGATGGGGACAGGGACAGAGTGCCAACACACCCTGTCCTGTCCCATCCCCACCATGTGATAGGGGAAGGAGAGAGAGTGCATGTGAAGAGGCCCTAAGAGAACTCTTGTGAGCCAGGGGTGCTGTTAGCTAGTGCTATTTGTAGTGTGGCAGGTGACCATTGTCTTAGTTCAACTCACTAGCAATTAACTACAGTTTGTGGATATGTTCCAATTATGCTGTTTATCTTTCCCATCCTTTTGTTCAAGGACAGCTGTTCTCAGATCAGAGATAAAATGTCTTATGAAATTGTGCATATGATAGGATGGTTGTGGTGTGGAAAGTGACCCTATTTTATAATTTTGTAATGAACTCTCAGAAATTATGCTTGGGTGATAGTAGCCAGTTATGATGGGCAACCAATACAACTTGCTTTGAGGAGGCCAGTGCAACAACCAAAGATGGAGGACAAAACAACAAGGTCTGGCCCAAGGTGAGGCTGTGAGGGAACCAGAGCACACACACACCCTCACACACACAAGCCCAGAAGTGGGAAGCTACCACTGTATTTAATATTTTCCTTTGCTGCCACCAAATATTTATTTAGTTTTCTTTTGCTACCACCAATTTATTATTTCATAGGCTTCCTCCTTAACAGAATGTTTAAAAAGCCACACAAGGTCTTCAGTTGAAATAAAACAGGAATATGTTGTTTATTTTGTTCTGGAACAGTAAATAAGCATAGCAGTTTCAATAGATTAACAGGTTTTACTTTTTGACAGAAAAATAGTCTTATAACTCGAGGTTTTTAAACAAAGCTTCATACACAGGAATTCAAACAGGATATTTTGAACCTTGTGAACCAACCTTCCACCCACAGCACTCTAATCACTATAGAGGCCTAGCTATTTTCCTCAAAGAGATATATTTTAACAACAGTTCTCAAACTCTTCCTTCCTTCCTGTTCAAAAACTCCCAACTGAACATAAAATGGCTGCCTTTGCTCCTTCTCTTTCCCTCTGACCCACCCATTTCCAGTTGCTAAGTGTTTCCCTCCAATTTCATCAGCGAATCAGACTGCCCTTCTGGCTAAAAGGTTGCCTAATTGCTCCACCCGCCTGCTCCCCTTAGCTTTTGCAAGCCAAGCCTATTTACTGCCTTTTACACCAACTCTGGAAGGTAGGCCAATCCATTACAGCTGGTAAAGTAAGGCTGGCATCCTGTTAGTCAATTATGCTGTCATAAATTAGGTTTATGATGTTGTAAATGTTTCCTATTTACTATTACAGTTCTAGTACTGTTGTCATGATTGTCAATGCCCTGAAACCTTTAAAATCCAACCAGCTGCACTAAGAGAAAGAATTCTTTGAGTAAGTGGGTGATTGGAGGGTGGCACATCTAGCCTCTCACGACCAGTCAACAGTAATGTGTCAGTGAGTTTTGACAGGATGTCACATTAGCCCCTGCTTCTGTTTGTAGACCACTATTCATTATGAAGAGGGTACTGGATACATTCCTGAGAGTCTGGAAAAATACTTCAGTGTCCTACATCACCCAGAATCTTCCAACCAACATGGCTACTGTTTATTCTGGTGGAGGGATTTGATGCATTTGTACAAAAAGTACTTTCTCCAAGCTCTTGGTGAGAGCCACAAAGCCTGTAACCTCCAGCAACCACAATTTGACAGAGACAGTCCGGATCAAACCTCTGTTGTCTCGTTTTAAAAATATCCCAGTTTTGCTCTCTTCCTACTACACTTTCCTTCTTTGTTTTCTGCTAATTTCCTTCTGTTCAAAGTGCCAAAGTAGTTTGCACTCAACCCAGAAAAAGAGAGAAGATGGCAGAATCCTGTCATTTCCAGAAAGCTCACGCAAAAGCAAACCTCTATATCCTTTCTTAGATGCATATTCTTTTTCCTTAATAGCTTGTCCTAGATACAATATCATATGAAAGCCAACTAGACAACCTGGGGATCACAACCAGATACAGTGAAGACATCTGCATTTGCGCTTTACTACTCTGCTGCTGAGTACACATGCCCAGTGTCGAACACATCTCACCATGCTAAAACAGTGGATGTGGCTCTTAATGAGACATAGTGCATTATCACAGGCTGCCTGCGCCCTACACCAGTGGAGAAATTACACTGTCTAGCCAGAATTGCACCACCTGACATCCACCAGGAAGTAGCAGCTAGTAATGAAAGGACCAAGGCAGTGATATCAGCCAGCACACCAACACCTTAAATCAAGAAATAGTTTTCTAAGATCTACAGAGATACTCACAGAAATACCTCAGCAAGCAAGAGTCCAAAAGTGGCAGGCTAAAACCCAGCACCTCAGTTCATGGCTGATACCAAATGAGAGACTTCCTCCTGGACACACAAAAGACTGGGCAACTTGGAAGGCGCTGAACAGACTGTGCTCTGGCACCACGAGATGCAGAGCCAACCTTAAGAAATAGGGCTACAAAGTGGAGTCCACTTCATGCAAGCGTGGAGAAGAGCAAACCACTGACCACCTACTACAATGCAACCTGAGCCCTGCCACATGCACAATGGAGGACTGCCTTATAGCAAAACTAGTCAAAGGGCATTTAATAAAATGCCAAGTTTTTAAACTTTGTGTTTGCTCAAATACATTGGTTTGCTCCTGATATGATAAATAGTTTGTCTTATTAAATAGCTATTGCTTTCTTGAGCATACTCTGATATTGCTTAGCCCCACTCATACCTCCCTACACCTATTATATGTTGGAAGGTCCACATGGTACTGTTCATTTATAGGGAATGAAACCTATTTCTCAGTAATATTGTGAAATAGACCTGGTTGTACTTTGAAACCAATGGGGAGAAACCTGCCTCTTCAATCGTGATTGTCCACCTTCAAAAGGGCTGTGCCTTTTTGCATTCCAGAGTTGACCCCAAAGAAGAATGAGGACCCCCTAGCCATTCCTTCTCTTCTTCCATCTTTACTGTCCACAAGTATTCAAGGAAATTGTTCACTGTTGCACAAAAAAGCATCTCTGAAAATAGCAGCACCGGCCGAGCCTGCCAGTGGCTGTGTGAGATAACGTCTACTTGCAAACACTGGTGCCTTTGTGTTGCTGTCACTGTCCCTATTGTTCAGGAGCCTATAGCCTCGGGGATATTGTTCATGTCTTTTGTCTCAGCCTGGCTTCCTTTTGTTTGACTTTACTTACCATTTCATTCCTCTCTTTTGTGCTCAGGTTTCCTCTTTTGTCTCCTTCCCTCTCTTCCCTTTCTCTGTGAGATTTGTATTTAGTAATTGTTCCAGGCCCATGGGGGGCGGGGGCAGGAAACAATGTACTTAAAGGTTCTGTCCTCCTGCAATTCTTTACCTATTCAGGTAGGGCTATTTGGGAGAGGGGGAGAAGGGGAAAGAGGCGGTCCCACAGCTTAAGGAGTGAAAGACCTACTCATTTTCATTTGGGCTGACACAGGAAACCATGTGTCAGAAAAAACCCTGAGTTTTGAAATCTAGCCAACCCAATACACTTCTCATTCTCACAACTTGCCTGGTTGATTTGTTAATAACCAGAAAGAAAATTTCCAGATAATCTTCAAACAGAGCACTTAGAAAGTTTTCAGATGCTTATCGTTTCTTGAGAAAAGAGATCTTGGTATTTATTTGAGCAGAGGGATAGGCAATATTTTCATGCAGGTGAGGTGCAATTGATGCCAAGTGGCAGATCAGGGGCATGCAGGAGCATACATGGGTATACATATTTTCCCACAACCGGCAATGAATATGTTTAAAATTTCTTTACATGCATAGGATAGGGGAGTAAACAGTAGGACAGACAAAGCTTCTCCCCCTCACATCTACCTGGTACAAGGTTATTAGCCACAAAACTGGGGGAAAATTAAAAGTATTTCACAGAAAGATGAAGATTGTTCTGCTGAAAATGTGCAAGCAGGAGATCCACAGCTAAGGACTACAGATGGAACTGTATGCCAGACAGGTAAGATGAATTGGGAAGTGTGCTGACTTATTGCTGCATGCAGGGCCGTAACCAGGATTTTGATTTGGGGGGGGGGGGGGCTGAGTTTGGTTCGGGGGGGCTGAGACTGGGTGGAAGAGGGTCTACCCTAGCAAACCTTTTGTATTGTTATCCCAATAACCCCATTAATGTGGGATATAATGAGCATGGTGATCAGATCATGATATAAGTGCACATAACAATTTAAATAATGTACCAGTAAGGCCTTCTCGCAGATCACCCTGAGAATTTCGGGGGGGGGGGGCTGAAGCCCCCTTAGCCCCCCCCTGGCTACATGCCTGGCTGCATGCATTCAAGATGTCACTGACAAGTTGCAAATGCTTACAAAAAACAAAGAGCAGTACCTCTTTTTTCTTTTGGTTCATGTGGACACTAGCAACACTTGAAAGAGCAATTCTGAGGAGGTCACTTTGGACTATGAAGCCCCCTGGTCAGGTAAGTGAAGAATTTAGGGGCACACGTGATCATCTTGCCAATTCTACAAATGAAAGAGAGAGGACCACACAGGGACTGGAGGATACTGCAGTTGGATGACTGACTTTGCTTCTGCTTCTGGAACCACGACTTTCACTTCCTAGATCATGGACTACTAACTAGAGATGGTCCACACCTCTCCAAAACAAAAAGAATGCTTCTGGAAAAAACATGGGAAATCTGAGGGAATAACAACAACAACAACAACAACTTGCATCTGTCAAGTAGGAAATTAAGGCACCACATAGTGGGGAGGCAAAATGTAACTGACTTACTAGGCCATAAGATCTCCAGGAATGTACGCTGAGGACGCTGAGAAATGAAGGAGTGCGACAGCTCCCCCTGGTGGCCAGATGTTTAAAAAGTTGCCTCTATCTGTGTGTCTGTCTGTTGGCCCAAAAGGCATTAAATGCATGTCTATATGTGTTCATTGTAATCCGCCCTGAGTCCCCTGCGGGGTGAGAAGAATGGAATATAAATAAAGTAAATAAATAAACTTAATTTTTTATCTCACCACCATCTCCCCAAAGGAACTTGGGGCAGCTTACATGGGGACAAGCCTGATCAACGTTGTTAAAATATAACACACTAAAATTCATAAAACAACATCATAAAACAATATAAAACAAACCACAACATAACACAGTATAAAAACAACCATTGAGCTAACAGCCAATGGCCTGAGCAGCAAACAGTTTCTGGGCTTGGGCAGGCGGGCTGGGGCAAATTAGTTGTGGGGACAGGGCTGATGGGTCAAGTGCAAAAGCCAGATGACAAAATTAAGAATGGAGGGCAATATGAAATAGAGAACTATATCTCTGGGAAGGAACTAAACTAAAGCCTCTGGTGACTGGACATCTGACTAAATTTAAGCTCTAAACACAAGTATGTGATTTCTAGAGAGAAATTGAGGAAAACAATAGGAGTCATAGTAGAATAAAAGATAACAAGAAGTGGTGCTTTAGATATCTATACAACAATGCACAGAGGTTTGGAAACAAGATAGCTTGAAGTCTTAGTGCAGGGAGTTAAATACTATTTTATGGGTATAACAGATGAAATGATTTTCATGACCAGAGAATAACAATTGAGAAATATATTCTGTTCAAAAAGAATAGACAATGAAGAAAAAGATGGGTTAGCAATATATAAAAAACTAGCTGAACCCGGCACGCGTTGCTGTGCCCTATGTAGGAGATGTGAGGAAGTTTGGGTATGTAAGGAGGGAGGGAGGGATGGGAGGAGAGAAGGAATAAGGAAGGAGGGATGGGAGGAAGGAAGGAAAGAAGGAAGGAAGGAGAGAAGGGAGAAGGGAAGGGAAGGAGGGAAGGAGAGAAAGAAGGAAGGGTGGATAAAATGAAGGAAGGAAGGAAGAGAGGAAGGAAGGAGGGAGGGATGGGAGGAGAGAAGGAAGGAAGGAAGGAAGGAGAGAAGGAAGGAAGGAAGGTGAGAAGTAAAGAAGGAGAGAAGGAAGGAAGGAGGGAAGGAAGGAGAGAAGGAAGGAGGAAGGAAGGAGGGAAGGAAGGAAAGAAGGAAGGAAGGAGAAGGAAGGAAGGAGGGAAGGAAGGAGAGAAGGAGAGAAGGAAGGAAGGTGAGAAGTAAAGAAGGAGGGAGAGAATGAAGGAGGGATGGGAGGAGAGAAGGAAGGAAGGAAGGAGGGAAGGAAGAAAGGAGAGAAAGAAGGTATGAGAGAAGGAAGGAAAGGAGTGAGCCGTGGCTGACCTTCCCCCCTCCTCCTCTTCCTCCTGTGCCTTGGGATCTCTCCTCTTCCGGGAGTGGCAGGGAGTTGGGGCGCCATCGCCTCTTCGCTCTTCCTTGCCACTGTGGTCTCCTTGGCTTCCTCCGCTGCTTTCCTCATGTTCGTGGACTGTGGTCGGGAACGTTTTGGAGGCTGGGAGATGGAGGAGGGGGCGGGTATCCAGGACGCTCCGCCCCTGCTTCCCAGGGAGCGGTGCGGAGGCTTCTGGGAGGTGTAGTTCCATGGCCTGATCCGCCTCCTCCTCCATCTCTGAGGCTTCTAAACGTTCCCGGGCCGAACCGAGGCGGCCCGGGTCGACGAACATGAGGAAGGCAAGGAGGAAGGCAGGTAGGCGGCATTGGCGAGGAAGAGCGATGAGGCGGCGCCCAACTCCCTGCCACTCCCGGAAGAGGAGTTAGCAGGGAGAGGCATCACAGAGCAGCCATCCTCCGCCGCATGTTGCCGGGCGGCGCGGCGCTGCCTTGGGCTCCTTGTGGTTCTGGGCCTCTCCTCCGCCGCTTCCAAGCCAGCCCCTAACCTCCGGAGGGCATTCAGGTGGGGAGGAGGTTCCGTTCCGCAGTGGAGAGCATGTGAATGGGACGGGCTGGGGAGGGGGCGGCTTGGCCGGCCGCTGGCGGATCCTTCTCCCATAGGTTTGAATGGGCAATTTTGGGGGTCTTGTTTAGGGGTCTGTTGAAGTTTAAGGGTGGGGATTTGTGCCTAGTTGGTACCTCATGGCCTGGTGAAACGTGTGTTGTGGTGTTTGTGGTTCTGGGGGTTATGGTGTGGCCGTGCATAATCGTCAACCCACGACCGTGTCTCCTTTATATATATAGATAATAACATTAATGTAGTTTACTAAAGGCCACCAAACCAAGGCAATGTGATGCATGATGTTTTTCTGAAACAAATCTCACAAACCTCCAAAAGCAAGAACTTATAGTTATGGATGATTTCAAATATCCTGATATTTGCTGGGAAAGTAATTCAGCTAAGCATTGGCTCTTCCATAGGTACCTGCTGTACCTTGGAAAGAATTTGCTCTTTCAAATGGTGGAAGAAGAAACAACTGGATCAGCAATCTTGAACATTATCATAACCATTAGGGAGGAGTTGGTAATTGGAACAAAAGCAGTATTTTAGGGTAGACTGGACAAAAAAGAGTATAGTCAAACATGAACCTAGGATTTAAAAAAATGTGATTTTATTAAGCTCAGGAAAATACTGAGTCAGCATCCCATGACTAGAGATGATAAATCAAAAAGACACCCAGTGCGGATGGGATTCCATGAAGAAAGAACTGATAAAAGCACAATCATAAACAATTCAATGGAAGAAGAAAAATGGAAAATATCTGAAAAAAGACAATATAGCTACACAGCAGCCTCTAGGAAGAAGTGAAAAGTAAAAAAAGTATTAAGTATAGAAGGAAGGGTGGATATGATTAGTAGGAGCCAGCATAAGTTGGTCAAGAACAAATCTTGCCAAATACCTGGCTCATTCATGTGAAAAAAAAGTGGGATTATTTTTGAAAATAACCCTGCAGTGTGATGTTGCAATAAACAAATCAAAAACCATTCTATCTTAGGCTATATTAATAGACACATAGCTTCCAAACAGAGGAAAGTATATTCTGTTTTTCCTTATATTTTAGTCAAGCCTTATATGAAGTCCTGTGTCCATTTGAAATTGAACAAGTTCATAGAAGGTCAACGATAACAATAAAAGGCACTAATAAAACTTATGAGAAGGGTTTGAAAGTGGTGAGCATTTTTAGTTTGGTTAAAAAAAGACTGAGGGTGCAGGTATGTTCTCTTCTGCCGGAGGTGAAACTAGGTATGCCTAATGGTTTTAAAATACAGGAGAGTATATTTCAATTGAATATTAGAAGAGATGACTTGACAGTGAAAACAATTCAGCGATGGAACTAACTGCTTAAAGGGATGTTAGGTTTCCTGCTCTGGACATGTCCAAAAAGAGACTGGACAGCTAGCTTCTGGGTATGCATTAGCTGGGAGATTATACACTGAGCAAGGGATAATAATAATAATAATATACTTTATTTATATTTCACTTTATGTCCCCGGAGGGACTCAGAGTGGATTACAGTTTACATATATAAGGCAAAAAATCAATATCTTGTTACACAGTGAACAATGACATACAATACACATACACGGGTAAAGACCTTCCCCTTTCCATCTTCGGCATCTGGAGGCGATGCTCAACTCTGGCCATGGGGAGCTGCTCTTGTCCATTTTTCCATGCCAAGGAACCTTTTTTCCATAGACTTTATCCGATCATTGCAGTCAGGGCTTCATGGGGTGCCCTTTTACCTCCCCACCGAGGTGATATCTGTATTGATCTACTCGTATTGCATGCTTTCAAACTGCTAGGTAGGCAAGAGCTAGGGCTGACAGCCAGGAGCTCACCCTGACTCATGGCTTCGAACTGCTAACCCTCCAATTAGCAGATTTTCTGCAGCTAGCGGTTTTAACAGCTGGGCTACCACGGCTCTGATGGCCTATAGGGCCCATTCCAACACTATAATTCTATTATTATCACACTTGCTAAACCTCCAGTGCTCTGAACTACCCAGCAATGACCATATTAAGTTAACACACAATATGTGTGGATAACATTCTAAGCAGGATTTACAACAAAGAATTCCAAAATTAGTTCTAAAACTATTTATAGGTGTCCTGTTGACTAGGAAGGCAGGCAGACAACAGAGACACTAACACACACCCAATATAATTTTGTATAGAGAAATCAGGTTTGTTTATTTTGTTTATCTTAAACACATATTTTCCCTTTTACTTCTTCTGAATTTTCATAGGGACCTAAACAACAGCAATCTCCTCTGTGTATTTGCACATGCAAATCCATCCAAGTCAACCTGGAGCTTTTAACAGGCCTGATGGGGTGGAAAAAGCCACATCTGGAGGGTTGAGGGGAGGTTGCACAAGGGCTCGTTCTAATGTACTAGTATTGCATATATGTTGTGAGGACATGCTGTCATTGTTAATATTACTATTGTAACTATTATTAATATCACATATTTTTCACCTGATATTCAAGATGGCTAATAAATCCAAATAAACACAGTATGTTTTTCAGGGTACATTAGAATAATACTGATAGATGGGGGAATAAAAGTAACCATTGATTTCTGAAGTATACAGACAGTCATACCTAGAAGTCAATATTCTTTTCTCCTGGTCTCAAGAGTCTATGCAGTGGTTCTCAACCTGTGAGTCCCCAGATGTTTTGGCCTACAATTCCCAAAAATCGCAGCCACTTTACCAGCTGTTAGGATTTCTGGGAATTGAAGGCCAAAATATCTGGGGACCAATAGGTTGATAACCACTGGTCTATATGCTATTGTGCAACAGTGACTTCTACATACAGCTGCATTCTCATTGGTACAGAATGTTGTTCCGGACAAAACTATCACAGAAGACTAAAAACTGGCACACACTGTCTTAGCACACAATTTCCATCTACCCATGGTCACATATATTTCTACAAGGGTTGAATTAAAAGTAATGCCTCCACTTTCGTAACTCCTCAGCAGATGGCAGTGCTGGTATGCGGCAGGTACTGGCTTGTTCAATAGACCCTCCTCTACAGTTCCATTTTGGTGGGAAGCCTTAGCATTGAATGGTTGTGTTGTTAAAGTGCAAAGTATGGAACCCTGCTCAGACGGTGGTCAATGAGACTTAAGCCACATGCAGTCATTGAATTATTAATAGCAGAAGGTATCACCCCAAAGGAGATTCATCAGAGAATGCAAGCTGTTAATGGTGATTGTGTTGATGTGAGTACTGTGCATCGTTGGGCAAGTAAATTTAAAGATGTTGAGGTGGGAACATCTGACTTGCGTGACAAACAAAGATTTGGAGGTCCTGTGACAGCAACCACCGAGTTTCACAAGCAAAAAGTTGACAGATTGATTCAGGACTATCGTCGTATCACTCAGAGAGAAATTTCAAGCATAATTGGCATTTCACAAGAACATTATTTTCACATTATTGCTTTGCTTGGCTATTGGAAGATCTGTGCATGATGGGTACCCAGGATGCCGACACCTGAAATGAAAGTGCACAAATTTTAAATTTGCCAGGAACCGTGACGGCTTCAGAAAACTTGTTCATAGTAGGCAGAAATATATCCAATTGTCTGATGATTATGTGGAAAAGTGAATAGTGGTAGTTAACAAGCACATTCTAAGGATTATTTCTGTGTTTGATTTATTAAAATATTCCCATCCACACCCAAGTAACGAAGATGGAGGCATTGCTTTTCATTCAACCCTCATATATCGTTATAGATATCAACGAGCCACTGAATTATCAACACAGTTGGTAGGAAATTTAAGGGATTTGATTGCCTTTTCCCCCTGCCATCATTATGACAATAATCAGTACTATTTGCAATCATTCTGTGATCTATACCTTACATTCCTCATACTTTTGAACCACAATTGCCATCATCCATGATAGTAGGCCATGCTGGCTGAGGCTGATGGGAGCTGGAGCTCCATAACATTTGAGTTTCTTATACTGTAGCGGAAACTTTTAGGTTCTTACCCAATACTGATCAGATTGGAATAAAAGTCTTGTTTGGATTCATCGGCTTTGGCTGAGTTCTTCCACCTTATGGGCTCTGCAACTAAGAACCTAAAAGTTTCCATTACAATACCTTTTAAAAGAAAATAAATTCCTGCAGACTTGTAGTAATGGTTACCTGTAGAAGTACAAAAAAATCCTCCCCCAAATATCAACACATAACAACATGCTGCTTAGGGCAAAAAAAAATCTACTGTTGGATGAAAGAAAGGGTTTCATATATGTATGAGGAGATATTATTGCTGAAAATTTTGCCACAGAGCAATTCTTACCTTAGCATGCATACAGGTTTGGATTATTACATACAATGTTCTTTTCCCTCTCCAATTTTATTCTTTTCACACTAACCCTTTTTTTGCATTCCCTTTGTGGCCAAGAGCCAGGAGAGAAATCTCTTTGATTATCAGCATTCCCACCCTCAAAAAGCATGAGGCAACAGGAAAACTCCATAGACGGTGGCCAGAACAAAACCAAACAATGACCATCCCCAGAGACAACAATGCTCCATTGTCCTGCATGGCCTTTTCAGTCTTTTCCATTCTAATTCCTGTTAACAAAGGAGCAGCTAGAAACCACTTCCTCCTCCTCCTTCTCCTCCATACCAGGGCATATCCTGCTTGAGGCAGGAGATGTATCATCTTGATCTAATAATTTAGAGATTCTGCTGTTGAGGGATTGGGGAGAAGGGGAAAACCCCTCACCAAGCACTTGAGATTTAGTAATTGTAGTGAAAATAAATGAAGTGGAGAGTAGATTATTTTTGCACTGTTATGGAAAGAAGAAGAGTATTGTTTCCTCCCGATTTTGTGTTGCTTGCATTCATGGTAAAGAACCGCAGCAATATGGAGATTTTTCTAAAGATTCTGGTAGACTTTGTCTGTGGGAGGAATCAGACCCTTAACAACACGTACTTTCTATGACACTGTAAAGTAAATCCCAGACCAGGATTGGGAAAGATGTGGTCTGTAGACCATATGCAGTCTGGGAAGTGGATCCCTTTAGACACCCTTTGCTTTACCTAAATCTCTACAGCTCAAATCCAATGTCACTTGGAGTGGTCCAATATGGCAATTGCAAGGGCTACTGATCAGACAATATTGGATGGTGCAGCCCAAGGATTGTATAGGATGGAAAGGGAATAATAGTTCCTATATTGGGAGAAATGCAGGATAAAATTGAAATAAAATAAATCAATGTGCAATGTGAAAGGGACCTTGGTTTCATTTCAGTTTGAACTAATTTCCCAAGATCCACCAACTCAAGCCTAATGCAAGACAGTAAGAAATAAAACACTGTAAGCTCAGAAAACTGCTTTTAGTTCCAGGGCTAGACAGAACTCACAATTCTTTTACAGAGCAATTAATTACCATTTCCTTCATTTCAAGGAGTCAATAGTATTTTACTGCTATTGTTAAACATTTGGAAGTTAGAAATACTTGCTAATCTATCTGTAAATCATAGAGTTGGAAAAGACCTCATGGGTCATCCAGTCCAACCCCCTGCCAAGAAGCAGGAAATTGCATTCAGTGCACCCAGGACAGTTAGCTGCATTCAGTGCACCCAGGACAGGAGTTGAATTTGCTCCTGGTACCATCGGTCCGCGCCTGCCACTTGTCCACAACCAGGCAAAGAGCCTTCTCTGTGGTAGCCCTGGCGCTTTGGAACTCCCTCCCAGACGACGTCCGAGCCATTACAGAGCTTATCCCGTTCCGCAGGGCCTGCAAGACCGCCCTTTTTAGACTAGCCTTTGATTAGGCAAACATACCCAGCGTAATTCTCCGGTGTAACCGGTACCCTGGCCCAAGGGAATGCTATTTGCTATTGTATTTTATTTTATGTCTCGGGATATGATGTTGCGTTTTATGCTTGTGTTTTATTGTATGGCTGCATGGATGTCACATGTCAGCCTATTTTATATGCTGTTATCCGCCCTGAGCCTGTAGGGAGGAGCGGAATACAAGATGGAAGAATAAATAAATAAAATAAATAAATAAATAGCCATCCAGCCTCTGTTTAAAAGCCTCCAAAGAAGGAGCCTCCACCACACTCCAGGGCAGAGAATTCCACTGCTTGAACAGCTCTCACAGTCAGGAGAGCTGTTCTTCCTAATGCTCAGGTGGAATCTCCTTCCCTGTAGTTTGAAGTCATTGTTCCATATCCTAGTCTCTAGAGCAGCAGAAAACAAGCTTGCTCCCTCCTCCCTATGACCTCCCTTCACATATTTATGCATGGCTATAATGTCTCTTCTCAGCCTTCTCTTCTGGAGGCTAAACATGCCCAGCTCTTTAAGCCACTCCTCATATGACGTGTTTTCCAGACCCTTTATCATTTTAGTCACCCCTCCTCTGGACACATTCCAGCTTGTCAACTCTCCCTGAAATTTCAATGCCCAGAACTGGACATAGTGGTGTGACCAAGGCAGAATAGAGAAGTAGCATTGGCCTTTTAAGCTGCTACACAACATTCCTGGCTCATGTTTAACTTGTTGTCCAGGAGGACTGCAAGATCTGTTTCACACTTCTATCAAACCAGGCATCTTCCATTCTGTATCTTTGCATTTCATTTTTCTCAGCAAACCAGATCCAGGTTTAATAAAGGAGGAGGAGGGATCACATGCCTGAAAAAGTTACAGAAAATGAACATGTCAAACTACTCTGGGACTTCCGAGTTCATACTGACAGAGGTTTGGAGCACAATACTCCTGATCTCACGACTGTGTTAAAAAACAAAGTATGGATCGTCAGTGTTGCAATCCCAGGTGACAGCAGGATTGAAGAAAAACAACTGGAAAAGCTGACACGATACGAGGATTTAAAGATTGAACTGCAAAGACTCTGGCTGTGTACAATCTTGTTGTGTTTGAAATAATAATAACAACAACACCTTTATTTATATTCTGCCCTATTTTGCCCAAGGTGACTCTAAAAAACACATAGAGGCAAACATTCAATGCCTCACCGCAAATGCAGACAAGGATACAATTAACACCCCACCCAATCCCAACACCAATTGACATCAAACAACCAATTATAAATAAGACCTAAAAATGCACAGTTACATTATAAAGTTATATCTAAACATAAAAACATAAAAATTATTTCAACCAGAAAAACATGAACCTCAGTTTAACGAGCTCCCAAAGGTTCACAAAAAATATTTAAAATATTTAAAAATTCAAGGTTGGATATTGCTATAATATCTGACAGCACCAGGCCGACCCGCCAAGGCTAGACGACAAAGGTTTAGCTTTTGCCCATTTTCTTTTCAAGGATATCATGCATTACGTGTTCTGAGGGAGATATAGTAAGAATATATCTACACCACCTAAAAAAATCTGACGTAAAGGCGTCCAGAGCTGCAGCTGTAGAGTGACCCTGGAGCAGTCCAAAGGTGCATCTGAGCTGCTGCCGTGTCACTGCCAACAAGCAGCTCCATCCCAAAGGGTTGCTAGTGATATTGCAGTTCTGGTCATATGGTTGGGATCCCTAGTGTGACATCAGTAGAACTACAATGTCACCGGAAAGCCTCTGGGAGAGAGCTGTTTGCTGTTGGGGATGCAGCAATGGGTCTATTTGTGGTATGGACAGGGTATGAGGTGATGATTATAAACATAAAAATGTACAGAATAACTGCCTTAACCATGAATTTAATACCCCCATGCTTTAAAAAAATCCCCTCAGGAAGCATTTGTGAGCCTCCCTAGGTCCTCCAGTGCAATTCTACTGTGTGGTTTTGCCCTAAATATAGTCAAAATCTTGGGCTCACTATTACCCATCATTTCAGATATCCAAGACAGGTCTTAGAATGTATATCTCATAGATATGGAGGTTGTACAGCATTTATAATAACACAGCAGCAACAATGTTGATGGGAGGGACATTTCAATCCTATTTTTGATAAACTTGTAACTGCGAGGAAAGAGAGGGTACATACAAGGAAGGAATTCCTAGGCCAGTTTATGTTTCAGAAAGCAATAAAGTCTAGGCAAGGAGGAGCTGGGCTGGCCAGCCGCCATTTTGTGCAAAGACTGAGGGTGACGAGCCGTTTTCTTTCAAAACTATATTCTACTTAGAAAGAAAACAGAGCAGAAGGGAGAAATGGGTACATTGCTGCTCCTATGCATGCCAAATTGGCTGTGAGAATGGCAAATTCTACATCCCACTACTTTTGCAGAAAGTCCCTGGGGGTTAAATGCATGACAAATGGATAAGTTCTAAAGATTAGTTTGCAAGACATGCATCATATCCCCAAATATATCTTTTTTAAAAACCTAATTGTTATCTTTCATCAGCATTGAGCAACTCAAGAGTTTTGCTGTTTTGGTGAACTTTTTACATACTTGCACAACATTTTGTGACCCTGGGTAGGGCCATTGATACTTTTTGAAAATGATGGGATCCTACACACAGAGAGACTAACCTGTCATTCTATCTATATTTACTTTAAAATTTGCTTTCACTGGAATTGGTAGAATTGGAGGTTTGCTGTTGATTGACACAATAGGAGACACCACTCATGTAAATGCTGATCAGAGGTCACAATTGGTGTTGCTTCATAATGCAATATATCGAAGTCACAAGTGGTGCTGCCATAGTATGGTTACTATGGGACCTCTTGATTGCTTTTTAAATATGTATTATGTATTAGCATACATACATTTTATGCAGATTTAAGTCCTATTAACCTAGATCCAAAATCCTTTAAGAACCCAACAATGTCCCTGGAGGTCATCATTCTTATCTACAATTTAACACATTTTTATGACAAAGTGACACACTTTGTCATAAAAATGCCCAAACTGGACATACTGTGAAGAAACAGGAAAGACCTTCAACATGATGCCAAAGTGAACCATTCACTCTATGTAATTAAGCCATACCATCCATTTCCATGTTGGCATGCAGGATGTTCTTTGATCTCCATTGCATCTCACTAGTTCTCTGATCAGCAACCCATTCTCTGAAGAATGTCAGAACTACTATTTTGGATTATACCAAGGACCTATGTCAGGGGTTAGGACTATTTAGCCCACTGGATGTCATGGTAATGGCATAGCCAAAGATGATAGTTGTTGTAGAGCAGCATCTTGTGTACCCCAGGTTTTCCACTCTTGGGTATCCTGGCCCAGCATTCTTGTTGCATTATATAATGATAAGTGTATTTTAAGTCTGGGCACTGCCACCAATTATAAAGGAAAGGGTAACTTTGAGTGTGTGACTTATTTACTTCAGACTTGTGTGCTTTGGTAACCCTAAATATGCTACTCCTTTAAAGGTAAGCAGCCACCATTTATACTCTTGATTTGCTTCAGGAAACTGCTTTTACAGAGGCACTCGTGAGACTGATGTTTTGAACAACAAAACAATATAGTTTATTGAAGAGAACTGACAATATAGGTACTAAGCTTGATGGTTAAGATATTCTAGCACAAAAGCGTATGGTTCTTTTAAACAGCTCAAATCTTAGTTACAGAATTCAACTTCTGTCTCCCTTCAAGAGTTTACCAACAGGATCTCCTCTCTGCCTAGTAAATCTTATCCCCCACTCAGATAGTCCTACTCTGGACCTATCCAGTTTCTTCTCTACACACTATCTTCCCTGATAGCTGAGAGATTCACATGCTAGCTATCCTTGCTAGCCACCTGTTCACTCAGACTTCTTCTTCCTAACCCTAACTAATCCCAATTCTTTCAAATACTCCTTCTTCTTCTGAAATCCACAACCAACTTCTCTGACACCCAGCCACTGACCGACTGCTGTCAGATTTCAAAACGCCTCCTCTTCAGGGCACTCCTCCTCTTTCCAAGTTAGGCTCCACCCCCTTTCCTACTAGCCAATCCTAACTCCCTCATTTCTCTTTAGGCTGCTTTTTTGGCACGCCCCCTTTTGGAAATGAGAATCTTAAAATGGATGCCCCCATAGCATCTCTCTAAGATGGCTGCCACTGTCTTGGCCTACTTTTACAGGCTTTCCCTAGCCTTAGAGGTAGGGAATCACTACACATGAGTATATCCAGTACAGTGTTGTTCCTAGTGGCCAAACAGGAACCCTACTGTAGCAGCAATTTGGAGTCCCAAAACTCCCTAGGCAATACCTTTGACTCCAGGCAACGCCTTCGCGCGAGCTCAGGAACGGACAACGCAACAATCCTTACTGCGGTACAATGAAACCAGCTTTATTTGATACACATCAGCTGACGGGGGTCTGCCCCTTGTTTACAGAACGAGCTGTTTTGAGACAGAGCCCAGATTATTTCCAGCACACAGGTTTTATACAAGCAATGGTGGCAATTTCCAGTCCCACCCTTCTCCATGTCTTGGTATTGGCTGGCATTCATGAAACCACATTACATTACCCAATTAAACAAAGCATCCTAGCATCTCATTCCTATTTGCTAATAAACTGTGGCGCAGTATGAATTTCCATCATTGCTCTATGTTATTGCTTTATGGGCAAAGTGTTCTCAAATTGTTACATTACTACTGGGAAACCTGCCAAGTGGAAGCTTTCATTTGCCATGTGCATTATCTAACCATTCAGAAACATTGTAAACAAAAGCACATGGCTAGTAGGCCAATCAGGGCCGTTTTTATCTAAGAAGCACATGATGTTCTTTGGCAAATCACTGCTTGTGCCTTTGTACCAATCAGAGTAGCTTATTCTCGTCATTATTACTTGGCAAGCTACCCTGCTATTCTAAAGCCTTTGCTGAGCAGCACTTTCTTCTGACACTGTTTCTGTTAAAGCATCAATTTCCCCTTCACTACTAGTACTCACCTACCTGAGTCAGCATCTCCAAGTACATTTTGTTATTGCTGTGTACCTTAAAGCAGTTTCTGACTTATAGAAACCCTAGCTAAGTTTTCTTGACAAGATTTGTTCAGAGTGAGTTTGTTTTCCTCTGAAGCTGAGTGTCACTAGCCCAACATCACCCAGTGAAATTCCATACCCGAACAGGGATTCGAACCATTATCTCCAGGGGCCAACATTTGAATCACTATACAACACTGGCTCTTCTAAGCACCTTTATTGTTTCAAAGCCCAGAATCAGTTACTAAATGATGACCCACCTCATTCTACACTGAGCATGTTTGCCTAACCCCATTCAACCAAAGTCATTTGCATTGCTCTTTCCTATGTAAAAATCAAAACTTTACGTAAACTATGGAAAACAAACACAGCCTAAAGACAAGCTTGCATTTGTGCATGATGTTCTCTCTGAACACGCGCTCAAAAAGAGTGTTCCTCAGACTCATATGGGCACCTGGCAATTGTTTTTTCCCCAATGCTAGGGACAAACACCCCATTTGTGCCCATTGAGAACAAATGTTTCTTTCTTTTCCTGGAATCTCACTTGGGGCCAACAGACAGTTGAGGGACCATCACTTCATATAATTTTTCATTTCATCTATACTCTACCTTTTTCCTGCCAGTACTTTAACAAACTTCTCCATAGGATACAAATAATGCTTTGACAAAAGCAGGTAAGGACAGATACAAGTCCTTTCACTCTCGATCATTGGATGCCCTTGAATTCTTGTAGTAGAACATAATATGCATAATTTCCATAAGCCTTTAATATCTCTCCTCTTGTCTTTTTCTTAACCTAAATATTCTAAACATCTGTGCATGAGATTCATCCTTTTGCATCTCTACTAACAGAAGTTTTATTCTCATGTGCTTCCAGTGAACCTAGGAATTATTAATTATGAAAATTATTTAAGATTGATGTTTTGCAACACTGTCGCTCTCTACTGATAATTTTAGTGCAAAACAGGTTATGGATACAAGAGTAAAATAGAATATGCACAGAAGGCAAGGAAAGGTTGTTTCTCAGTTAAATAGAAAAGGGAAAAATGCACTAGCCATACTTTCTAGGGTCAAGGCAGCTCTGCATTTTAAAAAAATGCCTTATGAACATCTTCTTCCATTCACTCTTTGTTTACTGCTCACTTGTGCAGATGAAATCAATAGTAGCTACTCTCCCCAATGAAATAAAATATTTCTTGAACTGTCTTCATTTTTATAGAGGAGCAATACTGTTACCAATAAATTTAAAATGACAGTGGATAGTGAGAGTCAAGCTGCTATGGGTTAAGCCTGGTGAGAAAAAAAGCCAATATTCCAGAATAAATCTCACCAAGTTGAAGCGGAAACCAAAGAGGTGTTTATTTAATTTCAGCTGAAAGTGATGCCATCCTGTGGTAATCCGCCCCCAAAATAAACTAAGATACGTTATATAGCAAAGTTCCCACTGCCCCCAGCTGAACCTGGCTTGGCTGTAGTTGGCCAAGCCTGGATGACGTCAATGAATTCTCCCTGCGGAGCAAGAGTCTAGCACACCCCAGCCAATGAGAGGATGCCGGCCACCTCAGATGTAGATTTCCCTCTGTCCCATGGTTGCAGAGGGGCTGGCAGGTTCTTAGAGCAACCGATGAGATGATGACTGGTGATGGTGATATCGGAGATGACCACCTCACCCCCCCCCACCCCCGCCCAAGGTTCTGTAAAAGATAGTTCAGAACCAAGAAATGCATAGTTTTTGCAAGAACACCAGACTGGAGTGATCCCATAATCCCCTATCTCTCCTCCATGTGGGAACCCAAGGCTCTTCCCATGGCCCCACATGGCCCCTCGTGGCAATGCCCCTGTAACCCACTCTTTATGGACTTTCTATGAACTCTCTTGTACTTTTATGGGACTTTTGCCAGCCTTTAAGAACTTTCAAAATCTTTTTGGGAACTTTTCCTCTTTCCAAACCCCATGGATTTTACTTATGAAATAAATTAACTCCCATGAACTCTGGTGGGTGGAGGGACTGGCTGGGGTGTATACGATCCCCTTCCATGTATGTATTTTCCTGCATGTCTCCTTATGCCTCTGTATATGAAATATAAAATTAGATGAAATGCCACTGCTTCGTGACCCCAGCATCCAAAACGGCCCCGGAGGCATCTTGGGCTGGTAATCCCTTAACACTGGACTTTATCAAAGACATTTGCATGGACAATAGGGCAAACACATTTCCTTCAAACTTCGGAGCAGGCCATTTGCCAGGAATTTGTGTCCCCAGGATGTACTCTTCAGATCTCGGAGTTTTGATCATCTGGAGAGTCACCAAATGGCAATCCTGTCATTCATCAAAAGAGAAATACCAAGCCTTCAAAAAGCTTGCTTATTTGAAATGGCTTCATCCATTCATTTGTTCCCTCCGGCCGAAACTCAAAAGCCAGATACTATCAATGACTCCATATCTCAGTCAAAGGATTATCAGGGGCCTGGCATCCATGCCAGACCAAATATGTTTATTTCTTCACCCAGGACAATACCAAGCCAGCTTGAAGACTTGTTTAATCGCCGACGCTTATACAAACATTTGAGTTAATCTATTTACCATTTCTTCCTGGTTCATTGTTTTCTGTTCAGCCCGCCTTCTCAGCCCTCATTTGCTGGGAGACTGAAGCGGCGCTGGCTTTTGATTGGCTAAGGTGGGGCCAAGCCGGCAGCGCCTCCCAGCCAGCTGATGACTCCATCCAATCAGCTTGAAGCAGGCTGAGGGGCGGGAAGTTTGAACTCTGACAGTTCTGTTTTTCTATAAAAATGTATGTAATGCATTGTACTGTATGTCAGCTTTTTGGCAAATGATTGCAGCTAGGCATTCTTTCCATCTGGAACGAATAAACAACTCAGTGGCGGTTCTTCAACTTTGGTGAGATTTATTTGGGGAAAGGGAAATTGGGTGTTTCTAGCTCGCCAAGGTATCAGATCCTCTTTGGTGTATTCATAGGGCTTCTTCCCCATCTGGGCAAGCCTTCCTAAATTCCTGCTCAATATCGATGGGATTAAATATCCCTAATGGGTGGGCACAATGACCCTGATGGGTCTCCTGAAACCTTTATTGTTCCCTATGTATCCAGTTTCTGATCAAACCCAGTGTCTTGAACGCTAAACTCCCATGCAAGTTCCAGCAGAAACTATTGCCCATATACATGTTTAATGGCTGGGAATAACAAAGAGGAAAAATAGCCAAAACCTATGTTAAATTGGTAAAGACTCTACAAGATATTCAATCATTGCGAAATTAGAGCAAAATGTGCTGTAGCAGGCTGCCCCTCCTGCAAAGGCAACGTTTTTTTGCAGTTTAACAAACTTTCCCCATGTATTCATGATAGAACCAATTAGGAAATGACATTTATAACGCAGGAACAAAAATCATAATCCAAGAGAGGTGTTTCTTGTCACAAAGAAAATGGGAGAGGGACATAAATAAAATAAATGGATAGTGTGTGATGGAGGTAGGGAAATCATCCATTTAATTTTAAAACTGACTTTGCTGAACGGTCAATCTACCCTTTCAAACACTTGATCTGTTCAGTGGGATGAGGTCCTGGGTATAATTTGATCAGTAGCTGAATTCCAAATTGGGTTCATTGGAGAAAGTGGTAAGTGAAAGATGTGCTAAGCAGATGAAACACTACTTGGAGCTAATGGAAATTTTGCTCTGTTCCTTGATCTTTGAATCTTCCTGGGCTAGGATGAAATGCAGGAACAGTCAGATACATTCCCAGTTGGACAGGGGTTGCCTGAATCTGCAGAAATGACTGAACAACTTTAAATTAGCTTACTTCCAGTCCCAGCCACTACAGATTTGCATTGGAGGGCCTAGAGCAGGGGTGCTCATTAGGTAGCTCGGGAGCTAGATCTTCGGCCCTCTTCCAGGTGATCTTTGGGCCTCACCAGCCGGATGGGACGCTCCCGCCATGCGCGCGCTCCTGCTGGTTGCTTCCGCTCTTGCGGTGCTTCTTTCACCTGCGGGGCATTGCAGGAAGGAAGCACAAGGCGGGGCCTCTGGAGGGAGCACCCTGCCTCTCTCTCGTCCAGAAGCAGCTGTGCAGCCTCCGTTGCCGGCGAGACAGGCAGGGCGAAGAGCTCCCTCTGGATGACCCGCCTCGTGCTTTCTCCTTCCTGTAATGCCCCGCAGACGGAAGCGCTGCGCGGGAGCGCACGGCGGCGGGGGCAGGTAGATCTTTTGGACTTGATTGCTTTAAGAGTAGCTCGCATGCTGAAAAAGTGTGAGCACCCCTGGCCTAGAGATTCATGAGATATTCTGCAACTGAAATCATTCTTCCTTCTATGTTGTGTAAATAAAGCACGAATAAATGCTGGAGATGTTGCCTTGAGTTAACAGGTAACACACACATTCCCTTCCTATCAGGCATGTGGCCAAGGGGGGGGGGGCTTAGGGGGCTTCAGCCCCCCCAAAAATTCTCAGGGTGGTCCGCGAGAAGGCCTTACTGGTACATTATTTAAACTGTTGTTTATTCATATCATGATCTGATCACCATGCTCATTATATCCCACATTCATGGGGTTATTGGGATAACAATACAAAAGGTTTGCTAGGGTAGACACTTTCTGACTCAGTCTCAGCCTCCCCCGCCCCCCAAATCAAACTCAGCCCCTCCCCAATCAAAATCCTGGCTGCGGCCCTGCCTCCTATGCTTCCAGCATAGGTTTCTGGCACTTTATACAAATGGTTGTTCTTGCAGAATGCAGCTCTTCCCTCTGCTGGCTGAGACAAAAACTACTCTTTCAACCAAGCTTTGGGACTTTTAAGGTACATTTCTTAAGAACTCGCACACAAACCAGTTCTATTTTTGCAAGGATAGCCAGACCTTGAGTCATCTTTACACACATATATTTGAACAAAGAAAATATATCTTGCTTAAAGCTACTGGTATGAAACAGAAGTATTCTGAAATCAAGAGACAACATTTAAAGGCATGCTTGATGTGCTGTTTAGCATTTTATTAGGTGAGGAAGGGGTATACTTTCTTTTAAAAAAATCAGGAGATGTATATTCTTTTCATGTATATTATGTCATGCATCCAGTATAGAATTCAAAGTGGTTTTTTAATAAATAAATAAATAAAATGAAACAAAATCCCTAGCCACACAACATCATAGTCCAACACTCTTATACCATAACATGCAGCATTCTTTATAATCTGTGTTGCCAAAACTGTCGGGAGTAGAGGTCCAACAACATGTGGAAGGCTACACAATTCCCATCCGTTTAGAGAAGGTGTGGAGGCTAAAACACAAATAGTGGTATTGGTGGAGAGTGAGACATATTTGAAGCTTCATACAAGTATTCAGGAAGTGGAGAATGCTAACAGTCACTACATATTTTGAGGAAAGCTATGAGACCACTGTAAAAAAGTGAATGGTGACAGTATGTTTTGAAGGGAGTAAGGAAGGTAAGAAAGACAATACAACAGCTATTTGAAGAGGGAGACATCAAATGGATAAGGAACTGCAAGAAAACAGGTAGGTTTCATACTGAAAATAATATAGAGGTATTAAAATTAAAGAGTGGCTCTGGGAAAGAGCTAGAGGAAATAATATTCATGTTGAAATATTTTTGTTAAGGATTATGTCAAAGTAATTACTGCTGTACATGGCGGAGGGAGAGTACAAATTTTAAAATGAAATCGAACATTTAAAAACCATAGAATAATAGCAGTGGTTATAGTGAAAACATAGATTTGTGACCGCATTTCCTATCACAATCCTGCACAATCTCTTTGATCCTCTGGGGAGGCCCTCCTTTCACTTCCACCCTCATCACAAATACTTGTGGGGAGAGAGCCTTCTCTGCTGTGGCCCCTCGGCTTTGGAACTCACTACTTAGTGAAATTAGACAACCCCCCACCCTGGCAACTTTCAAGACCTAAAAACTTGGCTCTTCCGATGTGCCTTTGACGAGTGAACACATATTCCATATTATGCCTGTTCCAACTATAGTTCCTCATGATGTATTTCCCCCCGACCTTAATGGAGATCCAACCACATTGTTTGCCCCTTTTGAGCTCCTCCCTCAGACATCTACTTTTCCATTACCTATCTCATCCAGGGTTTTATCAATTTTATCTGGTGCATTTGGCCTGCCCAGTGTCATTTTTCTATCATGTTATTTGCAACTGTTTATTCTATATTTTGTTATTTTATACATGTTATTTGATGTTATTATTTGCTTTTTTATTTTGTTGTACATTAATTTTGGGCCTGGCTTCATGTTAGCCATCCCGAGTACCCTTTGGGGAAATGTTGGTGGGGTACAAATAAAGTTTATTATTATTATTATTATTAATTATATAGATGATGTAATGTCAAACAAACAAATTACATTTATCTATTTAATTTTTCATATACTACTTTTCTCACCCCTGGGGGGACTCAAAGTGATTTACAACATACTAATGGCAAAATTCAATGCCAGACATACATGTAAAAATTAATAATATCTAAACAATAACATAGGAGTTAAAATTAAGACCATTAAAAACATAAGACGTAAGCAAAATTTAAACTTATTTAAATCTTTCCATATACAAAAGAAAGGCATGTGTATGTTTTTTGCATTATGTTTGATAAATTGTTAAGACGAGTTTCAACCTCTAATTTCTATCATTCAATGAAAAGGAATTGTGAGAGTTGAAGCAGAAAACTTCTGAAAGGCTCATTTTTTTCCACCTGAGTTGGACAAGAAATAGTGAACACCATAGGGCTGTCTAATGAATGTCCAGTATCCATACACATTATGATTAAGTATTTGCCAGAAAGAGGAACACATGCTATTGCCATCAGTTATTCAGGTTTGTGGTAATGAACCGGTTTCAGTAAAAGTCAATTTCTTTGCATACAAGATGATGAGTTTTTAATGTACTGTTATTAGCTCAGATATTCTTAGGCATACAAGCCACAGTTCCATAAGTTGCTGTAGTAAGCTTTAAGTCATTAGGATTTCTCTCTTTTCTAGGGTTTTCCTGCATTGTTTTTAATGCCTGAGCTACAGGATTAAAATATGTTACATTCTGCCCATCCTCCTGCTGATTTCAAAAATTGATAATTTGGTTTGAAGACCTTTTAATTAAGCATGCTAATTGGGGGATGGCTACAACTCCAAAAGCCTCACGGCCAGTCTGTTTCCAAGTGTTGGTTATGACTCATAAAACCCTACACTGCTTAGGTCCGGACCATCTGACAGAGCATATTCCCCAATATGAGCCTGCCCTGTGATCCAAAGGAAAGACCCTTCTCTTATAGGAAAACTATCGTGGTGACCTCTTCTTTGCTCTCCTTCTACTGACAGGTTAAGACTTTTTTTAAATTCAGACACTTCAGAAACTGAAAGTTTTTAGCAAAGCAACAGAAATGCTGCATTGCTTTAGATTGTATTATTCAACTTTTTAGAATGTATTGTTTTTTATATGGTTAATTAGTTGAATTAAGTTTTAATGCAGACTTTTTGTATATTTTTAATTGCAATGTTTGTAATGTGTTAATCATCTTGTTCAAGTCTTGGGAAAAATGCTGGTCATAAATGGGGTTGACTACTATAACTTCTAAATGACTTCAACTTTCAGTGTAATAACTGTACATATAGAAACAGTGCAAACGCAAAAAAAGTTTTATACAATCAGCCTACGCTTCCTTCCTTGTAGAAATTAGTATGAAAGCCGCGAGTAAGGTTGAAATATATACAAGAACCTAAAGAAAATGGGGGTTTAGGTGTCCCTGATCTGAAACTCTATTACGAGGCAAATTGTTTAGTTTGGCTAAAGGAGTGGTGTCGATTAACAGATGACAGACTACTGAATTTAGAGGGGTTCAATCTAAAATTTGGACTACATGCCTATCTGCACTATGATAAAATTAAAAATGACTCAATGTTTAAGGACCACTATATTAGGAGTGCTTTGATAAAAATTTGGGATAAGTATTATAGGAAATATAAAATAAGGACCCCAATGTGGCTTTCTCCAGTAGAAGCCTTCCGGGTTAGACAGATTGATGACATACAATGGTTAACGTATAAAGAATTATTAAAATGGGACGGAGTTGAGTGGATTCTGAAAACGCACCAACAATTGCTAGAAGAGAATAAAATAGTAGGGTGGTATCCATATATACAAATCTGTAATATATATAAAGAGGACAAAAAGAAGGGATTTGAACAAGAACATAATGAAATTGAACAACTGTTATTGGGTAATAAACAGAAGCTGGTAGGTAAAATATATAAGATATTACAAAAGATGGGAAAAAGGACGATCAAATTAAGAGCCATATAATAGAGTGGTCAAGGAATGTAGGATATAAAATAAAGCCTGAAGTATGAAAAACAATCTGGAAAAATAATGTCAATATTACATATTCTCAGAGTTACAAGGAAAACTGGGTTAAAGTAATATATAGATGGCACCTAACCCCGGTAAAGATCGCCAAAATGTACAAAAACGCAAGCCCCAGATGTTGGAACTGTAAAGACACAAATGGGACGTATTTCCATATCTGGTGGCTATGCAAGAAGGCAAGGATGTTTTGGACTATGGTTCATAGAGAGAGATAGGGAAAATCATCGGAAAAAAGATAATAATGAGACCAGATGCTTTTCTACTGGGAATAGTGGACCAAGACTTGGATAAATTGGGAAAAAAATTATTTATATTGATAACAACAGCGGCAAAGATGCTATTTGCAAAATACTGGAAAACAAATAAAAGTCCCAAAAAAGAGGAGCTGATCTTCAAAATCATAGACACAATCCAGATGGAAAGATTGATGGATAGACTAAAAGAAAACATAAATATGGAAATCTTACACCCAAATAAATATGAGTGGTTTATAGAATATTGTATAAAAGAATTTGACATAGAAATAGATCTAAATATGTAATTAAAAACCCTTGAATTAAGTAGAGAAAATATTAAGAAAGAAAAATATTAGGTTAAACAGTGTTTAGTTTCTCTTTAAATTTCGTTGTTTTTCTTATTTTCTTTACCCTAGGAATGTTGGAGGTATCTAAAGAAGAGCCGGAAATTTCAGCTGAAATGCACAATACGCTATGCCTTATATGCTTTTCTTTTAAACTTTGCACTACCCACTGTTCCCACCCATCCTACATCCCTCCCCCTTCCCCCCCCCCACCCGTCCCTTTACTCCAACCCAACTTTCCTCTCACCTTTTCCACCCCTTTTCACATATGTAAGACTCACATTGACAACCCTCCAGAGGGAGGGCAGAGATACTATGGGAGAGTCTTCTAAATGTGTTTTATACTATTTCTTTTCTGTTAACTGAAACTTAATAAAGAACATAAAAAAAAGAAATTAGTATGAAAGATAGAGTAGTAATTCTGATACCATCAGAACTGAGAAGCAAATAAGCTGCTCCTTTTATTGTTCCGAATTTTAATTAGTTTTTGCAACTGATTTGCAGATGACGTGTTAAAGAACACCTAATCAGCAATGAGATGTTTATTTGTGGATAGATTTTTTTATTTGGTCTACTACTAAAATATTTTTTGATTTAATTTCTGTTCTTGTGTACCCTTTCCTTCAGATATTTAGCAATAGTCACATTTCAGAATCAGGTTCTCAGAAAACTGAAAATAAATTTGTTCAGCAAATATCCCGATTCTAACAGGCTACAAGCTGTACACCTTTGGAAAGACATATGGAACCACAGACAGCTCAATGGGAGAACTAGTGTTGTGTTTGCCTTTCAAAAGCTGGTCTGGGATGAGTATTGAATTGCATTTTCCCTGATTTAAATTCTTTTCGCAGTTGCCATTTATGGCACTTCATAAAATCTCAGCTACCAGAAACCAGTTAAATGGATCCCCATCAAGACACATAAGCCTTAATTATGGTTAAATAGATCAAACCTTCAACTCATAGGGTATTAGATTTTTTTTCAACACTGAAAAGAAACTACTCATTTCAGATATAGATAACTGCTTGGTTTTGTTATCCTAAACACCCATATATTCTAAAGTTGGCATGAGGGAAAGTGTGGCCCTTCATATCCTGTCCGACTGCAATTCCCATCATGTTTCACTATTGGCTGTGATGGCTCGGATTCAAGTGAACACTAGTCCAAGATTCTCAAGAGTCACACATTCATCACACCTGTTCTAACTGAAGTTTCTCTAATAGTGTACCTGGGCAAAACAATTTATTTTTCTGTGTCATTAAAAGAATTAGCAATATCTCAACATGTGTTATTTGGGACAAAAAGGAAAATAGATGTATTAACAAAAATGTTTATTTATAAACAACTACTGGTCCACACAAATGTAAAAAAAATTTGTTACGCCCAATTATTTAAGTGTGAACTAAGAAACTGGCTCCATTCTTCTCTCTTCTCAAAATAGCAAGGAAAAAATTGTGACAGCATCAATCACATTTTTCTTCTGAAGGTTTAAAGTTTCAAATAACAATCACACCACACTGGATAGCAACTTCTAGTTGGAAACACTTTGTAGAAGAGTAATATTGTCTCCTTTTAACATGATTCGACCTGAAATGGAAAACAGGAGCATTAGACTTATATGGATACAAACAATCTATTTTCTAACATTTGCATTCCATTTTAGTTAAATATACAACCCACTATACAGTATCTCCCTAATCTTACTTTGCTCCCCTTGTTCTCTCCCATTTTCATCTTTCCATCTCTTCACCCATGTTTTTTTTTCCTTCCCTTTTTCAAATAGTAAGCCATCCTCTTCATTGATTCTATATTCCAACTTTGGGAATAGCTTTTAACATATACTTATTTATTATATTTCTTTCCTCAAAAGCTTCTAATTGTTTTGTCTTCTCCTTTAATTCTCTTCAGATCGTTCTATCCCTAGTTCTTTTATGTCTGTCCTGCAAGGTTTCTATTTCTTTTATTCTCTCATCCTGTTCATTCCTCCATCTCCTTCTAAGATTTACCTCTAAACTTATTCAGTGACCCCTTATCACAGCCTTGGTTGCATCCCAAATTATATCTTTAGGTACTTTTCCATTAACATTGGTCTTGAAATACTTGCTTATTTCTTTCCTAATTGTTTCATATTCTTCTTCTCTACTGTTTAAAATTGTTTTATATCTCCAGGTTCTTTTCTTTCTATTTAGAATTGTACTTTTACTCTTAATGGTGCATGGCCTGACAAACATATTGGAAGTGTTTTTGCCTCTAAAATCAATTATTGCTTTGTATTTCCCCCCAGAATATAATCTATTTTACTATATGTATTGTGTCTTCCTGAGTAATCTATTATGCTCAGGTTCTCCCTCTAACAATCCACTATACAGTGACATAATGGATATCACTAATATTGACTAAGATGGCAAAATCTTTATAACTTATCTATTATCATTGTTATTATTATTAGTATTCTGCTTTATCTCTCTAAAGAGAGACTCAAAAAGGCTCACAATAAAATTGATACAATAAAATGAAAAACCCAACAAACATGCAAACGTTAAAATAGAATGACATACCAAAAGTTAACGCCCATAAAACCAATTAAAAACCTATTCATATAGCTAAAACCAGAGTACTCCCTTAACTTGATCTTAAAAACCTTCCTGAATAAAACAGCTGTAGCCTGCTGCCAAGAGGATAGCAGGGAGGGGACCATTCTGGCTTCCCTGGGCAGGCAGTTCCTGAGTTGAGGAGCAGCCAATGAGCAGGCCCACTCTCATTCCCACCAACTGAGCCTGCGAGGATCTCAGGACCTAGGCAGGTTTCGTCCCGGAAACATAAGTCAAAAAGCTTAGTTCATGTTGGGAGAATGTGAAGGAAGCAATGCTCACTACTGATGCCTCTGTAGCGGCTCTTTTGGGGTTTCTCTGCCACAGCCGGAAGAGAATAGGGGGTGGATGCTTCTTTTGGGCTCTCTGAACATGGACTAAGCTTTGACAGTCTGCGAGCCATTGCTTGGGTCAGCTTTTGTTGTAATGGCACAAACTCTGATGTGTGGTGCCACATCCTTACACATATTTAATTCTGGAAACCAGATCAAAACTTGACATAGTCAAAAATTCCAATCTTGCTTATAACCAAGAAATGTAACACTTTCTCCAAAAAGGAATTTGTCACAAATGTTCCAGTAATTTTAATGTTACCTTATGATGTTAGTATTCACGAATATCTGGGATTTCCTCCCCAGACTTTAACTTAATTTATGAAAATCAATGTTGGCTTTTTACTAATTTCAAAAAGCAAAGTAAGCTTAGTGTCCAGTATCAAATAAGCTACTTACCCAGCTGTTTTCTTGATTTTGTCTTGGAGTGAATCTCCTCTGCATCATCCAGAACCAAATTCATATATTCATCAAATCCCTGTCAGTGAGAATAGAAAAATAACCAAACGAAGGGAAACATAGCAAGGGAAAATTCCAATAGTTTATTAGTCAATAAATAAATATTAATTGTCCTGCAGGGGAAGCTGTTTTTCTATATTCTCCCACCTCCACAGGCACTGTTGTTGGGATCACAAGAGATGGTTTTCTCTATGGCTGCTCTCACACATTGGAACTCTCTCTCTCTAGGGAAGTTAGGAAGGTCCCTTCAAGGTTAGCTTTTTCATGGAAAGTTCAGACAAAGCCTGCACAATCTGTGGCCCTCCAGGTGTTTTGGACTTCAGCTGTCAGAATTCCTGACCACTGAACAATCTGGCTAGGCTTCTGGGAACTGAAGGCCCAAACACTTGGAAGGCCACAGATTGAAGAGGCCCAGTTCTTTTGCTAGCAAGTCTCCGGAAAAGTCAAGACAACAAAGGACACAGGACTGTACTGTTTGTAAAATCTTTTAAAGTAAGATTCTAATGGGTTTTAATTATCTTCTTTAATACTGTTTCAAATTTAATCTTAACTTTTAAAGTTTTGAACTATGCATGTTTTAGTATGTTCTCTGCCTTGAGACCCAGTATGGATAGATTCAGTTTTAAATGTACAGTCACCAGAATAGAAAACCAATTAAAGACTGCCCACATTGGGGAAGGCAAGTTGTTTAAATATCTAGCTTCCAATTCTTTAAACTCAAAATAAGCATGGTTAAATGTTTGCAGAAATACCTAGTAGATGGGTGTTGATGTTTACAAATTGTCTAGGTATGTTACACAGGGTTAAATTTTATAGCAACAGACATTTCTGAACAGACTTCCAAGCCAACCTTCTGCTCCAATCAATGAAGTAATGTAGGTTTTACCAGGAGAAACGTAACAATGGATAGGCATTAGCAAATATATAATGAATCAGACAGACTGATGACCTATCTAGCTTGTCACCATTTATATTCCAGTTCTTTGATTTGGAGGAAGAACTGGGCTCACCACACTTATCAAAGACCAGCTCTTTTCTCTCCATGACAAAAGATGGGGACAAGGATGCCCATGTAAACCCGAGAATCATGTAAAAATGTGTTTACCACTTAGTTTGTCTTTCATAGCATGGTAACATATGAAACTCACTTGAAAATTAAATCAAGTAAAATTTAAGTGTAAAGGTGCTTTTTATTTTATAATTTATTTATTTACAGTATTTATATACCGCCTTTCTCACTCCTGGGGGGACTTTAATACTCACAATAATGCAGCCTTCTATTCGCATATTTACTTGCTCATACAACCACACCTGAATTCTGGACCTCTGCAAAGTAAATAGGACAGAAATGACTTTCACAATTGTTCTAAACAAGTTTTCAAAAATCAGTTTTCCCCCCATGCAAAGTAAAAACAGACACGTGACAGCACTCCCAACAAAATATGGAGTTTGGGTGTTTTCCCATATTTTTCCCAGGATTTTTCTACTTCAGATAAATTTCATGAAATAGCATAACTTAGATTAAATGGCACAAGCTTACTAGAACCTAGATATTTATTACAAGAATTTTTAATAGGTTTTTTTTAGAATTTTCATTCCCATGAATAAAATCAGGTACTAGATCTTGATTACAGTAGCTCAATTTTTTCAAATCCATTGTTAAGGGTAAAAATCAAGGTTGATGTGTTCACTTACATTCTGTAGGTATCTGAAGATGAGGTTCTGTGAGTAGTGAGTTAAGAAAAAATACAGACATAAAAGGAACAGAATGCATACACAAAGAGAACTCTAGGAAATCTGTTTTGACATTATCACACTATATTTTAATGCCACATTTGTTTTCAATAGTTTAATATAATCACCATGTCCCTCACCTATGCCAACTCTAACATGAAAAGCACAGAAGAGAAAGTTATGTAAATAAGAATGATTCACATTATCACAAAAAGTTATCACCTTGCTAGTTGAGGATCTATTTATTTACTATATTTATATCCCGGTCTTTCTCACCCTGAGGGGGACTCCGAGTGGCTTTCAATATGGCAAATAAAGTAAGATGCATCATATACATAAATACAGATAAAAATATACAAAATACCATAAAACTGTTAAAGCCATGATACCTATTCCAGAAATTATCATTTGTGTTGCTACAGTTATGCCAGTTCAATATTGCACTATCCAAACACCTGATCCCATAGCCAGGTCTTTGCTCTTTTCCTAAAAACCAGGATGCATTATTTATTTATTTATTTATAACATTTACTGGTATAGCCCGCCCTTCTCACCCCAAAGGGAACTCAGAGCAGCTTAGAAGATATATGTACATACAATATATTATATGATTAGCATAGCACAATATTCATATTATATATTACTATATTGTACTATGCCACTGTACTGCAATATTAGTAGTAATATTACATGTAATATATCATATATAATTATAATATCACTACATTGTATTATCAGCACTATATTGTATAACAGTATTATGATCAATATATCAAGAAGAACAATATGTTATATTAGCATAACACAATATTATTATTATATATTACTATATTGTTGCTGGGGGGAGGGGCTCCCAACTGATGACCCAGAAGACAGGGTGGAACTGTGTCTTCCTGGCTCCCCTTCTTCACTCTACACTGTAGAATTAATGCAGTAGAATCTACAGTCCAGATAATAAGTCAGGCATGGGCAAACTTTGGCCTTCCAGGTACTTTAGACTTCAATTCCCACAATTCCTATTAAACCACCTGGAGGGCCAAAGTTTGCCCATGCCTGTCCTGTCTTCCTCCTCAGATGCACTGAAGGTAATACATTATCTCTTTGCACAGTGATATTCCAAATTAATATAGCTATGCTTTTGAAAGTATGTGGGCAACTTATACAGCTAAAAATGAAACCCCAATCCCACAGTTCAGCATTAACAAAGGAGGGGGCAATCCTTGTGAAGATGTGGTTCTCAACCTGTGAGTCGCCAGGTGTTTTGGCCTACAACTCCCAGACATCCCAGTCAGTTTATCAACTGTTAAGATTTCTGGGAGTTGAAGAAAATGTGTAAAGTGATATTTACACTTTACACATTAGCTCTGTCCTCTAATGTTGTGGAACCAGTCTACCCACCCATGACGAGACACTGAACTTTGCTATTGGTTGTTGGTTTTAATGTAAATTTTATATACTGTTTAATATTGTTTTTTATTTTTATATTGTTTTTGTTATCATTTTGTTGATATGCATTTTAACGTGTTAGGTTTTAACTGTGTTGATTGGGCTTGGCCCCATGTAAGCTGCTCCGAGTCTCTTCGGGGAGATGGAGGCCAGGTATAAAAATAAATTATTATGATTATTATTATAAGGCCAAAACATCTGGGGAACCACAGGTTGAGAACAACTGCAAGGATTTCCGGCCTTGAGTTGGCAAAACCTGTGAACCAGAGTACAGTTTGATACCCCTTTCACTGCCATGGCTCAATGCTGTCTAATTATGACAGTGGTTTTTAGCCAAAGAGTACAGCTGCTTCGTGAAACTACATGAATTCCCTCAGCATTGATCCAGGGCAGTTGTCGAACTGTATGAATTCCTCGGTGCATCCCCATTCTCACTACAGCGGTATGATTCTGAGGACGGTCAATAAAACTAATATTTATTCACAATATTTCTACCCTGCCTTTCTTGAACCCGAAGGTCACTCAAGGTGGCTGCACAACATAGACAGCTATTCAATGCCATTAAAACAATGTAAAAATTACAATAAACATTTAAAATACAATTATAAAATACATACATTAAAACCTTTAAAAACATATAATCCATTGCCTTCACAATGTTGTCCAAAAACATTGTCTAAGCCGTTCCAGTATTCGATTTCACAGTTCCATGTTTATCTATTGCACTAGGTTCCCAAAGCCTTGTTCAAAATACCATGTTTTCACTTTTCTGCGAAAGGTCAGGAGGGAAGGGACAAATTGAATATCCCTAGGGAGGGAGTTCCACTCCTGAGGGGGCACCACTGAGAAGGCCCCCTCTCTCATCTCTTCCAGATGTGCCTGTGAAGAATGCAGGCCTGAGAGCAGGGCCTCCCCAGATGATCTTAAACTCCTAGATAGTTCATAGGGAGAGATATGTTTGGACAGGTAAGCTGGGCCAGAACCATTTAAGGCTTTATAGCCTAAAGCCAGCAAACCAGCAGCCAGTGGAGCTGGCGTAACCAGGGAGTTGTATGCTCCTTGAACGCTGCTTTGGTGAGCAATCTGGCTGCCGCCCACCAGACCATTTGAAGCTTCCAAACAGTCTTCAAAGGCAACCCCACGTAGAGTGTGTTGCAGTAGTTTATACATGATGTAACCAGAGTGTGGACTACCGTGGCCAAGTCAGACTTACCAAGGTATGGGCGCAGCTGGCGCACAGGTTTTAATAATAAATGTAACCTATTTATTTATTTACCTTATTTATATCCCGCCTTTCCCTACCACAAGGGGGGCTTAAAGCAGCTTACAATCGAACCTCCATGTTGACTTAAAACTTACCACATCAGTTAAAACGTAAGTTAAACATTAAAACATAAGTATAATAAAAATACATTTCAATGAATAATGTCATCCAGTGTCATCCTGGGCACACAGAAAACTGGGCGACTTGGAAGTCTCTGAACAAACTGCGTTCTGGCACCACGAGATGCAGAGCCAACCTTAAGAAATGGGGCCACACAGTGGAGACCGCAACGTGAGTGTGGAGAAGAGCAAACCACAGACCACCTAGTACAATGCAGCCTGAGCCCTGCCACGGGGACAATAGGGGACCTTCTTGCAGCCACACCAGAGGCACTCCAGGTGGCCATCTACTGGTCAAAGGGCATTTAGCATAATGCCAAGTCTGCAAACTTTGTGGTTTTTTTGTTTGTTGGTTGGTTTTTAATGCAACACAACTGTTTTGGTTTGCTCCTGAAATAAACAAATCCCTGAAATAAATAAACAGATAAATAAACAAATCCCTGAAATAAACAAACAAATAAATAAACAAATCTCTGAAATAAATAAACAAATCCCTGAAATAAACAAACAAATAAATAAACAAATCCCTGAAATAAACAAACAAATAAATAAACAAATCTCTGAAATAAATAAACAAATAAATAAACAAATCCCTGAAATAAACAAACAAATAAATAAACAAATCCAGTGTCATAGTCTACAGCAGGCCTGGGCAAACTTCGGCCCCTCCAGGTGTTTTGGACTCCAACTCCCACAATTCCTAACAGCCGGTAGGCTGTTAGGAATTGTGGGAGTTGGAGTCCAAAACACCTGGAGGGGCCGAAGTTTGCCCAGGCCTGGTCTAAAGCCAATCCGTAGTCTAATTACACATAGAATCATAGAGTTGGAAGAGACCTCTTGGGCCATCCAGTCTAACCCCATTCTGCCAAGAAGCAGGAAAACCGCATTCAAAGCACCATCCAGCCTCTGCTTAAAAGCCTCCAAAGAAGGAGCCTCCACCACACTCAGGGGCAGAGAGTTCCACTGCTGAACAGCTCTCACAGTCAGGAAGTTCAGGTGGAATCTCTTTTCCTGTAGTTGGAAGCCATATTCGATATAGTAACATTCCTTACTAACGCCTGCTTTGAACAGTATTTAACCTGAGCGGGAAGAAGCAAGGGCCTCATTCCCTGCCTCCGCAGATTCCCCAGGCCACGCCGCTCCTGGCCTGCTTCTGCCGGGCCCTTCTTCCCCGCCCCCCGTGGCCCCCCGCTCCGGAGAGAGAGGCTCAAGGATACGATGGGCTGCACCATCACCTTCTGCACTTTCTGCCCTTGCCCGCGGTAGGCCATGGCTGCGGAAGCTGTGCTGAGAAAAGAAATCCCGCCGAGAAACTCCTCAAGGCCGGCGCCTCACCGTCTCCGCCTCTGCCTCGCGCAGACGTGACTGACGTATTTCCGACGTAGGCCAAGCACTTCCGCTGCGGGGCGGAAATGACGTGGCCGTTTGTTCGTATCATAATGGCAGGCTGCCTGAGGTGATTTCGTCACGTGGCAACTGTCTCCCGGCGGCGGCGGCGGCGGAGGGCCTTCATTCGGTGCAGAGTCGGCTGTGGTTCAGGTCACTGTTCGTTTTGCACCGGGCGGTTTTGGCCTATTATTCGGATCTTGGCGCATTGTTCCATCCTTGGCGCGTTATTTGGAAAGAGTCGAGGCCAGGCGGCAGCGGAGAGAGAGAGAGAGAGAGAGAGGGAGGCGTGTGGCGGCGGCGGCCTTCCCCTTCGGGGGTCTGGTGGCGCCCCTCCCTTGCCCCCCTCGAAGCCAGCCAGCCAGCACCCATCTCTCCGGCGGCGTTTCTCTCAGCGGAGGCGGTTTCCTGGAGGCCGGGTAATGGGCCTAGTCGTCTTTTCTTCCTGAGGCCTGCCCAGATGCGACTTCCGCTTTCTCTAAACGGGTGTCAGGCCTTGGCCCGTCCAAAGAGGCCCCTGCGCTCCCCGCCCTCGCCTTCCGGGCCTCCCTCGGACCCCCTCCCCACCTCCTGCCCGGAAAATAAGCCTCCTTCCCACCCGCTGCCGGGGTCATTGCCACCAAGGAGGGTAGGGTCGGTTGAGCCTAAAAATAGGGAAACATCCCCGTATACGTGATGGTTTGGGTCGAAATAATCCCCCCCCCTCGGAGTACAGGCAGTCCCCCAAGTTACAAACGTCCGCCCCTCCAACGACTCTTACTTAAGAACGGGGTTGAGACCACCGGAAGTGAGAGGAATCCACTCCTGCGATGGGGGGAAAGGTCTCTCCACTGAAGCCTTGCCGTCATTTCCACCACAAGTTACATTTTTCAAAATCCAGTTCTCACAGGGACAGAAAGAGAGCTGAAATCTTCAGACCCGAGACCCAGACAGCAAAACAAACACCACAAGGTTGTTAACCCATCCCTGCGCTGTCCAAAACGTATATACTCACACACTTGTCTGGAGTTACACTTAAAAATGTACCAGTTCTGACTTACATACGATTTCAACTTAAAAACAAATCTTGTTTGTAACTGAGGGATTGCCTGTATTTCCACCTCATTACTGGTGGCATTTAATTGGATTTTTAAAAATGTAACTTACATCCACTATATATATATATATATCAGAAGAAGCAAACACTAAAATAATCCTATAGTATCCCCACTCCATTACTGGTGGCATTTGTGGGTCATTTGAGAGGCTGGTTCCACCCACTCAAAGACTAAACTAGGCACCTACCGTGTTATATGTAATAGCCCAGGGTCATTCGTTTGAATCTCGGTAGTAACATTCACTCACAACTGACAGTGAGTGACTGTTTAAAATGGTTGAAAGGGAGGTGGGATTAAAGAGGAAGACCAATTACACAGGGCGGTCATACTTATTTTGCTACACGTACTCATCCATTTCCTGTCTCAAGTGTATTATAAACCTGGCAGACAACAGAGCCCGTCCAGATGTTGGTAAACAAGTACTGGCATTCTTTTGTCATTGGTTATCCTGGCTAAGGCTACTGGAAGTTGCAGCTTGACAACATCCAGGTTAAAAGACAAAAATAGCATGCTCATACAGTAAATGCTAACATTTCAGCCGTCTTTCTGGATAGAAGTAGCCCATAGCTGATTGAAACACATTTCCAAAATGCTTGTTACAGAGGTGGTGAAGCAGTATGTTGTAGCAAAACAATAGAACAATTATTTGGGGGTTTTCCCCCCCAGACTTCTTTCCAAAATACCTATTGTGTGGAAGCATCTGTTTTTAATAAGGAACATTTATACAGATAGGTGAAGAATTTTCTTTGGTGCCCTTACATGGTCTCTTCCATCTGTTTCACTGAGATTTAATTGGCAAAACCGGTAACACAGTGAATGGAGCAGGAGTAAATTTTTCTTGTAAATATTCAGAACCCAGCCTCCTCAACTTTACTGTTGGATTGACATGTTTAACATCCTGTTTAGCATCCTGCAACAGTTTTTGGTATTTTCCAGTATGTCTTTGTTTTCAAAGATTTATGAAAATAGTAATAGGAATTCCTTGCCATATCATTTCCCCATACAATGCATTTCCATACAATGACACTGGCAGTTCGTTATAGTTGTTTTGCTGTAAAGTGAGAACAGAAAAGTTACAAGTGAATGTTATTTGTGGCAGTCTGCATATGAGAATATCTTGTTTCCCAAATCATAATGCTAATCAAAAGCTTTAAGTGCTCCAGATTTTTTACTGTATATAACAGGAAGTGATCGGATCCCATCTGCTTTATGAATAGTCAAAGAAAAATTCCTGGGTGTGTTGATTAACAGAAACCCTTCTGTATATATTGATGCAGGACACCTGCCAGTTAACTGGCATTGGGCCAAGGAGACATATATTTCTGCAGCAGATCGTTAACATCTCTTGATCTCTAGACTTCAAGTCAGTTCAGATTTTGATCACACTCAACAGGTACTCAGAGATAAGCCTGAGAACTGTACATTTCATATTCAATTTAAAATGTGTATTATTTTGGCCACCCAGTAAGCATTATGTTATTGTCAATGGCTACTTATCAGAATAGTTTGAAGTGTAGATGAAAATGCTCCTCTAGGGTGTTTTTTAATCTTTTGTTCCACAATGTCTGGAGAGCCACATGATTCCCAAGTTCATCCTAAATTGCTTTCTGTTTACATTACTAGAGGGACATTGCATTTCCCTCCAATGTTAGCTGATAATCACCTGGTTCCTCAAAAGCTCTTGGACCATATTTTATTTATTTATTTCAATTATTTATAACCCGTCCTTCTCTACCCCCGAAGGGGGACTCAGGGCAGCTAACAAATGGCAACAATTTGATGCCAAGTAAGCAATCAATAAAAACAACAATACATCCTAAATACATTGAAATAGATTAAAACCCAATTGAATATCCATAACTAAACACATAATCTGAGTTCATAAGTTCCGCATTCATATAGCTCAAAGCCACACATCTATAGCAAGATTATTACTTTTGTTTTGATAGGATGAGAAGAAAAGTGCAAGTATTTTGTGTTTTTCAGACACAAAATACATTTTGATTGATAGTACAGGATAATGGAATAATGGAAGTATGATAAACAGTGGTAATGTGAATTTTAGTGAATCTTGCTGATGTGAGCAGATTTTACCTTTTGCAGCACTAGTATCATTTACTGTAAAAACAGTCAAGCTTACATTTTTAAAAAGAGAGGTGCTACAAAGATTTTTTTTAAATGTGTAAATTTATATTGTTTGAAATTAAACATTGGTGATAATTTTTTAAAAATACCATCAACTTCTTTCTTTGTTGAAGAAGTACTACCCAGCAAATTATCCAGAAAGAAATGTTGGCATTTGTCGCAATTATGATTCCTCAGTTATAATGATTCCTCAGTTATAAGAAAGTATATGTACTAAAAGGATATTTGAATTAAGACTTCGTGTTCTTGAATGTTTTGTTCAAATTCATTTTTTAAAAAAATTGGTCACCGTTTGACTAAAGAGACACCAATTGACTCTGAAATATGTTTTCAACCTTTTCACTGAATAGTGGTGAAGACTGGTTCATCTTTTTAGGGATATTTGGGAAAGAAAAAATAAAATTCTAAAGAAAAAAATGAACTTCTTGAAAGCAAAATCAAAATCAAATCAGTTTTCTTGATTTATGCAGCCAGGCCTGTTGTTTTTACAAGTGCTGCATGATGCAGTTGCTTTCAGTCTGAAAATAGTTCTTATAAGATACTGTATACTAATGCATGTATAATGTATTTCAGAATATGCAGTTGGCATATCCCTATCTTTATTCGTAACTGTCTCAAACAATTGATATGAAACTTCATTTTTGTAAAAAAAAAAAGTACTCTATTTTGAGTTTCAAAGGTGTATTTTGTAGCCACAAAACCTTTTATTACCCACTCATTGCTATGAAAGTATACATTATGTGAATATACAAATCTGTTTTATGCATTCAAGTATTTTTTGCTTTCAGTTAATAAAGGTCGGGGAAGATTTTTCTTTTTTCCAATAGGTGAAGAGATTTTTGAAGACCAGAAATTGAAACTTTGTGATTTTTTAAAACCAAACAAACGACCCCTAAATTATCTGGCTGTAGAAGATGGATCTTCTTTGCAGCCACTTTGAAACACAAGTTCATTTTTAAATGATTTTTTAAAAAAGAGGCAATTACTTTTCACTGTCTCCAGTCTTCCTGATCATTCAAATGGACTTACTTTCTCCAGTAGTTATTATTCATCCTTTCTGAATTTTGAACGCGGGTGTTTCCTTGGCTGTGTGAGGAAGAAACGTTTTTCTACTCCTTTATTATCAATTCATCGATTGAGTATTGATTCGATCTACAGGAAAATACCTGGAAGTGTTTGAAGAAGGAGCTGATCAAGGTATTTTGATATTACAAAGAGTTGGTTTGTAAAGGTTTGATGGCTGTATTATTTGACCTGCACTTTGTAAAAGCATAACAGCAGTTGCTAAATTGAAATGAAATGAAATTAGTAGTTTCACGAGTGGCTCTGTTTCCTCTAATTATTAAATCATTGTAGGATTTCTCCCTGAAAATTGAATTCAGCACATAGTTCTTTTAGCCAGCTATAGCATTATAGGAATTAACTGAAACCTCTCTAATATTTATCACAGCATGATGACATTGGTTGTGACATCATAAATATTGGGGATAGGGATTTCTTGACCAGCAAGTCAGTTTTGAGGCCCCATTTGGAAGAAACAACTTCCATTATTATTATTATTATTATTATTATTATTATTATTATTATTGCTTCTCTCTTTTGCTTGGTATGGGAACAATTTTGGGCCCAGAAATCTTCTTTTCTAACACAGGACATAATCAGTAATTTGACTTCTGTGACAAAGAAGGGGCCAAAATATGTTGAATGGTGCCATAAGAGGCATTTTTGGGCATAATGTTTTGGGATGGGAAGAAATGTGTGACTCTTCAGGGAGTTGGTGCATCTTCTAACTTGTATGATGTTACAGATAATATTATAAGGAATTTTTTTTAAGGGGAGTTGAGCCAGTAGTACCAAGTCTACATAGAAGTGGGATATTGCTAGCTACCTGGAATATTTTATGAATTATGTTTGCTCATGTAAAGGTTTCATTTGATTTATTTTTGTTGGTTTATTTCCAAGATCATATTGTGAAGAAGATACTAGCAGATCCAGTCTAGAGAAGATTGTGCCATATTAAACCAAACTGTGTCCAGTTGGCACTGAGAGGATAGTAAGCATATAATTTGCCATCAAGTCGTTCTTCTATCAGTTTCTGGTATTCAATTCAACATGTCTAACCAAGACGACTGTTACTTTTATTACTATTCCAAATGTAGCAAGGTTTGTATTTACCTTACCTCCAATCTTGTCTTATGTTTGTATTATTTACAATTTTAGTGTGGCCTGATTAATTCAGTGAATTGCATTTAAGGCAAACATTCTTTTATGGTAACTTTTATTATGAGGATGGACAGACTACTTGTGGAAACTAATTGATGTTTGGCAAGGATGCTGAAATCTACCATCTTTAGCCTAGTGTGAAAAGATATTCACAATATATAGCAATGTACATGCTTTCGCTGCACATAAATTCAGCCAGTTGTCATGACAAATTTTACCTGTGTAAATGCTGCCTTTTGACTCAATTTGGTTCATCACTGGTTGCTTATTTATTGTTTTTCATTATTTTATTGTAGTAGCCAGTTACCATAGTTCTTCTTCCTGATGGAGTAGCATTTACTAGTGGAACATGGTGTTGGTAATTCAAAGAATCATAGAGTTGGAAGAAACTACATGGATCATCCAGTCCAACTCTCTGCCATGCAGGAAAAAACACAATCAAAGCAAATCACACCTCATTGTTTACTTTAAAACCTGTTGGGAAGGGTTACATGAGTTTTTGAGTATTTTATTTTTATTTTTGCAGTGGAGGCAGTGAGTTAGAAAGGAAAATTGCTTGGTTTGTGACTTGAGATTTTATTTATGCCGAGTTTTCAGCCTGAACCTCCTTAATTTGGTTCTTTTCCTCCATTCATTTTCCATAGGGGAACAGTTGCCCCTTCCGTCACTGTGAAGCTGCCTTGGGAAACGAAACTGTTTGTTCTCTCTGGAAGGAGGGGCGATGTTTTAGAAGTATCTGTCAGTTTAGACACATGGAGATCAATGTAAGTGCTTCTCTAATAATCTGATAGTATATTTAGTGTGAGAACTGTTCTTGCAAAATAGTAGGTCCTTTTGGTGAAGCTTGGTTGTGATAGTATTGAGCATTTTTTGCACAGTTATGAAAAAATAAATGCAATTTAATGTTAGCAATGTATTGTGACTAAAGTGACATATTTACTTTGCAATTTTAAAATGTCATCGCTGCTTTGTTTTGAGCATAAAGATATTTATATATTTAAAAAACACTTGGTTTTCAGAATGGCAACACAGTATTTTGTATAATACTTCGCTACTAAGTATCATTCTAGCTTTATTCTGATTTTAAAATAGCTGACTATTTAGTGATATATTATTTATTAATTATAATTGTATTGTGTCCTAATATAATCACTAGATTTCAGGGCGGCTTACAAGTCAAATTCATTTAAGCAGCTCACAATTTAGTATTTTAAACAATTAAAGATAACTTACCCAGACTATAAACATAACCCACCATTTAAACAAAGCAAGCTTAAGATGTTGAATTTTTATTTATGTGTTTAAAGAATTTTTACCCTGCTACTCAGCTACAAAAGCACTCAGAGCGGCTTACAATATTTTAGTTTGCCTTCATTCTTACAGTGTATGTAAGATCAATAATTATTACATAACTGTTACATAAAACATGTTGTGTCTTCCTGGCTGCCTCCTTCCTGCTCAATAGCCAGCGGAAAGGTGCTGGGAGGGGCTCTCAATAGCTGCTGAGTGAAACATGGTGGAATCACTTGGAAACCACAAGGAAATCAATTAGTCCCCAGAAGCTTTGATTATAAGCCATGTTTTCACATGATACCAGAATGAAGCCATAATTGCTGCCATTGGGGAGGGGGTGGGGTGAACTCCGGAACTAGCATCCCACAATGGATGAAGCTGCAGTTCGTGGCTTGGATCCAACACTGTTCTGCCAGTGAGATTGAAACAATTGGTATTAATGGATTTCTATTTGCTATGCAATTCTGCTTGAAGCATAATGTTTGCATTAGGTAGTTACAACTGATCTGCAACGATTACTGCCAGTAGCCCTCACTGTCTAAATAACACACTGTGCACACTTGAGCATCTACTTAGTAAAGTAGTGGGTGACTTGCATAGATAAGAAACAAGTTAACTATGAAAAATTATGTGCATATTCTAAGACCTGTTTGGTTTTAAACAACTTGTACTGAAAAGTTTTTAATGCCACGTGTTCTTTGTTGTAGATAATTTATCTACAACTGGATTTGAAATAATAGAAAAAATGTACAATGAGGAACAGGTGAAAAATAACTAGCCAGCATCAAGAGTGCCCTATGATTGAGCAGAATGCCTTTTCACTCAGACTCTGTTTGCCGATTGCCTTCCCAGATGTGCTTCATGCATACTATGCTGGAGAGATCCTAACCTCCCATTTTTTTGGTGAGACAGGGAAAGTATTTGATGCTTATGCAGATCTTGGATTCTAGCTGTTGCTGTGAATCATTTCTTATAGGCGACTTTTCATCCATTAATTGATGAGATTTGTTTAACAGAGGAAACAGTATTTTGTTTTGAGTCCTGCTCCCGATCAGTTACTTAGATTGTAAAAGTCTATGTTGCTGGTATCATGCCATTTTGTTGCTGCCTGCTTCAGGTCATGCTAATGGACATTTTCATTCTGTTTCATTCTCAGAAAAAACGCAGTGAGATCCCATGTTATTGGGAAAAACAGCCATTGGGCTGTCAGAAGTCGAATTGTGCGTTCCACCACACTAAAGCACGTTTTGTGGATGGACTTTTCTTACCTCCGAGCAAAAGTAAGTTGTGTTTGCATGACTGGAAAGCTTCTCAGCTTTTATGTTTCTTCTAGGTATATTAAGGAAAATAAACCCGGCTCTTTTGGTTTGTTTCTTTTTTCCCCAGCAAGAAAATTACAAAGACATGAACTGTTGTTCATAAAGTATCTAAAACAGCTAGGTGCAGCACAAAAATTATTGTTAAACCAAGCAATACTAAAGTTTGAAAATGTCATCACGTGGAAGTAGCTTCATAAAGCAAACTATTTAAAAGTTCTTAGGATTCAAGTAATGTAATCTATCATATTAGAACTTCGTTTTTGGAATGTCTTTTGGCACAGTCATCTTTCTGTCTATGGAACTGTTTCATAAAATATCTTTTGTCAGGCAAAGTTGTTTCTACATAATGCGGCTTTTTAGGTGGTGTTATCCACACACACAAACAAAGACCTGTCTTTCCTGATTGTTTTCCTGAAAGCTTCTGTCTTACCACTTTTATCTCTTAATATCGATAAAGATGAAATTAACCTAAAAAGAAGAATTAAGACCATCTTGGATGGTGTAAGTTCCAAATAGTAGTTGATATATTGTGACAGTTAGGATTGTTGATACTGATCAGAAACAATTCCTAACTATGATATTTCAAAATCTGACAGTGTGTCGGATTCTTAATTACAAATACGGAGTTTAATAGTTGTTGCTTACAATAGCACCATTACATTCATGGGATTTAAGTTAGTTATAACAGATTTAAAGTCTCATTGACGAGATGGCTCCGGGCCCATAAACTGAAAATAAACCCAGCAAAGACGGAGATCTTATGGCCGGGCCGTCCATTAGAACTAGTCTACTCATTGCCCCCCTTCGAAGGGGAACCGCTGACCCCATCCCCCTCGGTGAAGAGCCTCGGTGTCATCCTGGACTCTAAGATGTCGATGGAGGCCCAGATTGCCTCCACGAGCAAAAGGGCCTTCTTCCACCTACGCCAAGTGAGGCAACTGGCGCCCTACCTTCCAACGGAGGCGTTAGCTACAGTAATCCACGCCACGGTTACATCAAGGCTGGATTACTGCAACGCCTTATATGTGGGTCTGCCTCGGTCACTAACCCGCAAGATCCAGATTGTGCAGAATGCTGCCGCCAGGCTCCTCACAAAAACACCAATGAGATGGCACATCACACCATCCCTGCAGCGTTTGCACTGGCTGCCGGTCGAATACAGAATCCTCTATAAGACCCTGACCTTGACTTTCAAGGCCCTGCGGGGCCGGGGCCCTTCCTACTTAAAAGACTGCTTGATCCTACCTGCCCTCCCAAGAGCACCACGGCCAGCAAACGAGAACCTCCTCTGTGTCCCGGGTCCGAGAAAGGCTCATTTGGAGTCCACGAGACAGAGATCCTTCTCTGTTGCGGCCCCCGTCCTGTGGAACTCTCTGCCGCCAGACCAAAGAGTCTCCCTCGACCTGCCACAGTTCTTGGCGGCACTTAAGACATGGCTATTCAGGAAAGCCTACGCATAACACGGAACCAGCGACTCGGAATTCACCGAGTCTGATATTTTAGTATTTTAACCATTTAATATTTTTAATATTTTAATCGCTAGTTGTGTAAGTTGCCCGGAGCACAAACGTGGAGGGCGACTCATAAATAATAAAGTTCAGTTCAGTTCATTGATTTCATTGAGTCTACAGTAAGTGTGGTTAGGTATGATTCTAACTTCCTAGTTCTCTGTAATTTATATCTCTTTCTATTTCATTTAAGCTGTTATTCCAAATGTGTTTGAGCCTCCAGAAGAGGAGATAAAGATTTCAGTGCAGCAGAATAAACTTTCTGTTCAGTCCAGTCCATCTCCACAACTGCGTGGGGTAATGAAGGTAGATAGTTCTGAAAATGTACCAAGCCCTGCTCATCCACCAGTAGTTATCAATGCTGCAGATGATGACGAAGATGACGATGGTAAATAAAAATTAGTTCTTCTAAATAATTACATTTTTGTATTGTTTATCTTAAGTTTTTTATTTAGGTTTTATAAAAATACAGCACTATGTATCATCTGGAAGTATTACTATTTATTGGTTACTGTGTCTTTTTATCTTGACTGATATCTAGTTTATAACAATAAGAATAGTTGAAAAGACCAGAAGTATGTTAAATCATGTAACACTTAAAACAAGATAATTCAAAATAGTTGAATTTAATGGTTAAAGCCTGTTAAAATGTAAACCATAAGACTCTTGCATATTTTGATAATCAATTAATCCGAATAGGATTTAATAAATGGAGTATTTTAAGGCAGTGTTGGAATCACTCCAGTGTTGTTTCCATTCAGGCTTCTAAGGGAAATGTAGTAGTTACTAGGGTGCCAAAACAAAGGATGCTCCCTTCCATGACCTCACATAGGGAATTGCACCCACCAGTTGGACATGGAAGGACTTTCCAACAGACCTCATTTTTCAGGCAGGAATACATGCTCCTTTTTTGAAAAAATAAAGGTCACAAGTCATATAGAATTGTAAACTTTGCCCCCAGCACATTGAATTCAGACTAGATTACATTGCAGTGCACCCTCCATATTCAGAGTCTGTATCCATAGATCCAACCAACCATGGTTTGAAAATATTTCTTTAAAAGTCCTAAAACCCAACCTTGTTTTTGCCATTTTATATAAGGGTCATTATTCTTGACATGAAATAAAAATAATCATACTACTATGCTGTTACATATAATGAGACAAAATCAATGAGCTTTTATGTCGCGGGGGTGAGTGGGATGTCCAGAAACCGAAATCCAGTGAATACAAGTGTCCCATTGCTGTTTAATGAGGAAGCTATTGTGGCTACGTTACCCCTATCTCGGAAAACCTATTGAAAATTAAATGAATAATGACAAAATATTTTATTCCCTTTTGTTGTGTGCCTTAAACTCATTTCCAACTTTTGGTGAGCCTACCATGGGATTTTCTTGGCAAGATTTGTTCAAAGGGCATTGGCTTGTATCTTCCTCTGAGGTTGTTGGAATGGCCAATGGGTTTTCTTTGGACTCCAGATAGTAGTCCTACAGCAAAACCACTACACTAAACTACAGTCTATCCAGGAAAGGCTGTAATTAATGAGAGATTATACCGTAGATCATTTACCAAGTTAATTGCCTAAATAGCCAAAGGCACCAAATCTCATTTGATCTTAGAAGCTATGCAATTTCGCTCCATTTGGTACTTGCGTGGGAGGCAAGCATTACATGCTTTAGGCTGTATTTCAGAGGTTGGAACTGGCAAAACCACCTTTGAGTATTCATTTCCTAAGAAAGCTCCATGAAATTCATGAGGTCATCATGAATTGATAGGTGACTTGAAGGTACACTCGCACAAATCCTTTAAAATATTTGCTTAATGTCATAATTCAGCACTAATTTTCATCAAATGTGTAAGAAAACCCAGTTGAAATATCCATAGGTTTATATATGCCGAACTACTCGTATTTTAATTTTCCTGTGCACACGTGGAATTATATTGTACTATTTATTTCTTTCAGATCAATTGTCTGAAGAGAATGAGGAAGCTAAAATTCCTCAGCAATCATCTTCAGAAGTTCGTAATGGATTGCGAGTAGTTCCTACTCAAAAACCTATGACTAGCACAAACCAAGATAAAGGTAAGGACTATTGTGCTTGAGAGAAACAACCTGGATGATCCCTTAGGAAGAGATTAGCTTCATGTCTTCCAGCTCCCTTTTACCATTGCTTTTCCTCGTGCTAAAATTTTGTGTCTAAAGAGGAGAACTTCTTGTTTTGATGAAGCTTGTACACATTAAGCAGTATTTTTTTTAAAAAAATGGGGGATTTAGTCCCGCAGAGAATCTCAGTAGATTATTGCTGGCATAGATGGAGAAGTCTGTTCTTGTTAGCTGTTGTAGGTTAGCGTATTATGTTTCAAAAAAATGATAGTTTTGTTTTTGTTGGGTGGGGTAAAATATACTTTTGTTTTCTGTAATTTGTTTCTCAGTATGTGTCTTTGATTGATTGATTGATTGGAGGTTTGTTCTTTGAATTTTATTTTTTTTTAAAGTATGTTCTGTGTCTGCAAGAAGCCTTGTTTGAAATTCCACATGAATGTTTTACAATAGGAATTGAAACTTAATGGCCTTCCAGGTGATGTTGAACTGTAACGCTGAGATCTCTTCAACATTGTCTGCAATGTCCAGGGCAACTGGTAGTTCTGATTCAGCAATATCTGGAGGGCTTCATTATACCCACCTTTTAAAAAATGAGCTCTGCCTGCAAGTTCCTAGGCCTTCTGCGGATCCTAGAAACATTTAAATAGGTGCTGTTTAAAAATGGCATTTACAGATATATACTCTTAAATGTAACTATTGTTTACCATTTTTTGAATGTTCTAGGTCGAGGTAGTCCCCTATTTATGAACAAGATAGTTTCAAGTTGAATTTGTATGTAAGTTGGAACAGGTACATTTTGTATGTGTAATTCCATATATATATATATATATATATATATATATATATATATATATATATATATATATATATGGAGTTATATATCCAAAGCACTCACTCTCTCTCTCAATATATATATATATATATATATATATATACACACTGTATATACACACACACACACACACACGCACTGTGGATAGCATAGGGAAGGGTTAACACCTCTGTGGTGTTTGTTTTGCTGTCTGTATCTCTCTTCAGAAGTTTTCACCTTTCTATCACTGATAATTGGATTTTGTTGTGGAAACAAGGATTGACAAGAAAGCTTCAGTGGAGACACCTTTTCTCCATGAATTTCCATCCCAAGGGGTAGATTTCTCTCTCTTCCTGTTGTCTCACCCCTGTTCCTAATTATTCATGTCAGATGTTTGTGAGTCAGGGGCTGCCTTTACTTAGAACCCAACAGTAGGAATTGTGTTATAAATATTCCAGTGTGTTAAAAAGATTGTTAATCATTGCCAGGACTAAGTAAAACCATTTGTAATGGTTTTTATATGAATGAAGGGGCAAGTACTTCAAAGGTACCCTACTGATATTAGGAAAGACAGTTAACTCTGAGATTCTGACTTCTTTTGTAATAGAATATGCAGATGTGCATTATAAATTGGCTAACTTAACAGTGGTTCTCACCCTTTGATCCTCCTGGTGTTTTGGACTTCAAGAAATTCAAAGTTGTTAGAGCTGAAGTTCAAAACATGTGGGGGACCAAACATTCTGAACCACTGGACGAGAACTTCTGCTTGTTAAGTAATGATAATTCCATCCCTTCTCATTTATTCTTTGATTTCATTCTGTAATGGGATGGGCAATGTATAACTCCCAAAACTAATAAAAATAGTATTCTGCTTGAGGTTGTGTAGATGATGGGACTGAACTAACATATTCTAGACTGCAGTCCTAAAGTGAAGAGAGGCCAGTATTTTGCATCTATCTTTACACTGTTTTTTTTTTTTTGCATGCCTTGTTTGAAAGAAGCTAAGTTTGTTTTCTCACATCGCCTTTATATGTCAAATTGTTATATTTTCCAGGTGATAATTTGAATTTTGGGATAAAGACACTTGATGAAATCAAGTCAAAGAAAGTGAAGCAAAAAACAAAGCATCTACTTTGTAAGTTCACTCTTTTCCCCTCTTTGCCCCTGGTGGTTTGGGTTATAATGAAGTCTTGTTTGAAAAGCCCAATGTGCTTGGTATCTGAGAGAGTATACTACTTTGTTCATAAGGAGCCCAGTAGTCATGGGATAGTAATGAATTGTACATGCCCTCCTGTTATGGCAGAGTAGAAGGCTTATATCAGCATATTAAATGTGTACCTCATATGTGAACTTGTCAAATATACATACCCGGTTTCACCAAAAATAAGACATACCCTGAAAGTAAGACCTAGTAGACGTTTTGCTGAATTGCTAAATATAAGGCCTCCTCTGAATGCAAGACCTAGCAAAGTTTTTGGTTGGAAGCATGCTCCCCGAGTGGTCAGAAGCTGCAATACCATCCCTGCTGCAATACCATCCTGGACCATTCTAGTGGTCCAGGAACTGCTGTGGGATATCGTTCCAGTCTCCAGACAATGTGAGGGAGCTAGGTACTTTACAGCTCTTATTTTTTGTGTCTCTGTGTATTTTATTTCTTTCTTGGGATTTATCTACCGCTGCCTCCCCGGTGGGTCGGGGCAGCTCACAACAGATCAATCGATACAAAATAAAAACAGGCATATCATAAAAACACATCATAAAAACACAGTGCAAGCAAACAGATAAAAACAACATTAAAACAGCATAAAAACGACAATATACACGTATGCAAACCTAACAAAACAGCAGCAGACACAGTTACAAGGTGGCTTTGACCAAAGAAACACAAGTGTACTATCATATGCTGAAGTGCAAAACACACGAGGGCAGCTTACCAGGTGGACTGCTGGAACAGGCAGCAAAAAAATTTTAAAAAGTCTTGTTACACGAACCTTCCTGAAAGGGAGATGGAGTGACGGCCTGGATGGTGCCGCCCTTTGGAAAACGGAGAAAATACCTGACATGGACGTGTGGTAGCGGGCAAAAAGTTCCAGAGGGTCGGAGCTACTGGTTGAAAAAGCCCGCCACCAGCCAGTAGCAGTCAAAGGCAGAGGGAATACCAAAGTAGATCTTAGCACTGGGGATAGACCAGGAGGTTTTGCTCTTCAGAGCGTAGAGGTCTAGTGGGCTAACACAAATTTGGTATGGGATGAGGCGGTCCCGTTTTTTTTTCAGGTGCACTGGCCCCAAGTCAAGACTAGCACTTTGAACATGATCCGGCATACTATCGGAAGCCAGTGCAGTTCGCGCAGAATTGGTGAGATGTGACAGCCAACCGAGACCCCTGCCAGGAGTCGGGCTGCAGCGTTCTGCACCAGCTGTAGCTTCCGGATCACAGGCAAAGGAAGGCCAATGTACAGAGCGTTACAGTAGTCTAGCCTCGAGATGACCGTGGCTTGGACCACTGTGGCCAAGTCGCACTGGGACAAATAGGGGGCCAGTTTCCTTGCCGGTCGAAGATGGTAAAATGCCATCCTGCTGACGCTGGAGACCTGAGCCTCCATCGACAGCAGGGGGTCCAAGGTCACACCTAGACTCTTAACGGAAGACGACGGACATAGGGTCACGCCGTCCAGGGTTGGAAGCCGGACATTCTTACCGCCCGGGCGGCCGAGCCACAGGATCGCCGTCTTAGCCAGATTCACCTTCAACCTACTGGCTCGCAGCCATCCAGTAACGGCTTCAAGGCAGCGATGGAAATTATCGGGTACGGATTCGGGCCTGCCCTCCATCCTCAGGATAAGCTGGGTGTCATCAGCGTACTGATACACCCAAGCCCGAAGCTACACACCAGGTGGGCAAGTGGTCGCATGTAGATGTTAAATAATAGAGCAGAGAGGATTGCCCCCTGGGGGACCCCGCAGTGAAGCGGGGCACCCCCGGAGACCACCTCTCCCCTCCTCACTTGCTGTGTCCGGCTCTGGAGGAAGGAGACCACCCAGTTAAGGGCAGTCCCCCTCACCCCAGCCACGATTGTAATCTACTGTATCAAACGCTGCCGTGAGGTCCAATAACACGAGCAGCGCCGATCCGCCTTGTGTATGAGGGCCAGTAAATTTATTATATATTGACAACTACTGTACAGTATATAATAAATTTTTTTGTTCAACAATAAATGTGTATAATTCTTTATGGAAAAGTAAGGCATTCCTTGAAAATAAGACCTAGTATATCTTTGGGAACAAAAATTAAGATAAGGCACTGTCTTATTTTTGGGGAAACAGGGTAGGAAACCCTGCAGGATTGTTTTTAAGGAGTATTAGTAATCGTTTTAAACTCTCACTCATGCCATATTAGATGTACTTAACTTAGAGTATATTCTCTTCTTTTAGTGCCTCTTATGCATTCTTCACAATTTCAGCTTTGAAGTGCTTAATAGTTATTACATTGTGATAGTAGTACAGCTTAATGTCATACTCTTCTACTTTTTTCAGCCTATTCTTCTCGAATTGCTGCTCAAACCAAGGCCCATCCAGGCCGAGATAATGAAAATGAACGTGCTATGGTCAGAACTGTAACTTTATCGACAAAGGATGGTAATTACATCATTTTACCTCTGTGACCAATAGAAATGAATGGCAGTTACTTGTGAATTACTAGATCAGTCGCATCAGCAGTACATATAAGCCAATACAAGGACAGAGCTGGATAGGGTTGCCACTTTTTGATATAAGAAATAAGGGACATTTACCTAAAAATATGGGATTTATCACAAAAATAAGGGACACTTCATTAAAAATTGCCCAGAGGCCCATTTGAAGATTAAGAGTCCTCTGCCCATGTTAAGAGACACAAGAGAGTCAGAAGAGCAAGGGATCACTCTGTATGCACTCAGATGCCTATCTGAAGAGGAAGAGAGCACTCTGCATATACTCAGAGAAACAAGAGGGAAGAAAAGACTGTGCCCATGCCTAGAGGCACAAGAGAGCATCAGAAGAGCATGAAAACACTCTACCCATACACCGAGGCACATTTGACGAGGGAGAGAGCACTCTGCCCATGCCCAGAGGCCCATAGGAAGATAAAAAGAGCCCTCTGCCCATGTTCAAAGAAAGAAGAGGGAGAGAACACACCGCGCATGCCCAGAGGCCCATCCAAAGACAGTGAGAGCATTCTGCATATACTCAAAGGCACAAGAGAGAGGGGAAAAACGCTTTGCCCATGCCCACTAGCCCATTTGAAGAGGGAGAGAGCCCCTTGCCCGTGCACAGAGAGCGTCGGAAGAGGAAGACAGCACTCTGCCCATGCTCAGAGGCACACCTGGGTGTTCCCCGGGGAGGAGGCTGCAGCTGTGCCGGAGGAAGTCCTGCTGCTCGGCGTAGCTCTGGGTGTAGGCGGTGCTGGAGCCAGCGCTGCGGGACTGGGTCCAGCCCTCCCTCTCTCCTTCCTCCCTCTCTTCCTGAGCGGGGGCCTCCCAAACTCTTCTTCTTAAGGGGTTTTGGACTTCAACTCCCAGAAGCCTCAGCTGTCTTGGTCAATTATCAGGGATCCTGGGAGATGAAGTCCAAAACACCTGGAGGAGAAGAGTTTGGGAATCACCATGATCTTCCTGCCACCTTCGGAGCGCGTCCCCGTCGGCGCCCCTCAGGCAGCCCACGGAAGAGGAGGAGGAGGCAGTGGCAAGGCAGGCGCCTTGAGAGGGAGGACTTAGGCGCAGCCAGCCAGCCAATGTCCCAAGCCCGCTGCCTGCCTGCTTTCCTTCCTTCCTCCGGAGCATTTCCCACCACCAAGCCACAGGTCTGGACGCACATGGGGGAAAAGAGGGGCAAGGGAGGAGGAAGTCGGGAAGTGGTGGGCCTGCAAAAAAAGGGGGATATTCTAAGACACATTACCTTCGGCGCCTCCCTTCTGGCAACGGAAAGAGGAGAAGAGGCCTGCTTCTTTTTCCCGCTCTTTTACCTCAGTGCTTCTTTCCTCTCCGAGCCCCGCCCACTCTGTTGCTCAAATGCCCAGATGGGACCAAGTCTCTACGCATGCAGGGAGGAAAGGAGGCATGTCCTCCTGTCCTGTCAATACGGGATAGGACCTTTAAAATACGGGACACGAATTTCTGAGCGAAAATGCAGGACGTCATGTATAATATGGGGCGTCACGTATAATACGGGACAGTTGGCAACCCTAGAGCTGGATTACATTGTGTTCCGTGTCATGAATGAAAAAAAAGTAGCAAACTGTAGACCGCAGATACTATGAAAAGTTACTAATATTTACTTTCAGAGGCAAGGAAATCTGAAAGTATGCATGTTCCACAACTCTGCATCTATGGTATCCCGCAAATGGCCACCATGAAGCCATTACTTTGTTTGCTTCAGTGAAAGGAATTTTATGTGCTGTTACATACTGAGCAACTTTAAAATAGCTGTCAGGTTATGTCAGTTTGTTCAGCCAATTGTACTCAAAACCATGTTTTTTACAACACTGCTTTTTGACTGCATCAACTTTGCTTTGTGGTAGGAAAAAGAGGTTGCATCAATTTCAAATAGAAATAAGTAGCCTTATCTTGCAAAGAGTTCACTGAACAAAACAGGTTTTCCTCCTAAATTTTGTAGTGCAGACATGATTGAGCCCATCTGTTTTAGCCCTTCTAACCTAGGGATGGACATAACATAAGTTTGCTTGCACAGGTTCTTTCTATCTGATAGAGGCTTTTGCATTCCACTATTCTGCCTATGAGCCCCCGGTGGCGTAGTGGGTTAAAAAACTGCTGAGCTGCTGAACTTGTTGACAGGAAAGGTGCAGGTTCGAATCCAGGGAGCAAGTTGAGCTCCAGCTGTCAGCCTCATTTTCTGCCAACCTAGCAGCTCGAAAACATGCAAATGTGAGTAGGTCAATAGGTACTGCTCTGGCGGGAAAGTAATGGCGCTCCATGCAGTCATTCTGGCTACATGACCTTGGCCTTGGAGGTGTCTGTAAACAATGTGGCTCTTCAGATTAGAAATTGAGATGAGCCCCAACCTCCAGAGTTGGACACAACTGGACTTAATGTCAGGGGAAAACCTTTACCTTTTTAAAATCTGCCCACTCAGATAAACAGCTTAACTTATATTTTCTGTTCTAGCACAGTACATTTTGTAATCTAGTGCTCTTACATTGGAGTTTGTTTATACTCAGATTAGGGTTTCTACTGTTTGTGTTTTTCCTGTTTGAAAAGCAAATGTGAAAGTTGCTTGCATTTTATTGTCTCAGGTGAGCAGCCTAAGATTCAGTTGACTCTTGCAGAACGACTGGGGAAACGGATGGCTCCCACAGGTAATATATATGAATGAAGATTAAAAAATATTTCTGGAATAGTTGTTGCTTTACTCTGCTGTTAGATACCAATCTTCATTGTTTCTTTATTTATAGGCACTTTCAAGGGCATTGTTCCTACAATGTGTTCAATTCCTTCTTTTCCTGGGATTTGAATGAATTATTAAATTAAGCCATACACCTTTGCGGGACTGAGCAGCTTAGTGTCTATAGCAGAAAGGATTTCATTAACCCTAGTGTCTGCATCCCACTTCTCCATTATGTCTACAATCCATGTACTTACCTTAACCTCCAAGATAACATCCAAAAGCTGTGGGTTCATGGAAGCTTGCACTATAACATTTAGGTTAAGGTGGAAAGTGATTTTCTGACACATTAATAATTCCGACTCATCTACTTGCACTTCAAAACGCTTTTTGGATCAGAGGGGTCACTTGTTACCGTTATATAATACAATTTGCATTTGTTTTTTAGGGAAAATGCTTAATAAGTATTGCAATATCCTATTTATGCATAAGTACCGTATATACTCGAGTATAAGCTGCCCGATTTATAAGCTGAGGCACCCGATTTTACCACAGAAAAGTGGGAAAACGTATTGACTCGAATATAAGCCGAGGGTGGGAAATGCAGTAGCTACTAGTAAATTTCAAAATAAAAATAAAATTACATCAATTGAAGCATCATTATTTTTTTGAATTTTTACATAAAACTGTAATTTAAGATAAGACTATCCAACTCTGATTAAACTATTCTAACCTTCTTCAGTGTAAATGTGCTTACATATCCTTCCAATAATAATAGAGTAAAATAATGGAAATGCAATAAAAACAGTAATAATAGTGAAATAATAAATGTAATACTAATAAGAGAGTGAAATAACAATAAAACTAATAAATGTAATAATAACAATAGAGTAAAATAATAAACTTAATAAAAATAATAGAGCAAAATAATGTAAATGTCATAACAATAATAGAGTAAAATAAATTAATAATAATAGAGTAAAATAATAAATGTAATAACAGAGTAAAATAATAAATAACTTTGACTCAAGTATAAGCTGAAGGGCTTTTTCACCCTTAAAAGGGCTGAAAAACTTGGCTTATATTTGAGTATATATGGTATTTAAAATTGCTACAATGTAATATATACGTAATATATTTGTAGGAGGCATACAGAGCTAGAATTTAAAAGCAAAGCAGAACCTTGAAATTCAGCCCTTTTGTTTTTTATCATAAGTTGCTGAGACTGGCATTCCTACAAAACGTAACCTTGCTGAAAGACTGGGGAAAAGAATAGATCCCTTGGAGAATGCAGACAGAACACCCAAGACAGGTATGTTTGCTGAATCAGCAAAATGAATTCAACATTTGAGATTACTACTAGAATGTCTGATTTCTTCAAATGTGATGTTTCTGGTATTATTCGTTTTTGGTTTTTTTTTTAAAAAAAAATCTACTGCATTTTGGAGAAACCAGAATATGATGCACAGTTGTTGTTTTTTAAATGGTAAGTATCTTTCTAACTTGTCTTTTAGTACAGGGAGTTGTGTTTAAAATACTAATTGAATATATCTATGTTAATAGGTACAAGGAGTTGTAGAACAGGCAGACCACATTGTCAGTTGTTCATACCCAGAACTATATATCTAGTCTTTCTGCCTATAAGCACCGTTATTTTGTGCCAGAAACAATGATAACAAAGATTTTTAAAACCCTGTGCAGCTTTCCATATTGTTTCTACTCCTTTCTGCAGTGCAAGTTCGTACAACTGTTAAAGAAAGACTGGGATTCCCATTTGGGCAGAACAAGATGGCAACAGGTATGTTGTTTTTATACTAGAGTATGTTCAATATGTTATTGAAGGCTTTCATGGCCGGAATCACTGTGTTGCTGTAAGTTTTTCAGGCTGTATGGCCATGTTCCAGAAGCATTCCCTCCTGATGTTTTGCCTGCATCTATGGCAGGCACCGTCAGAGGCTGTGAGTTCTCAATCTCTGAGACCTCACAACCACCGAGGATACCTGCCATAGATGCAGGCGAAGACATCAGGAGAGAATGCTTCTGGAATATGACCATACAGCCTGAAAAACTTACAACAACCCACTAAAGTATGTTGTTTATGTAAATATTTGCTGTTCGTTGTGGCACTATGATGTGCTTTTTATAAGCCGCCCCAAGTCCCTTTCTTGAGATGGTGGTGGGGTATAAATAAAGTTTTATTTATTATTACCATATGGTCTTATTTGAATAACTTGGACTCAGTGGAGAGCATGCAGTGCAGTCTTGTGTGTCTCTATTTCCAGGTCCCATTGGTACAATAATAGCCTATAGATTCAATATGTCAAAGGAATGCAGCATAACAAGAGTCTACCAGCTTTTGTTGTCTTGTCCTGGTTTCATAATTGTTTCTTGGGCTTGCTGGGAGAAGAATCCTTATTTCCAATAGCCATTATCTGGTTTTTAATGCATTCTGACTTGAGGGTCTGCTTAGAGTATGGAGCCTACCAACTGATGGAATATGAGGTGTGCATTTTTGGGATATGAAATCAGTGATTTTGAATGATGCTGAAAGATCAGAAACACCTGATCTTTCAACATCTATGATAAACATCTTTCTTGGAGATATATAAATGGTTTATGTCGCATTTTAAAAAATCATTCTTTCATTCTTTTTTTTAATTTAAAAAATCATTCTTCATTTTTGTTCTAATGGCGTAGATAATGCTGCCACACCGGAAGTTGAACCCCACATGAAAACACTTGAAGAAATCCAATTGGAAAAGACTGACCAAAGAAAGGGAACAATTCAGCCAAAGCCCAAGGTTACAGTATCTTGGACTGCAGATGATTCTGGTTCATGCGCAAAACCATCTCCTGCAACCAGGATCAAAACCTTTTCTGAAGCCTTTGCTGACAGAAAACAGAAACAAATTGAAGAACAGAAGCAGGGATCTGTTGTTGTCATTGCCCCTGCAAAAATAAAATTAGAGGAGCCTTCTGGCAAAGGCAAAGATTTTGGAGAAGTGCGCATCAAAACGTTAGAGGAAATCAAGCGGGAGAAAGCTCTTCGAATGCTGCAGAGTGCGGACAGCAAAAAGGCACAACTGCAGCCTGAGAGAACTCCATTTGAGAGGAGACTGCTATGCATTACAAAAACAACAGGTGCCACATGTTCATAATATTTTTACACTTCCAAATAGCTGGTATGTAGAATGTACTTTTATTCCTTTTATCTAAAGGAGTCATGTTGGCAGGAGAGGAGAGATTCAATCCTTTGGTCGTTTTGGCTCCTGGCCTATGAATATAGCATTGATACTGGGGTTGTTTTTTTAAAAAAACTTTTTGGAAATATCAAAAATGCAGTGGGCCACCTCCCCTTTGTTACCTCCATCTTCAGTGAGTAACCAACTAGAGGTAACAAGATGTAATGGTTGCCTTACCTTTTTCCTATCAATACAGTCTTTCTTGCATGGGAACCTTTTACCCAGTAGTTTTCTCAGGACCCTTCTAGACTGCCATATAATCCAGTTAAAAGCAGATAATATGGATTTTATATGGCAGTGTAGAATGGGGCCTCGGTTTCTCCTTTCCTCAAACTCAGAAAACCAGAAATTCATTTGATGATATCTTACCAATTGGGATCACACATTTCACAAAAGTATGATCATTCTCAAAAAGTTATGGTCTGGGATTTCCAAACTGATTTCAGAATTGCCTGTCTCAAAACCACCAGATGTAGGCATACTGTTGTGATTTGCATTTATTCCAGGACACAGTACTTAGTGTCCCTCCAAATCTTTCTTTTCAATTGCTTTGGAATCTGTAAGACTGGCTTATGTCATATGAACATGCTGCAAAGACATGGCCTATAAGTGGTATAATATTGTGTTACGTAAACTGTGGGATGGAAACATGCTGTGAAATGTGTGTTTGGTGTGAATAGACATTTCTGAAAGAAAAAAAAGTATACTATCTGGGTCAACCACAGTTGTATTAAGCAAAATTCAATTTGAGCAGTGGAAGAAATTGCTTGCTCTCCATAATTGGGTATACTAGTAATAACTGATGAGAATACAGTCCATTAGCATCTAGACTAGAGATTTCCAAACTGTGTGTCACCTGTAGCGTACAGCTGTGTCACATGAAAACTGCTTCCCCCCCCCCCCCAAGAAAGGCTTCCTGGCAGTAGCTTGGAGGTAGCACTTTGGCTATCCCAGAGGAGGAGGAGCGAGATTATGAGAAACAGTGGCGACAGCCACTCAGGCAGCACTGAACCCAAGCCTCCTCTACCCTCTTCCTTCTTGTCTTCGGCTTTCCGCTTTGTCCCCTGATGGCAGCAGCCAAACTGGCCCCAGCCACAGCCAGGGGAGACGGAGAGGGGGGGGAGCAAGGAGGCAGATATCCTTAAAAGCATCCAGTCTAACTCCTTTCAGCCAAGAAGGAAGACACAGAGAAATCCAGAGGAGATCCCACTGGACTCCCAGGGAGTCTATACTTCACTAGAGTTGGAAGAGACCCCCGGGGGACATGCAGGCATCAACCTCTGTCAGCCTAGCAGGAATGCAAAGTCAAAACACCTCTCAATGGCCTTCCAGTCTTTGTTTAAAAGTTTCTGACTAGAATCTATGGTGTTTTAACAGACACTGGGAAGGAAGAAAAACCCCAGCTGGCATCGGCGTCCTCAAGAGTGTCCAAAACAGGATCTACTGTCAAGGTGAATGTCCTTTGTGCTGCCTAGGAAAACTTCATATTCTGTGTTCTTGAAATTTGTTATGTCTGTTTTGCTTCACTGAGCCTTGACTGCTGGACTGGGCAGGCTTCTTATATCAAAGGCTGCATTACCTTGGATGCAGTCTGTTACAAACCACATGCTGACTGTAGGCAGAGCTGAGGGCAGCAGCCGGTGGGGCTAAAGCCATATGCCTCCCCCCCCCCCCCTTACCTGCCCTATTGCAACAATGAAAGGTCTGTCTTAATAAAAATGTGAATTGATCATTTAGAAGGGGAAAATATCTTGCAGGTCACATGAGCTCATTCACAAAGCCCCATTTACTCTAGCATTGCAGGATGCTTACCTTTCTGCTTTATTGCATGGTCAATAGTAGCTGAGGTGTTCCCAGCTTAAGCACTTAGCCATTTTGTGTGACTTTATGAAATTCAACAAATTAATTATCTGTGGCAATGATGATGAGAAACCAATCCTGTTGTGGGGCTTCTCCAGTCCTTGGTAGGAGCCTGAGTCTCTTTTAAAATCTACCAATCAGTATTTTAGCAGGTTTTTGTGAGAAGCAAGTACTGTATATCGCACTCTGTGGAAAGCTTATATAAATTTTCCTTTGATATGATCTTGTCTTCTCATCCTCTTATTTTTCTGTATATTATGCAGCTTCTGAATGACAATGTGAGCAGTTCACCAAAAATCCATGTGAAAAGCCTACAAGAAATAAAGAAGGAGAAGCAAGAAAGTAAGCCACAGGAGAAACAAGAGGCTGTGGCAGCTGTGGGGGGTGATGCGGCAGAAGCAAAAGCCCTCATGACAACAAATCCTGCATCTCCTGTGAAACCGAGAGAAACCCAACTGCTTACAAAGAGATTGCTGGAGGGATCCAAGGAATTAGCTGTAAAGAAGATTCGAGAGTCAGAAGTTTCATCTCAGCCTCTCGGTCAGATAATTAAAGGTACATAAGAACATAAGAAGAGCCATGCTGAATCGGACCTCAGCCCATCTAGTCCAGCATTCTGTATCACACAGTGGCCCACCAGTTGTACACGGGGATCTCGAGCAGAAGGGAGGGCAAAACCCTGACCTGCTCCCGACCCCCCACAACCAGTACCCGGGGAAATCCTGCCTACCTCAACCAACTCCGAGGTGGCACTTGAATGTCCTTTTCAGAATGTCCTTTTGGCAGTTTCCTAAATAGTGGGGAGGCTAGTATGGCTACTGTGTTGCCAGAAGAAGTAGCAGTGGGCCCTTATATCAGTATTACACTTATAACTCGCACATTTTTATGCTGAAGAATAAAGGAAAGATCTTGCTGGCAAATGCCCATGGAACAACCACTTGAAATCCATAAAAGCTATGTATCCAGATTCTAGAGTCCATGAAGATCTTGGGGAATTTATCTATTATGTCTCTCAGACAGATACACCTGACTTTTTATTCTTCATCTTGTTATTTTCATGCATTTCAAGTTCTTCTAAAGTAACCTGAACAGCCCTCAATATTTTAATGCTGGTAAAAAAGAAAATGCATTATTAGTTTAATGTTAAAGCACTGGGGCAGGTCTGCTCAAGGCACCATTGCTCTGCTTAGCTTCGTAATTTGCCACTTAGTGCCATATTTACCAGAAAATAAGACTGGTGCTCTTATTAATTTTTGCTACAAAAGATATATTAGGGCTTACTTTCAGATGAATTCTTATTTGTTCATGTACAACAATTTCTCTTCATTCATTTCTTCATGTAGCAAAAAATTACATTTATTCTAATACGGTAATGCCATCTTTTTCTGGAACATTATAATATTACTCCAAGATTTATTAATATTTAATTATATATTGTTATTAATATTATTTATAAAACATTTTTCTTCATGGTCTTATGTTCTGGGAAACAGGATATGCACCTGACTTGCCTCTACTTTAGATTTTGCTAAACAACTGACCTCAGCAAGTGACACAAACCCACGGAATTTCCAATTTGTATGACTGGTGCCATGATAAAGAAGGGCCTTAGTTTCACTAATTAAAAAGTCCCTGCTTTCAAGATACTGCAACCTGATCATTCTACATGAAAACCAATTGTAATATGTGTGTTCTGGGAATGTATAAAAGACATTATAGGTATAACTTAAAGAGTATTTTATTGACATTGTATTCTGTTCCATTTTTGAAAAAGACTTCCAAGAGAAGTGCATTTCCAAGGAAATTGTGCATTTCTCAGTAAAGTTAGAAAGGTTAGGAACAAACATGATCAGTCAGCATTTACTGATTGGCAAGGGGTTGTGTTCATATTCCAGCCAAACCCAAGGTGAATGTGGAGCCATCAACATTGAAAACCTTGTCTCCACCAGAACATACATTGAAGCAAAAAACATACATTGCATCAGTGAAGCCTCTGGTAAGATAACTGTCATGTATTTGAATTAGTGATACTTCACCTTGAAAAACTGTGGTAGCTGAAGGTGTTAAGGCGCTCTCTCTCTCTCTCTCTCTCTCTCTCTCTCTCTCTCTCTCTCTGGGTTTGCTTAAATAGACTTTATTGTTGCATTTTATAAATTAGGAAATTAGAGCAGGAGGTAGATGGGGAGATATCGTTATATTTATTTTGGGAGAGCCTAATTTCTTGTTTTGAAAAAGGAGGAAAGAAATGGTTTATGTGCAGCAATTAAGAAAATATGGCACTGAAGGGGAACAGCCTTTCCTGAAGGGTCATGGTCTGGCACAACACAGTTAAAAACACATAATTAGAAAACATTATGTAAAATATGTGTTGTTGAAGGCTTTCATGGCTGGAATCACAGGGTTGCTGTGAGTTTTCTGTGCGTTATAGCCATGTTCGAGAAGCATTCTCTCCTGATGTTTGACCCACCCCTACGGCAGGCATCCTCATAGGTTGAGAGTCTGTTTTGAAAATTAGGCAAGTGAGGTTTATATATCTGGAATGCCCACAGTGGGAGGAAGAACTCTTGTCTGCTTGAGGCAAGTGTGAATGTTGCAAATGGCCACATTGATTAGCATTTAATGGCCTTGTAGCTTCAAAGCCTGTAACATATATAATAAAAATATTTCTATGAAATACACATATTAAATTATACAGAACAAATATTAAAATACTGTAAACACAAGACATGAGTTTAAAATTCATGTTTAAAAATTGACTGGGTGGGTAAACCTGCTGGAATAGATAGCATAGTGCGGTGGTTTCCGCATTGGACTGGGAGACCAGCGTTTGGGTCCTCACTCAGCCATGGAAACCCATTAGCTGACCATGGGGATGTCACTCGCTCAGCCTCTGAATAAATCTTGTGAAGTATGTCTGTGGGTGTGTGTGTGTGTGTGTGTGTGTGAGAGAGAGAGATTGAGATCAAGACTACAAAGCCACTTACTTTGCCTTTTCCTTTTTTCCTCCAGGCAAAAGTGGAGAAAAGTGGAGTCTCCAATCCTGAGGCAGTATCTTCTGTTAGGTAATGGTATGATTTATATTGTACACGACAGGAATTGTCTATTACAATTGCAAGGCAACATGAATTGGAGTGTTTACTACTGTATTTCTTCAATTGTATGATGCCATTGAATCTAAGACGCAACCTAATTAGTTCGAAACATGGCAGCTGGATTAGTTACTCAGAAACATTGAGTGAGCTTATCACCCCTATACTAGCATCACTCCATTGGTTGACAGTTTCTAAGTAAAGTGCAAAGTGTTGCCCTTGATCTCTAAATCCCTACATGGTTTGGGTCCAGGTTACCTATGGGATTTCCTTTTCCTGTACAATCCACCCCTTATGACACTGAGGTTCTCCGTGGGGCGGCTACTCTAGCCAGAACCCAACTGCTTGTCTTCATCCAGAGGACCTTTTCATTGGCTGCCCCACAGCTGTGAAATGACCTGCTGGAAGAGCTAAATCAGCTGTTGGAATTTAAGAGGCAACTGAAGAACCATATCTTCCAACAAGCCTACTAAAAGCCCTTCCACACAGCCATATAACCCAGAATATCAAGGCAAAAAAAATCCGACAATATCTGCTGTAGTTACTCTATTTGCTGTAGTTACTGTATTTTCCCAAATCTAATGTTCAACTTTTTTTGGCTAAATTACCTTCCCAAATTTAGGATGTGCATTAGGTTAGCGTAATATGGTCCTCTTAGTTCTGAGCCAAAGGGGAAGCTGCTTCAGGAGCACCTGGAGTTCCTGTTTGAGGGATGCCATCTCTAATTTAATGACCACAGTTCAATGCTATGATATCCTGAGATTTGTAGTTTGATGAGCCATAACAGCAGAAAAAGTCCAATCATAATAATGTTTTATTTATATTCTTCCCTATCTCCCCAGGGGAACTCGGGGTGGATTCCAACATACTTCACTTTATTTCTTGATTAGTCGCTCTCCACCAAGGTGCTCCGAGCGACTTACAAATTTAAAATAGCATTACACAATATAAAAGTATTAAAACCATTCAATGCCTCCATAGGACAAACAATAATCCCAGAAAAAACCCCACACGTGGAAACAATATTCGAACCTAACATCAATATATTAAACTAAACCTAATCAAACAAAAATTATTTAATGACATAAAATCTGAACATAAAACATCCACGTTGATTTACAGAATCAAACTATCATTTACAAAGTTGTGTAGGTTGGTTGTGTGGCCAGTGACGATAACTGGTCTAACATGAACTAGCAGTGTGCGGATACGAGATAGTTCTTTGGTGTTCTAACACTTTTGTTTCTAAAGAAGGAATTGTAAGCATGCAGCCACCGTAACGCACACCTCTTTTGGCCAAGTTACAAAGATTGTGCTTTTTGCTGCTGCAAATTACATTCACCACCACATATTTTATTTTTTTGTGTGTTTCAGGGTTTTGAAAATTGAGGTGCACATTAGATTTGATGGTGCATTAGACTCGAGTAAATTATTGATATTGTTGATACATAATTTACATTGAGCCCTTGATACCTGGACCCCCCCCCCCCAATGGATAATTAGATCAATGGGTACTGAAGCCCTCTCGAAAAGAATACCATTTCTCCCTTTGAGATATATAAGTCTGTTGGCTTTCCCCCTTTTTTCCAAAGGTCTGAACTCCATCTAGAGAATCAGGCAACCGCCTCGAAGCCAGACATCGCCAGCCCGGCTACATCCTTTGATGGATTAAAGACTACTATAACAAACTCATCAGATCCTCCAAATAAACCATATGAAGATGAGATAGATAAACTGATGTGGGAAATATCCGACGGCACATTGGAAGATGAGATTGAACTCGAGCCTGGAAAAGATCAGGATGACCTCTTGCTTGAACTTTCAGAAATGATTGACAGTTGAGTGTCCTGTAGCTTTTCTTTTTGAGACTAAAGGTGTATATTTTGTTGTATAGCTAACCCCCCCCCTTCCCCCTCCCAAAAAAATCATAGGCGAAGAGTTACAAGTCTTAAAGCACACTTGAACTGGTTGAACAAGTTGGCTTAGTTGGATTGTCTTGATGTATCCTGCTGATCAGAGACATGTCCTTGTATGATTGCCATTATATTACTCAGAACACATCAAATACCTTGCGAATGAAGCCATGAACATTTCAACTGGGAAGATCTGAAACCATCCATAATCCCTCACAGACTGCTTGCTCTACAGACTCAACGAACCTCACAAACAGTTTTATTGAACTGTTGTGTTCACTTTCTGACTGTGGCAAAGCTCAGTGTCTGTGATTCAAAGCTTTCTTTAGCATTGCGGCAGTTTGAGGATCATTTCTGGGGATTTTTAATTACTGTAACAGCTCTTTGAGTTGCTTTACACGAGATCAGTAGTACTGTTTAGCATTTAGAGGAAGGGAAAATGCAGAATGCTATTGGACCAAAAATGCTGCCACAGCGGTGTGGGGCTTTTAAAGTGGAACAGTGATGCAATATATTTGGAACGAATACTAAAGAGCATGGTTTATCTGCCTATTTGTTATGTACCACTTTGTGTGATTTCTATAAATTCATGAGCAAAAATGTAAGAAATCCTATTCTTACTCTTGTATTCATATTGCAGATAATATTTAAACCGCATGCCTTCAAAGGACATGCAAAGTTGTTCTCAGGTTACTTTCTCCTTTCCTAAACTGACAATGTGATGGTCCACGTGGCTGGCATTGCCTGGGCCATCTTAAGCATAGCTTTGAAATGTCAGAGTAAAGTAGTTAAAGGACTTGTTTCTTGTGTACGCAATCTACCCCACAAGATCCATGGAGTTCTTAGCTGCGCGCTCATCTTCACTAACTTTTACATCTTCTTGGAACATCTTTTTTCAGCACTTTGATCCATACTTTTGGATTTTCCACAAGCTGTGCAGTGGGTCTTTGGATACTTGGTTGTACTGTGGACTCTTAACATTGTAGTTCATTTTTACGTCTATATTTTATGAAATCACTGTTTCTTTATTCTTATGACTGCTATTTTAATTAATCCAATTAATTAAATGGAAGAGAATATGTTTATGATTGGATTCCTAGCCCAAAAAAATATGTTTGATAGTAATGTAAATATATGCTGTTTAATTGGGCGATGGGGAGGGGGAGACCTTCACAATTCCCTTTGAAGTAGTACTATAGAAGGAAGAGGTTAAACTGAGACTTCTATTCAAATTTATTTTTAAAATGATATGTCTGCCATTCTGTATACTGCTCCAAAGAAGTTGGAAACAATGATCCTCCACTGCGTTGAAGGACAATAGAACTTCTGGCTTTGGGCAAATTAGTCATAAAAAACTTGAGACTGTGAAATACTTTTACATATTTGCAAGAGCTCCTGCCTGCTTAACTAATATGTTCCACTTATCAACAATTGCCTTCATACTATCCTACCTGCATAAGACAATTCCACTTAGTTTGTATATACTGTATTTCATTGCATAGCAGTCATTTTTTATCCCTTTTATTTTTGATTGAAAAAAGTTGTGTGCATAGCAAAAAAAACCCCGTACCAGTCTTATGTACAGTGTGTTAGCAGCTAGCTTCCCTTCCATGTGTCTTGCTGCTCTAAGCTGCTGTATCTGCTTGCCTCCACTTTCAAGAAGAGTGCTGCATCCACTCAACCTTCTGCTCACCTACACCCTTTTGAGTACAGCCTATGCTCCATTCACTCGCTCAACCCCTTTCAGTGCTGTGCCTGAAAGGGGGCGGGCGAGTGTGTGAGTGATGAGTACTGACGGGTGAATAGGTAGGCAAATGAGTGAGTGAATGAATGAAGTGCCAGCTGTGCCCAAAAAGGAGTATGTGGGAGGACGGATGAGTGAAAGAATTGCCTTTGCTGAAAGGGGGCAGGCAAGCATGTGAAACTGTTTAGGGCAGTAAGACATGTGGAAGCGAAGCCTAGCTGCTAGTAAACTGTTTACAGCGCGGAGGCTTGTTTTCTTCCACAATGCCAAATTTGCCATCTGAAAAGGGGAGGGGGTGCAACTACTATGCAATGAAATAGGGTATTCCATTATCTTTTGTATATATTTGTCTTTGTTTTGTATTCAAATCATTGTATCTAAATCAAAAGTGTTTACAATTTCTTTAAAGACAGAAGTATTTGTGTTTTACATAAAACTGATGTCAGAAAGGTGCTTCAGTTTTCCTCCCTTTCATTTGAGTTATATCTCATTTTCCTTTCCAAAATGGGACTAAGAAACAGAAAATGTGATTCTTCAGAGGACCTAGACTGCTTAAGATATTCCGTATTATATTGCTGGGTTTTACACCTGAATATGTCGTAGGTACATAATGGATACAACATTGTTCTGTACAAGTAAGATTTTTATTGTCATGTTTTTAATGTGTAAATCACATTTAGATCCTAGAACTGTCATAAATATTCCTTCTCTAAAGCATTTATGCATATTTGGATGAAAATTATCCTCCTTTTTTCAAAGTCTTCTGATAATAAAAAACCAAAAGACCTTAAGAGAATGGAAAAGAGACATTACAAAATATATCTGGCAATGGTAAAAGCCAAGGATAAATTTCAAAATCATGGCGGATGAGAGGAGGACTGTCCATGCCTGATCTAACTTTATATATTGAAGCTAGTGCCTTAACCTAGATTAGAAATTGGATGAAATTAGAAAATAAAAAAATACTACATTTAGAAGGGATAGAATTGAGATTAGGACGACATTATTAACTTTGGTATGAAAAAACAAAATCAGAAAAATTTTGGCAATCATTTTGTTAGATCTGCCATATTTAAAGTTTGGGAAAAATATAAAAGCAGACTCTATATGAAAACGCCATTATGTTTATCACCGTTAGAAGCCTCTCAAAGAAGGGTTTTGGGATGGAATAGATGGCTCAAGTATAAACACAGACAGTGCTCCCTCACTTATCAAGGGGTTACATTCCAGGATCACCTGCAATAAGTGAAAAACCACAAAGTAGGGATGCTCCCTCATCTTCCCACTTCACCCTCTTTACCTTCCTCTTCCACCTCCTCGTTGCCACCTGGGCCATATCTGCCGCTTGGGCCCTGTTCTTGAGGTGGCAGAGGTGTCGCGGGGCCCAAGCAGCGGCAAGAGGCCCAGACAGTGATGAGGAAGAGGAAGGTAAAGAGGGCAAGGAGGGAAGAAGAGCTGCCCGATCACCCTCTTTACCTTCCTCTTTCTCCTCCTCGCCACCTGGGCCTCTTGCCACCCCCTTGCTCTCTTTACCTTCCCCTTTCTCATTGTCACCAGGCCCTCTTGCTGGTGACAAGGAGGAAGAGGAAGGTAAAGAGGGTGAGGAGGAAAGAAGAGCCGCCCTCTTTACCTTCATCTTCCTTGTCATTGCCGCCTGGGCTTCTTGCTGTCAAGCGGCAGCAACAGGCCCTGGCGACGAGGAGGAAGGTAAAGAGGGCGAGGAGGAAAGAAGAGCCGCCCCCTCACCCTCTTTACCTTTGTCTTCCTTGCCGTCACCGGGGCCTCTTGCTGAGGAGCAGGAAGGTAAAGAGGGCGAGGAGGGAAGAAGAGCCGCCCCCTCACCCTCTTTACCTTTGTCTTCCTTGCCGTCACCGGGGCCTCTTGCTGAGGAGCAGGAAGGTAAAGAGGGCGAGGAGGGAAGAAGAGCCGCCCCCTCACCCTCTACCTTTGTCTTCCTTGCCGTCACCGGGGCCTCTTGCTGAGGAGCAGGAAGGTAAAGAGGGCAAGGAGGGAAGAAGAGCCACCCCCTTGCCCTCTTTACCTTTATCCTCATCGCCGCCTGGGCCTCTTGCCGCTGCTTGGGCCCAGCGATTGAGGCGGCGGAGGTGGCAAGAGGCCCAGGCAGCGAGGAGGAGGAGGAGGAAGAACATAAAGAGGGCAAGGGGGCAGCTCTTCTTTCCTCGCTACAGTGTTCCCTCGCTACATTTATGTATACCGCGAAATAGCGAGTCTGCGAAGTAGCGAGGAAACACTACTGAAAAAACGAGAATACATTTAAAAAAACAGGAAATCAATCACTCTTACAAAAATATCTCTTGGTACCAATATTGGCATATAAAGGAACATTTCGTAAAGGATAAAGTAATAGGTTTTTCAGAGATTGAATCATTTTGGGACAAAAAATGCATACAGAAAATGTAACCAAAATATATGAGAAGTTATTAGAATGCAATACAGAGACAATATGTAAAGAAATCTATAATAAGATGGACAGATAATATTGGAAGATCTATAAGAATGGAAGATAAGGAGGATATTGTGAATAAAAATATATGCCAGAGAACTGGATGAAAATGATGCATAGATGGTACATGACACCACATAAATTGGGAAAGTGCTACAAAACTATAAACACAAATTGTTGGAAATGTGGGGAGAAAGGAAGATTTTACCACATGTGATGGTCGTGTGAAAAGGCCAGTACTTTTTGGAACGAAATTCAGGAAATGGTGCAGAAAATCCTAAAAACAGAAATTCCAAATGAGACCAGAAATGTTCTTGCTGGACATGAACGAACAAAAATTAGATTAAAAAGGATAAACTTCTATTCCTACTTATGACAGCGGCAAGAATCTGCTATGCAAGGTTGTGGAGGAAAGAGGAAACACCTCAAGTAAAAGAATGCCTGGTAAAAATTCTAGAAATAAACATGGATAGACTAAGATATCTCAAAAATTAAGGACAACCCAAGGAAAGAGACTGACATGAGCCAGGTAACAAAATTTTAAGCAAGACAATAGGAAGAAAATCATTTAAAGAAATGAATACACACCTGAGCAGAACAGAAAAAAGGGAGAATCGAAGAAACAAAGAATTCAAAGGCAGAACCCTCAGGGAAGATGACCGGAAGCCAAGACTAGACAAAATGATTCTCATTTTTTTCTATTTCTTGTTTTCTTCTGTATGGATTTTTTAAAAGTACTTTTGAAACAACCCAGTCTTTTTCACTAGACTCACAAGGTGTTCCATTTGTGAGGAATTGTTAAAATTACACAATTGTTGCAAGAAAAAAACAAGACTTTAAACCCCAGATGTCGGGCAACTCTGATCTCTGCCAGATTCAGCAGACAGCAGTCACAGTGGCATGCATGGCAGTTCACAGTATTACCAGTCTATTGCTTGCCAAAAGAGCTTGCTTCAAGTCACATCATTCTCAAACTTGTGAGGCTACAGTTTCTACATTAGGTCCTTCTAAAATAGTTTTTGCTCCAGAGACTGCCTTTTAATACTTCACAAATGCTTGGAGTAGTCTTGTAGTCTTGTAGTGTAGCCTTATGACGACTCCATTAGAAATCTGAGGTCTGCAATTTAAATTTTCTACAATGTCTCCGGTGTTGCACTTTGTGGGGATTTAGATAGCAGAATTGTGATACTACACCAAACATCAAGTAAGTCCACTGGGAAAAGTTCTGGTGTGCATAACAAGTATGAAGGAAAAATTTCCAAACCTTGTTTATACATTATAGATTATATGAAAATTATATAGATCATATTTAATTTAATATATGTTTGTATATATATTCTATACTATCTTGGGGACCCGGCACTGCCCAGTTATTTGGAAAATGCATTGTTTGTCTTTGCTCCAAGTTTAGTCGAGATCCAATGTTGGCTGGGTTCAGTGGGTGTAGGTGAATGGCTCCATGGTCAATCCTCCTCCAAACCGCACCAAAATGTAGAATGAGTTGTGGGGGCTCTGGGTGCCAAGTTAGATATTGATCAGTCATAAGTGTGGGTCACAATGGTCTTAGAAAGTGAGGGAAGCTACTGCAAGTTCCATCATTTCAGGTCCCTACCCAGACGTAGAGTGGATCATGGGGGCTCTGTATGCCCCCATGATCTGTTATTGGTGTGAGTCGCAGCAGTCTCAGGAAGTGAGTGAAGGTACTGCAAGTCCCATTATCCATGGTCCGTCCTTCAAACTGCACCAGGATGTATAGCGGGTCATGGGGGTTCTGTGTGCCAAGTTTGGTCTATTGGTCATTAGATGAGGGTCGCAATGGTCTCATAAGAACATAAGAACATAAGAAGAGCCATGCTGAATCGGGCCTCAGCCCATCTAGTCCAGCATTCTGTGTCACACAGTGGCCCACCAGTTGTACACGGGGATCTCTAGCAGAAGGGAGGGCAAAACCCTCACCTGCTCCCGACCCCCCACAACCAGTACCCGGGGAAAATCCTGCCTGCCTCCATCAACACAGAGGTGGCACTTGGATGTCCATTTCAGTAGCTACTGATTCCCTTGGTATCCATGAATCTGTCTAATCCTTCCTTGAAGCTGTCCAGGCTGACAGCTGTCACAACCTCCTCTGGAAGTGAGTTCCATAACCCAATGACCCTCTGGGTGAAGAAATATTTCCCTTTGTTTGTCCTAACTTTCCTACCTTGGAGCTTTAGGGAGTGCCCCCTAGTCCTAGTGTTGTGTGACAGAGAAAATATTTTTTCTCTATTCACCTTTTCTATCCCATGCATGATTTTATACACTTCGATCAAGTCACCTCTTAAACGCCGTCTTTCAAGGCTGAAAAGACCAAGGCGTTGCAACCTGAGTTCGTAAGGGAGCTGCTCCATCCCTTGGATCATTCTTGTTGCCCTTTTCTGTACCTTTTCCAGTTCCGTTATATCCTTCTTGAGGTGCGGTGACCAGAATTGTACACAGTACTCCAGATGTGGCCTCACCATAGATTTGTAGAGAGGCAATACAACATTTGACGACCTATTTTCGATTCCTTCCTGATCATGCCAAGCATAGAATTTGCTTTTTTTACTGCTGCTGCGCACTGGGTTGACATCTTCATTGAGCTGTCCACCAAAACCCCAAGATCCCTTTCCTGGTTTGTCTCGGAAAGCTTTGACCCCATCAATTTGTAGGTGTATTTGGGGTTCTTTGCCCCGATGTGCATGACTTTACACTTGTTTAGGTTAAAATGCATTTGCCACTTTGTTGCCCATTCACTCAATTTCGAGAGATCTTTCTGGAGCTCTTTACAATCAGTTTCATTTTTAACTACCCTGAACAATTTAGTGTCATCTCGATGTAAGTGAAGGTACTGCAAGTCCCATCATCCATGTCTGTCCTCCAAACCACACCAGGATGTAGAGTAGGTCATAAGGGCTGTGTGTTCCAAGTTTGGTCTTTATCGGTCATTTGTGTGAGTCGTAATGGTCTCAGGAAGTGACTGAGGGTACTGCAAATCTCATCATCCATGGTACATCCCCCTTAAAACTGCACCAGGATGTAGAGTGGGCTATGAGTGCTCTTTGTGGCAAGTTGGTCCTGGTCTGTGATTTGTAGGGGCCACAGTATTCTGTGGGAAGTGAATCGGGTGAAGGTACTGCAAATCCCATTGTCCATGGTCCATGCTGCCCCAAACTGGACCAGGTTGTAAAATGGGCCATTGGGCCTCTGTGTGTCAAGTTTGGTCCTGATCTGTCATTGGTGTGAGTCATAGTGGTCTCAGGAAGTGAGTGAAGGTACTGCAAATCCCATCATCCATGGTCCACCCTCCTCTAAACTGCACCAGGATGTAGAGTGAGTCATCGGGCTCTGCGTGCCAAGTTTGTCCCTGTTCTGTCATTGTTGGGGCCACAGTGGTCTGTGGGAACCAAAGAGTTTGAAAGTACATACTGCAAATCCTATCATCCGTTGTCCATCCTCTTCAGAAATAAACCCTCACCCCCCTAAATTGGCTGGGAGAGCAATATTGGTCTTACTTTACGCAGATGATGCAGTACTTTTATCATTACATGTGTTGGGCTGAGACGTCTTCTAAAAAGGTTAGATGTGTACTGTAATACTGAACAGCTGGCAATTATGACAAATCAAAAGTGCTAGTGTTTACTCAGAAAAGATGCATACACCGCTGCCAAATCAATGAGCACCCAAGATTCCTAAGAAGCATCCTTAGCCTCCCAAGCTATGTGCCTAATGTAATTCTACTTCTAGAGACAGGTCAGATCTCTGTTGAGTCTTGGATCTGGATTTATAAACTAAATCTTTGGTTAAAACTAATGTTTTTGCCTAAAGGCTTGGCCCTATTGACCCTTGGTGATCTATTTCTATCAGGGTGGAAAAGGATAGTTCATGAGAAAATCCTAAACCTTGGATTTTCAACTAATACCATTCTGACCATGGGCTATAAAAAGCCAAAGAAAACATATGACAGTGTATCTGGGACACTGAGCTGCAAAACCATCTAAATGCAGCCTCCATTCTTCCAATCTTCAATGATAATGGAAGGGCGCTGCTTCCTGCAGAGTACTTAGGCAACCTAATTATCCCAAAACATAGGAAGGCATTCTCTTTGGCTAAATTCAACGTACTCCCTTCTGATGTACTGGAGGGAAGATATAACAAAGTATCATACAATGCGGACTTTACTTTTAACTTTGTCTCACTATCCTCAGATACTGATACAAAGTGTCTGGAATGGCAGTTTTTATTCTGCAATAAGTAATATGGTGTTTTCACAGCCAATGAAAATTCGAAGGGGCCCATGCCGGGAAAGAAGAGGGTCATGAAAATAACTCGGGGGCCTCCGGCCAAGAGGAGGCAGAAAGATGAGACTTGGGTGCAAAGAATTAGAGGTAAATGGAATCTTTTTATGCTTAAGTAAACTTTACGAAGGACCATGAAAATCCTTTTTAAATTAGCAACCTCTTGGATAAATTGTTGGATTTTACATGTACACTTTTCCTTTCTACATGTGGACTTACATATTTATACATGGCCATTATAAATATGTGTGGGGAAGTCATAGGGAAGAGGGAGCAAGCTTGTTTTCTGCTGCCCTGGAGACTAGGACGCAGAACAATGGCTTCAAACTACAGGAAAGGAGATTCCACCTGAACATGAGGAAGAACTTCCTGACTGTGAGAGCTGTTCAGCAGTGGAACTCCCTTCCTTGGATTATGGTGGAGGCTCCTTTGGAGACTTTTAAACAGAGGCTGGGTGGCTATCTTTTCTTCCAGCCCAGATCTTCTCTATAGTTCTTTAATTGGCCCTAGAATTGAGTGGTCCTGGTCCCCTAGTAAGGCCATTGGTGAGACCGATCCTTGTGCTATAGTAGTCAGCCAGCCCCATTTTTTTTCCTTTTCTTTGGCACAAACCGGTCCAAATACTCCAGGCCCCATATTGAAACCCTTGCCCCTGGCAGCTTAACTAGCACGAAGAAGAGAGCGGAACTGGTTTTAAATTGATTTTAATGTATATGTTTTGTTAACTATGTATATGCTTCTGTTTTATATTGTATGTTTTTGTATTATTTTCCATATGTGGATGCCGCTCTGAGTTCCCTAGGGGAGATAGGGCAGTATACAAATAAAGTTATTATTATTCTGTTGGGGGTGCTTTGAATGTGATTTTTCGCTTCTTGACAGGGGGTTGGACAGGATGGCCCACAGGGTCTCTTCCAGCTCTATGATTTATGTCGTGGTGAAAACAGTATAAGGGAAAGATTTTTCTGGCAAATCTCACTGTTTAAGGAGCTCCATTGGCTGCCGTTTATTTTCCGGTGCCAATTCAAGGTGCAGGTTCTTACCTACAAAGCCCTGAATGGTTTGGGACCCGCCTACCTGCGCGACTGCATTTCCCACACACGAACCCACACAATCTATTCGATCTTCCGGAGAGGCCCTTCTCTCTCTCCTGCTCCCATCACAAGTGTGACTTGTGGGGACGAGGGAAAGGGCTTTCTCCGTGGTGGCCCCCCGGCTCTGGAATTTGCTTCCCAGATACATTAGGCAAGCCCCCACCCTGGCAGTCTTTAGGAGCCTGAAAACTTGGCTGTTCCAGTGTGCCTTCAATGACTGAATGTATAATAATCCCTGACCAAACTCTGCACGAAATGCCCTCAGAAGCACCTTATTCTTTGGTTTGTGCAATTAAATCCTACCTCATCCTTGGATCCCCTGTCCTAATACATTACATTGCCCTCTCACGCAGTGTTTTAAAATTTTAATCATTGCAATTGGTCCTGCCCACTGTGATATTTTTAGTGTTTAATGTTCTGATTTGATACTATTGTGCTGTTATGTATATTGGTTTTTGTATCTCATGTTATTTTTATTTTCTATTTTTGTTGTGTTTTTGTGTAACATTGTTTAACTGTATTGCTGGGCGTCGCCTCATGTAAGCTGCCCGAGTCCCCGAGATGGTGGCGGGGTATAAATAAAGTTTTATTATTATTATTGTCTTAGTTGGAATTAATACCCTCATGCATCTGAAAATTCACAAAAACTATGTTTATATTTAGATTCTAGAGTCCATGAAGATCTTGAAAAGTTTATCTATTATGTCTCTGAGACAGATACACTTGGATGATGATGGTGATGATTTTCATGAATCATAAGGCACTGGTGCCTCTCCCCTCCTCCCCAAAGAAGTATTCCCAATTGCTTCTAAAGTAACCTGAACAGCCCTAAACATTTTGATGTGGAAAAGAAAATGTGTTACTAGTTTGTGACACAATCCCATGGCATTTCCAATTTGTATGACAAAGCAAAGTGGAATCTTTTAAAGTCATGGTTCTGGGACCAGGCCTTTGGGTAGCAGATGTAAATTGTACCTTTGGATTTGACTGGATTGACACTTTGGACTTGACTGGACTGACAATGTGTTCCACTTGATGGCTTTAATTAATTATTGTTGTATGTAGTGGTTTTAATGTAATGTTTTAACATGTTTAAATGCTTTTTAATGATGTTGATTATATGGCGTATTTTTATATTGTATTGTGGTGGTGCAGCCTGTAGTGCTGCAAATGTAAGCCGTGCTGAGTCCCCCTGTGGGGGTGAGAAGCTACGAGGTACAAATACCATAAATAAATAAAAATAAATAAATCTGCTGCTGTGATAAAGAAGGGCCTTAGTTTCGCTGACTAAAAGGTCCCTGCTTTCAAGATGCTTCTACCTGAAAACCAAATGTCATAGACGTGCTCTGGAAATGTATAACTTTGAAATACATACTTAAAGACATTATAGTTGTAACTGAAACAGTATTGTCATATTTTCTTGACATTGTGTTTTGTTCCCTTTTTGAAAAAGTCTTCCTAGAGGAGAAGTGCATTTCCAGAGAAATTGTGCATTTCTCAGTAAAGGTAGAGAGGGTAGAGAGGTGAGGAACAAACATGATCAGTCAGCATTTACTGATTGGTGAGGGGTTGTGTTCATATTCCAGACACACGCAAGGCCAGAATAATTAAAGAGAGAAAAAAACAATGGAAACGACAAAGGACCATTACAGCTGTGGTAAGTTGACTGCCATGTATTTGAATTAGTTATACTTCACATTGAAAAACTGTGGTAGCTGAAGGTGTTAAGGCCCTCTCTTTGGCTTTGCATAAATAGACTTTATTGTTGCATTTCACACAATAGGAAACCAGAGCAGGGGGAGGATGGGGAGATATCATTATATTTATTTTGGGAGAGCCTAATTTCTTGTTTTCAAAAAGGGGGAAAGAAATAGTTTATGTACAGCAATTAAGGAAACATGGCATTGGAGGGGAACAGTCTTTCCTGAAGACTCAAGGCCAGGCACAACACAGTTAAAAACACACAATTATAAAACATTATGTAAAATTCGTATATCAAAAATATTTATGTGAAATACATGTATTAAATTATACAGAACAAACACTAAAATAGAGTAAAAACAAGACATGAGTTTAAAATTCATATTTTAAAATTGACTGAGTGGGAAGGCTTGCTGGATTAGATAGCATAGTGCGGTGATTTCCGCATTGCACTGGGGTCATGGGTACCCACTCAGCCATGGAAACCCATTAGCTGACCATGGGGATGTCACTCTCTCAGCCTCTGAATATATCTTGTGAAGTATGTCTGTGTGTATGTATGTGAGAGAGACATAGAGACTGAGATCAAGACTACAAAGCCACTTACTTTGCCTGTTTGTTTTTCCCCCAGGCAAAAGTGGAGAAATGTGGAGTCTCCAATCCTGAGGCAATGTCTTCTGGCAGGTAATGGCTTGATTTATATGGTACACGACAGGGATTGTCTATTACAATTGCAAGACAAAGTGAATTGGAGTGTTTACTACTGTATTTCTTCAACTGTTTGATGCCACAGAATCTAAGAGACACCCTAATTAGTTCAAAACATGGCAGCTGGACTAGTTATACAGAAACATTGAGGAGTGAGCATATCACCCCTATACCAATGTGACTCCATTGTTTGATAATTCGTTTCCAAGCAAAGTGGAAAATGTTGCCCTTGATCTCTAAATCCCTACATGGTTTGGGTCCAGGTTACCTATGGTATTGCCTTTTCCTTTACAATCCACCCCTTACGACACTGAGGTTCTCCGTGGATGGTGACTACTCCAACCAGCCAGAACCCAACTGGTTGCCTTCACCCAGAGGATCTTTTCATTGGCTGGCTGAAAACTATGAAATGACCTGCTGGAAAAGATCCAACAGCTAAATCAGCTTTTGGAATTTAAGAGGCAACTGAAGACCCATATCTTCCAACAAGCCTAGCAAAGGCCCTTCCACACAGCCATATAACCCAGAATATCAAGGCAGAAAATCCCACAATATCTGCTGTAGTTACTGTATTTACTATAATTACTGTATTTTATCAAATCTAATGTTCAACTTTTTTGGCTAAATTATCTTCCCAAATTTAGGATGTGCATTAGGTTAGCATAATATGGTCATATCAGCCAAAGGAAAAGGGCAAGCTCCTTCAGAAGCACCTGGAGCTCCTATAGAGGGACATCATCTCTAATTTAAGGACCCCAGCTCAATGCTACAATATCCGGAGATTTGTGGTATGATGAGCCACATCAGCAGAAAAATAAATAAATAATAATACGTTTTTTATATTCTGCCCTATCCCCCCAGGTGGACTCAAGGCAGATTCCAAAATACAACAACAAACATTCAATGCCTCCATAGAACAAATATGATTCCAGAAAAACCCCACATATGAAAACATTAGAACCTAACATCAATAAATTAAAACAAACGTAATCAAACAAAAAATATATAATGAAATAAAATCTGAACATAAAATATCCACATTTATTTTCAAAAGCCAACTATCTTTCACAAGGTTGTGTGGGTTGGTTGTGTGTCCAGTGATAGTAACTGGGTTAACATTAACTATCATAAGATAGTTCAATAACTATAATTCCATAGCATTGAGCCAAGGCAGTTAAAGTGGATCCATTCTGCAGTGTAGAGGCATCCAAGGGTTTTCTTTTCAATTGATGGAGGCTTTTCTAACACTTCTTTTTTCTAAAGAAGGAATTATAAGCATGCAGCTATTGTTATGCGCGCCTTTTTTGGCCAAGTTACAAAGTGTGCTTTTTGCCACTGCACATTACATTCACCAGCAAATCCTTTTTTTGGTTTCAGCCCAGCCTCAATACAAAGCTCATCAGTGCCTACCCATGCAGATGGAAATGAGCTTGATAAGCTGATGTCGGAAATCTTAGAAGGCACATTGGAGGATGAGATTGTACTCGATCCCGGAAAAAGTGTGGATGACCTTCTACTTGAACTTTCAGAAATGCTTAACAGTTGAGTGTCCTGTAGCTTTTCTTTTTGAGACTATAGGTGTATATTTGTTAAATAGCTAAGAATCCCCCTTGCAAAAAAAACCAACACCTCAAATAAGTGAAGAGGTAAATCTTAAAGCACACTTGAACTGCTTGAAGAAGCTGGCTTAGTTGGATTGTCTTGATGAATTCTGCTGGTCAGAGAAATGTCCTTATATGGATGGTATTGCCTGGGCCATCTTAAACATAGCTTTGTAATGGCAGAGTAAAGTAGTTGAAAGACTTGTTCCTTGTGTATGCAATCTACCCCACAATATCCATGGCGTTCTTAGCTGTGCACTCATCTTCACTAACTTTTACATTTTCAGCACTTTGGTCCACACATTTTGGATTTTCCACAAGCCATGCAGTGGGTTTTTGAATACTTGGTTGTACAGTTGACTCTACCATTGTTGTTCATTTTTATGTCCATATTTTATGCAATCCAGTTTTTAAAATTTTTTATGACTGCTATTTTAATAAATCCAATCTTGCTACTTAAACTGCTGAAAGTAGGGGAATAGAATAGAATATGCTTATTATTGGATTCATAGCATTAAAAAGTTGTTGATACTAATGTAAATATATACTGTTTAATTGGGTGGTGGGGAGACCGTCACAATTCCCTTTGAAGTAGTACTATAGAAGAAAAAGGTTAAACAGAGACTTATTTCCAAATTTATTTTTTAAATGATATGTCTGCCATTCTGTATACTGCTCCAAAGAAGTTGGAAACAATGATCCTCCACTGCGTTGAAGGGCAATAGAACTTCTGGGTTTCGGCAAATTAGTTAAAAGGACTTGAGACTGTGGAAAACTTTTCCATTTTTGCTTGAGCTCCTGCCTGCTTAACTAATATGTTCCACTTATCAACAGTTTTCTTCATATTATCCTACCTGCATAAGAGAATTCCACTTAGTTTGTATATACTGTATTTCATTGCATAACAGTCATTTTTATTTCCCTTTTATTTTTTATTGAAAAAAGGGTTGTGCACACAGTGAAAAACCCGGACCAGTCTTATGTACAGTCTGCTAGCAGCTAGTTTCCCTTCCATGTGTTTTGCTGCTCTAAGCAGCTGTATCTGCTTGCCTCCACTTTGAAGAAGAGTATGCCATCCATTCACCCTTCTGCCCATCTACCCCCTTTAGGGCACGGCCTATGCTCCATACACTCGCTCAACCCCTTTCAGTGCTGTGCCTGAGTGTGTGAGTGATAAAGCACTGAGTGTGCTTGAAAAAACGGTGGATGAATAGGCAGTCAAATGAGTGAGTGAGTGAATGAAGTGCCAGCTGTGCCCAAAAAGGAGTATGTGGGAGGACGGGTGAGTGAAGGAAGTGCCTTTGCTCAAAGGGGGCAGGCAAGCGTGTGAAACTGTTTAGGGCAGTAAGACATGTAGAAGCGAAGCCTAGCTGCTAGTAAACTGTTTACAGCGGGGAGGCTTGTTTTCTTCCACAATACCAAATTTGCAATCTGAAAAGGGGGAGGCGGTGCAACTACTATGCAATGAAATAGGGTATTCCATTATCTTTTGTATATATTTGTCTTTGTTTTGTATTCAGATCACTGTATCTACAGTAAATCAAAAGTGTTTATAATTTCTTTAAAGACAGAAGCTGATGTCAGAAAGGTGCTTTAGTTTTCCTCCCTTTTATTTGAGTTATATCTTATTTTTCTTCCAAAATGGTACTAAGAAACAGAAAATGAGAAAATCTTTGTTTCTTGCGATTCCTAAGAGGACCTAGACTGCTTAAGATATTCCGTATTAAATTGCTGGGGTTTAAATCTGATGGATACAACACTGTTCTGTACAAGCAAGATTTTTATTGACATGTTTTTTATGTGTAGATCACACTTAGATCCTAGAGCTGTCAAAAATCTCCTTTGAAACTTTTATGAATATTTGGATGAAAATTTTTCTCTCTGCATAATGGTCATGTTATCGATACGTATTCACAAAACTCCTTGGCTCACCATTTTGCTGTCATTATGTGTGTTATTTATAAAGGTTCTGGAGTGTTTGGGTATATACAAAGTATGAAGAGCATACCAATTCTTAGTTTAAAATCTTGCATCAAAACCACAAGAATAGGAGTCTAGAGATGACGGCAGGAAAAAGTGGAAAAGGATATGTGACTATTCCATGCAACAGTGTTTAGATTGTGGGCCCTTCCACGTTGCCATATAAACTCCAGATTATCTGCTTTCAACCAAATTATATGGGCCGGGTTTAGCACAGCAGGTTAAACACCAGGTGTAGTCAATCTTGTCAGTTGAAAGGTTGTCAGTTCAAAGCCAGATCAGGGAGAGCTCCTGGTCTTAGCTCAGCTTCCACCTACCTAGTGGTTTGAAAGTAAAAATGGGATTAGATTGAAAGGTACTGGTCATCAAAAAGTGGGGAGGTATTCTGAGGCAACCAGAAGGAATGCCGACAATTCAATCAAAAGGAGGCAATTACAAAATAGCTCTTTGACTGGTAGATGGAGCGACAGCCCCCCAAATAGCCAGAAACAAGCACAGCACCTTCCAAGATGCCGGAAAGAATGGGAAATCCAATATATATACCTGTTATCTATTTATAATTATCTGTATTGTTGTGTATAAAACGGTATTGAATGTATGCTGCATACGTATGTTCTGTGATACATCCCGAGCCCCCCTTTGGTGAGAAGGGCAGAATATTAATACTGTAAATAAATAAATGAATAAATACATATGGCAGTGTAGACTCATATAATCCAGTTCAAAGCAGATAATGTGGATTATCTGTTTTGATAATCTGTATTATATGGCAGTGTAGAAGGGGCCTAAATTACAGTATATTATTGAACTTCTCCATCCCTCACTTCATAGAAGTAAGTTTTAAGGGGGGGGGGGATTTGTTGTAAGGGGTATGTAATGTTTCAAGAAGCAGGAGATTTTGAAATTGATGAGATTAATAGAGCTGGGCAAGGAAAGCATAACTGCTCAGTCCTCTGTAGCTGCATCTCCAGTTCTATTTCTTGTTTTCAGATGCATTCCAACATCTATCTATAATATCAGCACATAACAGAAGGAAATATTCTCAATGTCCATATCATTAGTTCCTTCCACAGACTGAACAAACGAAACAAACGTAACAAATTTCCAGGAGGATGGCAATGAAGTTCAGCACAAAGAGCACAACAGCTCAGTCCTGGTTCAAATAATCTTGGACAACCAGAGCCCCAGCTATATTGCACCAAAGAGAGAAAAAAATGACAGAAGTGAAATAAAGGAAAAGAAGAAAGCTGAAAAAGTAAGAAAATTTTGAAATAAGCGGGTGGAACAGCAGGAAAGATAAGACAAGAGAAAGGAAGGATAGGAGAGAGAGCAAAGAAAGTGGGTAGAGGAAATTAGAGAGTGGATAAAGGAGGAGAAAAATAAAGTAAGGAGAAGGAAAGGGGTGCAATGGCAACATTTAAATTCAAAGTTAAAACAGAGAGTAAAGATCCAAAAGCTATGGCAAGTTGATGTTCATTGGCAAAAGAGGCCAATCTGAATGATATGATGAAAGATATAAAAGAAATATTGAAGGAATTGCAAAAGATGCAAGAAAAACAAGAAACGTACCAAATATTCTCATAGGAACAAATGTCAGATTGAAGAAAGGAAAATGAAGAAGCTCTAGGAGTGATGAAAAGAGGGATAGCTACAATACAACATGGACTGGATGGCCCACAATGTCTCTTTCAACTCTATGATTCTATGTCTTTGACATAAAGATAGGTTTTCATTCTGCAATAACTGATATGGTGTTTTCACAGCCAATGAAAATCTGGGGGGGCCCATGCCAGGAAAGAAGAAGGCCATGAAAATATCTGGGGGACCTCCGGCCAAGAGGAGGCGGAAAGATTAGACTTGGGCACAAAGAATTAGAGGTAAATGGAATCTTTTTATGCTTAAGTAAACTTTACAAAGGACCACAAAAATCCTTTTTAAATTAGCAACCTTGTTGGATTTTATATGTACACTTTTCCTTTCTACATGTGGCCTCACATATGGCCATGTATAAATATGTGAGGGGAAGTCATAGGGAGGAGGGAGCAAGCTTGTTTTCTGCTGCCCTGGAGAATAGAGCATGGAACAATGGCTTCAAACTTTTTTGGCTTTTCTTCGCGAACGAAGATTCAGGAAGGACTCATCCCACGCTTTCTACAAGCACGTTGATGACTAAGAAGGCCAATTCGAGATAGGCAAGTCCGGTTGCATAGCAGAGAGTCTCCTTGGGTGATGTTGTTTCCAAGTTACGGTTCTTTCTGTGTTGTCGTTTCTCTTCGAGACCCGTTTGGCGTGACTTCTCGAAAGAGGCCGCACCATTGTGGATAGTGCGTCTCTACAGCTCCCGATGTGAGGCCAGGGTGGAACATTGTTGGTGGTCAATCTGGCCGAGCCTGAGATGTTGTTTCAGGAAGTCCTTATATCTCTTCTTTGGGGCGCCTCTCTTGCGCTGACCCGTGGCGAGTATCTTAAGGAGGGGGTGGTCCTCCATTCTAGAGACGTGCCCTGCCTAGCGCAGCTAAGTTCTCAATAGCATGGCCTCAATGCTGGTGATCCCTGCTTGCTCAAGGACAGCAACATTCGTCACATAGTCAGTCCAGTGTATATTTAGGATTGGGCAAAGACAGCGCTGATGAAAGCGTTCGAGGAGTCGTAGGTGTTGGCGATAGGTGGCCCATGTTTCAGACCCATATAGGAGAATAGACAGTACGATAGCTCTGTACACACTAATTTTTGCTGTTGGCTTTTTCCTTTTTAAATAAAGATCTGAGGTCAGCCCAGGAAGGCACTCCATGGATGTGGAAGATCAAACAAATGGATTGTTTGCTCAAATGCCAACTGGATGAAAGAAAAAACCAAGATGCCCTCCTGGGCAAACTTTCAGATGCCATTAACAGTTGAGTATTCTGTGGCTTTCCTTTTTGAAATTATAGGTATATATTTTGTTGGATAGCTAAGAACCCCCTCCCCCCCCAAAAAAACAAACCCCTAAATAGGTGAAGAATTACAACCCTTTGCTAACGTTTATATTTCCTTGGCACACCTTTTTTCAGCACTTTGGTTCACACACAGACCCATAGCCGGGGGAGAAGGGGGTTGAGAGGTTTCACCCCCCCGCCCAAAACTTTCAGGGTGGTCCGTGAAAAGGCACAGTGGCATCCTTGACTGCGCCTGGTCCCTCGGAGCCCTTTTGTTTATTCATATCATGATCTGATCACCATGCTCAATATATCCCATATGCATGGGGGGGGGGGGTATTGGGATAACAATACAAAAGGTTTGCTACGATAGATCCTCTCTCACTCAGCCTCCCCCCCTCCCCCGCGAATCAAAATCCTGGCTACGAGCCTGTTCACACATGTGTAGTATTTGTATTTCCACAAGCTCTGCAATGGGTCTTTGGAGACTTGGTTGTACTGTGTAGTGTGTACTCTACAATTGTTCATTTTTACCTCCATATTTTCATTTTCTTCTAGCTATTGCCAAAGAAGTACCAAAGAAAGACTCAATTTGCAAGAGCTCCTGCCTGCTCATCCTACCTTGATATTTTATTACTATTATTATATATTATCATTATTATATTACATGTTTATAATATTTTATTATTATATCATTATTATATTATTATATTACATATTATTTTATTTATATATTAAATATCACTTATTGTACATTACATTATGTTATTATATCATTCTATTATTATATTATCAGTTTATTATATATGATTACTATTTTATTTCTATATTAAATATTATTTATTACAAAATTTTGTCATGTATTTTATTATTATTGGTATAATATTACTATTATATTAATTATTACTATTTTATTCCTGTTATTTTTATAACAGGAATAAAATAGTAATAATTTATTGCTCCTCTCGGTCCCACCATCTTCACAAGCACTTCTGGTGGGGACGAGTGACAGGGCCTTCTCTGTGGTGGCCCCTCAGCTGTGGAACTCTCTCCCAAGTGATGTTTGATCTGCCCCCTCCCTGTTGTCCTTTAGGAGGTGGGTAAAGACTTGGATGTGGAACGAAGCTTTCCCAGAATAGGCTGAGATTGATTATAGTTGGAAATGAGTGATCACGTTTGCAGACTGATTTGAATTTGTTTTAAATGGCAATGTGATTTGTATGTATGTATTTTGGTGTTTTTTGTTTTAAATATGTTATAACAGGTTTTAAATTTGTATAGCATTTGCTGTAAGCCGGTCTGAGTCCCTCTATAGAGGTGAGGTCGGGGTACAAAAAATGTAAATAAATAAATAATAAATATCCTCAGGTGACATGTTACGCATTATCCAGCAAGCCAATTCATGATGCGGCCTACATTACTTTATCTTGTAAGCAAAGAGCAAATGTCCGACAGAACACTTTCATAGAAAAACAAGATTTTGAGTAAGGGTCATATAGGTAAGGGATAAAAAAATTCCTACAAAACACAGCCCCTACAACCCCCTTTTTGGCAAAGTGATGGTTTACAGAAGCTTACCAAACCCATTGTTAGCATATATGTTTCTTCTTCGTGTGGTCTGTGAAATGCACACAAATGGGTTTACTCCGCGCATGCGCCAGAATCTCGGACATACTAGCTAAAGATAAAGATTTACATATGCCCCTCCCACTCCCCGCCCCCCCCCCTCATCCCCTGATTGAGCTACCTCGGCAGTTCCTTTTTCCGCCTAGCCAGCGAAGGATCTCCAACTGCTAGCTCCTGGTTAAGTCCACGGATTGCCTCAACTATCAGATAAGATGTCTTCCCTTTCTTTCAATAAGTGCTCTGACTGTGGAGCAACTTTGCCCCAAGAGGATAGACATCCTAAATGTCTCCTCTGCTTGGGGGAATCTCATATTCCCCAGACCTGCAAGATCTGTAGGTCCTTCTCTAGTAGAGCCCTGAAGAGCAGAGACTCTAGGCTCAAGGCCGCTCTCTTTGAGCAGTCTTTATTCTCCACAGAGGCTGGGCTCTCTCGTTCTTCGAGCCAGCCCTCTCTGCCTTCTGCCTTGCTGAATCCCACTCTGAGTGCCTCAACTGAAAGTGCCATTCGTGAGTTGGCCTCTGATTCTGTCAGTGAGCCACTCCGAAAAAAGAAAAAAGCCTCCAAATCTGCCATCAGGCCAAAAGAAAAGTCAAAAGAGGCTATGGCACAGAAAGTACCAAGGCTCCTGGCCGGCTCTGTGCCTCCCAGTCCTGGTTTGCCCCTGTTGACAGCAGACACGCTGCAACTTCTTGAGGGCGATGAAAATGGAAATGAGGCTTTGGGGGTTGAAAACCCTCCCCAACTTCCCCCGATCCAGCTCTTCTCAGACCAGGGCCGGCCTTCCCCATTAAGCGACCTACGCGGTCGCGTAGGGCAACGTTCCCGGAGGGGGCGTGGCCACCTGGGAGGGGCGCCACTCCGCCCCGCCACCGTGTCGCCGCAGCCAGCCGGTGGCGCGGAGGAACGGGGGGGGGGGGAGAGGGGACTCACGGGGCGGGCTCACCGCTCACGGACCCGAGGAGGAGCAGGAGGAGGGGGAGCCCATGAGGGCGGCCCCCACGGAGACGCAGCAGCGGCAGCAGCAGCAGCAGCGCCACCGGAAGGGCCCAAAGCCAGAGGCGCATCTTCGTGATGTCACTTCGTCGCGCCTCTGCCGAGGAGGAATGGGAGGAAGGCCTCGCCGGCCGCGCGCTGTAAGTACGCCCGGAAAGAGAGACGCCAGAGGGAGGGAGCCCTGCGGAGGCGCGGCGGCCTCTTCCTCCTTCCCTCTCTCCCTCCGGCGTCTCTTACAGCGCGCGGCCGGCGAGGCCTTCCTCCCCTACCTCCTCGGCAGAGGCGCGACGAAGTGACGTCATGAAGATGCGCCTCTAGTTTCGGGCCCTTCCGGTGGTGCTGCTGCTGCTGCCGCTGCTGCGTCTCCGTGGGGGCCACCCTCGTGGCCTCCCCCTCCTCCAGCTCCTCCTCGGGTCCGTGAGCGCCGTGAGTCCCCTCTCCCCCCCCCGTTCCTCCGCGCCGGCGCGCTCGGGAGTCTGTGCATGCGCGGGTGCAGCCGGGCGCCGCTGGGCGCCGCTGGGGGGGGGGGCGAAAATGAAGTTCGCTTACTCCCCCTGGAGAGCTCAGGCCGCCCCTGTCTCAGACCCTGATCTCCCTTCTCTTTCTTCCCCTCCTCTTCAAGCGCCCCCCCCCCAGCCTCCTCACCACCGGAGACCGAGGCGCTCCTTGTGGAGGAGAGCAGCACCACGCGCTCTGCATCTCCTCCTCGGCAACCGGCGCCTTTTTTCCCGCTTCAGTGCGCGGACGCGTGCAAATCCCCGGAGCGCCACGCGGCTGCGCAGCGCTCCCCTCTCCTTGCTGGATCAGCTGTTTTGGAGCGCTCCAGGTCCTGGAGTCCGCTTAAAGAGGCTCCCGGTGACCGGAGCCACTCTTGGGAGCCTCCTTATGGCTACCAGGGGTATCCACCTTACCCTCCCCTTCTTCCCTTATTACCATCCATTCTACCCTCCTGAGTCATTTCACTCCCCGGATCCCTACCGGTATCCGTGGGGTCCCCCTCCTATCCCCCGCAATCCATGGCACCTCCTTCTCTTCCTCCAGCCCCTCCAGCCCCTCCCACTCAAGCCCCTGCTCCTGCCCAATCCCCCCCCCCACCTTCCAGATGATGAAGTGGATATGGAGTCCTCATCTGATGTGACTCCCATTCCTTCCTTGCCTGAGCCTGAGGCTGATCCTCAGCAGGCCGAAGAGTATAAAAAATTCTCTGCACTACTGATCAGGCTGGCCAGATCCCTTGGCATTCAGCCCCCTCAGTCTGAAGACGTGGTCCAAGACCCCTATTTTACATCTGCTGAGCAACAGCAGTCACAGCAGTCCACCATATTGCCTACTATTCCTTACTTAGTGAAACTTTTGAAGGTTTCTAGAGTTGCCCCGGCTTCTGTGCCAAGCACATCCAAGCGGGCAGAAAACCTCTATCGGATTGACCTGTCCACCACCCCCTGGTTGGCCAGGCTGCCGAAAGTTAACTCAATTGTGACCGATGCTCAGCCTAAGCTGATTCAGAATAACCAGAATGCCCCTTCTGATAAAGAAGGCAGGAAGCTTGATGCTATGGCTAAGAAGTTTTATGCCTCAGCGTGCCTTTCAGGCAGGATGGCACATTATGGCGTCTATATGAGCGTCTATCAATCCTATTTGTGGAACAAGATAGGCCCATACTTGGACCTGCTTCCCTCGTCTAATCAACCCATGGCTAAGGCCTTCCACCAGGAAGCCCTCACCCTGGCCACCCTACAAAAGGACTTGGCCAAACATGGGGCAGATACCTCGGGCAAACTGATAGCAGGATCAGTTGCCCTTAGGAGACATGCTTGGTTGAGATCCGCAGCATTGTCGTCCAATCAACGCTCCCTAATAGAGAATCTGCCCATGGATGAGGCTGGTCTGTTCAACCCTGAAACAGACTCTCAATTGGAGCATTCACACAAGATGAAACAAACCTTGAGCAAGTATGGCCAACAATCCAACCAACCCTATCAATCATATAGACAGCGTTGGCGCCCCTACTACTACCAGCAGCCCTTTCGCGGATACTACAACTCCGCTCCATTCAGAGGAGGGCAACGGCCGCAGTTCCCCTCACAGGGATACAAGCGCCCAGGTGCTCCGTTCAGGGGTCAGTATCGAGGTGGCAGAGCCTCAGACAATAGAAAGCGCCGCTTCTAGTTTGTTTTTTGATAGGCTTCGGCCTTTTTTCCCAGTTTGGCAGTCCATCACCACTGATAAGTGGGTTTTGGACATTGTTCACCGAGGTTATGCCATAGAATTTGATTCCCTCCCCCCCCCCCCCCGGAAACCTATATCTACCCAGACTTCCCCTGCTTTGCGGGAAGAAATTGATTCTCTCCTTCTTAAAGAAGCCATTTCCCCTACCCCATCCCACCAACTCCGTTTTTGCTTTTTCCCCAGATATTTTCTCGTAGATAAAAGGGATGGTGGTCTCCGGCCCATTTTGGACCTCCGGGGTATTAACCAATTCATCACACCACGTAAATTTAGGATGGTCACACTCCCCTCCATCCTCCCTTTCATTCCGAAGGGAGCCTGGATGGCCACTGTTGACCTTAAGGACGCCTACTTCCATATCTCAATTAGGCAGTCCCACAGGAAGTACCTCACCTTTATGGTGGACAATACTCCATATTCTTTTAATGTCCTTCCCTTCGGCCTCTCCACGGCCCCGAGGACTTTTACTAAGTGTATGGCGGTCGTCGCCTCCCACCTTCGCCAACAAGGCGTCACCGTGTTCCCTTACCTGGATGACTGGCTTTTCTGCTCTGGGTCATGTGACCAATTGTCATCTGATGTCAATTATGCATTGTCTCTCTTACAGAGCCTGGGACTTGTTGTCAACCGAGAGAAATCTCACCTATCACCTTCCCGGACGGTGCAGTTTATAGGTGCGGTAATAGACTCCGTATCCCAGAGGGCCTACCTCCCAGAGGATCGATTCCTCAATTTATGCCAATCTATCCAGGGCATCTAAACCACCCACCGGTGTTCTGCTTGGGCCATCCAATCTCTCCTTGGCCATATGGCCTCCACCACGAACGTGACCGCGTTCGCCCGCCTCCGCCCCCTCCAAGCGTGGTTCCTCTCTGTGTTCCAGCCCGGCTTGGACAGCCAGACCATGACCCTTCACCCCCCCACCCACGTCCTACAGTCCCTCTCATGGTGGACAAGCAGGTCCAATGTCTGCTCGGGCCTCCCATTCTCTCCTCCTCAGCCGTCTCTGACTCTAACAACAGACGCATCATCCACGGGGTGGGGCGCTCACCTTCAAGACCTGACCATCAGCGGTCGCTGGTCTCTCACCGAGAAGAGGCTCCACATCAACGCCCTGGAGCTCATAGCGGTGGAGAAAGCCCTCTGGTCATTTGTGACCCTAGTCTCCAACAACGTCCTTCAAGTCCTCACGGACAACACTTCAGTAAAATATTACATCAACAAGCAGGGGGGCACCCGCTCCCCCACTCTCCTCTCCATATCCCTCCGGATATGGGACTGGTGCATTCATCACAACACATTCCTCCAAGCGATCCACCTTCCAGGCCTACAGAACACTCTGGCCGACTCACTGAGCAGGACTTCGTCCACCACTCACGAGTGGCAGCTCAGCCCCCGCCACTTCCTCTCATTGATCAGGCACTGGGGCACTCCTCAGTTAGACCTGTTTGCATCACACCTCAACACCCACTGCCTCTCTTACTGCGCGAGACTCCACCCTCGCGCATCCCCAGACAGCCTAGGAGACGCATTCCTTTACCACTGGTCCCCGGGACTCCTCTATGCCTTCCCTCCCCTTCCACTACTGCCCAGGGTGGTCGCAAAGCTCCTGTCCGACAACTCAGATTGCATCCTACTGGCGCCGTGGTGGCCCCGTCAGCCATGGTTCACACCCCTTCTCCAAGCCTCTCAGGGAGACTTCCTCCGTCTTCCTCTGGACCCCGACCTCCTCTCCCTACAACAGGGCCTCATTCTCCATCCAGACCTTCCATCTCTCCACCTTACAGCATGGAGGATCAGGCCTTGTCCCACCTCTCCGACCCCGTCCGCCTAGTAATTCAGGCAGCCCAGAAGGTATCTACCAGGAAGGCTTACACCTACAAGTGGAACAAGTTCCGTGAGTTTGTTCAGCCACTGGGTCATTCGCCGCAGTCGGCCCCTACATCCGTTGTCCTTGACTTCCTTATCCACCTCTCCACTAAACGTTTTTCCCTATCTTCCATGAAATGTTACTTAGCCTCCCTCTCCTGGTACAGGAAAAAATTTGGCCTCCCATCCCTTTTTCAAGACCCACTAGTGGGTGTATTTTTACAGAGATACAAGAAGTCGTTTCCTCCTGTTTCTCCTCCTCCTCCATCTTGGAGCTTGGAGTTGGTTCTCTCTCAACTTTCCAAACCTCCTTTCGAACCCATGTTTACATGTCACATCTCCCATTTGTCATGGAAAACGGCCTTTCTCGTGGCCATCACTTCAGCCAGAAGGGCTAGTGAGATCACAGCTCTTCGGTCTGATCCCCCGTTCATTCGGTTCCATGAAGACAAAGTGGTCCTCCGGACGGATGTCACTTTTCTTCCCAAAGTTGTTTCCCATTTCCATATGACCCAGGACATTGTCCTTCCAGCCTTTTTTCCCAACCCCTCATCTCCCCTGGAGATTGCCCTTCACTCCCTTGACGTTAAAAGGGCCTTGTCCTATTACATACATCGGACAGCTCCATATAGGAAATCGCCTACGTTGTTTCTTAAATATAGGGAAGACTCCCTAGGTCTCCCCCTTACTTCCCAACGTTTGGCTTCTTGGATAGTCCTGGCAATCCAATTGGCTTATCAGTTAGCCCATAAGGAATTGCCTGTTGGTGTTAAAGCCCATTCCACAAGGGCAGTTTCAACATCCCAAGCGTTTTTGCGGGGTGTTCCTGTTGAACAAATTTGCAAGGCTGCTATTTGGGTGAACCCCTCGACGTTTGCAGCCCATTACAAGCTCGACGTTCTCGCGAAGAAGGATGCATCCTTTGGCAGAGCCGTCCTGTTTTCCTGTGTGGCATGACCCACCTCCAAGGTAAATAAGCTTGTTAAGTCACCCATTTGTGTGCATTTCACAGACCACACGAAGAAGAAGGTTAGGTTGCTTACCTGTAACCGTGTTTCTTCGAGTGTAGGTCTGTGAAATCCACACAAAACCCGCCCGTCCTCCCCTCTTTGTCATGCCTCGATCTGCTGCTGTCTGGCGGCAAGGAACTGCCGAGGTAGCTCAATCAGGGATGAGGGGGGCGGGGAGGAGGAGGGCATATGTAAATCTTTATCTTTAGCTAGTATGTCCGAGATTCTGGCGCATGCGCGGAGTAAACCCATTTGTGTGGATTTCACAGACCTACACTCGAAGAAACACGGTTACAGGTAAGCAACCTAACCTTATACTTGGTCCCATGTGGTATGAACTTTTAAGCTTTCAGCCTCAGTCAGACTTTTTGGGGATGACACTCAAGAACTTTCAGTCCTCAGTAGGCTTCAGATCATTCTCATTTGGTAAGGCAGGCCCAATTGAAACTAAACTCCTCTATGTGTTGGCCCTGTATCGGAGGCTGGAACCACAAAGGAAAACAACATATCAATAAATAAAACAAGCAATTGTCAATGGTAGTATTAACTATCCCTTAATTTCCAGTCATTCAACAGATCTCCCCTTTTGCTGGTTAGTAAACAATCTAAAACTACCTATCAATCTATTATCATTTGACCCAGGTTTTAATTTCAGTGTACAGCATATGAAGAACCCAACTATCAGCATTATTATTATTTCAAATGGCATGCTAAAGCTAGGATGCCTTTGCAATTTTCTCATGGTATTGATCCAGGGTAAACTCCTCTAATTAGAACATAAATTAGTGGTTCTCTCTTATGTATTTGGACAGGAAAAATCTAGAACCTCACTGTCGTACTGATAACCATCACAATGAAAATTAGTAACCCATGTGTGTCAAAGTGAAATCTCATGTTTAGATATAGAATTTATCATCTGGAGCAAACACTGAAACATAGTGTATGAGGATATCTTAGCCCAAAGTATCTTTCAAGGTGCGGCTGGCAGCAGAGATGGAATTGAGTGTGTAATGGAAGCAAAAAAATTGCAGACACCTGTTTTCACACCAAGGTCACAATCTAGTCATCGTTGCCTTTTTTCTCTTGTGCCTGATTCTCATGGCATCTAGGCCATCAGGGACTTGTGAAAATATATTTGGAGAGCTTCTGACAATACCTTGAACCCCTTGAAGCTCTGGATGTCACGACCAGGGGCAGCAGAAATTATGAGCTCTCTGCCGTTTCAGGTTGAATATATTAGAATAACAGCGTTATCATGTTGGTTATCCAATTTTCTCTTAAACCAAAGACATAAAACAAAATATAGAACATCTGTTGCAATTCCATATTAACAACTATCTTCAAGGAACAATGCATGATTTGGGCCACCTGAAGTCAGTTTAGGTCCACTCAGACTTGTTTGATAGGTATTTACAGTATCCAAAAACTTATGTCTATACTATTACAGAAACTCAAAGAAAGCAAGGGTAAAGGCAAAAGTACTCTCAATTTAATGTGGCAATTGCAATTTCTTCATAAACTTTGTCTTCTATAGATGGTGGCCACTTTTAGATTCCTGTTAAACTTAAACAAAAGTCATTAGTTCACTTGTCAGTCTTTAAAAAGTTTTTCTCCTGCAACGTAAATAAATACAATTAACAATCATATAAAAGTTCTCGGATCCTATACATATATATCATTTTCTGTAGCACAGCAGTTCTCGTTTGTGCCTGGAGGGCAGGGGTCAGGACCTGGGGTCCCATTAGCATTAGAACCAGCAGTGCCAGAACTGGATTCAGAGGATGAGCTAGATGACTGGGGCGAAGGGCAGCTTTCCCCTGATGGGTCTCTTTCGCCCACAGAGAGCTTGGCATGGGAAGAAATGTTGTTTGGCCCTAGCGGAGACTCAGATAACCAGGTGCAGATGGATAGTGATTCGGGATCTTATGAACACCCGGGGGAGGAATTCTCAGGAGCCTCCAGAGGAAAACATGGAAGAAGGCGCATGGGAAATGGCTAGGGAGGAGAGCTCCCAGGGAGATAGAAACACAGCTGCGGAGAGACAAGGTCGAACCTTTGATAGGAGACGGAACATAGAGTCTAGCAGAAGGGAATGGTCTAAGAGCATAGACTGGCCGAGGTCCGTGAGCAGCGATTGGAGACGAAGGAGCCTAGAGCGTCGGGGACCTCAGCCGAGGGATTAAGTATAGGATCCGTGGGAACGAATCCTCAGTGCTCCGGCCACGTCTTTCCTGAATAGGCGTGAAGCGGAGTGGGACCACGAAGCTAAGCTAGCCCGTGGTCATCAAGCCTTGCCTTGCCTTGTTTCCTGATCTGCATGGTTTAGCGGAGCCTTGTCTTGTATCCTGATCCACGCAGTCGCGTGGAGCCTTGCTGAACTTTAAGCCTTGCTGAACTTTTAGCCTGTTTGCCACGTTTTTTGGACATTGTTACTTTCAACCTTTTGGATTGTTTTTAATATTCTATTGGACAATATCTTTGAGCTGTTTTTATATTCAATAAACTAGTTAGCCTTCAGTCCGTCTCTGTGTGTGTGATTAAGGGGCCGGTCAAGTCCGTGCATCGCGACATTTTCTGAGACCTTTTCCGTCCTGGATCACCTCTCCCTTTTGAGTCTTGATCAAAATGGAAACCTTTTCTCATGTTTTTCTGTTTGGTTCTCCATGTTCTTTTGGACAATGAGCCCTAATGCAAATACAGTGTTCCCTCGCTACTTCGCAATTCACTTATTGCGGACTCGATGTTTTGCGGATTTAAAAAAGTATTAATTTAAAATGTATATCATGGTATTTTTGCTATTTTGTGGAGTCTTGCCACCACCGCTCTCCAAGGCGCTTTCCCTCCTCAGTCCTCCCTCCCGTCCTCCAGCCTTGAAGGGCCTTACCTTCACTTTATTTTAAGTTTATAAAGACTTAAAATAGTGTATAGCTACTAAAATAATGTATAAATATTAAAATAAATAGAGTATCCCTATATCACAGGTTTTTCACTTATTGCAGGAGGTCCTGGAACCTAACCCCAGCAATAAGTGAGGGAAAATTGTATACCCAGTAGAAGAGGCCTGATTATAGTTAAATGACACCTTTAAGAAAAAAGGGAAAGGCTACCATTTCAAACATTCAAGTCTCTACGCTGTACAACACACAGATTTGCTTCAGCATGACTCACAGTATGCAACATGAGTTTGACTTCTGGACCACAAATGTCATATCTCAATTGGTTACATCATACAAACACGAGAAAGATCCATTAAGCTGCACAAACTCTGTTTTAAATTTTCAAACATTCCACATCCATCTCCAATGAAATCTCCATACTTTGTACCTTTTATTCAGGAAATAAAATTCTCAAATCTAATTGAGATTATGGGAATTGTAGTCTTACTATTGGTACACCGACTGAGGCCTGAAACAGGGATTTTGGCTCACAGACTCAAAGCTCTAGCAGTTTCAGCACACAGACAGTAATTTTTAAACATTCTATTTAGAAGTCCCTCTATATAAGACAACATTTTTGATAAAACCTCAAAGATTCAAAATACATGTCAGCCCCTCTCTCCAAAATAGTTAAATATACCTTTTCTTTTCTGACTTCCAACTGATTCAAATCCCTCCTCTTTTATCTCTCCTAGTAATAACTCTATCTCTTCTGTCACTTCACTTTTCCTCTGACACAGAGTCTCTCCTGTCAGTTAGCAGCCAAACTTTTGCCCTTTTTAAAATGCCATTTCTCCTGTCTTACATTCAGATCACAGTGATTCTTCTTTTCTGCATCCCATCTTCTCATTGGAAAGATGTCTCCCTAACTTTCCTTAAAACATTCTTAAACATCTTATACCGTATATACTTGAGTATAAGCTGACCCGAATATAAGCAGGGGCAACTAATTTTGCCACAAAAACTGGGAAAACTTATTGACTCGAGTATAAACTGAGGGTGGGAAATGCAGCTGCTACAGGTAAATTTCAAAAATAAAAATAGATACCAATAAAATTACATTCAATCAGCCTGGAGGACTTAGAGGTTTTCCATTTTCATGGAGTGATTTCTTCGACTCTCAAACTGCTCTTACTATCAGGACACCATTTTCTAAGCCAGTTATTGACCTTTAATATTTTTCTGGACCTTGTAGGGCCATGTCTTACAACTGTGAGAAGGCATGAAAAGACCACCTGTACATTACACTGTTTTAGCTTTGTTCTGAGAGCTCGAAAATCATTTATGAGATTTTGAAAAGTATGCCTAGCATTATCATTGATTCCTACATGAATGAACATGAGGGGGGAAGGTGATGGGGCTTGAGGAGCCTAGTGAGCCTCTGAGTGACATGGTGCATTTTTTGCCTTTAAGAGGCAGCATATTTCTTGAGCCATCCCATCTGACCTGGAAATGATGGCTTCTGTTCCTCTAAGGAGGGAGTGGCCTAATACCAAGACCTGCTTCCTTTGAGGATTGACAGGGCCCCTTTTATGCAATGTAGTGTGTAGGTCTCCAGAAAAATGATCCTGTTGAAGTGGATTGTGTAGGTGTAAAGTATTGTCCTCCTCCTCGACATCCCCAGTGCATTTGCCAAGGACAATCCATTGAGATTCATCCAAGAGCCTATCATTCTCCTGAGTGTATTCTTGTTCCACCTCCAAAAGGTTATGAATGCCATTTTCCAATATGGTCCCATAAGGCACAATGCATATGCCTCTGTGTGTGTGTGTGTCTTCCCTATAGTTGGAATGCCTAGATAGGTAGATGCATAGATAGATAGATAGATAGATAGATAGATAGATAGAGAGACAGGTAGATGCAGAGAGAGAGAGACAGACAGACAGACAGACAGACAGACCCAGAGACAGGCAGATGTAGAGATAGATAGATAGATGCAGAGATGGCTAGACAGAGGCAGAGATAGATAGATGCACAGATACATAGACAGACAGATGCATAGATAGACAGACAGACAGAGGGAGAGGGCTTGCGCGGCTAGGGGAGGGAGGCATGCGTGGGGCGAGTAAAGGTGCACGTGCAGGTGGTGAGAAGAGGGAGGGGCTTGCATGATGAGGACAGTGATGTGTGCACACACCTTTTCTCACTGCGCAAACCCCTCCTTCTCACTGCTCGCGCGTGCACCTTTTCTCATCACATGTATGCCTTCCAATTCTTGCCCCCTGCGCGGTGAGAGCAAGAGGGACTTCGGTGGCAACACAAGGTGAACACGTGGCCGCCAGAAGTGGGAGGAAGTTTGCGGGGTGAGAAGTGGTGCGTGCGCACTTCCCTGCCCTCGTTGCACAATCCCCCTCCCTCTTTTCGCCGCCCGTGTGTGTATCTTTTTTCACTGCATCTTTCCCTTCCTCCCTCTTCTTGCTGCCCGCTGCGGGTTCAGCAAAGAGGAGGATGACTTCGTTTACAGTCTTTGCACGGAGCGAAGCTGCGGCGAGAGGAAGCCCCCACAGAGCTTCATCTACAAGAGCTTGTTCACCTTCAAAAGGCTCTTGTAGACGAAGACGGGGAGGTGAGGGTCCTGGCAGGAAGGCATAGAGCTAAAAGAAGGGCTTCTTTCAGCCGCACACTTTCCTGCCAGGACTCTCTCTCGGGTATAAGCTGAAAAACTTGACTTATACTTGAGTATATACGGTAATCTCTTAAAGCTTTTCCATATCTAAAAACGAAACCACACAACAACAAGCTTCTCCATCAAGGATCTTTTTCTTCCTTCACATGGGGATTACGGGGATTCCAATCCATAGAAACCTCTCCAACCCATTGGGACTCTCGCTTCCCCTCCCAGAGCAATATTTGTATTATCACTATCTTTTTCCTGGGCTGATGGCCAAAACACCTTTATCTGCTCAAAATTGACCTTACACTTCTGGGTCCAGCACCCACATTTTCTAAGCCCAGTCTCTTTTTACCTTTCATTAAAGATTAACAAATATGTTGTAAGAATGAAGATTCATTTTTGTGTCTTGTTTCTAGCCATTTTTGTGTACTCTATGATTTACTTTCCTTAAATGAATATACTGGGCCAACTGGGAACGGCATCAAAAATTTGAAAAATGCTTGGATGGATGGGCAACAGAGGCAAAATTCTGGTCTCTGAAGACCTTGGCTGGCCCACTGGCCATTTATGACTATTTAAATGGTGATAGGATTTACTGGAGTGACCAGAAGGAAAATCTAGTGGAATCAATAAAATTTGATGGAACAGGCAGGAAGACAACTCTTCATGGAGGGGAGGGATGAAAATTAATGTGGATCACAGCTATCTTTTCATTGCGTAATTTCAAAATAAGAATCTGAAAAATCTTTACATTTATACAAAAAGGCAGTTAGCTTTCTTTAAAACAACCTCTCTTCTTATTGTAGTTATGTGTGTGTGCACACATACACAATTGTATTTCTGATAATCCATGCATATGTACAAAAGATATTTAAAATATGATGCTCACATGTATAAATATTTTGCCTATTCCTAAGCATGCATTTCAATTAATAAAATCTAGCAGCAAAGTCATGGTTAATTAACTAGCAGAAACTAGATTGAACATTATATTTTACATTGTAAAAGGCCAAACGTAGATGTGATAAGGCAGCCATGTGCATTCATTAGGGTTGGATGGGTTCATTCGGAAGAGCCTGAAGTCGTAAAAAACTTCATACTTTTGACTTTCAAAGCAGTTTGAACCATGCAAGAAAGGTGGGGAGAATCCCAATTTGAACCACTTACTTTTTTTCAGAAATTTCCATAATGTTTGGATGTCTCCCAAGGTTATTTTAATTTTCACAACCCTTAAGCAACTTTGGTAAAGCCTAAAAAAATTTTAAAATCTCATGCTTTCCATCGGAGAGGCAAGGAGGGATGAGGTGGGTGTGGTTAATTGAAATCTATCTTCAACTGTAGTTTTGGAAGGTCAGCCCCCCAATGGTAGTGATTGCAAAAGGTCCTGCTGTTCAACTAAATTTTCCATACTGCCTTGTCGTCACGATGCTGGGTCCTGGCCCGGCCCCTTAATCACACACACAGAGACAATTGATCAAGTAACTATTTATTGAATAATAAGGAACAGGTGTGAAAGTAGAATGTCCAAGTAAAAAGCAGTTAGTCCAAAATAGCTGGCAATGAAGGTATAGGTAAAAAACCAGGGAATCTCTAAAAAGCAAAGTCCATAAAAACAAAGCGAATCAAAGGCAATAAAGTCTCAGTTGGTCAAGGCAAGGCAAGGTACAAGGTCCAAGGTAGTTTCTTGACAAGGCAAGACGAGGCAAGGCAAGGCAAGGCAAGCCAACGCTGGCTTCAGGGATCAGTAACGCTACACTTCCTTCAGATCAGAAGTGGCTGTTCAGCTGAGGATCCGTTCCCACAGAACGTATATTTAAGTTCCTCCTTTGTGAGCCCAGCGACGCTCTAGGCTTTGCCGCCATTCCTTTCTATGGGCCTCAATGCTCTTGCGGTCAAAGCTCCCCTCCCTTTCCACAGCTGCCTCACTATCTTCACGAGAAGCATCCTCCCCATCTGTCTCCATGGACTCATCCCCCGCGGGTTCCCAGATTCGTTCTTGGGAACCTCACCCACCTGGTTTCTCATACCAGTTATCTGAATCTTGGTCAGACTGACCTTCCTCGTCCTCGTAGGCATCGGGCCAATCATCTTCCCATTGCAAGCTCTCTGTAGGAGATGCAGGCCCAGCAGCCCCCTCATCCATTTCACCTGAATCCCCATTATTCGGGTCCAGAGCAATTGGGACCCCCGGGGCATCCCCTGATCCCCCTGGCTGGGCTGGGGGCTGGGCTGGAGGCTGGGTTGCTACACTTGTTCATTAGCCAAAATGGCTGAAGGATCCACATGGCTGTCTGTAGCAGTCTTTGTCTAGCCAAGAGAACATAAACGGCTTAAAAACCAATCCTTTTACTTTGGCCTAATTGTCATGAACAAGGCACTGGTTAGCTAGCCACAGCCAGCCAGCCCTTTCTGGGGGCGGTGTACTCTCTCAGGAAGCCACCGACAGCTCGCAATCCGGAGCTTATACTTATTCACTTCCCAGCGGGAAGCCGGTTTTTCTTTTCCCTTTATCTGGGCCGTTTCAGTCCCGATTCTCCCAAAACTTGAAGACATTCCTTCTTTCGGCCCTCCCTTTAGAGTCCCCTAGGACTGATGTGCCAGGAGTCTGGCTTGCTAAGGTACTTTGGGAAACTACTTATCTTGGGTATATAAAATTGCCCCAAAAGCTCTGTGTTTTTTCCCTATGTGTTCCTACTTGCACATACGTTATGTTGTCTCATTGTCTTGTGCTCCTGAGACCCCCATTCCCTTCCCTTTGGTCCCAAAGAAGGGGATCAGTCTAGATGTCCCTTGATGGGGGTCTGTATATGATTTCTGTTCTCCACCAATTTAACACAGTTTGTGCCACACGAACAAACTTTCTGGAGTACAACTACTTTTTAAGTAAAGACAACCCAATGAAACAGGAAATAACACTTTCAAACCAGGAACAGATTTTCTTTATTATTAAAAAATGATTTTATAAACATTTTGAAAATTCGCCAAAAATCCATGGATAATTCAAAGGTTATGAAATTTGTTGAGCTAACAGTGGTCCATGTTTCATCAGGATTGGTCTAAAAATGAGGGAGGGAGAATCCCCATAAGTTTCCCCAGTGCCAGTGCTGTTTTTTCCCCTAATGTGCATGCGTGTCTGCCATTAACAAAGTGTTTTGGAAGTTTCTGAAAGTTTTGATTTTTTATTTTTTTTAAAAATTGGAATTGACTTTAGAATTAAACCACCAGCGCCCCCTACATCCGGAACTAGTTTAAAACCATTTTTTTAATCAACCAAGCTTAGTTTTCATGTATACATTTGTTATGTCCATGTATAAAGCAGGGGGGAAGTGGAGACTATTTTTATTTTTCACATGAAATACAGTGTATGGAGAAGATAGTAAAACCATCTCTACCTTCCTGCAATTCTCTTTATAATTCCTTAGTGCTGAAAAAACATCTAACCGGTGCCTGTGCTGGTGTGCTTGCTAAAAACATAAATAATCAATGGCATGGACATTATGATGTATAGGAAGAAGTAACAAGGATCCTCCTTTAATACATTTTATAGTTTTATGAACAAAGAAATATAGAAAAGGGGTGACTATAAACAATGGTCAAAGACATAAGAATACACAGACAGGATTTATCAAGATTGGTCTAAAAAGGCGGGAGAGAGAATCCCCTGAAGTTTCCCCAGTGCCAGTGCTGGTTTTTTCCTACTGCGCGTGCGTGTCTGCCATTAACGAAGCAATTTGGAAGTTTTTGAAAGTTTTGAATTTTTAAAAAAAATTCGGACGTGACTTTAGAATTGAGCCACCAGTGCCACTACATCTAAAAAAAGTTTTGAACCATTTTTTAAATCAACCAAGCCTATTGGACAAGTGCCTGTTCTATCAGGTTTCTCCAGGACTCTTTTATCTGCAGCTAAACACCCTTTCCCACACCTTTTCCTGTGGATTGATCTTTTCCTGTCAGCGCTGGTCCTATTTGTTATTGAAAACAATTTTTCAGTGTCCCCATGACTCTAGTTGGTAGTTAGGGCAAGGAGGATAACAGGGGGTCAGCTGCTTGTTATTTTTGGGTACCCTTCTTGCTTTCCTCAGTGAGTTCTCTCAGCCCTCCCCAAGTGCCCCCCAAATGGCCCCCAGCCACTTTCACACTCACCTGGCCTGATTCCCAGCCAATGTACCAGAATTCGTTGAAGAATTTTGTTTGGCTGTGGGTGAAGAAAGCAGACTGACAGCAGAAATTTTCTTCAAGATAGTTTACTTTTGGCCAAGAGCAGGTGACAATTAGCTAATGCCCAGAAAATGCACTGCCACCCCTTGCCTGTAGTGGCTTTCCAATTTGTAGAATTTTATACAAGCATGTGCAGAGATCTAACTAACAATGGAATTCGCTGACTATTACAATCCTTTTGGACATATGTAGTTGTCTTGTAACTTATATAAGTCATTACTCATCACATCAGGTGAAGTGTCCAGAGTTTGTTTATTTATTTCAAACATTTGTACCCCGTCCTTCTCAACCCCCTAGGAGGGACTCAGAGTGGCTTATAATGGCAACAATGCATGCTAACACATACAAAAACACAATACAGTATGACATTACAAAGTAGGCAAAAACATTAGGTTAAAATCCATTTAAATATTATTATTAGCCATATTGCCATATTGCCATATCTGAGTCCAATTTAGCAACCAACAACTCAGTTCAAAGCCTGTCCATACTCATTTCTTGAAAGATTGCAATTGCTGTCAAGCCTGTTACCCAAAATCCTGTTCCCAAAACCATGATTTGAGCGTATTCCTAAAGGAAAGGAGGGATGGAGCTGACCTAATTTTGCTTGGGAGCATGTTCCACAAGCAGGGGGCAACCACTGAGAAGGCCCTGTCTCTTGTCCCCACCAAACACATTTGCAAGAAAGGCGAGGTCAAGAGCAGGGCCTCCCTGGACTCTGAGGCGGGACATAGAGAAAAACAAGCTGGGCCAGAACCATATAGGGCTTTATAGGTCAAGACCAGCACTTTGAATTGTGCTCGGAAGTGGACTGGCAGCCAGTGGAGCCGACACAACTGGGGGGTGCTCTGTGCCTTGAATGTTTACTTCCGTGAGTAATCTGGATGCCGCCCATTGGACTAGTTGGAGTTTTCGAACAGTCTTCAAAGGCAACCCCACATAGACTGCGTTGCAGTTTGTTCCACATCTGCACTATCGTTAGGTGACATGTTCATAGTTCGTCCTACTACACATTACTGAGAAAGCCAATTCATTATTGCAGTCTGCATGACCTTATCTCAATTCAAAGTGCTGGTCTTGACCTTTAAAGCTCTATACGGTTCTGGCCCATCTTACTTGTCCGAACGCATCTGCCGCTACATCCCACCTCGTAATTTAAGATAATCCGGGGAGGCCCTGCTCTCGCTCCCGCCGACTTCTCAAATGCGGCTGGTGGGGACGAGGGAGACGACCTTCTCGGTGGTGGCTCCCCATCTGTGGAATGCGCTTCCTAGTGACATACGATCAATTCCATCCCTCCTGACATTCAGGAAAAAAGTAAAAGCCTGGCTATGGGACCAGGCGTTTGCACACTAGCACAAGGCAGCACATTTTTTTTATTTTTATTTTTATTTTAACTTAAATGAATGTGTATGATATGTTGATGTAATTGTATTTTAATGTGTAATGTTTTGGGGGGTTTTATACTGTGTTTTATGTGTTTTACTGTGTTGGCATCAAATTGTGCCTTTTTGGAAGTCGCTCTGAGTCCCCCCTCGGGGGTTGAGAAGAGTGGGGTAAAATGCCAGAAATAAATAAATAAATAAATATCTTATAAGCAAAGAGTAAATGTCAGACAGAACATGTCCTATCAACACTTTCATAGAAAAACACGCTTTTGAGTAAGGGTTATATGTAGGTAAGGGATAAAAAAAAATTCCTACAAAATGCAGCCCCTACACAAGAGGTATTTAAATGACATGCAAAACACATACTGTACTACTGACTGTTAATCATTTGCTTAGAAGTCTGCCATCCCAAAGAGATAGGTCTTGCAACTTTACCAAATGACACTGAGACACGTCAAGACAAATGGTGTTGTCCTTGTTACATGATTTAGTTCTGAGTGCAAACATTGCTCTTTAACAAGATGACTGGCTGCCTCCCAGTTCTTCAACTTGCAGAAAAGAGCTCTTTTTTTGGTTCAGGCATGAGTTTGCCTTCTTAAATATGGGACTTTAAATCCAGAGTGAGGAGTTCTACATTAAATTTTGTTTGACTTATCAATAAGTATGTAGATCCATGGGAACTAGCTGGTTTAGTTCCAAGAATAGGCAGGTCTTACTCATATATTTTCCAGTTGACTTACTTGATGTTTGGTGTAGCATCACAGTCCTGCTATCAAAATTTCCCGAAAATTCCCAGAAAGCAGAGCAAGAGTGGAGAAATTGTAGCAAACTTAAACTGCAACTCCCTGGTTTTTAATGGGGTCATCAGAAGGCTACACTACAATGCTACTTTGTGAAATATGGGGTTTGTGAAATATTAAAATGTGAGTCAGTCTCTCAGGCAAAACATATTTTAGAAGGATCTAATGTAAACTCTGTAGCTGATAGTGGACAACGGAAGGATAATCTGACCTGCAGCAGGGAGTTCCGCAGTTCCTGGATGCCTCATTGAGCTAGCATCGCTGGGAGTGTGCCTACAGCAGCAGTTTCAACCAACAGCCTTTCTTTGCCTTGCTCTCTTTCCCTGACTTGAACACTGGAACGAATCCTCTAGCTCTCTCCAAGCATGAACCTTTTCTCTCCCGAGCTGCAGATCACTGCTGCCTCACCTGGGATGCTCTTACAGCGTCCTGGGGAGGCCAAAACTGCGTTCCTCTGAACCGCGGATATGGAAACCCATAGAGTCCCTGTATCCACCAGTCAATGGACTTTTCTCATGATCTATGACTCCTAATGGAGTCTGGTGGGTGGGATGGGCTGGTATGAGATGGCATGGTTCCTATTCCCCCCCATATGAATGTATCCCCTATATGTTTTTCTCCTTCCATATATTCCTATATAAAAATATGAAATGTCACCTTTCGTGACCCAACATGCAAAAGCTCAGGAACTTCCTGGGCAAGTGATCCCTAGACAAAAGGACTTAAACAATTAGCGCTTGCATGGACAATAACAATGGACGTTTTCTCAAACTTCGGAATTTGAGGAAAATGTCCCTCAGGGGCACGCTCTCAGATCTTGGACCATGTCCATCTGAAGAGACGTGCCCTATGGTGATTTTGTCATTCTATACAAAGGGAACATGTGCAGAGTCCAGGATCCTGTTGCTCACATAGATATGGATTATGCATATATTTTTGCACTACAGAAGGAGATATATGACATCTCCTTGGACAATACCACCACCACAACCACATAAGTCAGCTTTGAAGGTCTGGAACATTTGTGGGGCGGGAGAGGGATGAGAAGTACACACTTTACAGGATATTATGTCATTTCCTGTCTGGTATGGCACAAACTTGAATGATTCCACATCCTTGCCACATTCACCTTTACTGTCTGAAAAGGTCATTCCATTGCTTATGGTATGTTTCACAGAAATTACGAAGCCCCAATGGCGCTATGGGTTAAACCCTTGTGCCGGTGGGACCAAAGACTGACAGGCTGGAGGTTCAAATCCGGGGAGAGTGAGGATGAGTTCCATCTGTCAGCTCCAGCTCCCCATGTTGGGACATAAGAGAAGTCTCCCACAAGGATGGTAAAACATCAAATACATCTGGGCATCCCCTGGGCAACGTCCTTGCGGATGGTCAACTTCTGACACCAGAAGTGACTTGCAGTTTCTCAAGTTGGTCCTGATGCAAAATAATAATAATATCAATCAATCAATTGCCTTTATTTCAATTAACAAACCTTAGGAAGATACAGAAAAATATAAATAATAATAATAATAAATGCACACACCCATTTTTCAATCAAAAATAAATATATATTGTTGAAAACGGTATATAAAAGTCAAAGTGGAATTATCTTAAGCATGTAGGGGAATGTGAAAAAAATGATATGAGAAGCATCATTTAAGCAGATAGGATGTCTTGCAAACATGGAACAGTATTTCACAGTCTCAAGGTTGTTTGACTTCTTTTTGCATAGTTAGAAGAAAATAAAAATATGAAGGTAAAAATAAACAATGGTAGAGTACTCACTCCAGACACCCTGTCTCACCATCTGAGGATAGCTAACTTAAAAGGAAAGTCCCCACACCCAACAGTCTTTTACCTAGTTTCAATTGCTGCATCAAATACTGCTCATGTGTGAACCAAAGTGCTGAAAAAACTCAAATAATAATAATAGTTAATATCAAGGTAGAATAATATGAAAAAAATATTAGTTGAGGAGGCAGGGGCTCTTGTAAACTTGGAAGTCTTCCATAGTCTCGCTTTCGTTTGACTTCTTTGGCAATAGCTAGAAGAAAATATGGAGGCAAAAATGAACACTACACAGTACAACCAAGTCTCCAAAGACCACTGCAGAGCTTGTGGTAATACAAATACTGTTCATGTGTGGACCAATGTGCTTTAAAAAAGGTGTGCCAAGGAAATGTAAAAGTTAGCAAAGGCTTGTAAATCCTCACCTATTTGAGGGGGGTTTTTTTGCAAGGGGGGAGGGGTTATTAGCTATCCATCGAAATATACATCTACTAGCTGTACCCGGCACGCGTTGCTGTGCCCTTTTTAGGAGATGCGAGAAAGTCCAATCATCCACAGTGTGCCCTCCTCTAAACTGCAGTTGGATGGAGTGTGGGTCATGGGGGGCATGGTGTGCCAAGTTGGGTCTTTATTGGTTTTGGTTCTGGGCCACAGTGGTCTGTGGGGGAATGATGGGTTTTGAAGTACTACAAATCCCATTTTCCATGGTGGTACTTCAAGTCCCATCATGCATGGTCGGGGCTCTGTGTGCCAAGGTATGTTACTGTAAATTCAGGCCATACACAATGTCCCATGAGCTGAGGCCTAGTTAGGAACAGCAAGTTAATGAAGCCTTACTGTCAATTCAGGCCATACACAATGTCCAATGAGCTGAGGCCTAGCTGGGAGAATCAAGTTAATGAAGTCTTACTGTCAATTCAGAGCATAAACAGCTTCCCAGTAAGTGAGGGCTAGTTAGGGAAATCAAGTTAATGAAGTCTTACTTTCAATTTAGAGCGTAAACAGCTTCCCAGTAAGTGAGGGCTAGTTAGGGAAATCAAGTTAATGAAGCCTTACTGTCAATTTTGGCCGTGGTCTGTGATTTTTTGGGGTGTAAATTTTCGGTTGGAAGTGATTTGGGTGTTTGTGTTAGGGATTGGCTCAGGCCTTTTCCTTATTCTGTTTTGGCAGTTTATTATGGATCGGAATTTTCATGTTGGCTGGCCAGTGCAGCAGTTATGCAAATCCGCCCTTATTGGCAGCCAATCATGTTGTTCAGAATGTAAAGGCTGGGTGAATCTTTGGCTGCCCCGGAGGATGCTGGTAAATGTAGTTTTATTTTTACTCGTTGTTTTGGGGGCCTTTTAGGTTTTGGGGGGGAAAGTTTTTTTGCTACAAACGTACCTTGCTTGAGGCCTATTTCTGTTGGCAAGTATTGTGTTTCTGCGTTGTATGGTTTCTTTGTTTGAGGTATACATCACATGACGTGAACCCATTTATATAATAGATAGTCTCAAAAAGAAAAGCTACAAGACACTCAACAATCAAGCATTTCAGAAAGTCCATGCAGGAGGTCATCCAGATCTTTTTCAGGATCCATTTCAATGTCATCTTCCAATGAGATTTCCCACAGCAGTTTATCAGTCTCATCTTCAACTGCACAGGGTGTCTTTGGAGGTCCTGTTGGGCTGGGTATGCACGTTTCATTGCTTCATGCGAAGAAGCCGGGCTGGCAATGTCTGCCTGCCATGAAAAGGTTGCCTGACTGCCTAGGCGGAGTTCAGACCTTTGCAAAAAAGGGAAAAAAGCCAACAGCCTCATATATATTTCGAAGGAAGAAATGGTAGTCCTTTCGAGAGCGCTTCACTATCCACTGATCTGGCTATCCATGGGGTGTCCAGATAACAAGGGCCCTCTGTACATTATATATCAAGAATATATCACACTTCTTCAATTCTAAGACAAACTTATTTCCTATACAAACATCTCAAGGTGTGGTTACAACATGATTAAACAAGAGATAAAACTATTAATACACAAACAACAAGAGTTAAAATAAAAAAACTGGTGAGAAAAATGGTTCTCTGGAAACTATAAATCATTTCGTTAACAGTGACTCAAGTCCAAGTATACAGTGTTGGCCTGCCGTAAGAGATGGGTCTTCAGTTGCCTCTTAAATTACGACAGTTGATTTAGCTGTCAGAGCTCTTCTAGCAGATCATTCCAGTTTTAGGACATCCAATGAAAAGGTCCTCTGGATGAAGGTAAGCCAGTCACATTCTGGCTGATTGCAGTATCTATCCACTCCACAGAGGACCTCAGTGTCCTAGTGGGTGGATTGTACAAGAGAAGGCAATCCCATAGGTAACCTGGACCCAAATCATGTAGGGATTTAAAAGTCAAGACCAACACTACATACTTTGCCCAAAAACTAATGGACAAACAGTGGAGTGACTGGGTTGTTGTAGGTTTTTCGGACTATATGGCCATATTCTAGAAGCTTTCTCTCCTGACGCTTCGCCTGCATCTATAGTGAAGTGACTGTAGTATTGGGGTGATAGGGTATGTCTTACAATAATAGAATTGGTATCATACAACTGAAGAAATAAAATAGTAAACAGTCCAGGTCACTTTGCTTGCTATTATAATAGATAATCCCTGGCGCGTACAGTATAAATCAAGCCATTACCTGTCAGAACACACTGTCTGAGGAATAGTGACTACAGTTTTCTCTGGAGGATTTGCCTGGGAGAAAAAGGAAATGGCAAAGTAAGCGGCTTCATAGACTTGATCTCTCTCTCTCTCTCTCTCTCTCTCTCTCTCTCTCACACACACACACACACACACACACACACACAACAACAAGCTGAGATAATGACTTTCCCATGGTCAGCCAATGGGTTTCCATGGCTGAGTGGGGACTCAAACACGGATCTCCCATAATCCCAGTCCAATGCGCACTATGCTATCTATTCCAGTAGGCCTACCCACCTTTTCAATTTTTAACTATGAATTTTAAACTCATGTCTTGTGGTTCCTCTAATTTAGTCTTTGTTCTGTGTAATTTAATACATGTATTTTATAGAAATATGTATTAATATGTTTTGGTATATGTTTTATATAATGATAAATAACTGTTGTTCCCGGCCTCAAGCCTTCAGAAAAGGCCGTTTGCCTCTAATGCCATGTTTCCTTAATTGCTGTACATAAACTATTTCTTTCCTCATTCTTCAGAACAAGAAATTAGGCTCTCCCAAAATAAATATAATGCTATCTCCCCATCTACCCACTGCTCTAGTTTCCTATTTTGTAAAATGCAACAATAAAGTCTATATGAGCAAACCCAAAGACTGCCTTAACACCTTCAGCTACCACAGTTATTCAAGGTTTTGTTTGCGTGTGTGTGCGCGCGCGCGTCAGGAGTGATTTGAGAAACGGCAAGTTGCTTCTGGTGTGAGAGAATTGGCTGTCTGCAAGGACATTGCCTAGGAGACGCTCTGATGTTTTGATGTTTTACCATCATTGCGGGAGGCTTCTCTCAGTTTTTCAAGGTGAAGTATCACTAATTCAAATACATGGTGGTTGTCTTACTAGAGCTATAGTTGCCGCTAACCACTGTTTTGGATAAGCACTTGCTTCGAGACACAGAGGCTTCAATGCAGCAATGGAGGAACAAATCTTTGGTGCTTTACGCTTCAGTCCCCTTTTTGCTCGAGATCGTTGGACTTTCGCCTTGTGTTTGGCTGGAATATGAACACAAGCCCTCACCGACGAGTAAATGCTGACTGATCATGTTTGTTCCTCATCTCTGTACGCTCTCTATCCTTACTGAGAAATGCACAATTACCCTGGAAGTCTTTTTCAAAAACGGAACAGAACACAATGTTAATAAAATACGACAATACTCTTTCAGTACAGCTATTTGAGGGGGTGTGGATTTTGAGAAAGGGTATTTTCAGAGATCTTCCCAATGTCCATATGCCCTGATTTATTGCCATATTGGCCTGTTTCTGCAGTAGGCCTATGTTTACAGAAAATGCTGATTGTTAAAGAAATCAGTGCTCCAGAGAAGCAGTTACTTTTAAAGGATAACAGTACATCCAGACAAAACTGGCTAGCTGGTGGCTTGTTAGAACCCCCAAGTTTCCCAGTCACTCTGAAGTCATGTTTGTAATAGACTAACAGATAAGATACAGTCATGGTCAGAGAACAATAGGCAATAGTTGTGCTATAGTTGCGCCATTGTTAGGATTCCACGTGTGCTACATATTATGTCAATCAAAATAATAAACAACGAATGAACAAATGTATAGTTAGCATAGACCAATGAAATGATTTGTCTTTAGAAACCAATGAGAATGTGTATTTGATTTACTGCCAAAAGTGATAAAAACCCTGCAGTCCCACTGGGGGTTGTGACAAACCCTTTTATTGCATTCCTGTAAGCTTGTTTGTCATTACTGCTATGGCCACGCAATAAATAGGTTTTTTTTGCAGTTTAAAAGATTCAACTTTTGTGGTGTCCTTCCTTGCCCTTCCTATTGGAAAGGGGGCTCCTGCTTTTTGGGAAATGTTTTGGTTTCTTTGCCCCTACACCATAATGTCTTTAAGTGTACGAGGGTTGAATGAAAAGTAATGCCTCCACCATCGTATCTCCTCAACAGATGGCAGTACTGGTATGCGGCAGGTACTTACTTGTTCAGTATACTCTCTTCTACAGTTCCATTTTGGCGGGAAGCCTTAGCATTGAACAGTTGTGTTGTTAAAGTAGGTTGTTAAGAGGACTCAGCTCCTATTGCTAGGAACACTCTCTAATCACCAAGAATTCCAAGTCAAAAAAATTGGTATTTGGAAAAAGACAGCAGAGACACAGATGGCAATTAGATGGTGAGGTAATAGAACAAGTAAACACTTTCCCTTATCTTGGAGTAACTTTCTCTGAGACTGGTTCTTGGACTTCTCATCATCAAAGGAGCACTCTCTGAGCAAAGGCTAGCCTGAATCTAATACTTAAATTAAAAACACAGAGCTACCCAGGTACCCTAATCCCAATAATTAAAGTATATAAATCTAAAGTTACACCTATGCTTTTATATGCAGCAGAAGTATGGGGTTTAAGTTCCATCTCAGTAATAGAACAAGCACAATCCCAGCACTTGAGAAGCATACTGGGAGTAGATAAAATGACCTTAGTTGCTGCAGTGAGAGCGGAACTGGAAATGTACACAATCCATGCACAGTCTAGAAAGAGTGGTATACAAAGAATTTTGGATATAGAAGCACAAAAAGATATAGTCACCCTGAGTAAGGTTGCCAACCTAAAATGGCTGAGTCAATATAAACGTACCTTTCAAATTGCTAACTATCTAAAAATGCAAATACCAAAACATTTAAAGGAGGTATTCACTTGAGCTAGATTTGATCAGCTTGAGACAATGATCAGATATGGGAGATTTAACAGCATCCCTTATAATGAACGGGTTTGTATCTGCGGGGCACCTGAAACTGAGAATATAGCATACACATTATTTTATTGTAAATTGTATCAGAAGGTGAGAGACTTCTACCTTGGTCCATATATCAAATGGGCAATGTATTGGGAATCTCACATCAGAATAACACATTTTATGTGTGGCCAAGCCCCAAAAATAACATATAAAACTACTTATCAACAGTTTTCTTCATATTATCCTATTAAAGCAGAATTGGTGCTTTCAGCAGAAGTACAGTCAGGAGAGAGTGATGCACAAGCACAGAACTTAGTATAATGGAGTAGCTTGCCAAAAATCATGTGAAATGCCATTACGAGAATCATGCACTTTAATTGGTAGGTCAGGCACAAGCTGTGATTTGTTAGAGTACGTCATGTGCCTTTCCTTGATAACACTGGCCGTGATTGGCCTAGTTAGTACCCAGCGTGTACTTGTTTACATTGTAGCTGATTGGTAGAAACTGTGCATGGGCAAATAAGAACCATTTCTCCTTGCTGGCATAGAGGGATGGCTCAGAAATGTTGCGAATTTAGTACATAATGCTCTTAAGGCAGATAACATACGGTGGGAATGAGGATTAATTAGTGCTGTTTAGCAAATGAGAGTGCTAATAGAGTATGATGCCAAATAATGTGATGTTGTTAACCAATGAAAATGAAGAAAGGTGGGGACGGGAACTGCCGCCATAGCATGTATATAAGGAAAAGTTAGAAAGTGTTCGAGGCTCTTGCCCTGAGGCAGCTAGTTCTGTGGGCAGTTCCCGTCAGCTGACGCTGTAATCAAATAAACTTTGGCTTCATTTGCATAGCAGTACGTTTGTTGCATTTTCTCTCGTTCCTGTGCTCGCACGGCCGCGCAATCTGTAAGTAAATTAACAACTGGAGTTTTGGGACTCCAGATTTGCTGCTTCATTTGGTGACCCCGACGTGATTCAGAAGGCGATAAGACGAGTCTGTAACGAAGAGAACGCAATCCTGTTGTCTGGACGGCTCTCGCTCGTGAGTGGGGAGCTGGGGGAGACCCAGGAGGGCTGAGAGGGGCCCCGAACCATACCACATGACCAGCTGCCTGGCTCGCCCCAGACCACCGCTTACAGACCCGAGAGACCGCAACCACCATTACTGCCAGTGAACCCAAAAACCCAGAAGGAAGCCCGGGGGCGCAGGTCGGACCGCGCCTAGTGAGAAATCCGGCACAGAGGAAAGTCCGGGGGTGCAGTCTGCCGACCGCATCTAGTGAGAAATCCGGCAAGTGAAAGCGCGCAAGGGAAGACCGGGGGTGCAAGTCTGCGACGTGCATCTAGTGAGCAATCCGGCACAACCGAGTGGTGATGCGGGAAGTGGTCCCGGGGTCTACAGGAATCGGCAAGTATAGAGCTCTTAACACTAACACGTAGGGAACACACACCCATTGGGAGGCGGGGAAGCACTGAAGTGTTTGGCTGGTGAAAAATGGGTGGGGTGGGATCAAAAGAAAAGAAAGAGACCCCTCTGAAATGTGTGTTAGAAAACTGGGATAGGTTCTGCCTGTTAGCAGTAGAGGGAAATCCACAGGAGTTGAAAGATTACAGGCTTAAAAATTTGTGCACAGAAGTGTGGCCGGCTGTCCCTGAGATTAGCTGGCCAGAGATAGGAACCTGGGATTTGAGAACCTGCATGAAACTAGAATCTTATTGCTGCGAAGTACATCCAACTGATCAATGGATTTACTCCACAACATGGCTGATATTGGTTTCGGAGGGGGTCTGGTGGGCAGGCCCAAAGGGGCAGGCCAGAGGAGGATGTTTTGTTAGCCGAAAGGCAGGGAAAAGCACTCCGGTTTTGCAAACTGAGCTGGAGGAGTTGTTCCCGTTAAGGAGAAGACCAAGGCAGAGAGAAAATGCTGCTGTGTGAAAATCCGCTCGTTTCCCTCGAAATGTGTCCCATGTTAAATCCGGCCACTTTGTTGCCCAGCCATTCAGAGCCCTCAGATCATGATTGCATCCAGACAATGGACTTAGTTTATTCCAGCCGGCCAGATTTGCGTGATATTCCCTGGGAGAAAGTAGACCTGACCTTTTACACAGATGGGAGCAGTTTTGTGAGAGAAGGGGTAAGGCGTGCGGGTTATGCGGTAGTGACGTGGGAAGACGGGGTCTGGGAAAACCCGATCCCTTCTCCCTGGATCCTCTGCGCAACTTGCTGAGCTGATTGCTCTTACCCGCGCTTTGGAACTTGCCCAAGGGCAAAGTGTGAACATTTATACGGACTCTCGTTTTGCGTTCTTAACGCTGCATGCACATGGTGCACTGTACAGGGAAAGAGGCTTTCTGACGTCTGCTGGAAAGGCTGTCAAATATGCAAATGAAATGTTGGCTCTCTTAGACGCTGTTTGGTTGCCCCGTAAGGTTGCTGTTATGCATTGTAAAGCACATCAAAAGGGAAACGACCCGATGGTTCAGGGGAATAGGCTAGCGGATTTGGCAGCCCGAGAGATAGCGCTAGAGGACCCCACACCCGTAATGTTAGCACTCACAGACTCAGGCCCAACAGTGGAGAGATGTAATTACACAAGAGAGGAGGAGGAGTGGGCCTTGAGCGAAGGGGGAGAGTGGGAAGAGAGTTTCATAGTAATGCCAGACCATCGCGCTTTCATCCCTAAGGAGAAAGCGTGGCACATAGTGCAACACTTTCATGAGGCCACCCATCTAGGTAAAAGTGCCCTGGCGTCAATGCTAGAGAGGCAAATGTACATTAATAGCTTGCACAGCCTAACTGCTGCTGCCGCGCAAAGGTGTTGGACTTGCGCCAAGAATAATCCCAGAGAAGGACCGTTGAAAGCGCCTGGGATTCAATATCAAGGGAGCTGGCCGTTTGAAGCTCTTGTGACCGACTTCACGGAGATGCCGCGGAGCGGTGGCTTTAGATATCTGCTGGTGTTTGTTGATACGTTTTCTGGATGGGTTGAAGCTTATGCTACAAAGACTGAGAAAGCGATGGAAGTTGTGAAGGCTTTGTTGAAAGATGTCATCCCTAGATTCGGAATGCCTTTACAGATAGGATCAGATAACGGCCCCACATACGTGCACAAGGTGGTGCAAGGACTAAGCAAGTTGCTAGGCATTAAGTGGCGTCTTCATTGCTCTTATCGCCCGCAATCGTCCGCCAGGGCGGAAGATTAAACAGGACATTGAAAAACTGTTTGGCAAAGATTTGTCAAGAGACAAAGTTAAATTGGAGGATGGCGTTGCCTATGGCTTTGTTAAGGGTAAGGTGCACGCCCCACAAGAAAACGGGGCTGTCACCTTTTGAAAGACTGTATGGAAGGCCTCCATTAAACTTAAAGACTATATCTGGACTATCCTCAGATAGCCATGTGTTGGGAAACCAGCAGACCTTGCAGCAAGTACAGATGCTAGGAAGACAGTTAGAGAAACTGAGTCAATATACAGCAGACTTGTATCCGCCGTTCCCTACCACTTCTCTCCACTTGTTTTCCCCAGGAAACGAGGTGTTGGTGCGTGATTGGGCAACTCGACCTCTAGAGGCCAGATGGAGAGGACCCTACACCGTTTTGCTGACTACTCCGACCGTGGTGAAGGTGGAAGGATTACGCCCATGGATCCATTACACGCGTGTAAAGAAAGCACCGATGGTTTGGGAATCTTCCGTGGATCCGGAGGACCAGTTAAAACTAAAAATCCACAGGAAACGTCAGCACCCTGTTTAGGGGGTGATCAGACCACAGAAGGGTCGGCGGATACCAACGTCCTGCAGCCAGGCAATAGTGGTCCAACTAGAGACAGATGGAGGGAGCCTACAACCTTCTCCCTGAGATGGTGGTTTGGGATATTGATGAGACAATGTTACGAAAGCAAACCACCTGGGGGAGTAAGGACTGCTTTTGGGTACATGGCTCTGATTTGGACATTGTACATAACCGGGACATATGGGGGTTGGGACCAAAACCTGTTTCATAAGTTAGTAACCAACATGACACATGAACTGAGCTTAAACGACTGCTGGATTTGCGGGCATGGCCCGTCAAGTCATAGCCAGGGCTGGCCGATCGTCCCCACCGCTTTGTTAACGCTACAAGGGTGGAACGAGATCAAGTGTAACCAAGCACACTTAGAACGAAGTAAAGATGAGGCTCAGTTTGTAATTTCACACCGTTCTCCTGTGTTGGAAGCACCACTGTGCTTCAAATGGAGAAACGATGGTACTATCTATGCTACAGGTGACCAGAGGGAAGGTAAATATGAGCTTTTTAATAGAGTTGAACTAGGGTCCTACCCCGCATGCAATCATACAATTACAATACATGACCGTCACCGGCCACATTGTGGCCAGAAGACAAAAGGAATCTGGACTTGGGGTTGGGAGTATTCAAATTGCACCCACATCTTATATGGAAACCGTCAGGAAGATGCCCTGGTTAATCTGGCACAGAATCTCCCCGCCGGTCGCACTGGCCGTCGGGCGCAGGGCTTGCCAGCAGGGGTCTTGTGGATTTGTGGTACATGGGTGGGACAAGTTTTGCCAGTTGCTTGGAGCGGGACTTGCACCATGGGGACTATAGGGCCGGGGGGCTGAGAATACACCCAAGAAACACCCCAGTTACAAACTTATACATGCATGTTCAAAAGAGATCGGCTGAGTCAGTCCAGAAGCTTGGATACGATAGCAGTAGAGCCTACCTCAATGAGGTTCAAAGGGTTCTGGCGATCAGTACGCCAATAGTGGGAGTGGCATGGAATATAAAGCAGCTACGTGTAATTTCATATGGATTGGAAATGTTGGCTAATGAAACAGCTGAGGGGATGACTGCTTTGCAAACAGAAGTCAATTCCCTGGCTGGGATGGTAATCCAGCAGAAAATCGCACTAGATTACCTGTTATCTAAGCAACGAGGCCTCTGTGTGTGGCTAAATACTACGTGCTGCCATTATATTAACATGACTGGAGAGATTGAGACTGACATGGTAAAGATTCAGGATGTTGCAAAACAAGTGCAAAAGAGTTATGAGGCCCCGGAAAACATCTGGAGTCTCTTTACTAGTTGGCTGCCCAACATAGGGTGGATCAAGTCAACTGTAATGTTCATACTGGTGATTATATGTGCTGTAGTAATCATGTTATGTTGTTTACCGTTAATTTTAAGGTGCTGTGCATTTGCAGTGAGGAGTTCAGCAAAAGCAGTCAAAAGTCAAAACCAGGTGTCAAACGGGATTGGCAGGTGAATTGGGCCGCATCTTGAGTAGAAATGCAAGCTATGTAACTGTTTTAATGGCCAGAAACAGTTACAAGAAAAAAAGGAAGGAATAAAGCAGAATTGGTGCTTTCAGCAGAAGTACAGTCAGGAGAGAGTGATGCACAAGCACAGAACTTAGTATAATGGAGTAGCTTGCCAAAAATCATGCGAAATGCCATTACGAGAATCATGCACTTTAATTGGTAGGTCAGGCACAAGCTGTGATTTGTTAGAGTACGTCATGTGCCTTTCCTTGATAACACTGGCCGTGATTGGCCTAGTTAGTACCCAGCGTGTACTTGTTTACATTGTAGCTGATTGGTAGAAACTGCGCATGGGCAAATAAGAACCATTTCTCCTTGCTGGCATAAAGGGATGGCTCAGAAATGTTGCGAATTTAGTACATAACGCTCTTAAGGCAGATAACATACGGTGGGAATGAGGATTAATAACTGCGTAGTGCTGTTTAGCAAATGAGAATGCTAATAGAGTATGATGCCAAATAATGTGATGTTGTTAACCAATGAAAATGATGAAGAAAGGTGGGGACGGGAACTGCCGCCATAGCATGTATATAAGGAAAAGTTAGAAAGTGTTCGAGGCTCTTGCCCTGAGGCAGCTAGTTCTGTGGGCAGTTCCCGTCAGCTGACGCTGTAATCAAATAAACTTTGGCTTCATTTGCATAGCAGTACGTTTGTTGCATTTTCTCTCGTTCCTGTGCTCGCACGGCCGCGCAATCTGTAAGTAAATTAACAACCGGAGTTTTGGGACTCCAGATTTGCTGCTTCACTATGATAAGAGAATTCCATTTAGTTTTTATATACTGTATTTCATTGCATGGTAGTCACTTTTTAATCCCTTTTATTTTTGATTGAAAAAAGGGCACTATGCACAGTGAAAAAGCCCGTACCAGTCTTATCTACAGTCTGTTTATGCATATTTGGATGAAAATTTGTCTCTCTGCATAATGGTCATGTTACCAATACATATTCACAGATGCATCCCAACAGCCATCTATAATATCAACACAACTGCAATTCCTGACAGAAAAAAATATTCTGAACCTCCATATCATTAGTTCCTTCTACACACTGGACCATAGACTTTCCCCTCCCACGCAGTGAGCGAGGAGAGCAATTTGCTTCCTCCCCTGAAAAGAGATTGGATGGTTCTATTGGAACCATCCAGAAGAATAGGGGCGGGGCTGGCTAACTGCTGTAGCCAGCCTCCTGCCACATTCTGCTTGGAGACTCGACTCACCACGCCCTCCCACTGACAGTATAATTCTTAGTTGCCTATTGGGACCAGGTAGGATTTTTTTGGCCTTTCTTTGTTCTAGGGGGTTTTTTTCTTTGCCTACCCCACACTGTTATTAGGGGCTAGCTGGGATGATGCGGTTTATAAATAGGCCAAGCATAAATACCATAGGAAAATACAAAGATCGGTACACACACAATGCACCGCTTAAAAGGTGTGGGTCATTACACAATTCACTCACCTAGATGGCAGTTAAAGGGTGAGCGGGACATCATATGGCCCAGAAAAATGGAGAGTCTGGTCTCAATAATTTGAGAGAGGCTTCTCCAGCGTTTCCCTTAGAGGTTGCCCAGTTTGCATTATCAGGAGACCCAGGTGTGTCGCCCTGAATAGCCGAGGGGTAGACCGCTTAAGGACGCTTGCCACACCAAGTTCCATTGACACCTAAGTTTAGCAGGCCCGGATCATCCATAAGGCCACCCTAGGCCACGGCCTAGGGCGGCAGCCATGGAGCAGCGGATCCGGACCCCCCAATTTTTCAAATTTTTTTGTTTATTTATTTATTTTTCAAAATATTTTTTTTCAAAATGGCAACCGGACCTTTGAGCGCTTCTGCGCACGCACACACCATACACTCTAGAGTGTGTGGCGGCTTGAAGTTGAGGGAGGGAGCGGGAGGAGCCGAGCCATGGCGGAGAAGTTGAAGCAGGAGAGCCACGGCTTGGGGTTGCTTGCACGATTCGCTCCTGATCCCCCCCCCGCTTTCAGTTTCTCAGGGCCGTGTGTGTGTGTGTGTGTTCCTGCATGAAAAGAGTGGGGATTGGAAGAGTCCTCCTGTGCGCCGCAAGAGAGAGAAGGCCCCCTCCTCCCTCTGCCCTCCTCCCCTCGTCTGCTTCCATTGCTTTCAGACGAGGGTAGTGGATTGGGCTCAACAAACTTCGAAATGCAGGCAGCCCTCCCCCCTCACCCCCTTCTTCCTCTCCTCCTTCCTTCTTTCCTTCCTTCCTGCCTGCCTGGCTTTTCCTCCCTCCCTCCCTCCCTCGTTTCTTTCCTTCCTGGGGGTTCTCTGTGGGGCAGAGCCAGGAGGAAGGAGGTCTCCCATGTGGGCTGGCTCTTCAGGGAGCCTCCCTCCCAGCACCCTGCAATTCCCAGAAAGAAAGGTCAGTTCCCACTATTTTCTGTTGGTCATGGGAGTTCCTTGTGGGAAGTTTGCCCCAATTCTGTTATTGGTGGGGTTCAGAATGCGCTTTGATTGTAGGTGAACTCTCCAACTCCCAGTATATAATTGTCAAAATAGACTGCTCTACTTATGCTAATATTGCTAGTAATGCATTTAACATGTAGAAAACCATATATGTTGAATTTCAGTATAATCCAGATTATCCAGCTATAAAATCAGGATTATTTCCCACTATAAGTATATAATTGTCAAAATAGTCTGCTCTACTTATGCTAATATTGCTAGTAATGCATTTAACATGTAGAAAACCATATATGTTGAATTTCAGTATAATCCAGATTATCCAGCTATAAAATCAATATTATTTGTATATTTAAAGTAGTAATGTTTTTGATGGTCAGCCGCTTTGAGTCTCCATATGGAGAGATGAGATGGGATAGAAATAAATAAATAAATGAAAAATAAAAGTGGCTCGCAGCACTAAAAACAATACGGATTACAATTTAAAACCGATTACAATTTAAAACCTATAACATAACATAACAATGGAATCCAACATAGTTTTGTCTGAAACAAAAAACTTAAAATCGCCTAAGACCCTTAAAAATAATAAATATCGCAGGTAAAAGGGGGGTTAGACTGAGAGGAAGGGGGAAGCTGGGCAAATGGGGCCATGTTGGGTGCCTCTACATAAGGCCTGGGTCAACTTGGACCTCCTTCCTTTTCTTCCTTCTCCATCCCTCATCCCCTTCCTTCTTTCCTCCCCCTTCTTCCTTCATTCCTTACTTTCCTTTCCTCCTTCCCTTCCTTCTCTTCCTTTCTTCCTATCCACTCTTCTTTTCACTTTTTCCTTCCCTCACCTCCCCCTTTCATCCCTTCCTTCTCTTCCTCCCTTCTCCTTGTTTCCTCCCCTCCTTCTCCTTTTCTTCCTTCTCCCTCCTCCCCTTTCTTCTTTTCTCTCCTTTCTTCTTCCTTCATTCCTCCCTTTTCTTACTTTCCTTTCCTCCTTCCCTTCCTTCTCTTTCTTTCTTCCTTTCTTTCACTTTCCCCCTCAATACAAAAAATCATCAGCAATACGCGTTTTGAAGATCAAAGGAGAAGATAAGGTTTTATTTTTAGTGTGGGTATGAGTGATGTGGGGGGGGGGGTGTGGTAGAGGTTGGCTTAAAGGGGGCGTCATTCCAAAGTGTGGCCTAGGGTGCAAAAAGGTGTTAATCCGGGCCTGAAGTTTAGTTCAGTTGAAAAGTTAAATAGGTAACTTTTAATAAAAGTTGCCCAAAATTTAAACCCAAAATTATTGTTGTCTGGTCTCGTTATTTCGGGGGTTGGAAGGCAAACCGAGCTTGTCCACATTTCCACGAGGATGGCAATGAAGTTCAGCACAAGGAGCCCAACAGCTCTGTCCTGGTTCAAACAATCTTGGACAACTATCTGCTACTCCCAAATAGCAAGAGGCACAATGTAAAACAATGAGATGTACTTCTACTACAGCCCCAGCAGTATTGCACCAAAGGGAGAAAGAATTGATAGAAGTGAGATAAAGAAAAAGAAGAAAGCTGAAAAAGTAAGAATAATTTAAAAGAAGAGGGTGGAACAACAGAAAGAGAAGTCAATAGAAAGGAAGGATAGGAGAGAGAGAGAGAGAGAGAGCGAAGAAAGTGGGTAGAGAAAGTTAGAGAGAAGATAAAGGAGGAGAAAAAATAGTTAGGAGAAGGGGCATAAAGGCAACATTTAAATTCAAAGTTAAAAGAGAGAGTAAAGACCCAAAAGGTATGACAAGAAGATCTTTATTGACAGAAGAGGCCAATCTGAAGAATATGATGAAAGACATAAAAGATATAATGAAGGAATTGCACAAGATGCAAGAGAAACAAGACACTTACCAAATAATCTCACAGGAACAAATGTCAGTTTGAAGGAAGGAAATTAAAGAAGATCTAGGAGTGATGAAAAGAGAGATAGCTACAATACAACATGGACTGGATGGCCCACAATGTCTCTTTCAACTCTATGATTCTATTTCTTTGACATAAAGATAGGTGAAAACAGTACAAAGAAAAGATCTTTCTGGCAAATGCCAGTGATTGTCTTAGTTGGAAATAATCCCCTCATGCTTCTGAAAATTCACAAAAACTAAACATTTTGATACCAGAAAACCAAATGTCATAGGCATGCTCTGGAAATGTATAACTGAAAAAAATGCTTAAAGAAATTATAGTTGTAACTGAAACAGTATTGTCATAATTTCTTGACATTGTGCTTTGTCTGCCAACCCCCTAAATAATGAGATCACACATAAATATCTTGGTTTAAAATATGGGCAACTTTTATTAATTGTTATCATTTAAGTTTGACTGGATCAAAATCTATGAATCCTGAACTTGGTGGCAAAGCTGAGGTAGGGTCCCTGCCCGGCCTACCCCTCGGCTAGTTAGGAAACACCCAGGTTCCCTGGACACCCTACCCGGGCAACCTCTGAAGGAACTGTGTCTGAGAAGTCTTCTCAGTGTATCTGAGACCATATTCTCTCTATTCCTAGGCCATTGTAATTCACCTCACCTCATCAAATTGAAACTTAGGTGAGTGTTTTAGTTAATGGCCTTCACCCCTGAAGGGAGGTGCTTTGGACGTACACCAAATTTTACTTTTCCTAATTGTTTACCATGACCACCTATTTAACCATCTCAATTTGCCTTGTAACAGTATAGGGTAGGCAAAAAACCCTTCCAGAATGTAGGAGGCGAAACATTCCTACCTGGCCCCCTAATGACAACCATAATATACTGTTTAAAGGGCAGGAGTGGTGGGTTGACGTTTAGCACCAGACTGAGGAAGGGGGCAGGCCAGTGCCAAGAGCCTGGCTCCGCCCCCTGAAAGCAACATTGGAACCTAATATCAATAAATTAAATCAAATGTTATCAAACAAAAATTATATAATGACATAAAATCTGAACATAAATTATTCACATTGATTTACAGAAGCCAACTATCAAGTTATGTGGGTTGGTTGTGTGTCCAGTGATGGTAACTGGGCTAACATGAATTAGCAGAGCCTGGATAGGAGATAGTTCAAGACCTTGTAAAACTATGATTCCATAGCATTGAGCCAAGGCAGTTAAAGTGGATTCATTCTGCAGCATAGATGCATGCCAAGGGCTTTCTTTTCCATTGTTGGAGGCTTTGGTGTTTTAACACTTTTGTTTTTAAAAAAGGAATTATAAGCATGCAGCTATTGTTACACGTGCCTTTTTTGGCAAAGTTACAAAGATTGCGCTTTTTGCTGCTGAACATTACATTCACTAGCAAATCCTTTTTTTGGTTCCAGAATTTTGAAAATTGAGGTGCGCATTAGATTCAATGATGCATTAGGTTTAGGTAAAGGTTTTCGTCTGACATTGTCCAATTGTGTCCAGCTCTGTAGGGTGGTGCTCATCTCCATTTCTAAGCTGAAGAGCCGGCATTGTCCGTAGACACCTCCAAGGTCATGTGGGCAGTACCTATTGTTGTACTCACGTTGGCATGTTTTCGAACTGCAAGATTGGCAGAAGCTGGGGCTAACAGCGTGAGCTCATGCCACTCCTTGGATTCGAATCTGCGCCTTTTCGGTCAGCATTAGATTCGAGTAAATAATTGCTATTTTTGACATATACTGTACATTGGGCCCTTGATACCTGGACCCACTAAGGATAACCAAATCCATGGATACTGAAGCCCTTTCGAAAGAGCTACCATTTCTCCCTTTGAGATAGGTAAGGCTGTTAGCTTCTCCCCTTTTCTACAAAGATCTGAGGCCAACCCAGGAAGAAGGCACTCCATTCAGGCAGAAGAGGAAACATATGCATTGCTATTGCAAATGCAAAGTTTCAAATTGGATGAAAGAAAAAATAAAGATGCCCTCCTGGGCGAACTTTCAAGTATCCTCAACAGTTGAGTATCCTGTAGCTTTCCTTTTTGAAACTATGGGTGTATATTTTGTTGGATAGCTAAAAATCCCCCCCCCAAAAAACACCCCCAAATAGGTGAAGAATTACAACCCTTTGCTAACTTTTCCTTGGCACACCCTTTTTCAGCACTTTGTTTCACACATGAGCAGTATTTGTATTACTGTTATCGAACAGCCGCCAATCCCCAGCCAGCTATCCGACAACCGGGCAAGCCCGTGGACCGACCACGGGGCAGAGACCGCGAGGGTTCAGTTAACCTGGCGAGCCCGGAGCGACTAGGTCCTCGTAGCCTACCCGCCTCCCGGAGTTCCAATTATGCTCACCAATCTGCAAGGTAGATGCCACGAAATTGTTTTATTCTGCTCAGCTGAGAGGATGCGAACCGCAATACCCTGATTCCCGCAAGGAACGCATGCATATACATTCAAAACATTGGTTTTTAAAGGTTACAGAACTGTCAAAACAATTGAAATTCCCGCCTGCCCCCTTCTGGGCCGGCTCCGTCGATGATTGGTCGGAACGTCGACCAGCTGATGGGCGGGAAGTTGACCGGCTCCGGGGAACCTATCAGTGCTCACTCCCATTTGCCCTCCTAGCCAATCAGAGGTCTGTGGCCATATATGGTATGTCCGGGAAGGGAAGCTTAGACGGAAATTGCTGTCAATAATGGCATGTGGATATAACAAAAGAATCCCTTCCGGGTAAACGACCCGAGTGATACCTGGAGTGATAGGATTAGTGGAGTTGACGTTTCACTCATGGGAATGAAAAGGAAAAGAGGAAGAGGTCTGATGCCAGAAAATGCACTCAGACCTTTGGGTGACAAAAGGTTATTGTGGGACACCTCTGGGTTCCGAAGCCAGATGTGGATCCCGCTGTGAAGAACAAATATTTCATGTCCAGGTCCCAGAGGATGAATTAATTGGGCTAAACTCCGACGATTAATACTTCCTTCAGGCTGATGGGAATGTGGGGCATGAAGACTAGTGCTTCCGCTTATCCATAACAAGATTTCCCATCAGAATAGCTCATGCAATAGATATGGTGATCCGAAAAAAGGCTTTGGGGAGCAAGATTCAGTCATATCCTCTCAGCTTACACAATAGCGAAAATACAGGCAATCTTTCTTTTCCAAAGGAAAAAGGGGGAAGGAAAGGTTTACACGGGGTCAAGGGAGTAATACTGTACAGATGCACAAAACACAGGGATGAACCTTTATTATGATTTATGATCTTTCTGCTTCCCCATGTCAACCCAATTCCAACAGATGTGGCCTCCTGCTTCACAGGCCAATTCCCTTCTCAGAACTTTTCCTTCTGAGTTCAGAGGCATCCCAAAAGTGAAGGAAGAGGAAAAGAGGGGAATGGAGACAAAGAAATATAAAGTAAAAGACATAGCTTCTTTTCCTCCCTTTGGGAGTCTCGAACTCGGGACTCCCATTCCCAAGCGGCCTTGGCTCTGCCGCCTGAGCCATCGCATCTTTCCCTTAGATGCGGCTCTCCTCGCAGTCTTAAGGCGCCCGGGGAGCGAAAAGAGAGAAAAAAAAAATATAGAAATTCAGGAAAAATAGGGGGGAAGTCAGAAAGGGAGGGAACACTTCTGGACAGACTCCAGCGGGACTCGGGGAGAGGATGTGTGGGCTTTCACCCGGGAACAGGCGTGCGTGCTGAAGTTGGGACTTGTTCACTCGCGGAACGACCTGCAGCTTGAGAACTGTTGCCCTCGGCAACATTACCACAAGCTCTGCAGTGGGTCTTTGGAGACTTGGTTGTACTGTGTAGTGTGTACTCTACAATTGTTCATTTTTACCTCCAATTTGGGCTCAGCAAATTAGAGGTAAATGGAATCTTGACAGTTTTCCTAAAATAATGTTGAGGCTGGTGGGTTAATGTGCTGACAGAAGCGGCAGCAACGAACCCGTTAAAAGTCTGGCCTCTTGTATAACTCAAACTTTTTATGCTATTTTCACAGGATGGCTCCCAAGAAGAATGTGGGCAGCCCAAAGGGTAAGGGCCCAACCAAGAAGATGCCAGCAAAGCATCCTCCACGCAGCAACATTTCATCATCTGAAGACGAGAGTGTATCTTCCGAAGATCTCAACACCCTCTTAGCACGAGTTAGCAGTGTGAGAGAGACAGACAGACTGAGACTGGGATCAAGAATACAAAGCCACTAACTTTGCCTTTTCCTCCTCCCCCGACAAATCCTCCTGATGAAATGAAGGCAGATTCTTCTGACAGGTAATGGTATGATTTATATTGTACATGACAGGGATCTGGGGGGCCACTGCAAAAGAGGCTTCTGGATATCTCTTGGCCTCAGCGAATTAGAGGTAATTGGAGTCTTGACAGTTTCCACAAAAGAATAGTGAGGCTGGTGGGTTAATGTGTTTCCAGAAGAGGCAGCAAGTGCCGATCCTTCCTCAGCACCCACCAGAACGGGCACTGACCAAAAATATATATATTGAAAAATACATTTGATATCCTTGTCTGGCAGGAGGGTAGTTATGTCCCCATCCAAGCTAGCGCATGGGGGGAAAGCCAATAGTAGTCACACCATCCAGGACAAAGAAGAGCAGCCAGCCCTTTCGACCCACATTCACGCAACAGCCGCTGCTGTCCTGATGCAGCCATTGAAACAAGGTAGAAGACTATTGGGTATGGGGACTTTCCTTTTAAGCTAGCTATCTTCAGATGGTGAGACAGTGTCTGGAGTGGCAGTTTTCATTCTGCAATCATTGATATGGTGTTTTAACAGCCAGTGAAAATCTGCCTTCCCCCCAATGAAATCAAGAAAGAGGCCAAGGAAAAGATCTGGGGGATCACCACCGAAGAAGAGGCATTTACATGAGTCTTGGGCTCAGCAAATCAGAGATAAATGGAATCTTGACAGTTTCCGTAAAAGAATGGTGAGGCTGGTGGGTTAATGCAGTGTTTTTCAACCTTTTTTGAGCCACGGCACATTTTTTACATTTACAAAATCCTGGGGCACACCACCAACCAAAATGACACAAAATGACACTCTAACACATATAGTTATATAGCATCTATAATTGTAATTATAACTCTAGGACACCCTGGGCGTCCATCCTATTGATACACCTGCTCCCTCCAGAGCACAAAGCAAATTCACATATGCACTGTACTGAAAAAATGTGTCCATATAGCTTCAAAGCAGTCCGCTAGTACTGTTCTTATGCATCAATACACCTCATGGAACAATAATGAGGCTTCCCCCTTCAATATATATGCTCCTGTATCATTCCAGGTGGAATGTTTGTGTGTGTGTGATGTTCATTTGTGGGATTAACATAACTCAAAAACCACTGGACAAATTGCTGCCAAATTTGGCCACAAAACATACTAATACTAACCCAAGGAGGGACCCTCAGTCAAAAAATTGATTTTGTCATTTGGGAGTTGTAGTTGCTGGGAGTTATAGTTCACCCGAAATCAAAGAGCATTCTGAACTCCACCAATGATGGAATGGAATCGAACTTCCCACACAGAACTCCAATAACCAAGAGAAAATACTATAAGAGTTTGGTGGACATTGACCTTAAGTTTTGGAGTTGTAGTTCACCTATATCCAGAGAGCACTGTGGACTCAAACAATGTTGGATCGGGACCAAACTTGGCATGAATACTCATTATGCCCAAATGTGAACACAGATGGAGTTTGGGGAAAATAGACATTGACATTTGGGAAGAGGAGGAGGGGCTCACCTGCCTGCCAGGTGCAGTCTTGGAGAGCGGAGCACAGCTAAACCAAACTAGAACTCCCAGGAACCCATTGCATTCACCAATGGCAGTTAAAGGATAGGGTCGCTACACTGCCAAATTAATGCAGTTTGACCCCACTTTAACTGCCAGGATTCCATGCTAAGGCATCCTGGGAATTGTAGTTTTACATGGCCTGTAGCCTTGGCTGCTAAAGCAGCGCTTCCCAAACGGCCGGCGGCTGGGCGGCCTGTGTCCTGAAATGACCCAGCAGAGGAGAGGGAGGGAGAGAAGGAGGGGGAGCCAGAGAGAGAGCCAGAGAGAGAGAGAGAGAGAGAGAAGCACGGGAGGCAAAGCAAGGAGCGAGCGATTGAGTGAGTGACACAAATGGAACAGGGCGGCGGGTTCTGGGGGTAGGGATCGCTGAGTGGAAGTGCTCCCTTCCCTTGGGTTTCCTCCTCCTCCTTACAACATGCACGCGCACACACACGGAACTCGCTTTTCCTCCCGCACCTCCTGTCATGCAACATTCCTGCAGAGCTGGAGGGCGAAGGGCAGTGGAAAAATTTTGCAGCCGGGGCGGAGCCTCCCGCCTTCGCACCGGCCTCCCACAGCAATGGCAACCGCGGCCGGATGCACCCTTGGCCACGTGGCGCCCTGAAATCCCACGGCACACCTGATGATGGCTCACGGCACACTAGTGTGCCGTGGCACATCGGTTGGGAACACACTGGGTTAATGTGTTGCCAGAAGTGGCAGCAACGAGTCCGTTAAAAGTCTGGCCTCAGTATAACTCAATCTTTTTATGCTCTTTTCACAGGATGTCACCCAAGAAGAATGTAGGCAGCCCAAAGGGTAAGGCCCAACCAAGAAGATGCCGGCAAAGTGTCCTCCGCGCAGCAACATTTAATCATCTGAAGATGAGGGTGTATATTCCGAAGATCTCAACGCCCTCTTACCGCGTGTTAGCAGCTTATAGAAAGAGAGGTGGCTATTGCCAAAGAAGTAAAAAAAAAGGAAAAAAGGAAAAAGCGAGACTGTGGAAGACTTCCAAGTTTGCAAGAGCTCCTGCCTCCTCAACTAATGTTTCTTTTTTCGTATTCTCCTATCTTGATATTAATTATTAGGGTTTTTTCAGCACTTTGGTTCACACATGAGCAGTATTTGATGCAGCAATTGAAACAAGGTTGAAGACTATTGGTTGTGGGGACTTTCCTTTTAAGTTAGCTATCCTCAGATGGTGAGCCAGGGTGTCTGGAGTGTCAGTTTCATTCTGCAATAATTGATATGGTGTTTTAACAGCCAGTGAAACACCGTATCACCCCACAATGAAATCAAGAAAGAAGCAAAGGAAAAGATCTGGAGGATCACCACCGAAGAAGAGGCATTTACATGAGTCTTGAGCTCAGCAAATTAAAGACAGGCATTCACAACAGAGCCAAAGATACTATCAGGAATGTAAGTAGACAAGCATGTGTATCAAAAACTTTTTTCATAACAATGTTAATTTGGGGATTTTAGTACATCTATTGTCTGTATGTTGCTTCATTTCTTATTTAGTGTACTCAAGCATTATAGATAAGACTGGCATAACACGCGAAGAAGGTATAACGAAACAATGGGAACAACCCGGGAGACCTTGTTGTGTTGCGGTTCCTGGCATTATGAGTTAATGAAGAGTCTACTTTAATATAGAAGTCGTTATTTTGGAAGCTGAAATGTTACTGTTCCTGGTGTTACAAGTTAATGAAGAATCTACTTTAATATAGAAGTCGTTATATTGGAAGCTGTCCCCCCCAAACTTCTGCTGGTATTGGACTCAAGACCTTTCGCAGCTCCAGGACTTATTAGGACTGGTTGTTTCGATATGCATATCTTTATGTCTGTTACTTATTTTGTGAATAGTATATCTTTAGTTCAATTATAATATGAGAATTGTACTTTTACTACTGTGATTTTTGAAGTATTTTCGACATAGTAATACAGCATGAAGTAACCTACTCTGAGGCAGAGTTTTGTGAGTCACGCACATACATTGTTATTTTGTTGGTTGTGTTCATATTCCAGCCAAATGAAAGGCCAGAATAGATAAAAATAAAAAGACAATGGAAATGTAAAAGGATCACTGCAGCTCTGGTAAGTTAGTTTATGTACAGCAATTAACGTGATAGAGTGCTCACCAACAATTCCAGCTCTGGTAAGAAAACCACCATGCATGTCTTCATCTTGAAAAACTGAGAGAAGCCTCCCACAATGATGGCAAAACATCAAAACATCTAGGAGTCCCCTAGACAACGTCCTTGCAGACGGCAAAGTCTCTCACACCAGAAGCGACTTGCAGTTTCTCAAGTCATTCCTGACACACACACACACACACACAAAACCTTTAATAACTGTTATAGCTGAAGATGTTAAGGCTGTCTTTGGGTTTGCTTAAATAGACTTTATTGTTGCATTTTACAAAATGGGAGACAGCATGGAGCGCCATTATATATCGTTTTTATATACCGTATTTTCCAGTGTATAAGATGACTGGGCGTATAAAATGACCCCCAACTTTTCCAGTTAAAATATAGAGTTTGGGATATACTTGCCGTATAAGACTCCCCCTCTTCCAACGCACACCAAGTAACAATGTAAAAAGCAATAGGATATAAGGGTGGGCCAGACAGGTAAAAGAGGTGTGTTTTTCTGGGTCCAGAGCCACTCTATCTCTTTTTTTCATACCCCGGGCGCCCTGGATGCCTGCAGTTTGCTCCGCCCTTCACTCATACAGTCACTGCATACGGCAGGGACGCGGCCACTGCCATTTTGAGCTCCCCCCACCATATGCGGCAACCACAGATTCTCCATATCCAGATTGGAAGTTTCAGCACCCACTCTATAAGACAGCTCCTGGCACATAAGATGACTCATGGTGTATAAGTCGACTCCCGCGTATAAGACGACCCCCCCGACTTTCAAGAATTGGGTGAAGGTACTGCTAATCCCATCATCTGTGGCCCATCCTTCCCTAAACTGCATCAGGTTGTAAAGAGGGCCATTGGGCCTGTGTGCGCCAAGTTTGGTCCTGATCTGCCATTGGTGTGGGCCACAAGGCTCTAAGGAAGTGAGTTAAAGTACTGCAAGTCCTGTTATCCATGGTCCATCCTCCCTCAAACTGCACCAGGATATAGGGTGGGTCTTGAGGGGTCTGTGTTCCAAGTTCAGTCTTGTTCTGTTATTGTTGGGAGCCGCAAGGTGTTTTGGACTGCAATTCCCACCATTCTTGACTGCCCTTTTGTTTTCCCTCTCTGCCGCCTAACAATGTTGGAATGTTGGCACTGCCAAATCGGATACGATATGCAAATTGTATCACAGTGGCAGCCAATCCCCTCTCTGCCGCCTCTGAATGTTGGAATGTTGGAGGCTAGCCAATCAGTAGCCATATGCAGAATTATTTAAATGACATGCAAAACACACACTTTTAATCATTTGCCTAAAAGTCTGCCATCTCAAGGAGATAGCTCTTACAACTTTACCAAATGACATTCAGATATTGTAAAGAGAAATGAAGTTATCCTTGTTACATGATGTAGTTCTGAGTGCAAGGATTGCTATGTAACAGGCTGACTGCCTCCCAGTTCTTCAACTTGCAGGGGGGAAAGCTTTTTTTGGTTCAGCCATGGTTTTGCCTTCTGAAATGTGGAGTTTTTATTCAGCGTGAGGGGTTCTTCACTGGTTTTAAATGTTGTTTTAATGTGAACCATTTAATTATGTTTTAAGGGAATGCCATTGTATTCTTAGCTGTATCGGTTTTCCAAGGAATAGCTGCGAAGGAAAAACAGTTTCTCCTTGCTCTCAGTCTCTGGTGTATGGGGCTTCTGAGGTACCCAAAACCCAAGGCGATAACCAGTTGTTGCTTAACTAATAGATGGAAGTACAGGTCATGTAGTAGTTGGTTGATGGTAACTGGTTATGTTAAAACTACTGTTTATAGTTATTGATGGTAAGCACAACTGGTTATGTTAATTTGATTTGAAATGGCTGTGCAAGCCTGAATCTCTGGGACCGACTGAGGACACATCCTGTCTCAAGGATTCCCTGGTGGTCTATGCTATAAAATGGCTCCTTTACCTCAGAAAAAGGGCGTGGCCAACCAACTGTCACAAACGGCTTTTTTCCTCAGGCAAAAGGGGGCATGACCAACTAACTGACACAAAATGGATCCCTTTTCCTCTAACAAAAGGGCAAACAAAATGGCTCACACAAACCAGGAAGGGTTTTCCTAAGCTTCACCTTCATAAAAACGAACATAACAGTAACTGCTCTAAAACTATGGTCGAGAAAGCCAAAGAAAGGTTTCTGGAACTGGTGCAGTTGCAGTACAGATGGGAATAACTTTTTAAAAAATGTAACAGTAACAATGACTACAATTTGAGGTTTTGGAACAGTAACTATTAAGTTTTTTAAAATCCCCAAGCTCTACAATCAAAGCATTTGATACTGAATACATCTTTAAAGGGGACTCATCAAAAATATATTCCAAACTCTTGCTGTTTCCAGTTCATCTCTCTATATATTTTAGTGTAGACTCTGCTGTAGCCTCACAACTTTGAGAATGCTGTGATCTGAAGCAAAAACTTTTGGAAGCAAAAGACTGGAAATCCTTTAAATACATGTGGAGGCTGCTCAAATGATGGTGTGCTGTCGCCCCAAGCTGTTTCTTCGGCAATGATCTGTCTCAGCTCTCTATCAGGATGCTGGATTGCTGTTTTTGGAATAAGGAGCCCCACAGAATTAATGTCCACGCTGTTGCTTTCCAGAAAAGGTAACGATTTATTAACAGAATTTGGACCTACCTCCACCCAGACACTAGCTTTCTTTCCCCACAACAAAGTTAATATTTAAAACTTGAAAGATAACTTAATAATTCTGAAGCTGCCTGATGTGGATTTTCCTGGGGAGGATATATCCCAGTTCTCCTTGCTCTCAGTCTCCGGTGTATGGGGCTTCTGAGGCACACAAAACCCAAGGTGATAACCAGTTGTTGTTTAACTAATAGATGGAAGTACTGGTCATATAGTAGCTGGTTGATGGTAACTAGTTGATGGTGAAGCACAACTGGCCATGTTAAAACCACTGTTTGTAGTTATTGATGGTAAGCACATCTGGTTATGTTAAAACTGTTTGTAGTTATGGTAAGCAGTAGCACATCTGGTTATGTTAAAACTACTGTTTGTAGTTATGGTAAGCACAACTGGTTATGTTAAATTAATTTGAAATGGCTGTGCAAGCCTGAATTCTCTGGTGGTGTATGCTATAAAAAGGGTTCTTTACCTCAGAAAAGGGGCGTGGCCAACCAACTGTCACAAACGGCTCTGTATAAAAGTCCAGGTGGAGGGGATACTGAGATGAACTAAAGTTTTCTCTAACCATTGAAATGACCTCAAATAATGCATCATCAAGTAAATAATGTAGATCTGCAACTTGTACCTGTTGGCAATAGTATTAGGCATAGTTCAAGTTGTCTTTTCTTATTTATCTAAGTGGCATTTCTTGAATTTACCTGATTGGATTTAGTTTCATGGAGTGTCAAAATGATATGCCTAGGATTGATTGCCACTTGGAATCACAATGCTTTTCTCTGTGACACTAAAGGTAACAGCAGCTGCAAATAGTCAACATTACCAATTCTGCAAACAACGGAAGAGCAAGCTTGGGCAGTGATGAGCTGGCTGAAAGGCACAAAAATGGCAGCCTTCACATTTAACAAATTATGGCACAAAAATACATGTCACACAGCAACAAGAACCACAAAGCACAAACATTACAGAGATGAGGCAATCCTCGTTTTAATCATAATTTGGCATATTTTGTGTGGCAGCATTGGAAAAACAATCGTAATAGGAAAATGCTTGGCTAAAGTAAACGCCATCGCCTTTAAATTCTATACCTTAGTAACAACATTTGAAAGCAAAGATGACATTAGGGAAACTCATAATCATCCTACACTCTGGTAAAGACATTTTTGGTTTGGGGTATATGGCACATGTGCAATCTTATCAAGAAATCTCTTAAGTTAGGTTTATCATATTACAGGCTGATAGAGGGAAAGAACAATGTTACACTGTTGGCATTGTTTGACCATTCACGTTAGCATCATAGCAGCCTGACCGAAAGACTGTGGATGACCAGAAACTGTGGATGCCCACCATGTTTCAGCACCTGCATCCTATTAGCTAGAGGAGAGGTGAAGACATCCAGATATTGCTAGACTGCTATTCTAGCCGTCGTATCCACTAGGGAGGGATAATGGAACCTAGTGTCAACAACGTCAGGTGGGCTACATGTCCCTCATCCCTGCTTGGCATGATGTTGAAATGTTTCTGATGGAAGCTGTGGCAATACCACTCTTGGGGAACCTGTTGGATAGTTGCCGAACTTTATTAATATGACATTGAGCCACAAGAAAACAGCTGTTTCTCTTAAAAAACAACACAGAGTGGGTCTCAAGAAAAAAGGACGGTGGCTGAAGTACTGGTGGTTAGGAGCCAAAAGAATTGGAGAAAAGATATAATATTCTAGATTCAGTACAAAATATAATGTTTTTAATGTTTACAGCAGAAAATATTTATTTATTTACATCATTTCTACCCCACTCTTCTCAACCCCCGAGGGGGGACTCAGAGCGGCCTAACAAAACGGCAACAATTTAATGCCAATACACAATATAAATACAATATAAAACCTTAACATTAAACATTCAGCATTAAAATACAGTTGACATTAACACATAATACACATTCACTTAACTTAAAAACAGTGTTCTGTCCACAACCTGAGCATTGAGCCATATCCATCAACTTTCCATTACAATTCCAATCCAAAGTGCTGCATTGTGCGAATGTGCAAAAGCCTGGTCCCACAGCCAAGATTTCACTTTTTTCCTGAATGCCAGGAGGGATCGGGTTGATTGTATGTCTCTTGGAAGCGTATTCCACAGATGGGGAGCCACCACCGAGAAGGCCCTATCTCCTGTCCCCACCAGCCGCGTTTGAGAAGCTGGCGGGAGTGAGAGCAGGGCCTCCCCGGATGATCTTGAATTACGAGGTGGGACGTAGCGGCAGATGCGTTCAGACAAGTAAGCTGGGCCAGAATCATATAGAGCTTTAAAGGTCAAAACCAGCACTTTGAACTGAACTCGGAAGTGGACAGGCAGTCAGTGGAGCTGACACAACAGGGGGGTGGTATGCTCCTTGTATGTAGCTCCAGTTAGTAATCTGGCTGCCGCCCGTTGGACTAGTTGCAATTTCCGAACTGTCTTCAAAGGCAGCCCCACGTAGAGTGCATTGCAGTAATCTATTCGGGGTGTGACCAGAGCGTGGACGACCGTAGCCAGATCAGACTTCCCAAGGTACGGGCGCAGTTGGCGCACGAGTCTTAACTGTGCAAAAGCTCCCCCGGCCACCACCGAGACCTGGGGTTCCAGGCTCAGCGATGAATCCAGGATCACTCCCAAGCTGCGAACCTGCATCTTCAGGGGGAGTGTAACCCCATCCAACACATGTCCTGGCCTGAAGCCAGACTGTGCCGGATCAAGATAAGCAGTGTCTACCAAGAACCCCTGGAGTTGTGAAGCCACCACACGTTCCATGACTTTGCCCAAATAGGGGAAATATACTTTCTCAGACTACAACATGTGAATCTCAGACAGCAAGAGTAGCTGGGAATCTTGGGAAAGTAATCTAAAATACTACCTTTTCCCACCTTTACATAGGAAACAATTTGAGCAGGTACTCTTGTTTCTGCCATACAAAGGAGTGTATTTGAAAAAGGTTGTTGGTTTACTACTACTTCCCCATTTGTATCCAGTTTTATTCCTGCATCCAATAACATAAAGACTTGTTTGACTGTTCTCATACTTAGTTCAGATCTCACACCCATGGGTGCTGAAGACTCATGCAGTTATTTTTTAACATATAGACAGCATCAAATCACATTCTAAAGAAGGGTGGATACTAATAGCAATTTTCACGTGTTTTCTGATGTGCAGAGTCCAGGATCCTGTTGCTCACATAGACATGGATTATGCATATTTTTTTACACTACAGAAGGAGGTATGTGACATCTTCTTGGGCAATACCACCACAAGCACAGAAGTCAGCTTTGAAGGTCTGAAACATGCTCCCTGATCACTTGTGTGCCAGGAGAGGGATGAGAAGTACACATTACAGGATATTATGCCATTTCCTGTCTGTGATGGCATAAACTTGAATGATTCCCCATCCTTGCCACATTAACCTTTACTGTCTGAAAAGGTCATTCTGTTGCTTATGGTATGTTTCACAGAAATTACGAAGCCCCAGTGGCGCTATAGGTTAAACCTTTGTGCTGGCGAGACCAAAGACTGACAGGTTGGAGGTTCAAATCCTGGGAGAGTGTGGATGAGCTCCCTCTGTCAGCTCCACTAAAGACATGGCTTTGGGACCGGGCATTTGGTTGATGTGGAGCAGCGGATGGACAATTGAATAATGACAATGTTGTGGGGGCGGACAATGGATTGGCTTGGACAGCTTATAAATGTGGAACGGGGATTCTGTAGTTGTTTTGATATGTAACTGTTTTTAATCTGTTGTTGTAATTGAAATGTTGTTGTTTTTGTTCTTATATGTGCGGCATCAAATTGTTGCCTTCTGTCAGCCGCCCTGAGTCCCCCTTCGGGGGGTAGAGAAGGGCGGATTATAAATGAAATAAATAAATAAAAATAGATATGCGCATCCCCTGGGCAACGTCCTTGCAGACAGCCAATTCTCTCACGCCAGAAGTGACTTGCAACCAAGTTGGTCCTGATGCAAAATAAATAAATAAATGCACCCCTTTTTTCAATCCTATATATATAGATATATACTGTCTATATATATATATGCTGATGAAATACAGTATATAACAAGTAAAGTGGAATAATCTTATGCATGTGGGAGAAAGTGAAAAAACTGATGATATCTGAAACATATCACTTAAGCAGGTAGCAGATCTTGCAAACATGGAACAGTCTTTCACAGTCTCGAGGTTTGCATATTTAGAAGAAAATGAAAATATGGGGATAAAAATGAACAATGGTAGAGTACATACTACACAGTACAACCAAGTCTCCAAAGACCCACTGCAGACCTTGTGGAAATACACACACTGCTCATGTGTGGACCAATGTTCTGAAAAAAGATATGCCAAGGAAATGTAAAAGTTAGCAAAAGCTTGTAACTCCTCGCCTATTTGAGGTTTTGGGGTGGGGTGGGGGGCAGATTCTTAGCTATCCAACAAAATATACATCTATAGCAGTGATTCTCAAAGTGGGCGCTACCGCCCCCCAGTGGGCGGTCGCACGTTTCAGGGGAGCGGTAGAAGCCTCCAATGAATTTGGGGGGCACTGAAGCCTAGAAAGGGGCGGTAGCATTGCCCTGGCGTTGGGTTGGGCAGAGCCTGCCCTTCTCCTTTCCTGATCTACACCCATGCCATAGAGCTCCATTGGCGTGGGCACAGCTCCGGAGAGGAGGGGGCAGACCTTCCGCAGAGCCCGCCCCTTCCTCTCCTGAACTCATCCCACACCATACAGCCCTGTTGCAACTTGCAGGCGCACACACTCGCGCGCTTGTGACTTTTCGCCTCTACATCTACGGCAGACATCCTCAGAGGTTGTGAAGGCTTTTGGAAACTAGGCAAGTGGAATGTCCAGGGTGGGAGAAAGAAGTCTAGTTTGCTTGAGGCAAGTGTGAATGTTGAAATTGGCCACGTTGATTAGCGTTGAATGGCCTTGCAGCTTCAGTGTCTGGCTGGTTATTGCCTGGGGGATCCTTTGTTGGGAGGTGTTAGCTGGCCGTGATTGATTCATGGAAAAAAACATTGGGCAACCTTGCCAAAACACAAGCAAACAACAGAGGGCAACGAGAGAGCTTGTCTATGTAAATAGAATAATATAATATTATACCCTTGATGCAATTCAAATAGGTAACAGAGTTCTAATCCCTAAAAGATTCTGTTCCATTTTAAAAATTAATTTCTAGTGGGGCGGTGAGCAATTTTTTTTCTGGAAAGGGGGCGGTAGGCCAAAAAAGTTTGAGAACCACTGATCTATAGTCTCAAAAAGGAAAGCTACAAGACACTCAACTATCAAGAATTTCAGAAAGTTCACGCAGGAGGTCATCCAGATCTTTTCCAGGATCCATTTCAATGTCATCTTCCAATGTGCAGTTTATCAGTCTCATCTTCAACTGCACGGGGTGTCTTTGGAGGTCCTGTTGGGCTGGGTATGCACGTTTCATTGCTTCATGGGAAGAAGCCGGGCTGGCAACGTCTGCCTGCCATGAGGAGGTTGCCTGATTGCCTAGGTGGAGTTCAGACCTTTGCAAAAAAGGGGAAAAGCCAACAGCCTCATATATATTTCGAAGGAAGAAATGTTAGCCCTTTCAAGATGGCTTCACTATCCACTGATCTAGCTATCCATGGGGTGTCCAGATAACAAGAGCCCTATGTACATTATATATCAAGAATAGATAATAACTACCACACTTCTTCAATTCTAAGACAAACTTCTTTCCTATACAAACATCTCAAGGTGGGGTTACAACATGATTAAAAAAGAGATAAAACTCTATTAATATACAAACAACAACAGTTAAAAAAAACACGCGGAGAGAAAAATGTGCTGCAGATCCCTCTGCCTCAAGAATTTTGTGGTCTTAATTCTTTCTCAAAATATTGTCTCTCTGAATCCATTTCACTGGTCTTTTCCTCTCTTTCTTCCACTTTCTGTTTTTGGAAATTTAATGGAAATGGCCCTCTGGAAACTACAAATCTTTTCATTAACAGTGATTCGGGCCCAAGTATACAGTGTAGGCCTGCTGTAAGAGATGGGTCTTCAGTTGCCTCTTAAATTCCGACAGTTGATTTAGCTGTCAGAACTCTTCTAGCAGGTCATTCCACAGTTTTAGGACATCCAATGAAAAGGTCCTCTGTAGCCAGTCACATTCTGGCTGGTTGCAGTATCTATCCACTCCACAGAGGACCTCAATGTCCTAGTTTATTTATATATTTACAGGGTTTTTACCCCACCCTTCTCAATCCCCGAGGGGGAACTCAGAGCGGCTAACAAAGGCAATCCAATGCCACAATCAATACAATATAAACCATAAATACAAAATTAAACAATAGCAGTAAGATTAAAACAATAATCAACAGCAATCAATACAATATAAACCATAAATACAAAGTTAAACAATAGCAGTAAGATTAAAACAATAATCAACATCAATTAAGTTAGAACAATACTCCGGCCACAGTTCTGAATTGATAAGAACAATAAGCCATATTCTCAAATCTGTCGCCATCACTAATCTAGTCCCGTCAAGATGTTGCTTAAGCTATTGTGCAAAGGCCTGGTCCCAAAACCAAGACTTTAGCTTCTTTCTAAATGCCAGGAGGGATGGGGATTAGCGTTTTTTTTGCTTAGAAGCACGTTCCACAGATGGGGAGCCACAGTCGAGAAGGCCCTGTCTCCTGTCCTGGCCAGCTGCATTTGAGATGCTGGCGGGAGCAAGAGCAGGGCCTCCCCAGAAGATCTTAAATTTCGGGGAGGGACATAGGCGCAGATGTGCTCCGACAAGCTGGATCAGAACCGCATAGAGCTTTGTAGGTCAGAACCAGCACTTTGAATTGAGCTCGGAAGTGGACAGGCAGCCAATGGAGCTGACACAACAGGAAGCTGGTGTGCTCTCTGTGTGTAGCTCCAGTTAGCAATCTAGATGCTACCCATTGGACTAACTGCAGATGACCATAGCCAGATCAGACTTTCCAAGGTACGGGCACAGCTGGCACATAAGTCTTAACTGCACAAAAGCTCCCCTGGCCACTGCCGAAACCTGGGGTTCCAGGCTCAGCGATGAATCCAGGATCACTTCCAGGCTGTGAACCTGGGTCTTCAAGCGGAGTGTGACCCCGTCCAACACAGGCTGTAACCCTATGCCCTGTTCGGCCTTTCGACTGACAAGGAGGACCTCTGTCTTGTCAGGATTCAGTTTCAATTTGTTAGCCCCCATCCAGTCTGACACAGCAGCCAGGCACTGGTTCAAAGTCTGAACAGCCTCCTTAGTGACAGATAGAAAGGAGTGACAGATTTGGACGTCATCTGCGTACAGATAGCATCTTACTCCAAAACTCCGGATGATCTCCCCCAGCGGCTTCATGTAGATGTTAAATAACATCAGGGACAGTACTGAAGCCTGAGGGACTCCACAAGACAACGGTTGCAGAGCCGAACAGGTGTCGCCCAGTAACACCATCTGGGACCGACCCTCCAGGAATGACCGGAGCCACTGCAAAGTCCCATTTCTGCAAGGCGCCCCAGAAGGATAGCGAGGTCGACGGTATTGAAAGCCGTTGAGAGGTCCAGAAGAACCAACAGGGACACACTCCCCCTGTCTAGCTCCCGGCATAGATTATCCATTAAGGCGACCAAGGTTGTCTCAGTTCCATGTCTTGGCCTAAAGCCAGACTGTGCCGGATCAAGATAATCAGTTTCTACCAAGAACCCCTGGAGTTGCAAGGCCACCACATGCTCCATGACCTTGCCCAAATAGGGGAGATTGGAAACCAGTCGATAGTTGACTAATTGAGTGGGGTCCAGTGATGGCTTTTTCAACAGCGGTTTTATAACAGCCTGTTTTAGGCTGGCTGAAATCTTGCCCTCCTGGAGGGAAGCATTAACCACCACCTTAACCCACTCTGCCAAACCCCCTCTGGCTTCTTTGATCAGCCAGGATGGGCAAGGGTCTAGGATGCAAGTGGTAGGCCTTGCTTCCCCAAGGATCTTGCCCACATCCTCGAGCTGAACCAGTTGAAACGAATTCATTAAAACCGGACAAGCAGTCACTCGTGTCACATCCTCACAGACTGCTGTTAAAGTGGTATCGAATTCAGAACGGATCAGAGCAACTTTATCAGAGAAGAATCGAGTAAATTCTTTGCAGCACACCGCCGAGTCGTCCGGGACCTCGTTCTGCAGCGGATTTAATAGTCCTCTGACAACTCGGAATAGTTCTGCTAGACAGTTCTTAGTGGAGACAACCTTGGTCGCAATAGATGTTTTCTGTGCCGCCTTTGTTGCTGCGTCATAGGAACTAAGATAGGAAACCAGACGAGCTTTGGCTGATCTGCTCCGCTTTCGACGCCACACGCCCTCTAGCCTCCTCTCTTTTTTTGCTTCATCACTGCCAGCTCCTTAATAAACCAAGGAGCTAGTTTAGCTCGGTTACTCGAGAGCGGGCATTCTGGAGCGATCGTGTCAATAGCCCTTGTCCTCTCGCTGTCCCAGAGAGAAACAAGAGCCTCAACAGGGTTACTTACCGGGGAGGCGGAAAAATCCCCAAGAGCCGTCAGGAATCCCTCTGGATCCATAAATCTCCTGGGGCAGACCATTTTAATGGGTCCACCAGCCCTGCAGAGGTGGAATAGTGCAGCAAGTCTAAACCTGATTAGGTAGTGGTCGGTCCATGGCAAAGAAGCAATGGTCAGTTCCTCCACACCGCCATCTTCTTCCCATCCCTGAGAGAAACCAGATCTATCGTGTGTCCTGCACTGTGGGTGGGACCCGATATTAGCTGGGACACACCCATGGTTGCCACGGCGGCCATGAAGTCCTAAGCCATACCTGACAGGATGATCTCGGCATGGACGTTAAAGTCCCCCAGGGCAGTAAGTCATTGAGACTCCAACGCCAGGCCTGAGACCACTCTGGCTAGCTCAGGTAGGAAGACTGTACTGCAGCGAGGTGGTCGGTACACTAACACAGTGTTTCCCAACCGGTGTGCTGCGGCACACTAGTGTGCCGTGAGCGATCATCAGGTGTGCCATGGGTCACTTCTTCCCAGCCTCGCTCCGCTCTTTCCTCAGAGCAACAACAGTGGCTCCCAAGCCAGGTCGAGGAAGAAGCTTCACGGCGGGGCAGGAGGAGGAGATAAGAGAGCCGCCCAGTCTGAGCTGTTGGCGGAAGGTTTTCTTTCCCGCTCACCTTCTCCTTCATGAGGCCCAGCCACCCACGGGGAGCCGGAGACTCTCCCCACCACGACTCGAAGCAGACCTCCAATAACGAACAGCTGCAGGGGAAAGCAGGCAGGCAGGCCTCACTCAGGACAACTTCCGAGGCCGAGGGGGCGACTCCTTCCGGGGCAAATGGAGGAAGAGGGGCGCTTTTCCTGCTCTGACGTTGCAAGGCTCCTCGCCTTACTCAGCAGGCGGGGGAGGGAGGGAGGCAAACAACGCAAGAGGCACCGCCTTTCTGAGTTGCTAGACAACGCTGAACCTGAGGGGAGGGGCCCTCACGGAAGATTTCATGAATGTAAGAAATGTGCTGCGGCTCAAAAAAGATTGAAAAACACTGTATTAAACCTATGTGTGTGTGTGTGTGAACTCACTGCAGTGAGGTGCAAATAACCACGCAGAAGGCTTCTGGTAAGTCACTACACCTTTACTACAAGAAACAAACATATCCGAAGCCGAAAGTGATTATCTTCCACCAACACCCAGAATTTATAGGTTTCCCCCTCCTGTTCAAATCTTGGAATTGCGCCTTTTTTGCTGGGCTCCAAAATGTTTGTCGGCCAGTACGTTCTCACACAAGTCAGGTTGTTTAGTCTATGTCAGGATCTGGATCCTGCTCCGCCACCTGCAGAACTTCCTGGCCTTCTTGTAACTTGGCTGCCCGCTCCTTCTGCTGGCATTCCAGAAGCCACTCGCTGTAAGAACATAAGAACATAAGAAGAGCCATGCTGAATCGGGCCTCAGCCCATCTAGGCCAGCATTCTGTGTCACACAGTGGCCCACTAGTTGTACACAGGGATCTCTAGCAGAAAGGAGGGCAAAACCCTCACCTGCTCCCGACCCCCCACAACCAGTACCCGGGGAAATCCTGCCTGCCTCCATCAACACAGAGGTGGCACTTGGATGTCCATTTCAGTAGCTACTGATTCCCTTGGTATCCATGAATCTGTCTAATCCTGCCTTGAAGCTGTCCAGGCTGACCGCTGTCACAACCTCCTCTGGAAGTGAGTTCCATAACCCAATGACCCTCTGGGTGAAGAAATATTTCCCTTTATTAGTCCTAACTTTCCTACCTTGGAGCTTTAGGGAGTGCCCCCTAGTCCTAGTGTTGTGTGACAGAGAAAATATTGTTTCTTTATTCACCTTTTCTATCCCATGCATGATTTTATACACTTCGATCAAGTCACCTCTTAAACGCCGTCTTTCAAGGCTGAAAAGACCAAGGCGTTGCAACCTGGTTTCATAAGGGAGCCGCTCCATCCCTTGGATCAGGGGTGCTCACACTTTTTCAGCATGGGAGCTACTGATTAAAAAACCAAGTCCCAAAGATCACCTACCCAGAAATGTAAAACGTATAACTATTTTCTTATTTATTTATATTTATTATTCATTTTTATGTACTGCTCCTTCCAGCAGGCTTGGGGCAGTTTACATAAAATGAAGTTGTAAAACATCAACATTTCAATTTAATAACAACAATATAAAACAGAGCATAAAATACATCCAGCCACCCAATTTCTCCCACATTTCCATATTCCCCAACATATATTTCTCAAGGAACAAAGCAAGCAGAGAGGCTTTGGACCTAAAAGGCCATTTTTAAAAATAAAAAGGAAACAAAGAGACATGCCAAAGTACAATCAAGCACCCACCCCATTTCTCCCACATTTCCATATTCCCCAGCATATATTTCTCAAGGAACAAAGCAAGCAGAGGGGCTTTGGAGCTAAAAGGCCATTTTTAAACATTAAAAATAAACAAAGAGACATGCCACAGAACAATCAAGCACAATAAAAATACATACATATAAATAAAAAAGTTTACAACTAGCCATCTAAAATCACAAGGACACGGCAGGCCACAGGCACAAATATAAAGTGTTAAAAACTCAGGGTGACATAAGCGGAATAATATCCTTTACATAGGGGAGGGGGATAGGCTCCAAGAATGAGGCATTGAAGAAAGCAATGGTAGAAATTAAATAATTACTCTCCAAAGGCACAGTGGAAAAACCAAGTTTTCAGGTGTTTTTTTAAAGGTCTCCAAGGTGGGGGCTTTGCATCACTCTCTCCTGACAGTACCTCTGCTAAAAGCATCAACTCTGCTTTACTATCACATCTGAATTTGTTCTTTATTGTTTACCTGGGTGGCATATTTTCTTTCTCTGGCAAGGCAGTGTGTGGGCTGACCAAATGGGAACTACACATGGTTTATTTTACATTACACCACAAGTTTGACACCACTTTTTAAATGCTATGGCCCAATGCTATTCGGATTGTAAACATTGTGGCTTTGCAAGGTCTTTCGCCTCCTCTGCCAACAAATGTGAGCACTTCAGCAAACTACTAATCCCAGGATTCCAGAGCATTGAGCCATGCCGTCACAATGCATTCGGATAGAAAGGTGGAAGCAGATGCAAAGTCAGGCGGCTGTTTTTCTCTTGGGCCAGCTCTGCTGAACCCTCACACTGGTCCCTTCTATGGCCCTGTCTACACTGCCATATAAAATCCAGATTATTTTATTTGAACTGGATTATATGGTCTACACTATAACTGGATTAACTGGATTATATAGTCTACACTGCCACATAATCCAGTTCGTATCAGATCATCTGGATTTTCTTTTTTTTTATTTTTTATAAATGTTCTTTATTACATTTTCCAATATTTAAAAAGACAAACATATACTACATAAACACACGTACATGGGCAGAAAAGGGGAAGGTCGGGGTGGGGAAAAGTATCGGGGGAGTGTAGGGAAAGGTGGGGAAAGGAAAGATGGTGAAAAGCGTAACGTTACATAGGGGAAATAGGGGGTACAAAAAAAGATCGAATTAATATTTGGTTTACAACTTGTGGTAGCATTAAATATCTTCGTCTTCTATTTTTCGGAGTAGTTATTTCGTGCCTGTATATGGGTATAAAGAAACATCAACATAAAGATCAGTAATTTTTTTTTTTTTGGTTACACCCAGACTGAGAGTTATCCTTGGGGTATGAAGCTCCACCTCTGCGTACATTCAGTCATACCTTATAGTCCTACTATCAGACCTCGCCAGTCGCTTATAAATCTAAATTTTGGCTACTCTCTTATTTAACTGCTAGTGAAAATATCGTTTCCCCCCGGAGTCACCAATTCAGTGTAAGATTGATCTTATGCTCCCTCGTAAAGTAGCTTTGGACGGGAGACCAATCGGTCTTTTTAGTTCCCATCCCATCCGTACTTCTAATCTCTTGTGTCAACCATTCCATCTGGATCATTTCCATCAATTTATAGAGCCATTCCTCCTTCCTTGGTTCATCGGCGGATTTCCAATATTTAGCATAGAGCAGCTTGGCCGCTGTGGTTGTAGCCAAGAATATTGTCTTTTCGTTTATATTCCAGGTTGGATCTAATATCCCTAGGAGAAACGTCTCCGGTTTTCTCTCGATCTTTTTTGAGAGGATTTTGTCAACTTCTCTGATTATTGTATTCCAAAATTTTTGGGCCTTTGGGCATAACCACCATAGGTGGAAGAAGGTTCCGTTCTGGGCTCCGCAGTTCCAACAGTTTGTTTTGACATTTTGGTATATTTTAGCTAGTCTATCTGGGGCCAAATACCATCTATATAGGACTTTAATCCAATTTTCTTTGAATTTATGACAGATAGAGAAATTGGTATTATTTTCCCAGGCAGACTTCCATGTGCTCCACTTTATCTTAATACCTATATTGCGAGACCATTTTTTCACATGGTCATCTAATATGGTATCTCTTGTTGATAGCAATTTGTATATCTTTCCTACTAATTTTTTATCAGGCCCTAGAAGAACCCTCTCCCACTCATGCTGGTCGCCCTCGAACCCCTTTTTTTTATCTAATTTGAATTTCTCGGTGACTTGCTGGTATGTAAACCAGCCCAACTCCCTACCCTCCCTGGCTAGCTGCTCCTTGCTTTTCAGCATATAATTCAGCCCGTTCCAATATAACAACTCCTTATAGGTATACCATTTAGTGTCCTGCAGTTGTCTTAGGCGAAAAGCCTCCACTGGTGATAGCCATGTGGGGGTCTTAGGGTATAATTTGCTGAAATATTTGTTCCAAATTCCGATTAGCGGGTCTCTAATGTAATGATTTTTAAATTTTTGATCTTTGGTTATTTTGTTATAACCTAGATAACCATGGATCCCGAATTTGGATTTTCTATAGCCGTGTAGAAGGGACCTCGGTTGACAGGAGTTGCTGCAAACTTAATTCAAAATGTAAAAATAGTTTGGACTCAATAGACTCAGGAGAGAAAATGACAGCATCCTGCTGTAGGCCCACGGGACATCCACACTGTAGAATTAATGCAGTTTGAACCCACTAACTGCCAGGATCAATTATATTATAATATTATTTTTATTATTTGTATATTTTAAGTTTTATTGTAATGTTTTAATTATTATTATTTATTATTATTTTATTATTTTATTTGTATATTTTAAGTTGTATTGTAATGTTTTTCATTATATTATTATTATTTATTTTATTTGTATATTTTAAGTTGTAATGTTTTTCATTGTTATTATACTATTTATTATTATTTATTTTATTATTTGTATATTTTAAGTTGCATTGTAATGTTTTAATTATTATTTACTTTATTATTTATTATTTGTATATTTCAAGTTGTATTGCAATGCTTTTAATTGTGAGCCACTTTGAGTCTCCGTATGGAGAGATAAAGCGGGATATAAATAAATGTATGTTCAGTTCAGTGTTTCCCAACCAGTGTGCCGGGGCACACTAGTGTGCCGTGAGTGATCATCAGGTGTGCCGTGGGAAATTGGAACCTCCAGGAAGGGGGTGGGGGGAGAGTCTAGTGTGTTGAAGTATTAAAACCCTAAGAAACCTACCCTGATAAAGGCACAAAATTACAAACACCCCCCTCCCCTCCTGTTGTCTACTTGGTCTCTCCCTCTCCATGTATTGGGAAGGGCCGCCTCCCTTCCCCCAAGTAGAGTCCTCCTCTTGCCCTCCCCCCCAGGCCTAATGCACTGCAATAGGACCTACTGAAGGATCTGCAACACTCAAGAATTATTTAAACATAAAGGAAGTGAACGCATAAAGGACATGTGACATATTTATAAGGGGGGGAAAACAAGATTTCTGCCATTCCTTCAGCAAGTTCAGTGGCAGGTGGGAAAGGCTCTACTTAGAACAATACCAAAAAGGTATGTCCCTGCAGCCAATTACCCAACAGATTAGGGACTGTATGTGTCCAAAGCGGGTGGTGTGGGCAAACCCTGCAAGTCACATTAGGATGTTTTTTACACTACAAAAACATCCCATTGCTGTGAGTTTTCAGGGCTGTATGGCCATATTACAGAAGCATTCCCTTCTGGCGTTTGGCCCACATCTCTGGCAGGCATCCTCAGAGGTTGTGAGGTCTGTTGGAAACTAGGAAAGTGGTGTTTATTTCTATCTGTGGAATGTCCACACTACACAGAGAAGCCATTGAAATCCACAATAAGCGTGTGGACAATTTCAACAGAAAGGAGGAAACCATGAAAACGAACAAAATCTGGCTACTAGTATTTTAAAAAACTCTAAAATCAGAACAATAAATAAATAGCAACAGTCAGAAAACAGGGAAATTGCAGACAAAAAGCACTTAGGGTCAGCTAATGTCCTCCCAACAAATTATTCCCCCGGCAGGAAGCAACCAGACTTTGAAACTACAACACACACAACAGATTTAATACGCGATACGCCCACAGTAGCCCCCAGTTTGTCAGTTCTTAATAATGAGTGTCATTTCCAGTTAAGTTGTGGGTTTCTGCTTTGAGGAGTTGCTTTTGAAGGGATTTTACATCCTCTATCAGTTCATCTCTTTCTTCTTCAACGCCTCTGCGAAAAGCTTGTTCTTTTCGAAATGCGGCCTGGAGACAAATCACAGGAACTCCTCACTCAGGAAGGGGAGAAGCAGGGGTAGCCACATACATGCAATGGGTGGGGAGTGGTCCCTTTTGATCCCTGACCTGAGGTAGTCGCGATCCCGAATGGCCGTCCCAAACTCAATTTGACATGGCATTCATGCCTTCCGCGACAATCAACTCCATTTTGTTGCCATCTCTCTGGAGGTGCAGAATCTTGCCCTGGAAGTTGCCCTTCCATTGCCCCACTGCCTGCCCCATGCCAGGCCTCCCTGCCACCCAAGGTCGCCAGGCCCCAATTACCTTCATTTTCTTATCTAGAAAGAGCAATTTGTGCCCCGTCTCATTGAATTCCAGCCAACTATTTGTGAAATTTATGTCGCTTATCTCCTCCGGACACCAGCTGTGCTGCGTTGACTGGGAGCCTCTCCGCCACCTGCAGAACTTCCTGGCCTTCTTGTAACTTGGCTGCCCGCTCCTTCTGCTGGCATTCCAGAAGCCACTCGCTGTACTGACTGGACTGTCAAAAAGATGGGGAAGTCTGAAGGGAACAGAAGGGGATGCAGCTGAGTGGGGGTCCTGAGGAAGCAAGAGGGGGCTTCTCTCCCTTCTCCCCGCTACTTACTTTGGCTTCTGCTACCGCAAGACACTCCTGTCACATGTGCAGGTCTTTGCACATTTCCATGGCCTCCTCCGCTGCGTTCTGGAAGCATGGAAGCGTTTGAGAAGGTACGGATGAGGAGAAACCTAACTTGTTGTCTGCTGTTAGTCCTCTCTTCCAGCAAAATATTCTCCACCAGGCTGGTCAAGCGGGTCCGGACCTCAGAGCATTCGGTGCCATCCCCTCCCTGAAATGGAAAAAGAGTTAGTTTGAGGCCAGGAAAGTACCACGTGGCTCTAAGGCAGGCTTGGGCCTTCCAGGTGTTTTGGGCTTTAGCTCCCATGATTCCTAACAGCCTCAGGACCCTTCCTTTCCCCCCCTCTAAAGGTCCTGAGGCTTCTAGGCTGTTAGGAATCATGGGAGTTGAAGTCCAAAACACATGGAAGGTCCACGTTTGCCCATATCTGCTCTAAGGTGTGCACGGCTGAGTTTCTTCCACATTGGCCTGGTTCTGGAAGATATCCTCTGCGTCTTCAGGATGTTCATACCCCTGAAACCACAAATCACAGGAACTCCTCACTCAGGAAGGGGAGAAGCAGGGGTAGCCACATACATGCAATGGGTGGGGAGTGGTCCCTTTTGATCCCTGACCTGAGGTAGTCGCCATCCCGAATGGCCGTCCCAAACTCAATTTGACAGTTATCCAGAACACAGAACATGGCGTTCATGCCTTCTGTGACAATCAACTCCGTTTAGTCGCCATCTCTCTGGAGGTGCAGAATCTTGCCCTGGAAGTTGCCCTTCCGTTGCCCCACTGCCTGCCCCATGCCAGGCCTCCCTGCCACCCAAGGTCGCCAGGCCCCAATTACCTTCATTTTCTTATCTAGAAAGAGCAATTTGTGCCCCGTCTCATTGAATTCCAGCCAACTATTTGTGAAATTTATGTCGCTTATCTCCTCCGGACACCAGCTGTGCTGCGTTGACTGGGAGCCTCTCCGCCACCTGCAGAACTTCCTGGCCTTCTTGTAACTTGGCTGCCCGCTCCTTCTGCTGGCATTCCAGAAGCCACTCGCTGTACTGACTGGACTGTCAAAAAGATGGGGAAGTCTGAAGGGAACAGAAGGGGATGCAGCTGAGTGGGGGTCCTGAGGAAGCAAGAGGGGGCTTCTCTCCCTTCTCCCCGCTACTTACTTTGGCTTCTGCTACCGCAAGACACTCCTGTCACATGTGCAGGTCTTTGCACATTTCCATGGCCTCCTCCGCTGCGTTCTGGAAGCATGGAAGCGTTTGAGAAGGTACGGATGAGGAGAAACCTAACTTGTTGTCTGCTGTTAGTCCTCTCTTCCAGCAAAATATTTTCCATCAGGCTGGTCAAGCGGGTCCGGACCTCAGAGCATTCGGTGCCATCCCCTCCCTGAAATGGAAAAAGAGTTAGTTTGAGGCCAGGAAAGTACCACGTGGCTCTAAGGCAGGCTTGGGCCTTCCAGGTGTTTTGGGCTTTAGCTCCATGATTCCTAACAGCCTCAGGACCCTTCCTTTCCCCCCCTCAAAAGGTCCTGAGGCTTCTAGGCTGTTAGGAATCATGGGAGTTGAAGTCCAAAACACATGGAAGGTCCACGTTTGCCCATATCTGCTCTAAGGTGTGCACGGCTGAGTTTCTTCCACATTGGCCTGGTTTTGGAAGATATCCTCTGCGTCTTCAGGATGTTCATACCCCTGAAACCACAAATCACAGGAACTCCTCACTCAGGAAGGGGAGAAGCAGGGGTAGCCACATACATGCAATGGGTGGGGAGTGGTCCCTTTTGATCCCTGACCTGAGGTAGTCGCCATCCCGAATGGCCGTCCCAAACTCAATTTGACAGTTATCCAGAACACAGAACATGGCGTTCATGCCTTCCGCGACAATCAACTCCGTTTTGTCGCCATCTCTCTGGAGGTGCAGAATCTTGCCCTGGAAGTTGCCCTTCTGTTGCCCCACTGCCTGCCCCATGCCAGGCCTCCCTGCCACCCAAGGTCGCCAGGCCCCAATTACCTTCATTTTCTTATCTAGAAAGAGCAATTTGTGCCCCGTCTCATTGAATTCCAGCCAACTATTTGTGAAATTTATGTCGCTTATCTCCTCCGGACACCAGCTGTGCTGCGTTGACTGGGAGCCTCTCCGCCACCTGCAGAACTTCCTGGCCTTCTTGTAACTTGGCTGCCCGCTCCTTCTGCTGGCATTCCAGAAGCCACTCGCTGTACTGACTGGACTGTCAAAAAGATGGGGAAGTCTGAAGGGAACAGAAGGGGATGCAGCTGAGTGGGGGTCCTGAGGAAGCAAGAGGGGGCTTCTCTCCCTTCTCCCCTGCTACTTACTTTGGCTTCTGCTACCGCAAGACACTCCTGTCACATGTGCAGGTCTTTGCACATTTCCATGGCCTCCTCCGCTGCGTTCTGGAAGCATGGAAGCGTTTGAGAAGGTACGGATGAGGAGAAACCTTGCCGATTTTGTTCATGTCCACAAGGTCCACTAAAGCGGGCGGGGGGGGGGGGGAAGGGAAGGAGAGGCATCAACTATGGCAGTGTTTCCGGACTATTGGGTGGGTGGCAATGGCGGCAGGCACAGAGCTCCAACAGTCCCAACCACATAGAAGTCGTTGGGTCGAGCTCAAGCTCCCCTCTCCCAGTGGATTGAATCTGGGGGTATGCTAGATTCCAGCGGCATACCAGGTCCCTGAAATCTCTCCCCTCAAGGGTGAGGTGATAAGGGGCTTGAAAGCCGAGGACATGCGGACGACTCCATGGGAAGCAACTCTCGGACAACCCGAGAGCTGCATACACTGCAAGTCCAGCTCACCAAAAATATTATCAAAGGAATGAAGAAGGAAAGAGGCAATGTGCCATATTAAGAAACGTAAGTTTCAAAGGGAAAATTATTTTTTTAAGGGGGACAAAAACCTCCCACGTGAGAGAATAGTTCAATTGGAGAAAATCCACAGCTCAACTTCAAAAGAGAAGAAGAGATAAATTAATGACAATTTAAATAACAGATAATTGCAATCATAGAAATTAAACTCCAGAGAGATAAAGTTCAGAAAAAGAAAAAGGAAAAATCGATTATAAAAATGAATTCACCACAGAGGAAACAACCTGGGAGTCTATACTGAAACAAGAGAAAAAACAAATAAGGACTTTATATAATAAACTACTTGAATGGGACACTGAATTAATAAATTAAGTTGTGATTGAATTGGCGCAGGACTTGGGCCATTCGATATTGCTACAAGAATGGGTAGCCATTTGGAAAAAATATATAATTTTTTTGGGTTCAACCAGCACGGCAGAAAGCTGGTACAAAATGTTCTACCGGTGGCATCTGACTCCACAGAAATTGGATCTCAAGTGTTAGAAGTGTAAAAGTCAAATTGGGACATATCTCCAGTGCTGGTGGACCTGCGGAAAAATTAAAAAGTTTTGGAAGTTGATCCACACGCATGCACAGAACATATTAGAAGTTAAATTTGATTTAAAACCAGAATATTATTTACTTAATTTAATGGAAGAGAAAACAGATAAAAGTAAAGACAAACTGCTACACTTCATATCAGCAGCTGCCAGGTTAGTGCTGGCAAAAACTGGTGTGGCAAAAACTCCCAGAAGATGTCCAGATGGAACTTCCTTTTCTTTAGAAGAATGGATTACTAAACTTTATGAGCTAATTATGAACTAACTATCCATTCATTCCACTGTTCTCGAATGCCATCTTTAAATGGCTTGTTTAGGCATACATCCAGTGGCTGTACCAACGATGTAAATCCTGCAGGAATAACCGTTCCATCTGTGTTTAGTCTTGTAAGCCTTTGCTTGGTGCTGGGAGTTAAATGAGCCCTGAACATATGCCACACCAGTAGACTACATTTTTGAATAAGTCCACCTGGTCACCTGCTCCATATATTATCAAGCCATTGCTTTATTCCTTCTTCATCCATCCAGCCTTTTTCATTCAGATGTACAAAACAACCAGCAGGAAACTTGAGTTTTGGCATTATTTTTATTTTAAAAATAATCATTGGTCTCATTTTGGTACCATCAGCTGTGCATTCTAGTACCACTGTAAAATTGGACTTCTCATGTCCTGTTGTTTTAATTAAAATTGTTTTTTTAACCTTTTTGCTGGATAGTTTTATTTTCAACCATATCAAAATTCATTAGAGTTTCCAATGCTACTTAACTCATAGCCATGTTTAGTACGCTGTTGTATTATATATTGATGGAAACTATTTACTTTGCAATCAAGATCTGCAGGTAATTTTTGGGCAATTTTTGTCTTTTGTCTCAGTACCATATTATGCCTTCCCATGAATCTAGTACACCCAGGCCCAGATCAAGGCTTGTGGCCGCCCGAGGCCACACCCGGTAAGTGCTGCCCCGGGGGGGGGCTGAGGGGGGCAGGGCCACCTGAGGGGGGCGGGGCCGGCGCGAGCGAGGAGGCGGTGGGGGAAAGTCCCGCCCTAGGCGTCTGATGGGGCTACCCCCGTCGCCTCCTCGGTCGCATGCAGGGGTGCCCCTCCCTCCTCCACTGGAAGAAAGAGCGGCGCTCGACCGAGGAGGCGGCGGGACTTTCCCCCGGCTTCTTCTCTCGCGCGTGGGCGGGCGCCGCGCTCCTTCCTTCACTGAAAGGAGTGCGGCACCCGCCCGCGCGCAACATAAGGAGCCGAGAGAAAGTCCCGCCGCCTCCTCGGTTGCGTGCCGCTCCTTCTTACAGTGAAGGAGGGAGGGGCGCCTGCATGTGACCGAGGAGGCGGCGGGGAGAAGCTCCGTCAGACGCCCTACGAGCGGTGGGACTTCCTCCCGGCTCCTTCTCTTGCGTGCGGGCAGGCGCCGCGCTCCTTCTTTCAGTGAAGGAAGGAGCGCAGCGCCCACCCGCGCGCAAGAGAAGCAGCCGGGAGGAAGTCCCACCACTCGTAGGGCGTCTGACGGAGCTCCCCCCCACCGCCTCCTCGGTTGCGCGCCACTCCTTCCAGTGAAGGAGGGAGGGGCTCCCGTGCATGCGAGCGAGGAGGAGTCGGGGGGAAGCCCCGACAGATGCCTAGGGGCGGGACTCCCCCCCGGCTCCTTCTCCCTCGCGCGGGAAGAGGGAGGAAGGGAGAAAAAAGGCCGGCCTAGAACCCGCCCCCCCACTCTCCTGGCTCCTCACCTCGGCTCCTCCTCTTGCTCGCTCCCTCTCTCCTCAACAACTCACTGCAACCTAGATGCCGTGGCGACCCGAAGGTCCGGTCGTCATTTTGGCGCCCCCCCAAGGCCGCCGCCCGAGGCCATGGCCTCGTCTGGCCTTATGGGTAATCTGGGCCTGAGTACACCAGTATACAGTGGCCTTATATCTGTTGCTGTGATCTGGGTTATATTGTGCAAACAAACTATTTTATTTCATGTCACTACGTAACTGTTTTGCTCATGCTCATTCACCATGTCTGCTATATGTTTTTCTAGTTCTGGCCAATGTGGGGTGCTTCTTCTTAATGCACACTTACCCCTTGGCATACTCTTTAAGGCTTTTTCATTTGCTTCCCAGTCCCGAATCATCTTTTCTGTTACTCCATACTGTCTTGCAGCAGCACAGTTACTTTGTTCCATGACAAAGTTTGCAACTTTAAGTTTGCAACTGGCTTCATTTTCCTTTCTTTTTGCTGCTGGAGCCATGATGGGGTTTTCACTGCTGGACATTTGTATACTGTACTTAGGGTTGCCACGTGTCCCGTATTATACAGAACGTCCCATTTTTTGGCCCCAAAATTTGTGTCCCCATATTATAAGCTCCTGTCCCGTATTTTCAGCTCCCCCGGAGGGGAAGGCGAATAATTCCTATTCGCGGGTGCTGGAAAGAGAAGGAAGGAGACTCACTTGGCTTGCTCCTGGTTCCCAGTACCGCTGCTCGACCGCCATGAAGAAACCTTGCTTCTCTATGGGTCTCCTGCCCACGGCTGCCATGTTTCCTCTTGGCGGAAGTCCAGGGCAGCGAGTGGGGCCAAGCAGCAGAGCTTGGAGGTGAGGCTGGCTGGCCTTTGCTCTATAGAGCAGGCCGGAGGAGGAGGCGTGGTGGCGGCAGTGGAGCCCACAAGCAAGGCTCCAGTGTTGCCGTTGTTACAGCCGCTCCTCCTCCTTGGCTGGCTGGCCTTGGAAGAAGAGGAAGGGAAGGATGAGTAGTGGCACAGGCGAGCCTTGGGCCTCTGTCTTCAACCTCCAGCCCTGTGAAGCGGCTGGTGAGTGCGCGCACCGCTGCTGCCGCTTCCTGCGAGGCCACTTCCTTCCTTATTTACCTCCTTCCTTCCTGAGTCCAGCAGGGGCCCAACAGAGTGGGGGGCACCTTAGGCCTCCCTCCCTGGGTCTCCGTTCCTCAGCCCAGTGAAGCGACTGGCTCGCTGAATGGAGCAAGGAGAGAGGAGGAGGCCCAGGAAGAAACGAGGCAGTGCAAGGAAGGAAACCAGGTGCTTCCTTCCTTTAGCCAGCCCCCAGCCTCCTTCCTTATGCTGCCTCATACCTTCCTGGACCCAGGAAGCTACACAAACCTACCTCCCCTTTGCCTGTATTGTGCAACCCAGGGCCGTAGCCAGGATTTTGATTTAGGAGGGGCTGAGTTTGATTTGGGGGGGGGGGCGCTGAGTCTGAGTGAGAGAGGGTCAACCCTAGCAAACCTTTTGTAGCATTATCCCAATACCCCCACACATATGGGATATAGTTATTTATTTATTTATTTCCATCATTTATACCCCGCTTCTTCTCAACCCTCGAGGGGGGACTCAGTGCGGCCTAACAACGGCAACGATTCGATGCCACACAATATACATATAATAAAAACAACAGTTAAGATTAAAATACATTAAAATACAACTAGAATTAAAATGGTTAGGTTGCTTACCTGTAACCGTGTTTCTTCGAGTGTAAGGTCTGTGAAATTCACACAAGTGGGTTTACTCCCGCGCATGCGTAGAATCTCGGACATACTAGCTAGAATTAAAGATTTACATATGCCCCTCCCACTCCCCGCCCCCCCTCATCCCCCGATCTAGCTACCTAGGCAGTTCCTTGCCGCCAGACAGCAGCAATAACCTAGGCATGACATCAGAGGGGAGGACGGGTGGGTTCTGTGTGAATTTCACAGACCTTACACTCGAAGAAACACGGTTACAGGTAAGCAACCTAACCTTCTTCTTCGTGTGGTCTGTGAAATGCACACAAGTGGGTGACTTAACAAGCTTATGTACCTTGGAGGTGGGTCATGCCACACAGGAAAACAGGACGGCTCTGCCAAAGGATGCATCCTTCTTCGCGAGAACGTCGAGCTTGTAATGGGCTGCAAACGTCGAGGGGTTCACCCAGGTAGCAGCCTTGCAAATCCGATCAACAGAAACACCCCGCAAAAACGCTTGGGATGTTGAAACTGCCCTTGTGGAATGGGCTTTAACACCAACAGGCAATTCCTTATGGGCTAACTGATAAGCCAAACGGATTGCCAGGACTATCCAAGAAGCCAAACGTTGAGAAGTAAGGGGAAGTCCCAGGGAATCTTCCCTATACTTAAGGAACAGCTTAGGGGACTTCCTATAGGGGGCTGTCCTATGTAAATAGAAGGACAAGGCCCTTTTAACATCAAGGGAGTGAAGGGCAATCTCCAGGGGAGATGAGGGGTTGGGAAAAAAGGCTGGGAGGACAATGTCCTGGGTCATATGGAAATGGGAAACAACTTTAGGAAGAAAAGTGACATCCGTCCGGAGGACCACTTTGTCTTCATGAAAACGAATGAACGGAGGGTTGGAACGGAGTGCTGTAATTTCACTAGCCCTCCTGGCCGAGGTAATGGCCACGAGGAAGGCCGTTTTCCAGGACAGATTGGAAATATGGCAAGTTGCCATAGGTTCGAAGGGAGGTTTGGAAAGTTGGGAAAGGACCAATTCTAAACTTCAAGATGGAGGTGGAGGAGAAACAGGAGGGAAGGACTTTTTGTATCCCTGTAGAAACATGCCCACCATGGGATCCTGAAAGAGGGACGGGAGGCCGAATTTTTTCCTGTACCAGGAGAGGGATGCCAAATAGCATTTGATGGAGGAAAAAGAGAATCCTTTTGTGGAAAGGTTAATGAGGAAATCTAACACAACTGACGTGAGAGCTGACTGTGGCAAATGGCCCAGTGGCTGGACAAACGCACGAAACTTGTCCCATTTGTAAGTGTATGTCTTCCTGGTGGAGACCTTTTGGGCTGCCTGGATTATTAGGCGAACAGGGTCGGAGAGGTGGGACAGGGCCTGATCCTCCACGCCGTAAGGTGGAGAGATGGAAGGTCCGGTGCAGGACGAGACCCGATTGAAGGGAGAGGAGGTCGGGATCTAGCGGCAGTCGGATGAAGTCTCCTGAGAGGCCTGGAGAAGGGGTGTGAACCAAGGCTGACGGGGGCCACCAAGGGGCTATCAGGGACGCAATCCGAGTTGTCGGATAGAAGTTTTGCGACCACTCTGGGAAGGAGTGGAAGAGGAGGAAAGGCGTAGAGGAGACCTGGGGACCAGCGGTAGAGGAATGCGTGTCCTAGACAATCTGGGGATGCGTGAGGGTGGAGTCTCGCGGAATACCTGAGGCAATGGGTGTTGAGGTGTGAGGCAAATAGATCTATTTGCGGAGTGCCCCATCTCCTGATCAGGGAGAGGAAGTGGCGGGGGCTGAGCTGCCACTCGTGAGTGGTGGACAAAGTCCTGCTCAGTGAGTCGGCTAGGGTGTTCTGAAGGCATGGAAGATGAATCGCATGGAGGAATGTGTTGTGGAGAATACACCATTCCCATATCCGGAGAGATATGGAGAGGAGAGTGGGGGAGCGGGTGCCCCCTTGTTTGTTGATGTAATACTTTACCGAGGTGTTGTCCGTGAGGACTTGGATCACCTGGTCGGAGACTACGGTCACAAACGACCGAAGGGCCTTTTCCACCGCTGTAAGTTCTAGGGCGTTGATGTGGAGTCTCCTCTCGGAGGGAGACCAGTGACCGCTGATGGTCAGGTCTTGGAGATGAGCCCCCCAGCCCGTAGAGGACGCATCTGTCGTCAGAGACAGAGATGGTTGAGGGGGGGAGAAGGGAAGGCCCGAGCACACGTTGGACCTGTCTGTCCACCATGACAGGGACTGCAGGACATGGGCGGGGGGAGGGTGGAGGATCACATTTTGGCTGTCCAGCCCTGGCTGGAACACAGAGAGGAACCATGCCTGGAGGGGGCGGAGGCGGGCGAACGCGGTAACGTTCGTGGTGGAAGCCATATGGCCAAGGATAGACTGGACGGTCCAGGCAGAGCACAGGTGGGTGGTTTGAATGACCTGGATAGAGTGGCATAAATTGAGGAAGCGATCCTCTGGGAGGTAGGCCCTCTGGGATACGGAGTCTATCACTGCACCTATGAACTGCACCGTCCGGGCCGGTGAGAGGTGAGACTTCTCTTGGTTTACAACAAGTCCCAGGTTCTGCAAAAGAGACAAGGCATAACTGATATCAGATGACAATTGGTCACATGACCCAGAGCAAAAAGGCCAGTCGTCCAGGTAAGGGAACACGGCGACACCCTGCTGGCGAAGGTGGGAGGCGACGACCGCCATACATTTGGTAAAAGTCCTTGGGGCCATGGAGAGGCCGAAGGTAAGGATGTTAAAAGAATATGGGGCTCCGTCTACCATAAAAGTGAGGTACTTCCTGTGGGAGTATCTAATTGAGATGTGGAAGTAGGCGTCCTTAAGGTCAACAGTAGCCATCCAAGCTCCCTTCGGGATGAAAGGGAGGATGGAGGGGAGAGTGACCATCCTAAATTTGCGTGGTTTGATGAATTGGTTAACTTCCCGGAGGTCCAAAATGGGCCGGAGGCCACCATCCCGCTTATCCACAAGGAAATATCTTGAAAAAAAGCAAAATTGAAGTTGGTGGGATGGGGTAGGGGAAATGGCTCCCTTGAGAAGGAGAGAGTCAATTTCTTCCAGTAAAGCAGGGGAAGCCTGGGTAGAAATGGGTTTCCCTGGGGGTGGAAGGGAATCAAACTCTATAGCATAACCTCGGTGAACAATGTCCAAAACCCACTTATCAGTGGTGATGGACTGCCAAACTGAAAAGAAGGGCCGCAGCCTGTCAAGAAACAGGCTAGAAGCGGTGTGTCCTATTGTTTGAGGATCTACCACCTCGATACTGACCCCTGAATGGAGCACCTGGACGCTTGTATCCCTGTGGGGGGAACTGCGGTCGCTGTCCTTCTCTATACGGAGCGGAGTTGTAGTATCCGCGAAAGGACTGGTGGTGGTAGTAAGGGCGCCAACGCTGCCTATAGGATTGATAGGGAGAGTTGGGCTGTTGGCCATATTTGTTCAACGTCTGTTTCATTTTGTGGGAGTGCTCCAATTGGGAGTCCGTTTCCGGGTTGAACAGGCCCGCCTCATCCATGGGAAGATTTTCTATTAGAGAGCGTTGTTTGGATGACAATGCTGCGGATCTCAACCAAGCATGTCTCCTAAGGGCAACTGACCCGGCGATCAGTTTGCCCGCGGTATCCGCCCCATGTTTGGCCAAGTCCTTTTGTAGGGTGGCCAGGGTGAGGGCTTCTTGGTGGAAGGCCTTAGCCATGGGCTGGTCAGATGCTGGAAGGAGGTCCAGATATGGGCCTATCTTATTCCAGAGGTACGATTGATATACGCTCATAAAGACGCCATAATGTGCCATTCTGCCTGACAGACATGCTGAGGCATAAAACTTCCTGGCCATAGCATCAAGCTTTCTCCCTTCTTTGTCAGAAGGGGCAGCCTGGTTATTTTGGATTGGCTTAGGCTGAGCGTCAGTCACAATTGAATTAACTTTCGGAAGTCTGGCCAACCACGGGGTGGTGGACAGATCAATCCGGTATAGGTTCTCTGCCCATTTAGACATGCTTGGGACGGAAGCCGGGGCAACGCCAGTGACCTTCAGAAGTTTGACCAAGTAAGGTATAGTAGGCAACATGGTAGACTGCTGAGTTTGTTGTTCAGCAGAAGTAAAATAAGGGTCTTGAACCACATCCTCAGATTGAGGGGGCTGTATGCCAAGGGATCTGGCCAGTCTGATTAGGAGTACAGAGAATTTTTTGTACTCTTCTGCCTGCTGAGGATCAGCCTCAGGCTCAGGCAACAGTGGAATGGGAGTCACATCTGAAGAAGACTCCATATCCGCATCATTATCTTCATCAGGGAGGTGAGGGGGGATTGGGCAGGAGGAGCAACTGGGACAGCAGAGGCTGGAGTGGGGAGGGCAGGGGCTTGAGTGGGAGGGGCTGGGGGGGCTGGAGGAGGAGGAGGGGGCGCCACGGATTGCGGAGCATAGGGAGAGGGAGGCCACGGATACCGGTATGGATCCGGTGAATGGAAGGGCTCAGGGGGGTAGTAATGATTATTGTAAGGGAAAGGAGGAGGATAAGGGGGGGGTAACCAAAAGGGTACCCATAAGGTGGGTCCCAGGGATGGCTTCGGTCACCGGGGACCTCCTTAAGCGGGCTCCGGGACCTGGATCGAGGGAAATCAACTAAATTATCGTGCATTGGAGAGCGCTGCGCGGCCGCGTGGCACTGCGGCGACGAACGTGCGTCCCCGTGCAATGGCGCGAAAACTGCAGCGCTCGGCTGCCGAAGAGGAGAGGGAGGCCGCGTGGCGCTGGCCTCCACGTGGCTCAAGGCTTCGGTCTCCGGGGAACAGGAAGGTGGGGGGGGGGGCAGCTGAGCAAGTGGAGGGGAGGGAGGTGAGAGCAGCTCAGGCTCGGAGACCGATGAGAGGAGGTGACTCGGAAGGAGTTGGGGAGGATTTTCCACTCCTGAGTCTTCATTTCCATCGTCCCCAAATAGTTGCAGCGTCTCTGCTGCATACAGGGGGATACAAGGACTGGGGGGCGCAGGGCCAGCCAGGAGCCTTGGTATATTTTGTGCCATAGCCTCTTTAGATTTTTCTTTGGTTTTGGCAGATTTGGAGGCTTTTTGTTTCTTTTTCCGGAGTGGCTTAATGGCAGAGTCAGAGGCCAACTCACGGATGGCACCATCAGTCAGGGCACTCAGGGGATTGGAATTTGGAGGCCCAGAAGGCAGAGAGGGCTTGCTCATGGAACGAGAGATCCCAGTCTCTGAGGAATTTAAGGCTTGCTCAAAGAGAGAAGCTTTGAGCTTAGAATCCCTGTTCTTCAGGGTTCTGTTAGAGAAAGACCTGCATATCTTACAGGTCTGGGGAATATGAGATTTCCCCAAACAGAGGAGACATTTAGGATGTCTATCCTCTTGGGGCAAGGTTGCTCCACAATCAGAGCACCTTTTGAAAGAAAGAGAAGACATCTTATCTGATAGTCGAGGCAATCCGTGGACTTTTAGCAGGAGCTAGCAGTCGGAGATCCTTTCACTGGCTAGGCGGAAAAGGAACTGCCTAGGTAGCTAGATCGGGGGATGAGGGGGGGGAGTGGGAGGGGCATATGTAAATCTTTAATTCTAGCTAGTATGTCCGAGATTCTACGCATGCGCGGGAGTAAACCCACTTGTGTGCATTTCACAGACCACACGAAGAAGAAACATTAAAATACAATTAACATTAAAATGCATCATGTACATTCCCACAGTTTAAACAGTATTCCATCCATAAGCATTAGGTCTTATCCACCAGATTGCCATCTAACCAATTTGAAGTGCCGTATCGTGCTAAAGTGCAAACGCTTGGTCCCATAACCAGGATTTCACTCTTTTTCTGAATGCCAGGAGGGATGAAGCTGATCGAATATCAATAGGGAGTGTGTTCCACAGACGGGGGCATTGAGCATGCTGATCAGATCATGATATGAATAAACATAACAGTTTAAATAATGTACCAGTAAGGCCTTCCGGGAGACCCACCTGAGAATTTCGGGGCTTGAGGGGCTACATCCCTGATTTGCATTTCACATATACAGTTTCCTTTTCAATATTTTAGTGTATGTGTGGAGCCCCAAAGTAGAGAAATTTAGATAACTGCATTTCTTCTGAGACCAAGAGGAATATAATAATAATAATAATAATAATAATAATAATAGAACCAGGGCAGTTAAAGAGATTTTGCCCAACTACAATTCTTCTTGGAGATGGACCTTAACAAGTGTAATAATATTAATAATAACAATAATACCATGCCAATTGAAGGGATTGTGCCCAACTGCATCCCTTCTTGCTCACCCCTCATTTGTAGGACCCCGAAAGGGTTAACCAGGCCTGAGAGAAGCCATGCCCTTCCTCCTCCTTCCCTTCTTGCTCCATTCAGTGCTTATACCACCCAGCAGCCAAGCCGCGAACACCTATCCGCCCCAATGCCGCTAGTGAGGAATTGACAGTGATTTATGGGAGGTGTAGTTCACCTACATTTGGAAAGCATTCTGAATCCAAACAACCCTGGATCTGGACCAAATTTGGCACAAATACTCAATATGCCCAAATTTGAATACTGGTGGAGTTGTGGGGGATTGATTTTGTCATTTGGGAGTTGTAGCTGCTGGGATTTATAGTTCACCTATAATCAAAGAGAATTTTGAACTCCGGCAAAAATTGAATTGAGCCAAACTTGGCACACAAACTCCCATGACCATCAGAAAATACTGGAGGGTTTTGGAAGGAATCCACAGTGATTTAGGGGAGATGTAGTTCAAATAGCATTTTGAACTCCCAGCAGCAATGGAATTGAACTAAACTTGAACAATAGAGAATACTGGACCTTGGAAGTTGGGAGCTGCTTGCATTTTGCTTCATGCCATGGCCATCTCCCAGGAGGTGCCTGCAAACGCCACAGCGACTCAGGGGGTGTTTGCAGATGCTGAGGCTTTCCCTCTCTGCTGGACCAACTGACAAGCACACACTCGCATGCGCGCGACTGTCTCAGCCTGCCCAGTTGGTATCCCTGGGCAGGCGTTGCCTGGAAACCGCAGCACGTGCCCCCATCGTCTCCTCAACTCCATCCACGGCGCAGTCCAGTATCGCCCCTTCCTTCCAAGGGACCTGTTGGATTGGAAGGGGCGATACAGGACTGTGCCATGGGTGGAGTTGAGGAGAGGAAGGGGGGGGGCTCCGGTTTCCAGGCAGCACCTGCACGGGGTTTCCAACTGGCAGGTGCACACTCGCGCACTTGCAAATTGGAATCCTGCCACCACCCCCTTACAGGGCTTCAGTGCCCCCCAAATTCTCCTGAGCCTCCCACCACCCCCTTGGATCGCCTCACCACCCACTAGGGGGCGGTACCGGCCACTTTGGGAACCACGGACATAGAGTGAGCCCAGGGCCGGGCCCAATGTCATAGAATCATAGAGTTGGAAGAGACGTCGTGGGCCATCCAGCCCTATCCCCTGCCAAGAAGCAGGAAATCTTGAAAATGAACTTTACGGGGAAAAAACCCTGAAATCTTAAGGATTATGGATTCAAAACTCAGTTTAGATAAAAATATGGATAAATTATTTACATATATGATGACAGCAGCAAGAATTTCCTTTGCTAAACTTTGGAAACAAGAAAAAATCTCTGAAATTGAAGATTGGATAATTAAACTAACCTTTTTTTTCCTGAAAATTAACCTTTTTTTCTGAAGAAACACTCAGGTAAACCAATTAAATCGACAAACTGAGATCTTTTCCAGGAATATGAGAAGACAATTAGGAAAATGTAAGATTTAGACAATTAGGGGTACAAACTAAATAACTAAGGAAAAGAAGAAACACCATGCCTGGAATGGAAGTCAAGACAATCCCCTCCCCCTTTCCTTCTTTTCCTACTTTTCTATACCCACATTGTTCCACCATATTTATGTATGTACTGTATGTATGTATGTATGTATATATGTATGTATGTATGTATGTATGTCTTCTCACCCCCGCAGGAGGACTTTTATGTAATTATCTAAGGGGCTATTTGGTCTCTAAGGTCTCTTTTTCTTCCTCTTTTCGTTTTATTCTTTCTTTTCTATTACCACAATGTTCTCTACTTTTCATGTAAATACAAATTCTTTCTTGCTTATACTCAATAAAAATTTATTTTTTTTAATTTTTTTTTAAAAAAAGAGGCAAATGAAAAGATCTGGGGGGCCACCACCAAAAAAGAGGCATTTAGATGAGTCTTGGGATAAGTGAATTAGACGTAAATGGAATCTTGACAGTGTCCCTAAAAAAGGTGAGGCAGGTGGGTCGATGTGTTACCAGAAGAGGCAGCAACGAGCCCGTTAAAAGTCTGGCCTCAGTATAACTCAAACTTTTTGTGCTCTTTCCACAGGATGGCTCCCAAGAAGAATGTAGGCAGCCCAAAGGGGCAAGGACCCAGCCAAGCATCCTCTGCCCATCTTCCGAAGATCTCAACACCCTCTTAGTACATGTTAGCAGTGTAGAGAAAGAGATGGGCCTGTCAGCTTCCACCGTCAGCCCCCGTCCGGTGAACAGGGAAAGCAAAGCATCAATTTTTAAAGCTCTTCTCTCCCATGTCTCTGTTCTAGAATCCGATCGGGCTGCCAATGCACAAACCAGGGTGGAATTGGTTGCACCGCCACATGACGAGACGCCCGAGGGGCTTCCACCACTACCAACACTGTAGGAGCATGGCCTTGGGAATAGGGCCAGCTGCATGAGCTGTTACCTAGCCAAACCAGCCAAACTGAGGCCATTTCACAAGGCAGCTGTTAAGGCCCTGACACTCTACTTATTTTGTTATTGCTATTTCTTTAAGTTTATTATTAATTTAGCTTTGTTAATTAGGATCTCTGTACAGTACTTATTTTCTTGTCTTGATGTTTCTTCTTTTCTTCATTATTTTTTTGCTTTGTCCTTTTGTTTCTCTTTATCTGGAGTTTCTTTCTTCTTTTCCCTCTGTACATCCTGCTTCTCTTTTCCTTATGCGTTGCTCAACTGGTTACTCCTTTCAAATTTTTATGTTCCTCTGTATCCCTTCCTTTTTGAATTATTAGTTCCCCATCTTCCCACATACTTTTGAGCACAACTGGCACTTCACTCACTCACTGACCCACACACTCACCCACCCCATTTCAGACATAGCATTTCATTCATGCCTTTTCAGTGGAAAGGAAGCCTAGCTGCTAGTAAACTGTTTATGTGGGGAAGCTGCCCCCCTCCACACAGTTCAAATCAATAATAACAATTTTACCATCCCAAAAATGGGGGTGCTACTCTTATGCAATTAAGTATGGTGTTCCATTATCTTGTTTATAGGTAAAGGTTTGCCCCTGACATTTAAGTCCAGTTGTGTTCGACTCTGAGGGTTGGTGCTCATCTCCATTTCTAAGGCGAAGAGCCAGCACTGTCCATAGATGCCTCCAAGGTCATGTGGCTGGCATATATATCTTTTTTTGTATTTAAATCATTGCGTCTAAATCAGATGTTACTATTTCTTTGAAAACATAAATGTTTGTGTTTTACATAAAGATGTCAGAAATGTGCTTCCATTCTCCTTCCTTTTATTTGAGTTATATCTCATTTTTCTTTTCAGAACAGTACTAAGAAAACAGGAGATAAGAAATGTTGTGGGTTTTTTCCCAAACACAACCATTAAAACCTATGAAGAGCTAAAGCAAATATCTCCAAAATTAACATGGTTCCAATACCACCAAATAAATGAGGCCTTTAAATCAGACAAAAGTACAGGATTTGCATTAGAAAAGGGAATCTGGGACACGATAATGCTAAAAGAAAAGAAAGTAATAAGAGTTTTATACCAACAACTACTATAATGGCAGATGGAAGATGAGCAGATAAAGGATTGCCAAATTCGTTGGGCAAAATATATTGGGAAAAGCATTTACACCCATCAGTGAGAGGAAATTTATAACAAAAAATGTCAAATACTGCGTAGCATCAGACATCAGAGAAAACTGGTATAAGATGTTCTTTAAGTGGTACTACATGCCCAAAATAATAGCCAAATTTGATAAGAAAAAGTCCAACAAGTGTTGGAAGTGCTACAAGGAGATTGGCACATTTATCCATCAATGATGGGAATGCAAGAGAGTAAAAAAATTCTGGAAGGACATACATACCCAGGTTCAAAAAATCATAAAAACCAAAGTGCCTTTTCCCCCTCAGACCTTCTTGCTAGGGATTACAGTAAAAAAAATCAAGGAAAATCAGGATCACATGCTCTTTTTTATGAGCACTGCGGCAAGATTACTTCTAGCAAAAATCTGGAAGCAAGACACAATTCCTACAGTAGATGACTGGATTCTGAAACTCTTTGACATAATCCAAATGGATTCTCTCTCCCAGAAACTCATTGACACAAATAAACGAACGGACTGGTCAGGCTTCAAAGACTTTATTGAAAATAAGTGATACACAATAAGCTTGGACTTTCTAGATATTTAATTCTGAAATCAAGAAGGTGACCCGAAGATCCACAACGAGACGTATGGCGACTGCATACTTTTCTCTCTCTTTCTTTCCTTCAAAGGACTATAGGAAGTGGTTCTTAAATTTTTTTCTTTTCTTTTTCCTCTCTCTTTCTCCCTGCTTCCTCATTCACCTCACTCTCCCCACCCCTCTCTATCCTTTCCTACTTTCCTAAAACACGTGTTCACCCTCTTTCACTGTATTTATATATTTCAAAAAGCAATAAAAATTTAATAATAATAATAAAAAGAAATGTTGTGAATTTTTTGTGATTCCTCAGTTTTTAAAAAATATTCCATATAAGTTCCTGGTACATAAATGATAAAATGCTTTTTTGTATGTGTAAGATTTTCAATGCCATGTATCTTTATGTGTAGGTCACACTTCTACCCTAGAGATCTCATAAATAATTTGTATCATTTAAAAATTTAAAAATCTCCTACTTTGAAGTGTTTATGCATATTTGGGTGAAAATTTGTCAATTTACCAATACATATTCAGAAAACTACTTATTTATAGCAGTGTTTGGGTCTATACAGAGTATGAGGAGTGTGACGAATTGCCTATATTTTGGGCCAGAAGAAGCCCAGGAGGAAAAGCCCTTTTTGGTGGGTTGGCCATTTAATGGTCTGTTTCGGATAAACGGCCATTGTAAGGTTGGGTTCCCAGTTTGGGCTGAGTTAGAGATAGCCTGGAGAAAAGGGACATGGAACCTTGGGAGGCCAGAGGGCTGAGCTTGGACCAAGCACCAGGAGAAATGTCAGTTGGAACTTTGAAAACTGACAGTTGGTGAGCAGTTAGGCAGTTAGGGAGGCCATGGAATTCTGGAGGGAGTCAATGGTTGGTCTCTGACAGAGTAGGTCATAAGAACATAAGAACATAAGAAGAGCCATGCTGAATCGGGCCTCAGCCCATCTAGTCCAGCATTCTGTGTCACACAGTGGCCCACTAGTTGTACACAGGGATCTCTAGCAGAAAGGAGGGCAAAACCCTCACCTGCTCCCGACCCCACACAACCAGTACCCGGGGAAAATCCTGCCTGCCTCCATCAACACAGAGGTGGCACTTGGATGTCCATTTCAGTAACTACTGATTCCCTTGGTATCCATGAATCTGTCTAATCCTGCCTTGAAGCTGTCCAGGCTGACCGCTGTCACAACCTCCTCTGGAAGTGAGTTCCATAACCCAATGACCCTCTAGGTGAAGAAATATTTCCCTTTATTAGTCCTAACTTTCCTACCTTGGAGCTTTAGGGAGTGCCCCCTAGTCCTAGTGTTGTGTGACAGAGAAAATATTTTTTCTTTATTCACCTTTTCTATCCCATGCATGATTTTATACACTTTGATCAAGTCACCTCTTAAACGCCGTCTTTCAAGGCTGAAAAGACCAAGGCGTTGCAACCTGATTTCATAAGGGAGCTGCTCCATCCCTTGGATCATTTTTGTTGCCCTTCTTTGTACCTTTTCCAATTCCGTTATATCCTTCTTGAGGTGCGGTGACCAGAATTGTACACAGTACTCCAGATGTGGCCTCACCATAGATTTGTAGAGAGGCAATACAACATTTGCCGACCTATTTTCGATTCCCTTCCTGATCATGCCAAGCATAGAATTTGCTTTTTCACTGCTGCAGCGCACTGGGTTGACATCTTCATTGAGCTGTCCACCAAAACCCCAAGATCCCTTTCCTGGTTTGTCTCAGAAAGCTTTGATCCCATCAGTTGATAAGTGTATTTTGGGGTTCTTTGCCCCGATGTGCATGACTTTACACTTGTTTAGGTTAAAATGCATTTGCCACTTTGTTGCCCATTCACTCATTTTCGAGAGATCTTTCTGGAGCTCTTTACAGTCAGTTTCATTTTTAACTACCCTGAACAGTTTAGTGTCATCTGCAAACTTTGCTACCTCACAATTTACTTCTACATCCAGATCATTTATGAATAAATTAAAAAGTAACGGTCCTAAAACTGAACCTTGGGGTACGCCACTTCTCACCTCTTTCCATGCAGAGAAGTGTCCATTTATTACCACCCTTTGTTTCCTACAGTTTAACCAGGTTCCAATCCTGGACAAGACCTGTCCCCTGATTCCATGGCTGAAGAGCTTATTTAGGAGCCTTTGGTGAGGGACTTTGTCAAAAGCCTTTTGAAAGTCAAGGTAAACAATATCGACTGGGTCCCCTTTATCTATGTGTTTATTTACACCCTCAAAGAATTCTATCAAGTTAGTAAGACATGATTTGCCTTTGCAGAAACCATGTTGATTTTCCTTCAGCAATGCCTGTTCTTCTATGTGCTTAGTAATTTTTTCTTTAATAATGGTTTCCATCACTTTGCCTGGAACTGAGGTTAGACTAACTGGCCTATAATTTCCTGGATCACCCCTGGATCCTTTCTTGAAGATCGGAGTTACATTTGCCTCCCTCCAGTCAGAGTGAGTTAAGCTCTTGAGAGAGTTAGCAGCTTTGTGCTGGGTTTTTTAGGACTCTGGCTGAGGAATCAGAGTCAGGTAGTTGTAGTCAGCAGATAATACCTTAGCACAGTATTATCTGGGGTGCTACGTTGATTGTAACTTGTTTCAAGCTTTGTGCAAGTTTTTTAAGTAACCACATGCTCCAACGTTTCATTGTAACCATTACGCGAAAGTGCCTGTGAATCTCTCACAAGTTGTTTAAATAAACTTTGTTCCTTCGTTCATCTTCATCCTTGCCTCCCGGTGTCTCAATCCTCCCTGAGTGAATAGTGGCAGCGTAATAGAAGAAAAACCTCTTGAGGTTTTAAAATCTAAAAGTTCCCTGACACTTTGTCCAGCCTAGAGGATAAGGTGAGCCCTAACCACAATACTTGGTGGCAGCACAGTATTAAAACGCCCTTTCTCCACCACAAATGGTTTGCAGCGGCAGGATCTCGAGTAACATCTAAGTCCAGTTATCCAAGGCCAAAGTTACCTCAGATACCATCATAAAATGGCCCCACCAAGATCCAGAAGAAACGTGGCTGAGGAAGGAGAAGGGGCAGAGGGTGGAACTGCAGTACAGGAGGAGAGGCAAGAACAAGTTACTACCTCTCTGGAGTTGGAAACGCTGAAAATGCAGGTTCAAATAAGACAAATGGAACTTGCGGCGGAGAGAGAACAAAGAGAGGTTGAAGCTGAGAGAGAGAGAGAATGAGGCACGAAGAGCGTATGTTGAAGCTGAGGATAAGGGAAGCCGAGGGAACAACCAGACCTAGCGTAGTTCCAACTGAATTGGCGGCTCCCAATTTAAAACACTTTCCTCATTATCAAAAGGGGGACTGTGTAGAATCCTTTTTGGCAAGTTTTGAGAGAACATGCCTAGATTTTAAGGTGCCGGAAGAGAAGCAAATGGCCCATTTGAGACCACTCATTTGTGGGGAGTTGAGTGAGATATATGCCAATTTGAGGGCTGAAGAGAGCACTAACTACCTGCTGTTTAAAGAACGGGTCAAACTTCGTTTTGGTTTAACGGCAGAGCAAAGCCAGAAAACTTTTAGGGAGGTGAAGAGAAAACCAAAGGAGACATATTCCCAATTGGGATGTAGGCTCGATAAAGCTTTTGACAAGTGGCTGGAGGGCAGTAAAACAACCACCTTTGAAGATTTGAAAAATCTCATCTGTTTGGAGCAGTTTTATGAATTGATTCCCACTCAGATGAGGTGGTTTGTGAAGGACAAAAGAATCCAGACCGTGGCTGGAGTTGCCACACTGTTGGATGAGATGGAGGGAGATTGGGAGATGGTACATTCCCCAATGGCTCCAAAAAGGCAGAAAGAATGGGTCCCTAAAGGAAGATTTGAACAAAAAGACTTTAATCCTGTCCGAAGGGACACCTCTTTCGTAAATGCCAACAGAAGAATAATGTGTTATGGATGCTGACAAGAGAGTCATATTAAGTCAGCTTGCCCCAAGTTGAATACCTACAAAAGACCCATAACTCCTCTTAAAACAGTGCGTGTGGTGAAGCAGGCGCAACCACAGAGTGAAAACCCCACTCGAACTGAGGAGCCAGTCAAGGTGATGAGAGTTTGGAGTGTGGGGAGACAGTTAAACAAAGACTTTATGGAGGCTGTTGAAATAAATGCAAGGACCCTGGTAGGATTGAGAGACACAGGGGCAGCAGTTTCTGTAATTCAATCCAAGCTGGTGGGGAAGGAACAACTGATTCCTGACCAAAAATATCGCTTGAAAGGAATACAAGGACCAGCCTTCGAGGTGGCTGTGGCTGAGGTGCCCATAAAATACCAAGGGTTTACAGGAAAATGGAGAATGGGAGTGTTAGACAGCTTGGATGTGCCAGTTATTTTTGGCAATGATTTGTTTGAACATTGTCGCCGTGTCAACGTGGTCATGAGGAGTCAGCGAAAGGAAAAACCGGAGGAGAATTTTACCTCAGAAATGGCTCCTGGCTTACCAACTGATGTTTTCTCAGAGATTCCATTTCAGTTGGAGAGCCACTCTGAGCAGTTTAAAAAAGCTCAACTGGAGGACTTAACAGCCTGTGGCAGGAGGCAATGCCTGAAAGTGTCAGGCCTAGTGAGGAGAGACCCTGCATTTTTAAAATCATTGAGAATAAGCTGTATCGAATGGCATGCAGGAAGAAACGCACTGGCCTGTGTGAAGAGCGTACCCAACTAGTGGTCCCAAAAACATACCGACATAAGATCTTAAAGTTGGCTCATGATGTACCATTCAGTGGCCATTTAGGAATAAAGAAAACTAAAAATCAAATTCAGGCACGATTTTATTGGCCAAATATGGGGAAGGACATTACCATGTACTGCAAAACATGTGAGATATGTCAGTTTGCGGGGAAAGCCAGAGAGAAGACCAAAGGGCTGTTACAATCCATACCCATAGTTGCTACACCGTTTGATAAAGTGGGAGTAGACATAGTAGGTCCCATTTCAACTGTGACCAGAGAAGGGAATAAATATATCTTGACCGCCGTCAATTTGGCTACAAGATATCCGGAAGCAGTGCCACTGAGGGAAACAGATGCAAAGACAGTTGCAAACGCTTTGCTAACTATGTTTGCACGAGTGGGCTTCCCAAAAGCCATCATCACAGACCTAGGAACTGCCTTTATGTCGCAGCTGATGAAGGAAATGTTTAAGACCTGTGGGATAAGACACCTCACTACGACTCCTTACCATCCACAAATGGTTTGACCGAAAGGTTTAATGCGACTTTAAACCATACGTTAAGAACCTATGTGCAGAAGAATCCTAGCATTACAGCATTTCCTGTTCGCGTATCGTGAAGTGCCACAAGAAAGCACCAAGTTTAGTCCTTTTGAACTGTTGTATGGACGTACACCTCGTGGTCCTATGGACTTATTGAGAGAGGCGTGGGCTGGACGAGAGAGTATTCAAGAGACAGACATTGCTAATTACATCGAAGGCTTGCAGCAACATATAACCACCATCCGAGACTGCGCAGCAGAGAGCTTGACATCTGCTCAGCTTCGTCAGAAAGAACACAGTGATCTTCAATCAAGACATAGGACATTTTCAATTGGGGATAAAGTGCTTGTGCTAAAACCAAGATCAAAACAAAAGTTAGAAGTGGCCTGGGAAGGTCCTTATACAATATTATCAAAAATGTCTAATGTAAATTATGTGGTATCAAAAGATCCAGGGGACGGAAGGTGCAGGAAACTACATGTTAATATGCTTAAGCCTTATTATTCAAGGGCAAATGTAGTTATGCAGGTTTCACAAGAAACAGATGGGGAGGTTACTTTGTCAGGATGGGGGAAGGTAAACTCAGAATGTACCCTTCCTAATGTGGAAGAGAGTAGCATTCTTACTACCTCCCAGAAAAAAACAACTCCAGGATATTCTGGGCCAATATAAGGATATATTTTCAAATGTGCCTGGGAGAACAAACTTAGCCTGTCATCGTATTAACACAGGTTCAGCTAACCCTATAGCATCACCCCCATATCGTGTGACAGGGGAGCAGGCCAAACTTATCTCTAAGGAGATTCAAGAGATGTTAAATTTAGGTTTAATTGTACCATCTAGTAGTTCGTAGTCATCTCCAGTAATTTTAGTTCCCAAGCCTGATCACACAATAAGATTTTGTGTGGATTATAGGAAATTAAACCAGGTATCTGTGTCTGATGAATACCCTATGCCTCGAATAGATGAGTTAGTGGAGACCATAGAGGCAGCAAAGTACATTACTACTCTGGACCTTACAAAAGGATATTGACAGGTAGCCATGAGTCCTGGGGATCAGGAGAAAACAGCTTTCGTAACTCGGGATGGGCTTTTTGAATTCAAAGTCCTCCCTTTTGGTTTAAAGAAAGTGCGCCAGCAACTTTCTAGAGATTAATTGATAACATATTTGTGGGGACGCAAATTTACCCTGTGTACTGACCATTTGCCGTTAAGGTGGCTGAATCAGGTTAAAAGTACAAACAGTAAGTTAATCCGGTGGAGTTTAGCTCTCCAGGATTTCGACTTTGAGGTAAAGCATATAAGGGGTACTGAAAATGTTATTGCTGATGCTCTATCCAGAGTGATGTGAAAAACTGAGGTTTGGAGACCTGCTGAATGTAGGTAAATTGTTGTATTTGTGGTATTTAATATGTTTTTCACTTACAGCAAATATATTTGTTGTAAGTATTGTGTTGTTAACAGTTACTAGGTGTAGTAAGCTGGAGGTTAGGGGAGACGAGGTAGAATAGGATTTAGAATAGAGTTCCATTGCTCCAAAAGAGGAATAAAGATCCTCTTCACTCCGCAATGATTTGGGGTGGGGAAGGAATGTGACTAATTGCCTATATTTTGGGCCAGAAGAAGCCCAGGAGGAAAAGCTCTTTTTGGTGGGTTGGCCATTTAATGGTCTGTTTTGGATGAACGGCCATTGTAAGGTTGGGTTCCCAGTTTGGGCTGAGTTAGAGATAGCCCGGAGAAAAGGGACAAGGAACCTTGGGAGGCCAGAGGGCTGAGCTTGGGCCAAGCACCAGGAGAAATGTCAGTTGGAACTTTGAAAACTGACGGTTGGTGAGCAGTTAGGGAGGCCATGGAATTCTGGAGGGAGCCAATGGTTGGTCTCTGACAGAGTAGGTCAGAGTGAGTTAAGCTCTTGAGAGAGTTAGCAGCTTTGTGCTGGGTTTTTTAGGACTCTGGCTGAGGAAACAGAGTCAGGTAGTTGTAGTCAGCAGATAATACCTTAGCACAGTATTATCTGGGGTGCTACGTTGATTGTAACTTGTTTCAAGCTTTGTGCAAGTTTTTTAAGTAACCACACGCTCCAACGTTTCATTGTAACCATTATGCGAAAGTGCCTGTGACTCTCTCACAAGTTGTTTAAATAAACTTTGTTCCTTCGTTCATCTTCATCCTTGCCTCCCGGTGTCTCAATCCTCCCTGAGTGAATGGTGGCAGCGTAATAGAAGAAAAACCTCTTGAGGTTTTAAAATCTAAACGTTCCCTGACACTTTGCCCAGCCAAGAGGAAAAGGTGAGCCCTCACCACAATACTTGGTGGCAGCACAGTATTAAAATGCCCTTTCTCCACCACAAGGAGCAATCCCAATTCTAAGTTTGAAATCTTGATTCAAAACAAGAAGAGAATGGAGATGATGACAGGGAAAAGTGGAAAGAATTTAGGAGTATTTCATGCAATAGTGTTTATATTATGTTACAGTACAGTATTGAGCTTCTCTATCCTTCACAGAAGTTTTGAAGGGGGATTTGTTGAAAGGGAGGGATGTGGTATTTCAAGAAGCAGGAGACTTTGAAATAGGTGGAATCAATAGAACTGGGCAAGGGAAGCATACACACTGTGTTTCATTGTAATGCTGCATATAGCTTTTAAAGCAAGGACATGAATTGAGTTTAAGAGTGAACACAGACCTAATGGAGGGATTTAGGAAGATGTATTGGAAACATTTTACCATAATTACAAGATTCCTGTCAGCTAGAGTGCTGGACGGATGTGTGCTATCTGAAATGAGAACAGAAGGCTGAATTTGCCAGGTTGAAAACCATAGGTTTGCCACAGGAACAGAATGGAAAGATGGTATCACCTTTTGTATATGCAACAAATGATTCAGAACAATCATACTCAAGACAACCAGGGATCGCCTAAGTAAATAAAGTACTTTTTCAAAGGACAGTTAGTGATAATAATCCATGTTATTGTGGATGGAGCAGATTTTATTCAACACATCTAAGTCTTAATGCTGTTTATATGCTCATTTTTCTTGTCTGCAACAGTGTTGGTGGTGGGAAGTAATAACTAGCAGTTCTATTGTCTTGAGCAGTAAAATTGTTTCTGGTTTTAATCTGGATGATAAAAGAGCTGTTCTAGGTGCTCGAGCTTGTGCAATTCACTTCCCATAGGCAGGCAGTTTGTCTTCTTTCTGTGTTTGTGGTGGGCAACTTGGTCCTTCAAATTAGGGCTGCATACTCTGGCTGTTCCGTGCTTTTAAAAGTATTTGAAAGATAATGTTTCAGTCTGTTTCAAAAAGTGTTTATTCATCTATTCAGCAGTCAGTTGTTGTTGTTTTTTAGTCTCTTAGGGATTTTTTTAAACCAGGGGTGTAAAAGGGTGTGTTGAGGGATGGTAGACAAA